>JAGKQL010000001.1:8596240-8620490 GCA_018398635.1 Cyprinodon brontotheroides | reverse complement strand
TTATTTCATATGTGAACGTGATGATGTGTGGCATATAAAATTATGCACGATATATTATTCTTAATATTCTCAGTAGATTTTGGTAGGATAGTTGGGTATTGCTGTTAAGCAGCAGCTTGTGCCACCTAACGTCATGCACTATGTGGTGAAGAATCGGCCAGTAATATGCTCAGCTAAGCACTGCGTGGTTAAATCCTTAAACTAGTGACACGAATTGCCTTGAGCAGTAGGCGAACGTCAGAATCATGCGGGAATTGCAGGCGGGAATGGGACAAACAATTACAGGTGCACGCGGCAGCTGGACTGAAAATCATAATTCTTTGCAAGTTGGACCTAAACACTGCGGGAGCGGGCGGGCGCGGGACTAGAAAATCTGTCCCGTGCAAGCCTCTAATCTGAACTGGGGTTAGGGTTAGGGCCTGGGCTCGCCTGTGCACTTGTGGAGCTCGGGGTTTAGGGGTGGATGCCCGGGTGGCTACTGGCTCATTCCTGGCGTCCCTTTCCGCTGGGCCCAGCCGGCCGGGGCCTGGCTGGGGCTCCTGCCGTGGGCTGGGGCACCCCTGGGGCCTCGGATCCCGCGGGCCCAGGGCCGTATTCACTTCGGGGTGGCTGGCAGAGGGCTCCGGCATTGCAGTGGCTGGGGGACTTCCTCTGGGCTGTCTCTCCTCCTCCCTTGGTGGGGGTCAGACTTCCTGGGCTGGCCACTTCTTGGCGCCTTCGCTCTTGGGGTCCCTTTGGGCATCTGGGGAGTTGGGTCTCCTGGGGCTGGACTCAGTGCTCTGGGAGGGAGCCTCTTCGGCTCTCCACAACCAATATTGAGCATTTTTTCTTTGGATAAACTCTACATGCACAAGTGCAATCTCACAAACAACTACAGGTGCTAGGCTCCAGGTACTCAGAGATTCACTTCCATACAGAAAGCCCACCTTCTTATCTTCAGGTAACACAGAGTACATGTCAGATTAAATAATACTACTTCAGCGATAGTTTCAAGGTGTTGCTTTATTGTATGTCTCGTTTACCATGTCTATTGGTTGTGCTCTTCTTTTTACATCTCTTTGCAGGTGATAAGGCAGACTGAAAATGTTTTATTGTTATCTCCCCTTTTATCTCCTCTTTCTTTCATCTTTTCTCCTTCATTTCTGTTTTTCCTTTTCTGTTCTACTTACATTGCAGTCTCCATATAATCTGTAAAACTCTCTGCATAATTATAATAAAGCAATTTATATGCATGAAACAAGTGGAAAACTATGGCAACAGCCGTACTGCTCCACTTGTGAAAGTAAAATCTGTTGGGCTCTTTTGACATCAAGACAATTATTCTTATTGCCACATTGACAGAGAGGACACTGTTAAAAAGAAAAAAAAAAAAAAAAAAAGAGATCTGGCCTCACTGTGGGAGAGTGGGGTCACTAAGAAGGCAGCCCCGATACCGATACCCAATACCTGGCTGTGCAGTATTGGCCAATACAGATACCATCTATTTGAAATTGAGGTGTGTGTATACATGAAGAACTTCTTGGATGTAACATAATTTCCATCATGGCTTTTTCAGACTGCTGCCTATCTTTGTGAAGCAGGAAAAAGACTAATACAAAGTGAATCCTGTAGAACTTTTTATTGCCTACCTGGAATGGGTGAAAATAATTGAATAAACTTTTGGCTCTCAAAATGGTATCGGTGCCTAATTTTTCCGCACTCACCAATACCGATAGCACAATTTTAGTGCAATATCAGGGCCCTGTCCGATACTGGTATCGGTGCAGCACTACGCGAGGCATGTCTTATGGACATGTTTTATTTTAAGCGTCTTGTTTAGCCATTGTGTTTTTCTGTGTATGTCTGGTTGCTGCAATGAATTGCCCTTCATGGAGTTAATGGTTTTCTGCCTGAATAACTTTAAAAATTGGTGATTTATTCAATCCATTGCTACCACACACAACTATGTAAATATTCCAAAAAAGTGGAAAAAAAATAAACAGTACTTTGTTTCCAGGTTTGAAGATATTTTGCTTCTACGGTGGCCGGGAAGTGCAAACCAACAATACAAAATCTGAAACTCTTTTACAAATCTTGAAACAAATTTACATTTCAGAAAACAAATTTACAACAAACGAAACACTTTTACAAATCATAAAACAAATTTACATTTCAGAAAACACCGTATGCTTCTCATCCAGGAAGCTTTTTCAAATCAAAATGTCAGAAATAGCGTTGATTTCGAGATCTTATTCAGTAGCCCATCAAAGCCTTGTTTTTGATTAGAAAATAAGCAAATAGAAATTGACGAACAGGTCCACCCGTTTAGAATGGGGGTTGTTTGGCTTCTTTTGTTAGCCTGCAATGCCCCATACCCGTCTATGTGTCTGAAAGGTCGGTTGTTAAAGGATATTGTTGGCCTGGCTAAATAGGCGTGGTCTTATTTGATCCTGTAAAGGGATCGGGGTTGATAGCAGGAAGGGATTAACTCAATTGCTGCATTGCATGGGAAGCGAAACGTCTTCAAACTTCTTTAAACGTGTAGGCCATACGCTAGCTTTTCTACCATGTCATCCCGTTCTAGTATTCTAGGTAATAAAATTTGTTTATATAGTCTGAAAATATATCACACCAGCAAGCTTACATTAAGTTTCCACACGCAGAAATCCTGCAGTATTTAAACAATTCGAGCGTGAAGTAAGAACTAATTTTCGTTCCGCCATATGCAAATGATGTGACTTTTAGCTTCCCACATATAGTTAAGACCAATAAGGGCATGGCGATTACTACGCCACAACGGTAGTGATGAGGCCGGCATGTAAGCAAAAATGGCTGCGCCCGGTAAGCGGCGGCGTGGATCGGATGATAAAGATGAAAACCCTGCTTGCTGCATGCAAATATTAGATAACTGTATCAAAAATATCAGTGTTATAACTACAGCTAGATGGGACACCAAATCGCAGAAGAGTGGATATCGCTGAAAGGGAGAAGGTGCTATGCAGTGTTCTCGATCGCACACACCTTGATAGGGAGTACAATGAACTGGAAACACTGCCCTACTATCGTCCCTCCTGTTACAAAAGGCTTACAGACAAACGGCAAACGCCAGAAAAAGACAGCAACAAACACAACAATCAGCTGGTAACGGTGAGTGCATTTACAATATTGTTGAGATCTTGTGTAGCCTCCATAAAGCTGAACATAGGTCATTAATCATGCATTTTTTTGTGCCATCATCATGATCATGGACCAGATTACGTACCTAGTGCGTGTGTATTTTTCGATTGGCCTAAAAAAGCTGCAGGCAAGACATGTATGTATATGTTGTGGGGTTTTTTGAATCATTGTCAAAATCTTAGCCTGCCACACAAAGATTGTCCTTCTGATCATGCTGATACTGATCATTATTGACCCAAATATATAAAGTGAAAAATTGTAGGGTAGCAAATAAGACTACACTACAGTGAATGCTGTTGTTTTGCCTTTGAATTTGTAATGAAAAAGTGTATGGCTCATAATGGCATAGAGTTTGTTTTGTTCTATAGTACAGCTTCAGTTAGTGAATGATTTAACCTTTGAGAATGATGGCTGAAAGCTATTCATTGTTCCATCTTCAATTAAATCTTTACCGGGTATTACTGTTTCATTTCCAGATAGTGCTGGTCCTTCTCCAAAGAGATTGCATTCAAAAGATGACATACATGGCAATTCTACCTGAAATCTTTTGATTTGCAAGAGGAAGGAACATTTCATTACACGCCAGGGGAAAAGAGTGAAGGACAAGTTAGCTAAAGCAGAAACAGCAAATTGTGGTAGGTTTATATCTTATATCGTACTTGGTGTGCCATTCATCGTCGTGCTCTGCAGGCAGTGATATCTGCACCGTCACCAGGTAGTCATGGTGGGAACATCCATGAAAAACAGCTTTCTATCAATTGGATGACCAATGATCCTGCTTCCAAAGAGGCGCTAAAACTTATAAGCTGTAATTGCAAAACAGGACAATGTGATACTAAATGATATTCATGTAAATCTTCTAACCTTAAATGTACAGAGTTGTGTGGGTGCAAGAACTGTCAAAATGTTACCGGAGAAGAGGAAATTCTGTCTAGTGATGATAGCAATGATTATGATGATTGTGCAATCTAGTCTGAAGATGAGACATTTGACACCGACCAACAGACATTGTGACCATCATTGGCAGTCATAATGATGCCTTATTAGACATTGTAGAATTTGTAAATATTTTCTTAATATTAATATTTAGTGCAGTGAGCATGGTGAGGCTTGTGAAAACCACTTTTCTCAGTATACAATGTCGGAGAATGAGCAAGGCAGTTATTGTTGGATCTTCTTTATTGATAAACCTGCTTGTAATTTTGTTTTATAATGCTGTACATAATATGGATAATAAATATAGAGTATATGCAACATATTTGTTTTTAATCTTTTTCATAATCTAAACCTGACATGTTATCAATATGAAAAATTAGATCCCGCTGTGTACTTGTTTAAATAGCACTGTGTTAGAAACAATGCTGCTTTAGATTTTGAAATAAAGAATTGCTCATATCCTCCTAATCTTTCATATTGGACATATGTGGAAATGTTCGCATCGATTGTGAAAATTGAAGTGTTTAGCTTTATTGAGATAATTGAAGTTAAAGATGGTATTATTGGAGGCCAAAAATGTCACGAATTTTCCAAATAAGTTTGAACCGTTGCTCCAATCCGGCCGATATTGTAGGGATTGAATATTTGTAGGACCCTGCACAGATCTACCAAGTTTAAAGTTCGTGGCTTTATTACTTTTAGAGATAATTGGATTCAAAAATGCTATTAGAGGCAAAAATGTCGATTTTTTCATGTATTACCCAACTTCAAATGACGATTACTCACTAACTGCAGGATGCCCGCTTGTGGAACTTTTTTCAAAGAAGATGAACTATTTTACCTAATAAAAAGAATTACCCAAGATGCTGGAATGGAACTCACTTTCCAGCCACTTTCTGAGAGCTAGCCTATGGCCTATTGGAAACAAGGTCCAGTGGATAAATATTTCCTGCCAAGAACCTTAAATTCTTCATCACTCTAGAATAGTTTTATTCTCTTTGAATTACATAAAATCCTTCAGATAATTTCTTACTTCTCTATAAAAGCATGGCTTTAGCCAAAGGCTGCAAATTAGCAAACATCCATTCGATGTAGTAAAAGAATCATTTTAGGCACATTAGGTTTGACAATAATCGATAGAAGGTCTGAACTCATGAAGATCAAAGGCCTCAATAAAGTTTTACAGTTGCTCAAAGAAGCAGAAACCTATATATTTTTGAGGGTTTTACAAATTGTCTCTCAAATATATTTGTTTCCATTGATTAGTTGTGTTTGATGTAAAACAAATTTTAAGTGATCAGTCATGTTTTTGTTTTATCTAAACTAAAAAACTGATATTTTAACATCTGAGCCTACATTAAAATGTGTTTAATCAGTCAGCAAAAAAATTTAAACCCAGCAGCATTTCCTTAAATGGGACATTTGCTCCACTTTGAGCTGAATTTCTGTTTTTCTGTACTCACTCTCTGCACCCCGTTTTGAACTTCAAGTAGTCCAGTAGCTCAGCAAAAGCAGAGCAGCTCCCGCAGGATGCTGTTAGGGGACTCGGAGAAGAAGGAAATCATCAATAACTGGAGGCGGTGACACCGCAGCTCATTTGGACTCTGGTTCTTTTGTCAGGAGAAGAGCGTTGGAGCCGGTTTGGATCATAATTGTGATGTGGTTCTGTTAGCAGCAGGCCTCCACCAATCAATACTGTCAACTTGTGCCCAGTGGGAAGCTTCATTCATAGGTAGGAAAAGGAAATCTCTAAACCCTGCAAAACAAAATATTTATTTTAATCAAAATTTATTTTTGTGTGGCAAATTGATTAGTGCCATGTTGTTTTTAAACTGCTTTACAAATAAGAATCACTTGTTTTAAATGGTAATCTGATGAATTTCATATATATGTAACTGAAGACACCACGGTGCAAGATTTAATTTATTTTCCTACTGTTGAAGATAGAGTATCATTGCCCACTGCCTAAATGGCAGTTACATTGGTAAAATGTAGGACACTATTACTTAAAAATACTTCTGATCCCAGGTCTCTATAAAAATGTGTCAGTTTGTGTTAAAAAGAGAAATACAGCATTAAAAACTAGAGAACAGCAGCCAAGTAAAGTGTTCAATGTTCCTTCAGTCTCATAAACAACCCAACCACCACAGATACTTAAAAAAAAACCTCATAACGACAATGGATGGTTCTTGAGACTCAATATTCATGGCATGAAACGCTCTACTAGAAGCTAAAGATGATAAAAGCTCTCTGCTTTTTTTCTCCATTCTGCCTTAAAAACAAAACCCCACAAAAAAAAATAACAAAAAATAGATCAATGATTATGGATTTGGAAAGAAACCTTTTTATCATGGTTGCAGTAATCATTTAAATATTATTATTAATAACAACAATAATAATAATAAATTGCTGGCATTTGTTTGCATAGACAACCAGTGAACAAATAAAGAAGATTCTCCTCTCAAGGCTCACTTTTCTAAAGGGTTCTAGGGATCATTTATAAAGAAATTCTTCACCTTTAACTAAAATATTTTGAAGAAGAAAGCTAAAATACCAGCCGTTAACTACTTTTTTATATCACAAACACATGCCACACTGGAATTATTGGTTTACCAAACAACAATATGCACAAAGGATGAAGTTTTCCGCAGCAGAAATGTGCAGGAAAAATTTAACACATATATAAGAAAATCCTTCAATATGGAATTACTTAAACTTCTTTATTAAGTAACTTAATACTAATAATAATTGTTGTCAAGGCCCAACAATGCAAAACCTATCCTTAGATCAAAGAATAACAAAATGGCCTAACGACTGGTCCCACCATCCCTGGTCATGAAGAGATGCCTTTATATCATATTTGAGTTTCTGTTTAGTTTGCATTGATATTGAACATGATTTGGAAAGAGAAGCATTTGTGCTCAAATTTCCTGATGAAGAAAGCTAATGGAACCCCCGTGGTTTTAGATACCATAATATTGTCATTTCAACCGCTTTTTTTTTTTTTCTTCTTCTTCTTTTTGGCTGTTCTGACTTGTTGAAATTAAAGCAAACCCAAAATCTCATTATGGGTTTATGGCGCTTGACATGAATGAGAAAAGAAAGGAAGCCATCAGTGCTGTTCCTACAGGTTCCTCTTACTGCTGAGGGAAATCAAAGGAACTGAAGGCAAATCAGAAGCAGGCTGTCCTCTGGTGTTAAGGCACTAAAAACACTTCAGAGCCACTGATGTGTGTCATATATTAATATTAAGTAATTAACTGTCCCCCTAAAAAACACATTGGAGTGGACTTTCAGGTAATCTATTGCACTGCAGGGATAATTAAAATGTTCTATGAGTTGGGTGTTAAAGTCACTGATTAATTAGTTTAGTTGCTGGATTCTGTACTACTTAAACTGTTATCAGAGGAATCTATGTAAAAACAAAGATATTGTTTAACGTATTTTTTTTCTTCTAAAATATTTCATTACTTTTTATTTATAATTTTAATGTCATTTGGAACTTTACTATCATGTTTATTACATCCCTACCCCTTCTTACCCAGGGACTGGGTTATTACCTTTGGTTACCCAGTGAATAGGTAACCAAAAGGCGGACGAAGGACAAACCCAAATGGCTGAACGGAGTTTAGTCAGGATGAAACTATCCATTAGAAGAGCATGTCATGCTGAGGCTATGCTACTGCTACCACAGTTTTTCCGATGGTATCAGGGCATTGGGAATTTTAGTTCCAGCAATGGAGAAACAAAAGTCGTCAGTTTTCTCATCAGCTTATTAGGTAGTGATGCAATTTCCCAGAATAAACTTTCCATCCGCTCAGCCTCACACATTACACCAGTTCTTTAATCATCACTGCACTGGCTTCCTGTTTATGAAATGGTCCAATTTAACATCTTGTTTATAATCTATATAAGGCTCACATGCGGTTATTGTAGTACCCCCTGCCTGCACCAGCCTCCAACGCGCGGCCAAAGCAGCTCTGCCGCTCCGGCCCCCCGAGTGGCGCTGGGCGGAGCCACTCCACCCTCCACCTGCCCCGCAGCCACACCCGCTGCGATCAGCGGGAACAAAACAGCTCCACCATGCCTCCAAGCGGAAAAACCTTTTACTGTATCTCCTCTAAATATCTTTTCTAATCATTCAGTTAATTGCTGTTCAAATGCATTTCCAAAATTTATCCTGAACAATTAGACCATGGAAAACCTGTCCAAACCATTATGATAACCCTGTATAATAATCCTGCTATGAAAAAAAAAATTTCATTTTGGACACACTGTATATATTGTATATACCCCATGCACCTTTGTCTTCCTTTGGCACCTTCTTCTTCTCTTTTTGACTATTTGAGCTGATGTAAGGTGTCAATTTCTCCCCTGTGAGATCAGTAACGTCAATCAATCACTAATCTCCATGTGTCCAAAGGGAAAGGGCAATGTATTATATCTATTGTCCAAACAGATGGTCTCTTGCGCCCATTCACTGCCATATTTAAATTTACTCTAAAACGTCACAAAAGTAAGCCCCCATTAACTTCCTATATTCATTACCCCAGAAGGCACTCAGATGACAGCCTCCTGGTTCCTTAAATGCTTTAAAAACATCCTTGCCCTTTGTAACCTTCTACTCAGCTACTATTCAGCCTATTCTTTCAGAATATGAACAGCGACATATCCTGCCACTCAGGGTATCACCACACTATTAGTCCAACAGCTCATCCGCTGGTCCTCCACAATCTTCTCTTCCTATATTTGCCTTCCTCCCCACCTTACTAAGCGCCCAATGCTCGCTGAGGTATGAACTTTTGCAAATGACCGGTGGTGATGAGCCTCTATGGTTCCCTTTGCCCTCCGTCTAACATTCATATCCCTTTATCTGTATAATCCAGGGCTCAACACACATCTATCAACTAATATCTCTCAGTGCATACAGCCATATCTCTTCACAGTGCTTACTCTGGGCTTCCCCAGTCCTCTCAGCGCATCTTCAGTGCATCTGTCCTATAGGAGCATCATCAGCGTATTTGACTTCTCTCTTCATTTCACCAAGGCTTTTCCTCCAGTTGCTTCACCAGCGCTTTTCACCACTCTGCGCACCATTGGCACTTTTCAATGCTCAGCACATCCTTAGCGCTTCTCCTCCTACTTTGGTCCCATATCTGCGTTTTCCTTCCTACTTGGCGAGTCTCCGGCGCCTTTTCCTCAAACTTAGGGCACTATATAAGCTCTTTACTTTCAGCACAGTCTGCGCTTTCAACACTCAGCACATCATCAGCATATTTCTCACTAAATGTATCATCAGGGCATCTCTTCTGCAATCATCTGCAGACTCCCCAAGTAAGTCCCTTCTACCCTTCTTCTGCATGTCTCTCTTAAATCTCCTAATTCCGTAAAAATTCAAAAATATCCATGTTGGGATCTGGAGCTGTACCACCTTTCTCCAGCAGAGTGCGGCCGTGGATCCTCCTGAGCTGAGCCCCTAACACACCTGTGGCTGACATCTCGTCATCAGAGGATCCTCCAGTATATAACCTGCCTTCAGACCTTGGCTCAAAACAGCAGTGTTGGGATCCAGCTTGGTTAGCACCTGAGCCTAGCAAACTCCTGAGAATCTTAGCTATCTCTGTTGAGATCAGATTCTAACTCCTCCTTGTCTCTCTGCTTCACAGGAAACCTGTTTTCTCCTTGAAGCTCTGGATGAGCTTAATCTGCTTCAGCCTGCCCTCTGAGCCAAACCTGAGGGACTCATCTCTTGATTCCCCTGCAGCTCTTGGCTAAGAGCTGGAAACCAAAACCAAGGTCTGCCCTCAAGTCGGAAGTAAGACGCTGAAGCGGTTATTGGATCCCCTGCTGGGATCTAAACAGTCTCTGGACCCAACAGTTCCTCTCTCAAAGTGAGACCCGGACTTCTCAAGGTATTCTTCAGAAACTCTCAGAATCAAACTCTTCAGTCCCAGAGCTAACTGAACTTTCATCCCTACAGACTCAAGTGAACCTGCCCCCCGGCCAGAACCAGTTCCAGTATAATATTCATGTGTTTGGTGCTTTCAATAAACCTTGTTAAACTTTTCATCAGACTCCGTTGTGTTCTGCATATTGGGCTTTTCTGTACCATTCATGACAATCCACTGGATATTCCACTTTCTCAATTCAAATGTCTAAAAGCTTCCTGGAGAGGTGGCTTAAACACGTCTTCAAATCTTGGAAACCAAGTCCAGTGGATTGTTTTTGAATTTTTACGGAATGACTATGACCTGGATGACTGAGAACCTACATCAGCTTAAATCTCCTAAGTTCTCCCAAACCTTCTTCATTACACAGCATCAAAATCTTTTGCCGGGGCCCGAGCACCAAAGAACAGCTACCATGCATGCAAAAAAAATCTTTCTAATTGCAGTTTTCTACGTGTTAATCTCTCCAGGTAAAAAAGCTCTTATTATAAATAGAAATTGTTACATTTCCCAGATTTAGCTTCTACACTAAATAAGGAACATAAAGCTGAGGTTTTAACATTAGCAAGGGAAGTTAAGGTAATTAAAATTGTGTTTGAATATAAACTTAATTACTACTACTACTACTACTACTATACTGAAGTGATTCTTACTTTAACTCCAACCTTAAATACTACAGCATAATTCAATCAGCTGTTTTACTCTGCTTTACCACAGACATTCCATGTCTGAGTGTTTGCGTGAGAATTTTAATTATAGATGTAGAAGAATTAAAATACATGAATAACTCACAAAGAAAAATGCATGAAAACCTTAACATCTCTAATTAAATAATAATTCTCTGCTTGTTGTTCTTGAGGGGCTTTCCGAGCCTGAATGACATCTACTATCACCTGCTGCTGCAGCTTTTTAATATAAGGCAGGGTATGGAAAAGCTGTCCTCTTATATTCGCATAAAGCTCAAGCTGATCGTGTTTTTCCATCCAAAGAAATGTACCTTTCATATCAATTCACTGATGTACACAGCAGATTTGAGCTTAGATGTGTGATGCTGCATTACAGAAAGGCTGTTCTTTTTATTCAATTCATAATTGGCTGTAGATGTCCAGTTCGAAGGTCAATTATGTCAGATTTTAAAATGATTAATCTTTTAAATCAATAATTCACTCTCTCTGGTTTTGAATCCAATATTGGCTCTATCATCCTGTTTAAAGCTTGAATTGGAGCTGTGAAAGGCGCTCTCGTCTCATGTCACGTCCGCCTACCTTGTGTGGTCGGCTTGTGGCAGCAGAGCAGTGTTGGGCTGTCAGGAGCAATATGCATTGATCTGAGTGGCGTATGAGAGGCCGTGCAAACACAAACAGGAGAAGAAAAACCACAGACGAGTTTGAGCAAGCATGCCAAATGAGTGGAGGAGAAGGAAATGTTCAAATGCCTACTGGTATAACAAAGCTCTACGGTGGAGTCCTTGCAAGCGTGAAATAAAGGATAAAAGCAGCTTAAATATTATTCAATTTATCTAAATATAAAATCAGCTGCATTAAAATTAAGAAAATCTTTTGAGTTATTATGGTAAATAAATAAAAAGTCTGGTCTCCTTGGGACGTTTCTTTTACCCTGAGGAACCTGAAATGGGCCCATTTAATTCTTCTATTTAATATTCTGGCCAAATGTTCTATAAATAACCAGATTTGGACTGAGTAACAGTAGGATGTTAAAGGTTGTTTGAAACAGAGCTCAGATGTGGCTGTTTTTCCTCCATGTTGGCCCAGTGATGGATTGGCCATCTGCTTGGAGTATAACCTCTTCCCAGGTGAAAGCTGGTTCAGGTTCCAGAGCACAAAGAAATTGGAGAAAACAAACTTCACTGCTTCCAAAGCATCCTGACAGAAGAATGTAGACATACAAGACTTGGAGAAATGTAATGTTGGGTGTGTGAGTGAGTGGGCCAGGGCTTTTTCTTCATTTATTATATTTCTGGGAAAGAGCTTACTCTGGGCTGCCCCTTTTCAGGAAAAAAAATCTATTTTGCTTAATAAATTTAGATTTCTTACATATCAAATAGAAGCAGTTTTGAACTTACTTAACATTTATAATAACACATTTCATTTAGTACATGTTTTGTAATGGATACCAATCCTTTGCAGCTCAAGATCAGGGGCTCCCAAGGTGGGGGGCGATATGCTGGGTGGAATTAGACATACCTGGGAAATGACATAACTGGGGATTCCTAAGATGGTTTTGATGTTACTAAGGTATACGGAAACCCAACTATGTATCTCAATAAATAAATGTACCTTGAAATATATAATATAATAATGTAATAAATGTTTTTTATATTATTATTTATATTTATCTAATTATGAGTTAAATTAGAAATATACCACTAAATTGTAAAATGTCCAATTAAATAATTAAAGGTCCCATTAAATAATTAAAAGTGCATTTAAAATATCAAAGATGTGGAATTCCATAAAATTTTACATTATGATAATAAAATAAAATAATTGGACTTCAAAATGAATTCAATTACTTTACTTTATATACATGAATAAATATGTTAAAATAAAATAATTTTGTGTATTTTTGGGGGGTTTCATCATTTGGTTGTATTGTTTTTTTGGGGGCCCTACTCTTCATGAATTTTAATGTGCTGCAGTTGGAACACATTTAAACACTCAAAAAGGTTTCTGACTCCCACCTTAGACATCCTTATGCCATAAGTGATTATCCCATCTTGATAATCACTTTGGTTCATTATTATGTGCTAATATAGTCAGTTAAAGTTGTAGGGAAATGGCTGTTCCAACTTTGCTTTTCCGACTTTACTCAAGTGAATAAAGTCAATGTGATTGGTCGCAAAACCTTCCTCCTAACATTATTTCACCAAGTGGTTCTCTTTTAAAAACTCTAGATGGGTCATTTGAAAACTGAGATCACCCTTAATAGAAATTTTCTAAATTGTGGACAATAATTCAATTCAATTCAGTTTATTTATATAGCGCCAAATTCACAACATAAGTCATCTCAAGGCACTTTACAAGTCAACCAGATCATACAGTCAACTTGATACAAAGTTTTCTATCTAAGAAAACCAGTTGATTGCATTGACTCATTGACTCAAATACAATCCTCTCACACTAAGCATGCTTGTAGCTTACAGTGGAGAGGAAAACCCCTTGAACAGGAAGAAACCTCCAGCAGAACCAGGCTTCAGTGTGAGCTGCCATCTGCTGAGGCCGACTGGGGTTCAAGGAGACAGAAGCAGAGACACAAAAAGCAGCTGTAAAAGGCGGCCCCATTCAGGAAACACACAGCCAATATCATCTGATAAAGACTTATATTATATTTATATACATCTTTAAGCCAGAATGATTTGACATTTAAATATGATTTCCCCACGACTAACGATAAATCAAACTTGTTTATCATAACATAAAATGAATGTTTAAAGTATTGACTGTTGCACTAAGGTTCTACAAATATAGTTGCTAAAATATCAGATTAATGCTTTGATATCACTGTGATCAGAAAATTAACTGAGGAGCCATTCTTTATTTGGCCACATTCTCTTCATTGAAATTGGTTCTTGTGTCTTTTGAATCAATGCTGGCAGTAAGGAGATAGGAAGAGGATGCTCCATATAAGTCCCTATAAGTCCCCACATGGAGCTTGGGATAACCCTTGCTGGTGCTAAAGACTTTCTGTATAGAGAATCTCACAATCCTTTGCATGGTGTGACATGTTAGCACAGCTCAGCCCAGAAATGAAGATGTTAAAAAATAACAGAGCGCTCACTAGTAACATTTACAATGACCATATAGCATCAAGTTTGTTGTGTGTGACATGTACGGATGTGCACACCTTCATATTTTCTGGTTTGCCTGATGCTGAGTTTCAACAGTTCACTACATTTGTGTAAATGTAGCGCCGTCCATGAGTGTTTCCATCCCATAATGACAGAGGGTAAAGACCCAGCAGTCCTGAGCTCTTTCCCTATTCATATTAGTTCTTACTGTTGAACTCATGAAAGGTGAAGGAACAGAAGCTAGGAACATGAGCTATAGGCTATAATTAGACAAGTCAAACAGAGCCACTGTCACTTCCTATTCCTGCTAATGACCTAACATATAAAAGCTGGAGGACACTGGCCCTCCAGGAGAAGAGTTTGACAGCCCTTCATTACAGCGTAGATCTAAAGTAACAAGAACAAAATGTTACCAACAATGATAAACTGAAATAAAAGCAAAATATAAAACAAATAGAGAGCAGAAAACTGTCTGAAAACCCAGAAATGACATTGTCCGTGACATTTTTCTGTTCTTAAAGCAAAGATGTTTGAGGACCAAAAGTTTTTCCTTAAATCTGTATTGTAGAGATCCGATTCAGGGAAAACCAATGTTGGACAAGCCTTTTACAATCTCACTGTAAAGAAGTGTTTCTTTGCATCCTTAGGTATTTAAAGTCGTTAGATTAAACTAAGCCTTGAACGGATAGGACCGGAGATAATCTTATTTCTGTTGTGCAACTTTATTATATTTCTTGCCCACACCAGAAGGATTGGTTAATATGTTATTTAATCAGATAATATTCGGATTGTAATATATTGTTTATGAACACACACCCTATTGGCTGTGTGTTAAAACAACAAAGTAAAGTATGAATCAAGCTCAGATCATTGTCAAAGGGATAATTCTGCACATATATGGAATAAATTATGTTCAAAAATGATAATTAATTAAAAGATCATTCTGCTCAAATTCAAACATATTTCAGTTAAAAACCCTCAACCTTAACTAGTAAAACACAACTAAACTAAACTACTATGTACAAAGAAGAAGGGAAAACATGGCTGAAATTCATAATCAATGATATGATGCAATGATATCATAGTTTAGCATAAATGTTGTGTTTGAGAACCAAAATTTATCTTGAAGAATCTGGTATGAGGTCAAACTGGCTTGTATCTAATTTAAAGTAATTTGAATATTTTCAATCCAGTTGAAAAAGCAAATCCATGATTTGAATAAAACATTATTTGGCCAATTAATATTTTATTAAATGATGATCAGGAACCAATAACCTTGTGTTAATTTATTTCTTACCATCTTTGAATGACCTAGCATCTAGCAGACATGATAATTCCATTAAATCACTGTTGGTCATAATTTGGTAATCAAAATGTAAAGAGCATTTGAGAAAACACATGAACGTTAATGTTATATCAGTGTTAAACATTAATGAAATAAAGCTTATTTCATCTTTATAAATGAAACTCAGACATCTTGTTATGCTTGTCTTTACTCAATGGTAAACACAGTAAATTATCAAAAGACATATTGATTAAGTTAAGAATCTGTCTAATTGTGCCAAACCTTTTCTCTGCCCACATCCGTTTAGGAAAGCCTGAGTTTTCTCCAGCATCTAGCAGCTTAGCAGGCTCACAGCAGGGATTTTCCTTTGTTCCAGCCACATCATCAGGGGAGCTCTCCTCCTCCACCTCTTCATCTTTCAAGCATCTGAAAAGTTCCTGAAACTCAAAGATTAATATTGCAAACAGTCTGTTTTTCAGCAGTTTGGTTCTGAAATGTCAACCATCATCAACCATCAACTTAGCATTGCTCAGTCTGTGGATCTAGATCTTTGGCCTGAGCTTTCCATGATGGCTTCCTCTTCCGATGTGAACACCGAGTCAGCTTCACGGAAAGAGGAAGAGAAAGTAGAGACAGCTGCTTTTTTCCTCAAGGCACCATGGGGGTAGGCACACCTCTGTAGGTGGGCCCTGTGACACTGGCACAGTGTATGGGAATAAAACAAAGGCCTCAGAAGAAGCAGATATATCCCAGAATGCTTTGCGCAGAGAGCTCTCCTCACAAAGAATAATAGGATTTGCCGTTACAGCAGCACGCTATCGCCATAGGCTGTCGCTACTCAACAGTGGCTACTACCGTCATTTTCGGACTATTAGGTTTACCTGAATATAAGCTGCAGAAGGTAAATAGCATGATTTGTACATATACAAGCCGCACCGGACTATAAGCCGCCGTTTTTTATGTTTAATTACCAAATGGTTCATGCACAGAGAGGATTGTCGGGAAAGAGGCAACTGTTTGGGGAAGTTCCTATTTATTATTTCTACCGATACGTTTGTTTTCCATAATGACGGTGTCACACAAACTGTCTTGCACTTCGCAATGTCCGTCTTTCTCGCTGTTGTTCTGTCTCCGTACAACTTCGCGGTAGAAGTCTGCAACTTCCAGATGACCTCTGCATTCCCGTGTGTTGAAGCAAATGTGGCGTCAACATGGTGGATGGTAAAATCCATAGATATCACGTATTACCCTAGTGACCGTTAGCTGTAAAAGTCAATAGATAAGCCGCATTGCTATATAGGCCGCAAAGGTCGAAAATGGGGGGAAAAAGTCATTGGCTTATGGTCCCGAAAATTACAGTAATAACAAAGATAAGCGCAGGCATGTGTAGTGGAGGAGGAGTTACATGACCAAGCGGGGAGTAAAAAGTAGGGATCATCTGTTTCAACGGTCAGTTAACTGAGTTTGGATATAAAGTCCACAATATTGTTCTTGCATGCACTTTTTTTTTTTAAGTGGAGAGGGTGGGTCTTTTAAAAAGTCCTCCACAATATATTTAAATGTGCTTTGAGAGTTTGATCTAACATGCTGAGAGAGAGAGAGAGAGAGAGAGCGAGAGAGAGCTCTGTCTGGGCTCCTTGCTCTACTTGTGCTCTACCTGTCTTATACCTCATCCAAAAATAGTTAGGTTGCCCTAATCCATTTTCTATATTTATGCTGCTATATGTTTTGACTCACTAGGTGGAGGACATAGGGACCACTTTTGATCATTTTTCAATTCTACACTATTTGTTTAGTTCCACCTATAACTATGTTCTCTCTGCTTTTTCCTGTCATACCAGCTTCATCCGGTCTATTCCTGTTTGGTTGTGACTCCAAGCTGGACTGAAATATCAGCCGTAGCGCTGCTATAAACATCTCTGTTTATAGATATTGGAGCTTGGCCTGTTTTTCAGTTTTGTTCCTGCTTCTTCTTACAGTATGTGGTATCTTTCGCTTGTTTCCTTGGCTGTCATGTTTTTCCAGGAAAGGGCCCCCTCCGGAGCTAGCTAACACTAACTTCTGCGAGAGGAATCTTCCTTTTGAAAGGGAGCTTTTCCTTTCTACTTTCCCTGCATAAATGCTCAGTATAAATAATTGTTGAACAGTCAAAGACAATATGCGAGTGAAAATCATTGCCGCAGGCTCCTACAGCAGAAATATGTCTTCCAAGACAATGACTGGGTGCAATCAATTGGATTTCCTTGATAGAAACGTACTTGCCAGAAACTAACCAATCTAACTGTGTTATTTCTGTAGAGTGCCTTGAAATGATATGTGGCATCACCTGTTTAGAGGGAATTTTTTTCTTATTGTTAGAAGCAAAGATCACATTTTGAAATTGATTTAGAAAAAACACTCTTTTTAATTAAAATTGGAAAAATATTTTTAATGGAATAAAGGTTTTGAGAGTAACTTTACTGTCTCAAATTTTTATTTTGAATCACTTTTTTCAAACTAAATAAAAGCAACATTTTTATCTCTTTTTTATATCTGTGCTCACAGATGAATTTTTTTCTGATTAATTTTTTTCAAGCATGTGTTTTACAGTTATTCTTTTTTCAACATTCTTTTGTCATATTTGAATATTTGAGATTTTACAAATTGCATCCTAATCAATTTGTGTTTTATGGATCACATTCTCTTCCCTTTAAGCCCAAAACAAACACTCAATATTAACCAAATAAAAATGTTGATGCTAACATTCAGCAGACCAACAGAAATATGTCTCCACTCATTACTTCAGAGGAAAGCCTGCGTCCAGAATGGAAGAGAATTGGATATATAAAATAGGAATTTGTAAAACTCAAGCTAATAAATGAGAAATTGAAAAAATTAAATCTTAAAGCACAAACAATTTGTCAAAAAGAAGAAGAATTAATTGAAAAGACAAATAAAAAAAAAAGGGCATGAATGAACAATTAGTCTAAAAACCTTTGAGTTTCATTCATGGGTTGCATTTTTTATAAATTAGAACTTAGAAATTAGAACTGGGGTTTTTTTCATGAACAAAATCTGCTCTTTGCTTGCAACAAAATTCACTTCATACTCCTGTAATGATTTTTAAAGTGGGACATAAAGGGTTAATGCAAAAAAAAAAAAAAAACACCCTTGATAAAACTTAACAAAATTTTGCAGAGATGAATATGGTTACCATGTGTTTAATGCATTACATGCTATGTTGAACAGTGCATTCAGATTAAACAGCTAGTAATTGCGATCAAAAGAATGATGCTTTTATAATAATTTAATTCAATTCAATTTATTTCCATAGCAATAATTCACAACACATGTCATATCAAGGCACTTTACAGCTCAACAGGTCATTCAGTATCATTGACTCAAAGTTTTCTATCTAAGGAAAACCAGTTGATTGCATCGACTCAAATGTAATCCCTCACACTAAGCATGCTGTAGTGACAGTGGAGAAACCTCCAGCAGAACCAGACTCAGTGTGAGCGGCCATCTGCTGAGGCCGACTGGGGTTCAAGGAGACAGAAGCAGAGATAGAAAAGGCATATAACACACAGCCAGCCAGACAAACTCCTAGCTACGTCCAATGTCAGAGGAAGAAAGGGAGCACATCCAGTTAGTCACAGTCAGAGAAACAGGACTACACTGAAAAACAGGCCGATATCCAACATCTATAAACAAAGGTGTAGATGGCAGCAGCACAGCTGATATTTCTCTGCAGGATGGAGTCACAGCCAAACAGACCATAACATTATAGTGAGAAAAGCACTAAAGAAGCCATGATCTCACTTTTTGTTATTATTTCTGCTTTACATCTGTTAATTGGTTTATTTTCCATTAATACAAAAAAAATTAAAACACTGGTGCCAAATGTTAATATTCCTTAACGATCCTTGTGCTCTTGAAGCTTTCGGAAAAGGTTAAAATACAAATTAAATAGAGGCTACTTTTTTGGGAGGCCATTAGGCCAAAACATTTCAAGGAAAATATGACATGGCAAACATGTGAAGGAATTGATCTATTTTGTTTAAAACACTGGTTCAGTGTTATGATTAAAACCAGAAAATAAGAGGCTGAATATAAGCACAGAGAGAAAAAATAAGGTAGGAAGGATCTGTGTTCCCCTGAAGCAGCCTGTAGGTTTTTAAACAGACTTTGGTCCATTTTTAACCATAGGGATAAAATCCTTTGGATGTCGCTTTTATTAAGCCCCAATTTATTCAAAATCTTCACAAGAAAAGCTTTACAGTAAATTATAACATTATCAAATATGCAGATTATTGTGACTGAATAAATTAGCATCTGAGCATGTTTTCTTTCAGACTTTGCCTTTATTGTGAAATTATTCTAGATGAATGAAAGAAGTGAGAAAATTGAAGATTGAAGGAAAGTTCATGTATGCGTAGGCTTTGTTAAACAGCCTATTCCTGATTAAGATGATGGTCTTTGTTTATGAAGCATCTGTGCAGACAGATGGAAGCAGCATGTTGCTGAACTCTTATTTTGAACATGTAACGTCTGAGGCAGTATTTCAGAAGTGCAAAGTCAAAGATTAATTATATTTTCAACAAGATTTCAATGAGAACGGAGAGTTTGAACCACCTGTTTTAAGTCCCTTGAAATAACTATTTTGTTAAGTGTACAAACACATGCATCTGTTACTAACAAAAGGTTTCATGAAGATGAAATGGCACAAACTCTATTTTACAGTCATATCTATTTTTTTTTTCCTATAGCACCAGTTCTTTTTGCAACATACATTCAGTGGTTCGAAAGATAAACTGTGGGACAAGAGACATCTTGCTCTGATTGTTGGTGTTGTGACAAATTTCATCTAAGCTGGATCTAAACCAAATCAATAAAGATTTTGTGAAATGTTATGTTTTCCACTGCTTTAAGCATTTGTTGGAACATTTTAAACATTTGTATTGTCTGTTTGCTGGGATCAGAGGTGGGGGATGTGTAAGCTTCAATTCCATTTGGAGAGCGAGATCATCTGTGGTAGTAGCACTAGACATCTTCCAGGCATGTGATTAAAACTTGCAGCAGTTCAGCGTACTAAAATACTCTTTCCGTCATGATTTGTGGACATTAAGAGTCATCTCCTGGTCAGACCCTGTAATTCAGTAAAAGGGTGCAGTCAGAGTAAAAAAAATGTGCATGCCCAGGAGAAGCCAGTGGCTGGAAGTTGGAGGGGATTCTGCTGGGAGCTGCAGGGAAGTCTGCTGCCATTCGGCTGGCATTTGACTGGAAAGGGCCATTTTAAATGGCTGCTGCTGTATCTGCAGTGTTGCAATTCCTTTCACAGTTTGGTTTCAGTAGTTTAGTAAGATTGACGAATAGGTGCTACAATACATCAGAAAGTTGAGCCATTATTTCTAACAGTTTGTTACTAAATCGTTGATTTCCTTTGCATTTACTGCAAAAGCCATCTTGAAATAAGTAAAAATGTCTTTAAGTGTATTTACCCTTGAATTGAGCAGGTAAATAAGATGATTCGCCAGTGAAATTTGTATTTTTACTCTTAAAATAAGATAACTAGATAATATAAACTTGAAATAAGACAATACAATTGTTTTTTTTTTCTCATTTTAAATTTAAATTGTCTTCTTACATTGTCAAAGTGTTTCACTTTTCTCCTCAATTGAAGAAAAAAATGCACTTATTTAGATTTCAGGTTTTTTTGCAGTTTTCTCCAATGCAGTTTTCTTACAAGGGCTTTATAATGCTTCCTCAATGGGTTTAAAAGAACTTGATTTTGTTAGTAACAGAATTCATGTGAAGGATTGCTGTTGTCAAAATCACAATGATATCTAGAGTCATGCAAAGTCAATGAATGGATGCAATCAAACTGATTTACTTAGAAAATCCTTTTAAACTGACTGATCTGTTTGAAATTTCTCTGTAAAGTTTTTTCAGATTACATGTTTTCTGAATTGGAGCTATAAATAATGCATTAAATTACATCGAAAAAGATGAGAAGGCATTATAGCTATTCACATTTCTTTTGCAAGAGCAGCAATTTTATAGCAGCACAGGTGTAATCATTTAGATGTAATTAAACTGCCTTTGTGATCAGCATGGAGAGTTTATGTAATCTTTAATAGAGGCTGATAAGATGTTTTCTATTTGCTGATGGTCTGAGGATAAAGGTTGAATCACAATAAGGCTCTGAACGTGAGGACAAAGTAGCGGAAATGTTTGTTGCATTCAGGGTTGATATGAGGTGCACTAATATCTGTACAGAGAAAAATCAGCTGTGTAATCCTCAGAAGGCTGATGGTAGATCACACCGTAATCAAAACCCAGCAGGAGGAGAGTGCACAGAGCACCCCCGCTGACTGTTGTCACTGTCTGTTGGTCTCTGTTCAGAGAACAAAATCATCTCCAAAAGCGTGTTTGCTGTATTTTCTGGTGCTCACAGAAAACAAAAGAGATCGTTATAAAGTTGGATGAGTTACAAAAAGAAAAAATAGCCTTTATTGCTTCAACTGGTGCACTGCAAAAACAATCTAGAAATAAGTAAAAAAAATTCTTAAATTAAGTGTATTCACCCTTAATCTGAGTACCGGTATGTAAATGAGATGATCTGCCAATGGAATGAGTATTTTCACTCTAAAAATAAGATAATTAGATAATATGCACTTGGAATAAGGCAATACAACAATTTCTCATGTTTTAAATATAAATTATCCTTTTCCATTGACAAAGTATCTCAATTCGCTCCTCAATTCAAGAAAACATGCACCTATTTTAAGAAAAAAGACTAATTTAGATTTCAATATTTTCCTGTGTGGAAAGTGTGGAAGCGTTTGTCTGTGAACAGCAGTGAGTGGTGGAAGCCATTAATAGGTTATTCAATTTACCAAACAACTGCAGAATATCTGACTAATGAGTGAATTTAATTTAAAGTTTAACAACAATATGAAATGGTTATTATTTGTAACTTTTAGAGGTAATTTATATCTGCCCTATTTGGAACATTTTTGATCGGACCACAGTTAATTTCTCATCTTGGTCACCCACACCTGTAATGCAGATGTGAATACCCTCTGGTGAATCAGTGTGTTGACCAAATAAACAGACATTATTATGTAATCTCCACCTGCTTTCAGGCGATCTCTGGTGTGGCTCACCTATGGGCTGAATATGAACCTGCCAAGACCTGGGTGCTAGTAGATACACTGACAACAGATCTGTTTTGTATTGAGGTGCTGATCTACTCACTGATATCTAGACTAACAGAAGGATTTTAAAGTCTATCCTCTAAGCTACAGGGAGCCAGTGGAAAGATTTCAGAACCGGATTGATGTGCTCTACTTTCTTAGTTCTAGTGAGAACTCGAGCAGCAGAATTTCGGATCAGCTGCTGCTGTCTGATGGACTTTATAGGCAAACCTTTGAAGATACTGTTGCAAGGATCAATTCTACTAAAGATAAATGCATGAATGAGTTTTTCTAGATCTTGCTGGACATTAGTGTTTTGATCCTGGAGATTTTCTTCAGGTGATAAAATAATGACTTAGTAAGTGCCTTTATGAGCCTCTGTAGGTTCAGGTCTGAGTTCAACATGACACCAAGATTTCAGCCATTATGAGCGGTTTGAATTTTGAATGGCTACTACTGTAATTGTAGATCTAAATGATGGTTGCGTTGGGGGCAGACTTCAAGCAGGCTCAGTACACGAGGGCTGGCATTTAGTAGTGACTGGTTAAGTGTAATACACATGTTTGTGTGGGACCGTGCTACTAATAGAAAAAAGAGCACATATTCACTTTTTCATGCTTAATTGCTGGACATTACAACAATCAACATGAAGCAATATTTGAGCTCAATACAGCAGCAAACAGTACTTCACACCCACTTTGTAGAACTAACAGGTTTTAAGCCGGTTTCTTTAATGAATCACTGATGTTATATCACTTGGTTGGCTGTAGCATATCTATAAGTGTTAACTAAGTCTCTCTGTAATGATCAAAAAGCGTTGTTGCCATGGATATTCTGACAAGGGGCTCATAGTCAGGGTTTAAAATGGAGGAAAAGAGAAACACATGCCAATATACTACCAGCAACTGTTAGCATGAAAACTGTGCACTATTTTTGGCGTAAGGGTCCTGGTGTATTGTCTTTTTCCTAGCAAGGCTGCTACCGATACATTTTGTGGTTCTCCTTTAGCTTATTCAGAAGTAGCCATTAAAAATTTCCCCACTTTCCTTTATGTGGCCCTTGACTGGTCCGCTACAATATTCAATTCAATTCAATTCAATTTAGTTTATTTATATAGGCGCCAAATTCACAACACATGTCATCTGAAGGCACTTTGGTTTCAACCAGATCATACAGTCAGAATTCGTTGATACAAAAGTTTTCTATCTATGAAAACCAGTTGATTGCATCGACCCATTGACTCAAATACAATCCCCACACTAAGCATGCTTGTAGCTTATTGTGTGGAGAGGAAAAAACTCCCTTTAACAGGAAGAAACCTCCAGCAGAACCAGGCTCAGTGTGAGCGGCCATCTGCCGAGGCCTACCACTGGGGTTCAAGGAGACAGAAGCAGAGATATTGTAAAGCAGCTGTAAAAGGCGCAGCCTCCGGCCCAGGAAACACGCTAGCCAGGCAGACGAGCTGCCCAAGGCAGCTCCCATGCCAGAGGACCTAGAGAGAGCACATCCACTCAGTCACGTCAGAGAAACAGGACCACACTGGAAAACAGGTCGCATCTCCAACATCTATAAACAAGGAAACATGTAGATGTTTCTTTCCAGGATGATGTCACAGCCAAACAGGAACAGACGAGGCAAAGCTACTCTGAGGAAAAGCAGAGAGAGTGCAGCGTTAGAGATTGAACTAACAGATTCTGCAGAATAGGAGAACAGAGAGAGAATGAAGCAGAATGATGAAATAAGGTATGTCCTCCAAAAAGTCTAAGCCTATAGCAGCATAACTATAGAGATAGCTCAGGATAACCTGAGCCACCCTAACTATAAGCTTTATCAAAAAGGAAAGTTTTTAAGCCTAGCCTTAAAGGTGTTTGTCACACGGACTAAAACTGGTAGTTGGTTCCACAGAGCCTGATAACTAAAAAGATCTGCCTCCCATTCT
>JAGKQL010000001.1:8568927-8594888 GCA_018398635.1 Cyprinodon brontotheroides | reverse complement strand
AAGGCTTAGATGAAGCAAGTAGTTTTACTAACTCTGAAAGTTCAACTGGTCCAAAGCAGTCTAAACCCCGGTTCAGATTCCATGACTACCTCAGATACACAATCGCGGATAGAGGAGTGCTTATGATCTTATTTTTAACAAGATCAATCTTATTTATAAAGAATCCCATAAAATCATTGCTGCTAAGTGAGCAGGTGGAATGGATGGTTCAACAGAGCCATGGCTCTGGAGTTTGGCAACCGTATTAAAAAGAAATTCAGATTATTCCCTTATTCTCCTCTATTAATGAGGAGCAAAGTATGCTGCTCTTTGCTTTACAAAGGGTCCTCTTATACAGCAGTAAACCATTTTTCCAGACTAGGAAGGACTCTCAGCAGGCCTGTGGGCGATATTTTCTCTCCAGTTTCCAAGCATTTTGCTTCCAAAGTACTCAGCGCTGGCTGCATTAAACCAAGGAGCAAGCTTTCTATTTTAACGGTTTTCATTTTCAGAGGAGCTGCTTTGTCTAAGGCAATACGCAGAGAACTAGCATCCCCATCAACAAAATCATCAACCTGTGAAGGGGAATGTTGCTTTTGCACTCTCTGCAGCACTGCTCAGTGACACAGAGGAGAGAAAGAAAGTGGATCAGATTCTTTAAAAATTTATGAACTGCAATCTATCTGATAAAGATCTACTAAAATTGAACCTTCTTTTTGGAGGAGAACTCTGTTAAAGTAAATCCTGAAGGTTATTAGAAAGTGGTCAGAGAGGATAGGGGTTGTTGAGAAATACTGTTATTTCTTTACATTCTATGCAGTATGTCAGCACAAGATCCAAAGTATGAAGATGAGAATGCGTGGGACTATTCACACTTTGAACAAAGCCAATAGTGTCTAAGATAGCATTAAAGGCTGCTCTTAAGCTATCAGCCTTCAATGTCAGCAGCATGGATGTTAAAATCTCCCACTATGATGACCCTGTCAGTATTTAAATACCAAATCAGAAAGGAACTCTGAAAACTCATCTAAAAATTCAGAGTAAGGACCTGGTGGATCATACAAAGTTACAAAAAGAAGAGGTTTTCTTGCCTTGAAATTTGGATCAGGGAAATTAGGGTTAAATGTTCAAAAGAGTTGTAGGTATTAATTGTTTTGGGAGTAATCAGTAAGTCAGACTGGAAGATTGTTGCTACTCCTCCTCCTCCCCCAGAACTTCTGGGGATGTGAAAAATTTAAATAGCTTGAAGGAGTTGCCTCATTTATGCTCACATAATCCTCTTTGCTGCAGCCAGGTTTCTGTAAGGCAAAACAAGTCAATGTGATTATCACAAATCAAGTCATTAACTAGTAGACTTTTTGAGAGGAAAGTGATCTTATGTTAAACAGACCTATTTAATTGTTTTTTAACTTTTCCCCAATTGGAGTTATTTTTTGATTTTAATTAGATTATCATGATTTACTCCTTTGGGAATCTTTTAACTAATTTATTAGATTTTGGTCGTCGGCAAGACACTGTCTGGATGGAGTAAAGAGGGTAACAGTAGAGAAGCTGCAGAAGATGTGTGTTAAACTACAACTCTGCTTCCTGGTCTGCAACCCTGGGTGGTCAGGGTTTTTGAGGACTAATAAATGTGGCCAGATTCCTAGAAAGAAGAGCTGCACCATCCAAAGTGGGATGGAATGCCGTCTCTTCGAATCAGACCAAGGCTTTTCCTCCAAAAGGATTGCCAATTATTAATGTAGCCCACGATGTTTTCAGGACACCACCTAGACAACCAGCGGTTGAATGATCTACATGCGGCTAGACTAAAATATGTCATCACTGGTCAGATCGGGGAGGGACCAGAGAAAATTACGGAGTCCCACATTTTTTGGCAAACTTTTACACGAGCAGCAACACTAATTTTAGTGACCTCCATCGGCGTGAAATGCGGGTGTCAGCTACCACCAGCGTGAATAACAATCTTACTGGCCCAACCTTATCCTTAGCCAATATGTAGTTTCAGGTAGGATTTGATGTTGCCCGTTCTGGCCCCCGCAAAGCATGTTGACTATGGTCCCTGGTGCCTCTAATGACGCGTTTCTGACTATGGAGCTGCCAATCACCAGAGTGGGCTTCTCAGTGGGTGTGTGTCACTGGGTGGGGAAAAGGTTAGAAAGCGCGATGCCGCGGGTTGGTGGTGACCAGTGGGCAGAGATCCACCGACTACTGCCGCTTTCTGCGTACAGTTACTCCAAACGCCTGGCTGCTCCAGGCACTTTTGGAGGAACAGCTACGTGGGGGCCTACTTTAACTCCTGGATGTTCAACAGCCTGAAGCCTGGATTCTAACTCTGACACCCTCGCCTCCAAAGCTACAAAAATACTACACTTATTACACATCCCATTATCACCAAAAAGGAGGCAGAGGAATAACTGAACATCTGACACAGAGAGCAGGAGAGAGGAGAGGAAGAAGGAAGAGTTGGAAAGAGTCAAGGGAGGGAGAGAGAGAAGCCATAGCAATGCTAAGCTAGCGCTAGCCTAGGCTAGCTACTCCTTGCTATCAGAAATAAAACCGTGTGAAACTGACAAGTGCTCAGTAGAAAAGTGCAGCAGAAGGTGCTATGTTTTAAAGTAGTCAGTTAGAGTTACTTAGATACAGAGATATCACAGAGAAAATAACTTAACTTCAGATGGAGATCCTCTGAACAGCTGCACACTCGAGTTAATCCAAACAGGAAGTTTGGATTATGGACTGTTTGGATTAGTTTGGATCAATCTTTATGCTAAAATATTCTTTCTGTCATGATTTGTGGACATTAAGATCTAAAGAGAAGCGTTATCTCCTAGTCAGACCTTGTAATTCAGTAAAAGGGTGGAGTCAGAGTAAAAAAATATGCATGCGCAGGAAAAGGAGGGGGTCATTCAAATGGCTGGAAGTTGAAGGGGATTTTGCTGGGAGTTGCAGGGAAGTGGGCAGCCATTTGGCTGGTGTTAGACGTTTTGGAAATTCAGAAATAAGCTGTGTTCCAATCTGAGTTTCATAAAAATGCAGAACAAAGATGCTGCACATTCATGGGTCTACGCTCTATGTCAACCTCATCCTTTCTGTCACATGAGACTTAGTGTTTCAGTTATAGTTCACTTGCCAAAAAAGCCAGATGCGAAAGCAAACCAAACCTTAAGTCTTCTTTTAGCCAGGAGAAAACCAGAATGAAGATTTCCTGGTGTGAATCCCCTCCTTTATAGACGTGGAAATACCTTGAAACTAGTACCTTGGCTGCACTTAATCACCAGCAGGATAAAGTATCTTCCCTGTAGCAGGGAGCAGTCAGTGTGTTCTCAGTTTTCAAATTACCCATCAGGAGTTTATAAAAGAGAACCACTTGGTGAAATCATGTTAGGAGGAAGGTTTTGCATTTTATTGTAGTAAATTGATTTATCTGTGCATCACTGGAGAGAGGAAGGAAAAGAAGAAATCAAATGAGGCGAAAACATTTTGGAGTCACCACACAAGAAAAGCATATTAGCAGATCTAAGTTCATTCTGAAAATGCCTTCCATTACATTTAACTTAATCAACTATTCAAGCAGGTGAAACAATCTGTTTTTAAAGGTGTAGGGAAGTCATAGTTAAATGTCAAATCATTCTGGCTTAAACGTGTATATAAATGTACTCTTTATCTGACGATATTGTCCCAAAAATTAGAAAATTTCTATAAAAAAAAAAAATCCTATCTTAAAATCAGTGCAAGCCAGTTAGTTATATGTGAGCCTGAACACCTAAATTCGGCTAATCATATATCAACAGTCATATGTCAATGAAATTATTTTCGGTCATAGCGTCTTGATTCATATGTCGCAGCTAATATACGCAATGGTTGAAATAAGAAATAAGAATCATTTCCTTTCCCATTGAGTTCCGTCCCAGTGTTCACGGGATGGACATCTGTGTCTTCAGCAGGCGAGCTAACAGAACTGGTAGCGCTGCGAGGCAAGGGCTCAAACATGTACGAGCTGTAAGCCTTCTACACCAAACCAAGCTTCTGCCGCCCATGGCGTCTTCTTCCACAACATCTTAATCCCCGCTTTCCTCCTCTAAATAAAAATGTATGATGGAGGAGACTCATCCACGACCTCCGACACTAAACCTCTCCTCCTCTTGCATGTTTCCGCTGTCCATAGCGTTCCTTGACTGTGTTGTTGCTAAGTCACCAATTTAGTGCTACTTGGTCCCAAATGGAATTTTCCCATTGGGAACCTACTAGCACTAAGTTACTAACTGGTTAGCAAGATGCTTCCAACAAATCAAACATGCTTGCGAACCTTCCGACACAACAATCCCGCCCCCTTGATAAACGACCAATCAAATTCACTTTATCCACTTGTGTAAAATTGTGCACCACTCTGGAGAATTCGGAAATGCAACGGTTGGAACAGCCGTTTCCCTACTACTTTAAATCATCAATAAAAGAAAAATCCTTGTTTTCTTTTTTAAACTAAACATGGACATTACAGGCATGAAGGGAGGATTACTGTAAGGAAGCAGGAGAATTAATGGTCTTATTCTTTGGGGTTCAGCAAGCAATTTTCAAGTTTATTCAACAGGCAAAAACAGCTTTGGGTGTAAAATCTCCCAGTATGTTCTAAAAGAAAGGTGATGAACAGCTGATGGTTAGTGGCTTTTCCCCTCTAGGCCTTAAAAAGGTCTCTGAGGAAAATGTGGTGTGGTTGTAAATGTGATTTGGGTGAGGTGGCCCAGCAAAGCCATAAAATATGCCATAACTCAGAGTGAAAGGAGGGGGTGGTCCCCGGCTGCAGCTCCAGGTGTGCTGAGCCAGGCTGACATTTAATTCAGCTGCAGGATTACCAGGACAGCACAGTGTTGAAGTAAGACTTGGCTTTTACAGGACATCACTTTCCAAGACTTGACTTTTATGGCGCTGCTCTAAGCCAGCGGGGTCTAACGGCTCGGCACCTTCAGCGCTCCCAGACACCCCTGCAAATTCACTCTCAGAGAGCGCCGTCATCCTCTGTGACCTTTGCTGAGTCAACTTAGCTGCCGCATGCATTACAGCGTCTCCCGTCCTCAGATGGCAGGTAAATCACACTGTGTGGATCCGTACGGCTCATTTTGCACCCGTTACCATGGCAACACGGACCGTCTGATGGGTTGAAGTGTAAACATGATACACTGTGTGTCGATAAATGATCAAAAGGGAAGTTTCCATGTTTTGATCAAAGATCAGTATTCATGAGACACCGCTGTAAGCACAGTGCCATCTAGTGCAGAAAGGCGGAACTGCTACATGGAGCAGAGAGGAAACTCAAGTTACCTCATACGTGCAGCATGCACCGATAGTACTTTAAATGGAGTACAAACAGTTTCAAACACGTTTAGAGAGTTATGTAAGGGTAAATAGGAATAAATTAGACTCTAAACAGCAGATATGAAAAGTCTGACCCACACAGGTCTCTGATTTCACTGAGCTTCATTAATGAAACACTAAACATTAAGCATCTGACCCAAGAGCTGAGTCGCCTGGTCTTTTTTTTCTTCCACAGTGTGAGAAGCAGCTCATAATCTTCAGTCTGTCACCTTGCTGTTGGAAAATTATCATGCGCACGCACACAGAGGAAACGCAGAGACACTAGTCGGGCGGACGGTTCCTGTCTCACCCACAGCTCGCTCCATCTGCACATTTCACTCACAACTCGCATAAATTTAAATTATTCTGTTTATGTCCTATTTTTTTTTTTTTTTTATTACATGTTTTCTTAGGAAAAGCTGAAAAAAATAAAATCACTTTTGGTGACAGACAGTCTGAATGTCAAACACAGAATCTGCTAACCTGCAGCTGAGTCCTATACCCAGCTTTCTACGGCCATTTTCAGCAAATAAGATTTTATTAAAAGTTTTGTGTTTTTGTAACTACTTTCATTTAGAGTAACAGTTTTCAACTGTTTATTTCTGTTCATTTGGAAGATTTTGCCATTTACACTAAATAAATATACATAATATGAGATCATCATTTCACATCAAACCAATAAAATCCATGCTTGACAGAAAATAGAGCTTAATAAAAAGTTTGTATTCTGAGTATGACCTTAGAAAGCTGTGTATGTAGAATAGCAGGACAAATTTGGGTTTTATATGTATTGTATATGTATTGTAACTATCTATCGCTCTCCCCCATCCTCCTCCATGACTGAGGTACCCTGAGCATGGTACCGTCCCGCCACACTGCTCCCTTGGGGCGCCATTGAGGGCTGCCCCCTTGCACGGGTGAGGCATAAATGCAATTTCATGGTGTGCAGTGTTCACTTGTGTGTGCTGTGTCACAATGACAATGGGAGTTGGAGGAGTTTCCCAAAGGGCTTTCACTTATCTGTCTGTCTGTCTGTCTGTCTATGCATCTATCGATCTACTGACTCACCCATCCATCCATCTTCAGACACCATTTACACACCCTATTAACTTGTTAAATATTTTAAAAGCAGTTACCTGAGTTGCCTTTGTATTATTAGCTTAATCTTAAAGTTATATTAAATTATTTTTCAGGTCAATATTTTGTGAAAGTGTACTGATGGTCCAGTATGGCTACCCTTCTGAAAAACCTGCCAATGTAACTGAAGAGGAACAGTCTGACCTCCCCTTAAACACCAGGGCTAGCCAGGCTGAGTTGTTAGGCAACAAATCAGATCTGACCCTTACCTGATCAGACATGTTTTTGTTCTCTGATGTAGGATTTAACCAGTAGGCTGAATGTGGCCTTGAATTTACTATGACTTCCATGTCTATATGCTGGTCCAAAATAGAGTAACACTTGCTGCTTTCAGGGCTGCTAAACCGAGATTACAGGTTTAGCTCCCCTTGTAACTAAAAGTTACACAGTGTGGCTTTTAGTTTTGTAGCATTTAGTCATGCTGACATCTCTATTTTTAGATCTTTTTATTATAAACATCTAGTTGGTCTCAAAGTTGTCTTTAAATCATTTTTTTATGTAGTTCTGATAAGTTTACAATTTTCACCGTTCAACATTCATCATTTAATTCACTATGATTATAAACTACACTGCCCTGTTTCTAACATAACATGTTACAGTATATTGAGTTTCCTCACCAGTCCAACAGAAAGCGTGAAACCTCAATGTCTGTTTTGAAGCTCCGATCCCTCTTGGTTTATGTCACCTTGGTCAAAGGTTTGCCACTTTTTTCGTGCCTCTTACTGGACAAAGAGTACGGATGGAACACCTCTTCCACAGAAAAAAAATAATAATTTCAGCTACAAATAAAACGTGAAAGGCTCAAGTAGCAGCCATTTAAAATAAACCTTCCATTTAAACGCCAGCTGAATGGCAGCCCACTTCCTGGCAACTCCCATGCCCTTATCCTGGGCGTGCATACTTTTCTACTCTGACTGCACCCTTTCACTAAATTACAGATTCTGACCAGGAGATGACGCTTCTCTATAGATCTTAATATCCACAAATCATGACAGAAAAACTTTTTTATTACAAAGATTGATGTTTAAAAAGGTATTGCAGGGAACCAGCCAAGGACCGGGCACAGACCAGCCGAAGACCAGCCACAGACCAGCCAAATTACTGTATGATCAATCAATGTAGGTTTTCCTCCTACTATATGCACTAAATGCAAAATAGTCAGTACCTCCTAGAAAAGTCATAACTGGTAATCTTAAAATTTGCCCAACCTGTTTCTTCACACTGTACAATTATACGTTTTAAAGAAATTAAACTAGAATGTGCTAAAAATTTCAAGAAAATCAGAAACCATTTCTATGTTTGACATCTTATGTTAAAGAAATTGTGAGAAAATGTAATGTTATTAACGACCCAAGCTGTTCCAAAGCATCTAAATTACCCTGACTAATTTTTTTTTCTTAACCCGGCAGACCAGAGCAGAAGCTCTGTGTTGTTGGCTTGTGGCAAGTAATGGCCAAAGCAGAATATATAGTATAGTAGCTGCTCAGAATTCAGCAAACTCCTACAAGGCAGTACTTTGGCATCTTACTTTTCTTAAAATATAACATGTTCCACTCAGCGCAAGTCAAGTGATGTCCGTACTGTTGAGGCTGATGATCCAAAGGTGAAAAGGAATCGATAGACCTCCTTCCGAGTCCTCCTGTAGAATGCAGGTTATACCTTAGGTATGGTGCAAAATGCTGCAGTCCATTGATGCAGAGTCAGGTACATGAAAAGATTCAGTAAATCTAATCCAGGAGAAAATAACTTTGGATCTTTTTTTTTTTTTCAGGTAAGGATATTAATCTAAAGGCTAAATTACTGGGTGTAGTTTTGAAGTGAATTTCCTTCCATTATTGTTGAAAATATGTTTTGTTAAAGAAAAAAAAAATGTGATCCAGAAATCACTTTGGAGAGTGACATTGCTGTTTTCTCAGATTATTTTTTTTATTTTTTATATGAAATAGTTTTGTTTTTTTCAATTTTGCATACAAATGTTTGGAGGGAGGGGCTGCTCAGTGGGGCAAAGGGTAGAACTACTGCCTTTCAGCAAGATGGTTCCGGGTTTGATTCCCAAACCAGGGTCTTTCTGCATGTAGTTTGCATGTTCTCCATGAGCATGCGTTGGTTCTCTCCGGGTACCCTGGCTTCCTCCCACAGTACAAAAACATGACTGTTAGGTTAAATGGTTTCTCTAAATTCTTCTTAGGTGTGTGTGTGAACGGTTGCTTGTCTCTGTGTTGCCCTGGGATGGACTGATGATGGAAAATGGATGGATGGATGTTTGGAGGGAAGAAAAAAACATTACCATATTTCCTGGACTATACAGCTCACTATAAGCCACCCCCACTAAGTTATTTTCAAAAAACTGGAAACATACAAGCCACACTGGGCTATAAGCCATTGAAATCTGCTGAACTGTCTCCCACTTAACCTGTAGGTGCATCTCTAGATAGAGCCCCTGGAGTAAGGACAAAGGGCAATGCTGGCTCCTTGTGTCACTGCGACAAGATATATATCTGGGTCGCCCCTTGATTTTATTTAGTAAAAAACACCTAAATTATATTTTTCGCTCCCCCAAAATAGTAAGCGTACTAAACTAAAATGTTTTAAAGGTTAATAATGTATTTCCTGAGAAAATAAATGCCTTACATTCCTTTCTGTTTTATCAATCATCTGTGCCCGATCTACACCAGAAATGGAATCCTACGCTACTTCCAGCAGCTAACTTTTTCGGCTTTGGATTTAAACATTAATCTATGGTATATAGTGCGTAACCTAAGGAAAGAAACAACTAAAATGCAGATAAAAATGGTATAATGGTTTAGCCAGGCCAACAATTACCCCAACGACTCCCCACTTTCAGAGGCATAGATTAGTATTTGGTATTGAAGGCTAACACAGAACCCAGCGAGTCCCCATTCCTAAGGGGCGGACCCATTCTTTGGCTTCAACTTGGATGAATTCTAGGCCAAAAAAAGGCTTTGTGTTGCTCCACTCTATAAAGCTTGGACCTCAATGCTAATTCTAACATTTTGAATTGTAAAAGCTTCCTGCATGGGAAGCGAAACGTCTTTAAACTTGGAAACAAAGTCCAGTGGATTGTTTTTTTTGTTTTTTTTTACTTTTTTGGAATGACTATGAACCTGAATCTTCACCAGCATGGGTTAATCATATTTTCCCTCCCACTAGGGGGTGCTGGGTGTGCTGCAGCACCCCCTAGTGGGGGCCACTCCCTCAAGGGACCCAATTTCATGATGACCACGATCAAATATCCGACATGGTAAATATTGTCTTCTTGTTTGTTAAATATCATATACACTGCTGTAAAATGAGAGATTATACACCTTGTTCTCTTTTTTTTTCTTAACCAATATAAACTGAAATAAACCTCACTGACATTTTTTAAATAAGTTTATGTAAAAATATATCTCTCTATATACAACTATATGTCTTTGGAGATATTAATGATATTTCAATAAAGAAAATAACTCGATTTGAATAATGCCATTAAACATCTCAGCATCAAAGGTAGATAAATAATTAGGTGTTTTGCTGTATACACAGTTTGCTTTCTGTATAAGCAAAAGTGACATTTTCAGGGAATGTTGGTTGATTAAAAACACATTGTCAAAAAAAAATAAAAGTTTGTACAATCTGTGAAATTTCAGATATAATCTTGTGGGTATTTTAAAAGTCTTCATAAAACTGAACTTATATTGCTGCATGTTAAGAAAAGCAACAGAGAAATATTAGATAAATTATATAAGGAAGGGGGGAGGGGCATTAAATGAGACTGAATGTATGAGCCTTTAAACATCTTAGCTTCTAAGAAGAATAATAACCTTTACGAGAAAACCCTTTAGAAGATGCTAAATAAAGGCCACAAAGGCTTAAAAAGCAGTGAACCGTACCAAAATATCCCTCTTATCTGAAGTATGTATGGACCCATTATTTACGTGTGCATTGAACTCATTGTAGCTAAGGAAAGCAAAGCTTTAAGATTTTAGCCATTATGTAAGCTTTGGAAGTTTGGTCACTTTGAGATACGATCTTTAAGAAGAGGTAGAAATGCTTTTTTTTTATTGTTTCTTGCCGTCATTCTTAACAGAAATATTAGAAAACATTAACTTTCTTAGAAATGAAAAAAGGCAGGCTGTGCTTGTTCACTTTCCTTTTGCTGCCTTGTTATATTGTAGTTTGACTCACTCCTTCAACAAAAATAGATATAACTTGGATTTCAGTAGAAAGCTGTGGGCAGACAGTCGCCATGGAGAGGCCCTATTGTCATACAAGTATAATTGTGCTTGAACGTTTAAAGAATCTCCCATTAAAGAAATGTACACATTTGTAATTCAAATAACACAAAACTGAAAAAAATGATAAATAACAAAATATATTTATTTTTTTTCCAAAACAAAAATTTTCCTATGAAAGTCATATGAAAGTGCAGTGAACCAACATAACTGTTCCACCAGGGGAAATTAATTTGAGCAGTACAGGAGACAGAAAAAAACAAACAAACAAAAAAAAAATTCAATAAATAAACCTGTATAAATTAAAATTAGATGACAGGGAGGTTGAGGACCAAAATTAATAAAAATAAAAACACAGAAAGATAGTAAAAAGATAACTCACACATCTTTTTTAAAAAACACCAGCCTCCCTCCCTACCATTCAACGTTTCCCCACTTTTTTTTGATATTCCAGTCTGATTGGTTGAAACTTTCCTGAGGAAAAGAGCTAATTAAATTTAACTATTGACATACAAAAGAAACATTGAAGTACTGATCTATAAATACTTTCTATGTATTTATAGGTAGCAGTACCTAGCTCCACAGGTGTCTCTGTCAAAGAAAGAAACAGTTAAGTAGTTAAACTCAGGATAACCTGAGCCACTCTAAATGGTGCCTAGGTGGAAGTACAACTGAATAAAACTGATTACTTACCCTCATTCACCTCCGAGATCAGCTTTCGAATACACTTCCACGAAGCCCAATCAGCATCCAGAGTTCATCTTAAAGGAAAAGTTTGGTCAGCAAGGAATATCCATTGGGTCGTTATTTATACCTAAAACTAATAATTCTGCAGTAACTTAATGAATTAAGCGTTAATTAGTAAAAAAATAAATGTTTTGTCGTGATCACTGAGTCTGGGAGCAAATATGGTAACACCTCACTCCTGACATCTTCCGGCAGTGCAGAGATGGCAAAAGTACTCACTTTCCCACTTGAGTAAAAATACAGATACTTGTGTTAAAAATACTCTGGTAAAAGTGGAAGTACTGATTAAACTTCTTTACTCAAGTAAAAGTAACAAAAGTACAGGCTTGTAAATTTACTTAAAGTATAAAAGTAAAAGTAGAAACCATTTTTTTCATGCTGTTGCCTTTTACATTTTAAATGTTATGTCTGCCAATAGGACTAGATCTCCGTTGTGTTCATTTTCAATCATCTCGTCGTCCATGCTACTATGCTAACGCTTTACCGCCAATTGCAAGCTGCAATGATTTACCGCCAATGAATACCGCCAATCTGTTGATTCATCTTGTAGTGGTGCGTCCGTCAAATGCAACGTAGAATTCCCCATCCAATTAGATTGAATTTGTTATTGATGACGCGAAAAATAATAATGGTAACTCCATTGAAATGATTCAAAACTAAAGTAACGAGACAATTTTAAAATGTAAGGAGTAAAAAGTACAGATATTTGGCATAAAAATATACATGGGGAGTAAGAAGTAAAGTTGCCAAAAAAATAAGTAGTAAAAGTAAAAGTAAAAATATCAGAAAAATTCACTCTGAGTACAGTAACGGCAGTATTTATATTTAGATTACTTACCATCTCTGCGGCGAGTGCATCGTCACAGTGCGGTAAGCATAGAGCCATTTTCCCCGCTTTACAAGCAAAATCAATGGAAACTACTAGACACATCTGCAAACAACAACAATTATTCAAGATTTCACCATTGAAATTCACCAGAGCTATAGTTAAACTGACAATGCCCACATGTATGGCAGTTGGATGTTGGAATACATCGGGTAAAAGTGGGAAAAAAAGAATTATTCCACCTTTCTGATTTCTGATCTTCCACGCACGGGTTCGTCATTGGATTGCCAACTTGAAGAGGGAGAATGTTGCCAATTGGAAGAAGAATGGTTTCAGGATGACTCAGATAATAGCGCGTTGTGACAAACACCAGATACAGCACTGGGACTTGATCAACAGCCGATACGCGCACAAACCAGTAGGTAAGCAGTAGTGTTCTTTTGACAAACAGGATGCCTCAAGTAAAGCACAATCAAATGAGAATTACTCTTATTAAAATCACATCATTTATCGAAGAGTATAATAATTTCATATTTAAAGTATTTTTTAGAAGTTTGAATTTCCCTTTAAAATGTCTGAACTGAACTCAGTTCTTCTGAAGGAGGTGGAACTCTGATCAGTTGATAGTTAGAGATGCTTTATGAACAGAATACAGAATCAGACACTACATTTTTAATAAGGATGTGTGTTGGGATCACTTTGTCTTGACTGGTCATAATAACCAATCAGATCAGGGTCAATAGGGTCTGATGAGTCATAGAAACAGATCAGATTATTTCATTATGTTCAGCGGAACAAAGATCTTTAAATAATGTATATGTCTCTTGCAAAGTATTAATACTTTTGAGACACATCATTAATTAATCTCTCTGCCTTTTGAAATCCTACGCACACATTGAAGCAATAATTTGATTCCTAATGCATTGTGGAATCTCTTGGCCTCTATGGACATTAGCACACATGCTAAAAGCTATGTGCAACAGTAGTAATGCTGCTGGCCTTAGACCTGTGACTCCACAATATGATGTATGAAAGCTGTCTTTTATTAAATCCCTGTTATATTGTTTGACCTTTGAAACAAATGTTTCCTGCTTTCCATTTCCCTAAATAAATCCAGAAATACCCCAGAGTTTCTGTCCTTCAAGTTGGCCTGCAGCAGCAGGGGCTCGGAGGAGAACGCAGCCAGTTTGTCCCTGTTTAGACAACCATGATGAACTCCCCACCGCCTCCCAGAGCGCACTCCGTCAGTGGAGTGACGGACCACAGGGAATGACACATTGCTTGAAAAATCCTATTAAATAACATAAAAACTGCAAGTTCAAACCGGATCGTGCCTTTGGGTGGCAGGACTGCTGCACTCGTCACTGTCTGGAACCTGAGGCGTCTTCGAAGGGATGCAAGTTACCCTGAGACAGGACTGACAGAGCTACATCTCCCCCTGTTGAGAGAAAATTATACTGCTCATCAAAATCTCCACATGTGATGCCATAAGGAGGCACTGCATGGCTGGTTGAAACGGTTTCTCAGTCTCACATACACACACACCCCTACATACACACTAAGGTCCTGGAAGAGACGTATAAAAGGTGCATCTCGGCTGTCATTAAAATGAGCTGTGAATGCTACCATACTTATAGCCTAATTAAATTTATATTTCAATGATGGTGATTGGAGTAATAAAAGGCAGCAGCTAACTAGAGAGAACAGGTTTGAAAGAGGCAGACTAAAGTCATGCTGTTTTACATGTTTATCATACAAAGATGTAAAAGGATGAAATCTTTAAATACAGATATCAAGTAGTGACAGGATAGAAATCTCAATATCTTAATCCATTAAAGCATCCAGAGAAATACTAATAAGCTTAAAGGAACTGTCCCTTTTCAAAAAACATGCTGTAGTTCTTCGCATTGATAAGTCGGTTAAATTGGACAAATTTGTTCTTTTGAGAAAAAAAAACATTTAAAACAAAATTATTTTGTTTATGCAATGCTGAAAATTAGACATTCTTTGTGTTTATTTTTTAGTATAATATCTATGCCTTAAAGGTATTGTGGAGGATTTTTGCAATTATTTGAAAAGACCCACCCTCTCCAAAAAAGCACATGAACAACCCTGTACCCGCTCCCGAGAGGGAACGACTATTAGACACGTGCGAGAGCGTGCACAAGCCCTTTTCTTCTAATGCACAATGTTTAAAAGTTGCTGTTCTCATAGCTCGTACAAGCTCACTGTTTCCTAACCCCTAAATAAATAGTGGACTTTATATTGAACTCAGTTAATTGGCCATTCGGAGAGATCGTCACTGCTTTTTGCTCCCCGTTGGTCACGTAATTCCGCCTCCAGCACACGGTGCCTGCGCCATCTGTTTTATTATTCGCCGCTGTCGGGTAGCGACAGCCTATGGTGACAGAGGGCCGCTTTGACAGCAAATCCCATAAAGAGCCTTCCACGCAAAGCATTCTGGGATATATCTGCCTCTTCTGAGGCCTTTCTTTTCTTCTCATACACTTTATAGACACTTTTTCTCTTATGACCTTAAGCCATTTCCAAAGAACCGCGGTGAGAAAGGTGAGCTTCAATAAGTAACTGTCTGAACCGTAGGTTACCACAGATATATGCCTGAAAGTGTGCATGAACAGAAAAAGATAGCTAACAGGACGAGCCCGTAGGATGGCCTTATGTAAACATATCACCCAAATGATTGAGATTTAGAAGGACCACTTATTTAGATGATCCAGCAGGAAATAAAAGATTGTCCTCTATACCTTTAAAGCAACAGTGTGAAGCTTTTGACTGGAGTATAAGCTTACTCTGGGATATATTAAATCATTTCTCACATCAATTTTAAGAAGGCTAAGAGGATTGGACCCAGAATTCAGACGAGACAGACAGTGATAACTTAAAAGGCGTTTATTGAAAAAGCTGTATGCCGCTGCTCGTCAGGTGGGGCGGGTTCACTGGATACGCTGCCGGGATGTAGACTCAGATCAGTGACTACTGAAACTGGGGAACGACAACGAGCTTGAAGTCACCAACCTGGCAGAGTTAAGTATGTGCTGAGAAGAAGGAGTGAAGTCCAGAGGAGCGGAACCCTGCAGCTTGAAAATGAGCCAGTACCAGAGATCCAGGAGGGAAGAGGAGCAGTGAACCGCAGAAGCCAGAGCACACAGAGGGAACGAGGGATCCAGGAGGCATTATCCAAGCCAGGGGTTAGAAGACAGGTCTGAGTTCAGCAACAGGTGAAATCAAGGTAAATCTGGAAAATACAGAACAGAGCAGAACAGGGGCGGCCAAAACTCAGAAGTCCGGAGGCCGAAACAGGTCAGGATCGGGGATAACAAACAAATACAGAAAATGCTAGAAGTAAACTTGCTGGAAGCTGGAACAATCTGGCACCATTAGCTGGAAACTGGTGGCATTAATAGCATAAGAAATAGGTGGATCTGATAAGAGAAAATTAGGCTGGGGTGGCGCAAAGCAGATGAGAGGAGGAGGAGGAGTAAAACCCAGCCTATGGTGTCAAGATCTTGACATCAATATGTGACACTTAGCATGTATTGACACACCAGGCCGTTCTTCCTTCACCTTTCAGTAAGTACGGTTAGAACACTATCCAGAGGAGGAAATGAATCTGGACAGCCTCTAGCCTTACAGATGGGTTACACACCCCTAAAAAGTAATTGTTAGAGAGAAAACAGATTGGACTCTTACCCTATCCAACATATTTTCAGTTCTCCGGTGCAAGATTTGGGGGCTGCTCAGTGGTGCCTTGCAGCAAGAGGGTTCTGGGTTCGATTCCCCCGGCCTGGGGTCTTTCTGCATGGAGTTTGCATGTTCTCCCTGAGCATGTTTGTGGGTTCTCTCCGGTACTCTAGGCTTCCTCCCACGGTCCAAAAAAAAAAAAACATGACTGTTAGGTTAATTGGCTTCTAAATTGTCCTTAGGTGTGAGTGAATGGTTGTATGTCCTGTTTGTCTCTGTGTTGCCCTCGCGATGGACTGGCATCCTGTCCAGGGTGTACCCCACCTCTTGCCCATTGACAGTTGGAGATAGGCACCAGCACCCTCAGCGACCCCCAATTGGGACAAGCGTGTCAGATGATGAATGGATGGTGCAGGATTTGATTTCCAGGGTTACATTTTGTCTTGTCTTTACAGGTAATTCCATGACATGTTGGTCCAAAGTGGTCTGTTAGCAGATTCCAATACACAATTGCTTGCATATTGCTTTCAGGGGCACTATCAATGGAAGTCACAGGTCTAGCACCCTTAATGGCTAAAAGTTACACACAGTATTTTTTTTTTCAATTTTTGTCAATTAACTTTGCCACGTTTATTGTCAAAATGCACACAATGATAAATGCTAAAAGTAAGCCTTGCAAAAGTGTTCAGGACATTAGAGGCCCAGCCCATGTTGTATTTAATGGTTTGTATGGGGGTTTAGCATAAATGTAGTGCATAATTGTGAAGAGATGGATAGTTTTGCTTTTTTATTAGTTGGTGTGAAATAAACTCCTGAATCAATTCAAGTTTTCTTCAGGGTTACATTCCTCTGCACATTTAGAGACTGACTTTTCTCTGATTCTTACTTGCAAAGATGCTCAAACTTTGTCATTATTTGTATCTTGAACTTGGCCAGTTTATCACATTGTTATTCATTCATTGTAGTTATTCCACTGGAAGGTAATCCTCAGAAAGTTTTGTTTCCAGAATTGTCCTGGAATTGGCTTCTATTAAACATTGAATTCAAATTCACATTTTTCTTTTTCTCAAAATGCCAAATACAATTTTTTTTCATCTCCTTTACTGTTTCTTTTCTTTTTACTTAATCTAGCAAGACATCTAAATCCTGCAAAGGGGAAAACAGAAAGACAAACACAACTTTAACACCAAAGATAAAGTTATAAAGCAGCAGGATTTAGGGTTAAAGGTATGTCACACAGAGGGATTTCAGTCTTGTTACGGCATCTGTATGTAAATGAGAGCAGCCATATTATGATTAAGGTGGTATTAGTATACAGAGTAGGTGAGCACAGCATGTAGGACAGAAGAAAACAGATGTAAAGAGCAGGAACAAAGCAGAGGAATGGCCATGAATATGTTAATTCATGCATGATGTTGACAGTGACATTTGCTTGCTGTTCCAGCAGGCTTTTGTTCTGGTCACTAGTTTGTGTGTTGTGGTAGCATCTGTTGGTATTCTGGTTTTCATCATCAGGTTCTGAAGGGATTTCTTTTTTTTATTTTCTTCAGAGGACTTCTCTATTGATTTTGCATGCAGAATTTGGCTAAAACCTGAGATTTAGGAGCATTCAGACATGTCTGTCCTTCATCGTCAACAATTTGAGCACAGTTAAAAGGATAGTTAGGTATTTTTGACATGAATCTGTATGGCGCATCGATCGACTGCTGTCGGCAAGCAATCGCTACTGACTTACTACCCTGGCAGCGTCCTGTGAGCAGAGGGTATTCTCGTCCTTAGTTTTGGTCAAGCCAAAGTAGTCCGGCAGTTTTTTAGGGTACACGAAATAAAACTTTTCTCTTTCCCAAAACATTATGTGTTCAAAATAGTGATATTAGCGCATCCCAACAACCATTAGTAGTTCCGCCGCGAGAGTCTGAGACATGGTTGTCAATTGAAGTCCTGGCCTCTCTCTGTTAGGCATCGGTCGCGACCGATGTCATTCAGACAGAGAGAAAAACTTAACACCATGTCTCGCTACATGGCGTGACTTTTTCTCCACTGGCAATGTTGATATCTTGCTAAAACGCCACTCTTTTGATACACATACATGTTTGGGAAGAGAAATTTTTATTTTCGCTGTCACCTAAAAACCTGGGGCAGACACTACTGGCTTGAACCAAAACTGCACGATAACTCACCACAGTGACACTGCAAAATGGGTACAGTCTGTGCGAAAGTTGCATGACGCTGGTGATCGGATGCCAACAGATTCATGTGTCGAATACTATACTGTATCCGCTGAACTAGCAACTGGGCATACACTGTGTGATATTTTTAATCATTGTACTCAGCTGCCAACTCAACCTGTGCGACGAAACCGCGGTATGGGTGAATTTTTCTGCCAAAAACGTTGTGCACGAAAAAGCATGTTGCAAACATACACACGTAAAGCATGTTGCACACAAAAAAAAGCATATTTCACACAAACAAATCTTATCACTCACAAACATGTTGCACTTAAATAAATCTTATTGTTTACAAATAAAACTTGTGTTACAAACTCTCATCAAATGTCACACACAAACTGTCCTTACATGTTGCAAACACAAAAAAATGTGTTTTACAAATCTGACTCTAAGGTTGCACTCAAAATATAATTTAAAAATTGTCCCTGCGTGCAAAATGATCTCTGCTCGCATACAAAACAGCCTCTCCTCATGTTCAAGACAAAAAGTCCTGTTAAAGCTCCACTTCCACAGCAGGATTTGTCCATGAACACCTTATGACGGCCAACTGAATTTCAAACATGTTTGATTTTCTCCCGACCTTACGATTCCTGATGGGGAAGTGGTCGCAAGAGGCTAATCGCCCCTCGTTGCCCCCAACAACGAGGCTGAAACTTGGCCCGATCGAAAAATTCTCGCACGACTGGAGAATCGGCCCGAAAAGGGCAAAAAGTAATCAGTCAAAAATAAACAATAAAAAAATATATATATAAAAAGTCATATACAACATAAAATAATATTAAAAAAAACAATATTGATAATATAATACAATTAAGAAATTGTTAGAGAAAAAAATGGGAATATTAAAAACATAAAGGCATCCGCTCAGCTTGAGGCAAAGGCCAGTGAATATTGAGAATGGCTTGGCAAATTGCCGATCCCCTCTAGTTTTCAGACAGAGGGGAGCTAATCCCTTCAAATATTTAAAAACAATCCAATAATCTTTAAATGAATCCTGAAGCTGAATAGAAACCTGTGCAACGAAGCAAACACAGGAGTCATGTGCTTTTCTTCATGACCAGATTCAAAAAGCTGCAGCATTTTGAATAAAATGCAGAGCTCAATGAAAGCCTGATCAATAGAAAGTTAAGCTTAATTCATTATTATTGCAATTACAGAACATGTTTTGCAAACTGAACTTTGAAAAACTTATTGTTTTATAAGATTTCATTTTATCAACTTATTTTTTTCTCTTTTGTTTATATTTTATTTTATATAACTTTTTTGTTTGATCTTTTTTCATAATTTACATTTATTTTATTCAAGTTCTCCTTTTTCAGATAGAGTGTTACAAATTGCATTTTTTTAATTAAGTTTTGCAGATTATATTCTCTTTATTTCAAGCACAAAAAATATTATTGTGATAGCAAGCAAGCTACAGTTAGCTTCATTTTAATAAAAGTCTGTTACTGTTATAAAACAAAAGGGCATTTCTGGGAGACAGACAGTTAAAATCAAATTAAAGCCAGATAATGCTAACAAATTGTGGTACAAAACTATGAATATCTGAACAGTTGCAAGGAAGAACTACCTATTGGTTTGATCACAGGAGCTCCCTAATACAATTTTTCAACCTTAATGGTGAAAGTATTAATTTAAAATCAGAAACGGAAGTCGCAAAAGTGTGGGCTTGATGTGATATCTGCATTTGGGTGTGTAATGAACATGAATCCGGGGTAGACCTCTTCAAAAAATAACAATTTTTGATTTTCATAGCAGACTGGGCGATTTCCCATTCTTTCAAACCTTACTACCTAAAAAATCATAATAATTTTTTTCTCTGACAATGTTTATGCCTGCTCCAAAGGCCCTGAGAATATAACCGTCTAGATAACGAAAAACCGGGGGGTAGGGTAGAGAATTTTGCTATAACTTCTAAAATAAAATAGACTTACAAAGCTGACTATAATACCAATTTAAAGCTAATAAAATTATCTTACAGTCCATGTAATAATTTGCTTGATTTGCATATACATCACATATCATATTTGGGGGGGAAAAAAGCTCATAAAAGAGAAAATGTATTTTTCCTGATTAAAATTATTAAATCCTCAAAAATTCATAATGTAGTCAAATCTGACTAAAATAAAGTTATTTTCTTTGTTTATACATTTTATTGTAAGATATTGGTATTTTCTTTACTGATGTTGTATCCATTAACTGATGTAAATTGCAAATTTGGGGGTAAGTTTCATGTTTTCACTATAAAAATTGATGCAATCCAGTCTGCTATAAAAATCAAAAATTAGTATTTTTTGAAGAGGTTTAGTCAGGGGCCAATTCACCACTTTGCCTGCAGCTAACAGAACAAAAGATTTTGAACTCCTGAGGCCAGATATTAATGAAACTGTCGGATTTCAGAGAATTGGAGTGGTTTAATGCGTAAGCTATTTCCTCATGATACACAAGCCCCGCCTGCAAAAAAAAAAAAAAAAAAAGGTTCAAAAAGGTCCATATAAGGACATATGAGTCAGGAATTAGTTCTCAAAGAATGACAAAATTAAAATGCCGGAGCATTCGGCCCCTAACCTGATAAAACATCTGCTGACCCAAAGATTCCCCTGAAGCAGATTCTCATATTGTTAATGTTTCCCATACAGTTGAGCTGTTTAATGCCATCTCTGGGTTTTAATAAGTCACTTATGGAGCGCACAGATGCTCAGTTATGTAACGCAGCCATTGTTACAGAGGCGGTTTCATCATCTATACATTTTTCTCCATGCCAAATAATATTGACTGCTCACATTTAATGCCCAGGCCAGGGGACACCCCCCCTCTGTACAATCAAAACAGAAAGATTCTTTACAGCCAAAAGAAAAACAGAAAAACCTCTTTGCTGAAATAAGGAGTGATATGCAGAATGTAAAATACTTCAGCTGGATTTCCATAACAAACAACATTCTAATCAGAGTTTTGCACACAAAATTCACTGTGAGATGTCTATATCTGGAATATTTTGGGTGAAACTAACGGTTTTAAAACATTATGAGCTGAATGGTGAGATGTTTTTTTTTTCTTTTTTTTTTTTATCTTATCTGTGAAAGCAAACAGGGAGCTGGTGTTTAAGACCAGTAATGAGAAGATTGTCCATCTACAAATGAGTTCTACAAGTTTTTGAATCAGAATGGTCACTACTTGTTAAATAAAAAGTTCTACTGGATTCACTTTGTATTAGTCTTTTTCCTGCTTCACAAAGGTAGGCAGCAGCTTGAGAAAGCCATGATGGCAATTACTGTATTTTACATCCAAGTAGCATGCAGTTCTTCATACACACACACACACATCAATTTCAAACAGATGGTATCGGTATGGGCCAATACTGCACAGCCAGGTATTGGGTATCGTATCGAAGCCAAAAAATGGCATAGGTGCAACACTAATATATAAATACAGTTGCAGCCATTCAAAATGGTCCTTCCTGGTCAAATGTCAACCTATGGCAGCCCACTTGCCTCCATCTTCCAGCCAGTGGAGAGATCCCCTCTTGCATATTTTTTTACTCACTGAATTACAGGGTCTGACCAGGAGATGGCGCTTCTCTTTAGATCTTAATGACAGAAAGAATTTTTTTGTGCAAATATTGATGTTTAAAAAGGTCCCATCCAGCCAAGGTCCCATCCACTAAGTGGGGAAATTTTGAATACAACTGTATTGAAAATAAATAAACCACCACTGGACAGCTTGAAAAATTACAAGAAATCAGAAGATGTTGAAAAATAAATGTCAGGTGAAAGCTTTCCAGAAGATTTAGAGATTCGAGACCAGCCACTGAGCTGTATTTGGTAAATCTCTGAGTGTGAATTTATTCGTAGTTTGGTTACAGTCATAACCCCAGTGGAGGCTTTGCAAAATCTTGGTTTTGTAGAAAAGTTTAGCATCAGTTTATCTTCACCAAAAATCCTCTGTTGGACTTACATTTATAAAGCTGCATTAATTAGACCCTGCACTAATGGCTGTATCCTACTGGGTACCCCATAGTCCCAGAGATGTCAGCTGTGCCAGGCTGCTTCTGGAACTGATCTCTTGCTAATCTGTTATCACCCCTGTTATCTAGCAGCGTGGTACTGCCCACTGGAGGATCTCTCTTTTATTAAGGTTAACAAAATCTTTAGAGATATTCATTATGGTCTTCTGCTGACTCATTTTACGTGTCATTGTTACTCAGATCTGATTTATTCTAAGACATTTGCCGTACACTAACACTACTACTACCACTCTGCAACTTTAGCCATTTTCTGCACTGACTGCCATTAGCTTGACTGCTGCTCAGAGCAAAGCTATTCCAGGAGCTGCATAAATAAAAGTGAAAGAGCCAGCTATAATTACACCCCCACCCCCTCATTTCAGCATCATTATATTCCGCTCTGGTTCTTGTAAAGGTTATATCCCAACTGAAATTAGCATCTTCATCTTTAATGTCTTCTTCTCAAATCCTCTCCCCTAATTTCAGCAGTATCCCCTCAGCTCAATATCAGGTTTGAAACAGTCTTAGCAGTTATACACAAGTTAAGCGTCTTAAATAAGTTTTAAAATTTGTAAATGCTATTGAAAATCACCTACTTCCTGCTGAAATACAAGATGTTGTGCAAAATAATTTAACTTGATGACAATTGTGATATACTGTACTTCTGTTTTAATCTCAACCCATCCATCTTTTTCTCCTCTTGCAGGATAGTGGGGTCAGCAGATGGCTGTCTCCAGTGGTCAATAGTTATAGTACACTTTGCACAAAATAACCTAATTTGATGGGTTCATTTAACATGTATGTTTTGGGGAAGTTGAATAGTGTTGTAAAGAGAACACACACTTGTAACATGATAACATGCAAGCGAGATGCGGTGCTTTATGGAGTACTGAACAAAGCCCCTGATCTCGATGTACTGAAGTACGATTCATTCATGATGTCAAAATTCTGCCAAAAGCGCATTCAGGTAAATATAATATTCATGACGTGTCAGATTTATAATTGTAGCACAGGCATATAACCTACTCAAAAAAAATGGGTTGACACTAAACACTCCTGTTTTGAATGCAGACAACATAGAAATTATCTTTGAACTAGCGCATTTTAAAAGTGAAATCACAAACAATAAGGTAAACACCTCTGTGTTTTTTTTTATTTTTTATCAAGATTTGTCATTTACTCACATATCAAAGAAGTTTCTAGGATTTCCTTATTTCATTTCTGGAATATTGCAAACTTTAGAAACATCCTGTCCAATGCTGATGGTGAGTAACTAGTCCAGTCCGATGACAATTAAGAAAAGATATATTATTTCTCCTATCTTAGCTTCCCCTTATCAGCTTACTGTTAAAGCCAGGGTAGAATCTATAATCATCCTTCTCACAAATGAAATCAAGCTCAATCTTATATCAGAGATTGGATTGCTCCTAATGTTACAAACATGTATTTCGCTCTCAATCTTCTTCTTCTTAAGGCAAGTCTTAAAACTCTTCCTTGTAATAAAGCGTATGTTAGATTGGCTCAGGTTATCCGGCGTTATCTCTATAGTTATGCTTCTATAGGCTTAGACTGATGGAGGACATAAGGACCACTTTTTATCATTCTTGGCAGCTGGAGTCGGAGCTAAATGCTGAAAGGAAAAAGGTGCAGGAACCAGAGATCTACTTACGCTCAAAAGATCAGGAGATCGCAGCACTTCAACAAGAAAATACCAAATTATCAGAAAACCTGAAGAAACATGCTGCCGAGCTTGAAAAAAGGAAGGCTGAGCTTAAAAATGCCAACAAAAAAGCCTAGCATCTGGAGTTTGTGGTAACTGCTCTCAAGCAAAGGGTGCAGGATTCTGCGATATGCATAACCTTAAAAGATAAGGAGATTGCAGCACTTCAAGTGGAGACTGAGCTAACATGGTTAAGGGATGCTGAGCTCAGCTTAAGCTCCACAGAAGAGAAGAGAGCAACACTTGAACAAGAAAACACCACATTATTAGAACAAATTAAGAATCTCTCTGTCTTGCTGCAGAAAACGGAGGCAGCTGTTCTTGCTGAGATGGCAAAAGCAAAGGAGGCTGAGTTCTGTTTAGCCCAAAAAGTGCAGGAAACCAGTGAAATCAAGGCTACTTTGGAAAAAATGGAGAATGATTTGAAGGAACAGTTAGAGGAAGAAAAATCCCATTTTATGGCCAACCAGCAACAAAGAGATCAGGGGGAGCAGCTGAAAAAGCAGTTGGAGTTACGGAAAGCTGAATTAGAGCAGGAGGACGCTTCTCTGCGTCTGAAAGAGCAGGAAAACAACCAATTACAAAATTGGAAAAGAAAAGTCATGGAACTGGAAATTAGTCTGCTTGCTGAGAAAGACCGAACAAAGGAGGCTGAGATATGCTTAGCTAAGAAAAAGCAGGAAACCAGTGACTTAAAAGCTGATTTGCAGAGGATCTGGGTCTGGGCCCAGAAAAGGTCCAGTCTCCTGACAGAGCAGCAGATCGCTCTTAGAGATATGGAAGCAGCTATGAAAGACCTTCAGGAGGATCTGCATGGTGAGAGGCAGCAGTGGCAAACCGAGAAGGCCTGCCTTCAAGAGACAGTTGCAAACGCTAAGAAAGCTCTGACAGAGAAGGAGGAGAAGAAAACATCAACAGAAAGCCTTATGGAGGAGCTCAAAAATCTGAATCAGGAGATTGAAAAATCCCAAGGAAGAAAACCAAAAAAGAAATCTTTAAGGAAAAGAATTTCCCTATTGTTAGGATTCCAGTTTGTGGGGCTTGTTTTTGTTCTTTTGTTCTTGTTTTTGTTCTTTCTTCTCACCTCACACCTGCAGCCTATTGGATCATTACTCCCTGAGGAGTATTTAAGGGGCAGACTGTCTTCACTTCCTTGCCAGAGTGTTTGCCTGTATTGGGTGCTCTAGCCCCTCTGAGTTTGCTGAGTCACTTTGAGTCTCTTTCAGTCTCTTGAGTTTCTTCAGAGCTCTTTCAGCGCTAACCAAGCTTTGTCTTTGATTCTCCGGCAGGAATTTTCCAGATCGACTGGATAAGCTGGCCCTTCAAGTCTTGAAAGGGAAACAGTCATCACACTGAGAAAAGGAGATGGATCTCCTCATCTGCACGCCGAGCACTTCAGGAACCAAGTGTCAGTCTGCTCAACTGCTCCTCAGGATCTCCTTAGTCTGCCTGTCTGCCCTCCAACGTACTAAACCTTCTACAGACCAAGCCTCCAAAAATGGGATCTCAGAAACGCTCTGCAACTACCACTGTGTGTCCAAGTTACCTTGTATTCAGACCTTCGCCCAGTATCTCACAGTCCTTGAACTCACAACTCTTATCTCCTAGAGTTTCCGCTTCCGGTTCACCTGACCGCAGGAACCTCTTCAAGCTGAAGAACTGTTTTTTTTTCCGATCTCTGTAAAGTATTTCTTCAATAAACTGTTAAAACTTTCTTGGTCTCTGTGAGTGCTTCTGCATGTGGGTCAAACATATTTGAACCATCATGACATCTATAAATGTTACCCTTAACTTTCATAACTCTTCCTTTAACCCTTAACTTCCCAGACCCCTTCACAGAATCCATAATATTTAGCCCTTCACCCTCCATAGAACTTTGTGTTTCACTTTAAATAAAAAAGCACTGCCTCCATACCAGGGCCTTTTTCTGAGGTAAACTCCTACCTTGGTATTGATTAGACCCTGGTAAACAGAATGGCTGCACAGTGGAACAGTGGTTAGTGCTGTTCCCTTGTAGATGGAGATCTTTCTA
>JAGKQL010000001.1:8552593-8568427 GCA_018398635.1 Cyprinodon brontotheroides | reverse complement strand
TGGCGCGCCCCAGCAGATCAAATTTCACATTCTCTGGGTTAAAATTTTAATTGACAAATAAATCTGGAAATAATTAACAGAAAAAAAACAACAACCTCTAAATCAATTATTAACAGCTTGATGTACTTTTTTGTTTTGACAATTCACACTTCTTGGCACATGTTGGATTTGAAATTGTTGGCAGCCTTTTCAAAAAACAGGGAGTATAAGAAAAGAGATGTTTTACATACTGTGAAAGGGATCTACAATTAGTTGTGACGACACACTTTGAGAAAATCTTTATTTTTGATTTAAATATAATACAGTAAAAATACCGTAAACTGTTTACTTTCTATCAATCATTGTAGATCAGGAAATAATTAGCACTATGTCTCGTTAAGCTGAGAATGCCTTAAAAATGTGTATGCCCAGTATTTGAAGAGCTACAGCACTTCTATCAATTGAAACCCAATTACATCAGCGGCAACCAACATCTTTTTCTGCTGTCCTGGAAAAGAAAAGTGTCGTTTTCAATCTCTGTCGGTAAAAACAGCCAGCCTGGCTCTCTGACTTCACACTTCTGAGTGACCTAGAGTGCAGCATTTAATTCAAAGGTCTAAAATCCAATTACTCTGCCAGACTACCGCTTGCTTGTTACCCACCATCTGTCTCCTTGTACATTGGTTTAGAAACTTCTGCATTTCGACAACATCCTTCCTAAAGCTGTAAGCGTCTGCTGACTAGCTCATAGACATATTTGACAAACAGATTAACCTCATTTCCTCTTTGGGCTAAAAGAAAAAAATATATATTTTGAACTATTAACCTGTAAACTCTCATGTCCTGTCTTTGGGCTGTATGTGATGCCTCCAAATCTGCAGCCTCATACTGCCACAATTAAGCTACTGTACCCAATCACAGCAGTTTTATATGGCAGGCTAGACCCTCCCAAGGGTAAAAGGACAGCGGCTAATCTAATTCATCCTTTTTCAGGAGTTTCACAATAACTTTTGTTGATTTTGTTGCAGCTAATTAGAAGGTTAAACTCTTTCTTCCTTTGTTTTGGAATACAAAAATATTTTCTCACATTTAGAAACCCTTTTTTTATCCTGAATGGCAGGACAAGAATTGAACCGGACCGTGCCAGACACAACTGAACCAGTTCATCAGTAGGGGTTGGCGTGGTTCAATTGTGGCTCGGTTCTCAGAAAACAAATGAGCGCATGAGCAAACCACGTCATCTCCTTACGGTCAGCCTCCATGATCATTACATTTCAGACATTCATAAAAATACAAGCTTCCCTACCATTCCACACAATTTTTCGGTGATGATTCTGCTTAGCAGTGTGATGAACCTCAACGTCTGTCGTTGTGTCCTGCGTCTGTAAGCCCTGATTAGACTTTCATTTGTCGTATCCACTTCCTAAAAGCCGACTCCGCCCTCGCCTGACTCTCCGCAAACTTCCTGAATGTTACAGGCGCTGCCATGTTGATTTGCTTGTTTCCTTCTAGAGAGCAGTAGTACTGTAGATCTCCACTAGGAGGCAAGGAACCGTGCGAGTGTGGTGTGTAAATGGTCATAAGGAACCAAACTTGGCACGGTTAACTGATTCAAGTTAGGGTTTCAGAGAGTAGTGTAAATGGGTCGAAAGAGAGCAGGAGCAGACCGCATAGTCTCCAAGTCACAGTCAGCTGACTAATTTCATGGATTTTTACGCCGTGTCCGGCTGTACAATTGTCAGATCGCTGCACCTGTTCACAACACCATCTTCATCTCACCCTATTAACAATAAATGGAATCTAAAGAGCCTGAGATGCGACCAGGGATGATGCAGAGGTCTAGGCTCTCATTGAAATTTGGGCTGAGGCTGCTATCCAAGCACATAAGTTCCTGAATATCTTGGGTGCTGCCTTAAAGTCATAGGGGAGCAGCTGTTCCAACCGTTGCATTTCCCGAATTCTCCTTTAGTGGTGCACGACTTTACACAAGTGAATAAAGTGAATGTGATTGGTTGTTTTATCAACATATATATAGCAAGGCGGGATTGTTGTGGTGGAAGGTTTGCAAGCCCATTTGGTTGTGGCCGGTTTCTCAGAAGCATCTTGCTAACAAGTTGCTAACCTGCCGAAGACACAGACGTATCCCCGTGAACACTGGGACGGAACTCACCGGTAAATTATTTTTATTTCAACCGCTGCGTATATTGGCTGAAGACATAAGAATCGAGATGCTATAACTGAAAAAATTTGATTGATAGTTGAACTTTGATATATGATTGGCCGAATTTAGATGTACGGCTGACATATTACTAACATGCACTGCATAAGTAACGAAAAACCCCACACAGATTTTTACGGCAGAATTTTTTTTAAAACTGAAATTTTCCAAATTTTGGGACAATGTCTGATAAAGAGTACATTTATATACATTTCCCAAGCTACAAGTGAATGATTTGACATTTAAATATATGATTTCCTACGACTTTAAGAGCTGTAGTAGCGATAGGAGGCGAGGTCGCGATAGAAGAGCCGTGGTAGCATGATGTGTAAATGGTCGTAAGGAACCAAGCTCGACATGCTTAACTGATCCAAGCTTGGTCCGAACTCGGCACGGATTGGTTTCAGAGGGCTAGTGTCAATGTGGGCTTTGTATGATATTGTAGGGATGCTTTTTTCATCAAGAGGAAAACTGAAAAAAGTTATGGAGTAGATAAAAAGATGAAAATATGTAGCAATGCCAAGTGAATTTTGCAAAAAATCTGCCAAGGAACTACAGGGGGGAATGTAGAAGCAGTTTTATTGCCTTATACTTATTTATGGCCCTATACTTGCTTAGCAACAAAACAGTACATGCTGAGGTCAAGTATGAGTCTTACTTAATAATAAAGTCCCTAATCGTTATTAGTATGCAATTAGATGATGAATGAGGAGGTTTGGCATAAACAGGGAACATCTGTATAAACGTTCCTCCGAGTGTCAACTCGACCGCTGGTGTCGACCAGCATACGTGAATTCCAGTAAGCTTTCGACATGATATTCCTGTGCATGTGCAGTTACGTAATGCGATGTGGAAACTATAAATGCAGCCTAGAATGGACTAAAGGTTGGGGGAATTATAACTGAGACGATGTGACGATGCATTGCTGAATGTATGAAGTTTTGAAGGTAGCTGTATGGTCGGTTTTACAATGTCATTTCCCCTCGGATGATAAAATATGGTGTGAATGTCGTGGCCTTCTTTCTGTCATAAGGAATTCTATGGCCGGAAGCTTCCATAATGTCTGAAGAATTAAAGCTGATGAGACAAAGGCCGAAAGTTCTGCATATGAATCTGCAGAAAACATGCTCTACGCACATTTCGACCTCTATTTCTTTCAACCACAAAACTGCATTTTATGTTATTCTACCCATGTCAGACAAAAGGTATCCAAATGTTGTTGTTGTAATATAACCTAAACAAAATCTCAATGGACAGAAAACTATTACAAAGCCTAATAAGTAAAACAAATCAGATCCAAAAGGGAAACAAGAACTAAATCTTTGTTTGCACTTTTTTATTCCAACCTAAGGGTAAAAATGAGAAACCCAGATTCTAAAGTTGCCTCAGAAGCTGTGAAAAGCATCGATCAGACATTTCCAAACGTGTCTGATTCTAACCAGCCGTACAGCCTTTCAGTTTCCCCGCTCTACTTCCCCTGCTCCTGCAGCATGTTATAATGAAGACTGGTGCTTCACTACAGTGGGTCAGAACATTAACCTAAATGTGTCACCAACCTTAGCGGGCCTTGAGCTCCACAGGCTGCATTAAGTATTCAAGAAGTCTCCCTGCTCTTATTCTGCCCACTGGAACGCTCTTAATGCTTCTTGTCCTCATAAAACCCCCCTGCCATCTCCTCCGTGCGTCTCTTTTCTCCGCTACCAAGCCATTTCAGACTCTTCTGTAAAGAAGCTGTGTCTCAGTCCGGGTCCGACCCGGGTCCCAGGCAGCGGCTGAGGGTCACAGACGGCCTCGCTGACATCACCAGCGGTCTCTTTACCTGTTCATGAAAGCTCTGCTGATAACTGGGGTGGCTTGTTTTGGGAAGATGCCATCAGGAGATGGAGAGCTCTAAATCACAGAGTTTGTGTTGTTTTTTTTTGTTTTTTTTAACCGGCAGGTATCATAAATATTAGCAGAGGAATTAAACACAAAGCTTTAAATGAATCCTGAAAACTAAAAGTTGTTGAAATCCAAAATAAAAGCTGAATATTTCAATAGAAAACCTCCTTTGTGCCATATATATCAGCTTCTTGAGGACGAATAGCTCACTCATATTTTATAACAGCGTCTCTTTTTAGTATATTTGTTATTAAAATACACAGAGTTCTAACATAGACATTCATGATTTACAAAATAAATGTGTAATTCACTTCCATATAGGACTTCATAAAAGTATTTTATAATTAATAAATAATACACTGGCGGCTGTTTGCATCATTAAAACAGCAAATCGATCCGGGATGGGAGAGAAAATCCAAAAACTTTACAGGTCCTCACGTCGTTTCCCTCCGACTCGTTCATGCTCCTCGACTCGCACAAACAAACTCAAGTCTCAAATAGTTTCTTTTAAAAGATGCAGCTGAAGAAAAGAAAAAGAAAGAGAAAAATAACAACCTGTACACAGTTTCTTCTGCTTTCAGCAGAGCACAGTACGTGTCAGCCGGTTCCAACATGCACAGGTATAAAGCTCCAAACCATTGTGTCGCAAATGGCAAAGAAAAAAAATCCCAAATAAATCCATGATCCACGATGAAAGCTGGAGTTTAACCCAGTCCAAGAGTTCAGACGATGTATGTGGGGAGATCTGTGGAGAATTTCACATGTACATGAGGTTTCATACATCCTGAGGAGAGACCAGACCACAAGGAAGCCGAGATTAGAAGTTAGAAAACCTTAAAAAAACCCAGAACATATAGTCAATCACAGTCATATTTACAGATATTTGGCTTTCTGATGAGTCCTTATTCACATAAAAATAAAAACCTTTTTAATTTGACAACCTTTGAGCACATTTCTGTGTTAAAATTAATTTTTTTTTTAAATTGGACTGATGTAATTAATTCATTAGCTGTTTTTATTAGCTAAAAGCAGAAAAATCATCATAATTACCTGGAAAAAGAAGGCTTGGAAACATCAGACAGTAATTAATCTACATAATTAGTTTTAATAAGCGAAACAATTAACTGAAATTAATTAAACTTTCAATAAAATTTAAATTTGTACAATGTGACCATATGATACGGGGCTATGGTTTTATCTGAGCAGGTTCCTGCTGCTTCGCTGACTAAAATAGTGTCACAGTGTTCAGATCCAGATAAAATCAGATATTAGCATGTTACTAAAGTCATCCATGTTTAATAACTGACATAAAATGAATTGTTAATTCCTTCAAATTAATACTTTATTATGTCTTTAATCAGAGCCCAGATAATAATGTTATCTCTTTTTCTATGAGCTTTATGACATCCTGAGCTCTTCTCTGGATCTACTTTAAGGTAAAAGGTGAACCACATTGCTGTATTACGTGACATGATGAAATAAAATTAAGAGAAATCCCATTAAATTATAGGAAAGAGAACAGTTGACCTCCACAGGTCTGGGTCATCCCTTTGAGCAGTTTGCAGAAACTTGAAGTAGCCATATTAAACTTTATTCAATTTCTTTATGGTTTCATAAAACGATTTAGCAAAATAGAGAACAGTTGTGTTTTTATTATCATTGCCATTCTAAAATAAATATATATAAAAAAAACAGATACATTTATTTATTTTTTGTGGTTGGTTCTTATCTTTAGGGACGCCATAACAATTACCTCATCCTGCTGGATGCTGGGCACATGGAAGCCAGCTGTATTTAATAAACAAACGGGATAATCTATTCTGATGCATGATCTACTCAAATATATAAGAAAGTCAATAATACATTTAACAGTTGTTTTTAAGAATAACTTATTTATCACTTTTGGCCCTTATTGAATGAAAAAGTTCATTATTTCAAAATGCATCTCAACCGGATTAAAGGAATAGTACACCCAAAACATGATATAAGCTTAAAAAAAAGACAACTTTGTGAAAACCTGCCATTTTCTTGGTTTCAGCACAGACAGAAAAGGTTATCCCTGATTCTGAAAATAAAAACTAAATACTTTTTTTTCTTTTGAGAGGCAACCAGAGGTTTGTCTGCCCGCCGTGAAGGCCGGATCGCGCCATGATGCTTTCAGGCTCTGTTATAAACTTTCTTTTGGATCCCTCGCTGTCTTAAAGTTCACCATAGACCTATTTCAAATCATTCTCATACTGGATTAAAAATGAAGGCTAATCATGTTTTGGGTGTACTCATTCTTTAATTAATAGGTAATTTCATATATCCTTGTACCTGGAAAAAATCTAAATCTAGATAAGCTTCATTTTTTCTTAAAATAAGTGCATTTCTTCTTAAATTGAGGAGATTAAAGTTATCATTATTTTGCCAATGGAACAAGACAATTTAGATTTAAAAATAAGAAAAACACAATTCCATCTTCTTACTTCAAGTGCATTTCATCTAATTATGTTATTTTAAGGGTAAAAATACTCATTCTATTTGCATATTATCAAATTTACCTATTCAAATCAAGGGTAAATACACTTAATTTAAGAAATGTTTACTTATTTCTAGATCATTTTTGCAGTGATAGCTACATTTCACTAAATATTCCATAATTTTTTATGTTTCAGATCAAGACAGCAAATTTGATGACATTACATTATTATGCTACTTCTTTATTAGCAGTATGCCTGTGTAGGAGCTCGTCTGCAAAATGTCAAGATGCTATTGAAGGTTTTTTTTACTAGCGCTCTAATTTGATTTTCCGCTTTTCTTTTACTTACCGTTTGTCCCACATAAAAGGGTTTTTACCTCAGAGGACAAGATAAAGTTTGAAAAAACACACTTCATGTTTAATTTAGCAGTGAAATTTTAAATAAATCAAACTGCTCTCTGCTTATCTAAATCATTTTTGTCATATTTTTATTTCTGGTTTCAAATTGAGAAAAAAAAAATATACATTGATTGATTGTCTATCTCTTCTCTCTAAGGTTAATTACAAATTACGAAATATCAGCACGCCACTGTGATTTATATTCACGGCTAGGATGGTCTGGTATGGCTGCTCCAAGGAATTCCTATAGGTTTACTTTTATTTATAAAGTATTACTTGGATTAATTCTGGTCTGTATCAGTTCTGCAATTACACTGAAGCATGTTTTGCAGCTTTTTGGCCAGGACTCTAAAAAAAGTTTTTCATCTCAATAGGACTATACAGGTTTTAAAGAAAAAGGGAGGATGAATTTGAAATTTAAGTTATTTAGTTTCTGACCCATCTTAATTCTATTCATAGGTGCAGGGAAGATGGTGTTTGAATATAAAACAAAAATGCTTTGACTACAGAGGACTGATCCCATTTACCTTCCCTCCTTACTCTTCCCATTTCAACCTATAGGCTAACATCACATGTAATGTCAGTCTGGTACGCCATCATGTAGGCATAATTAATTAATTAATTACCGGATTAAATTACATAAAGTAAAATTTCTCTTATTTGTAAGAAAATCATATTTTTAAAACTAAAATTCAATACATTATTTGGTGTCAACTTTGCCAACTTTTCATCAGTTTGGAGCCTCCATCCCATCAAAGCTTCTCTGATTCTGCAGGGAAGTTGTAAACGTTTCGCTGCACATTTAGCAGTAGGTGAAATATTTTCAGCAGTAGTTTCCAGCATGTTAAGAACTTTTGATGCAAAGCCATGATTCCTGCATGATGTATTGACTTTAAAGGTTACACAGGAAGACATTGATATGAGCCCTGACCTCCTTCATGCCAATCATTCCGATGATTACTGAAATATCTCTCATTTTACATCTTGCCACTCTTGAACATGAGAGGAATTACTTTAAAATCATTTTGAGCTTGAATAAAAAGAAAACTAATCAATTTCTTTATCTTGATAAAATATGCTTCTGATTCGCTGCAAAAGTCATCTATAGAGGAGTGAATCAGCAGCATCAAAACTGAACATCAAAATGTTTTTTGTCTGCTAGAAGTCTTTGTCATGAATGCATCTGACGGATAAATGTTATCCAAGGGAGAACTGATGGATGATAAATAGGGACAAACAGATGAAGCATGAAAATTTGAAATGACACGTATGATGCTCCTCATAAAACAGGAAGCATTAATGTTCTACAGGGATCTGCTGCATTAGTTGTAGATAAATTAATGCTGCTAAATTTCTAAATGGTGTAGAGGAGGACCGGCTGAAGGATCACCTAACAAAAATACATTTTATTTAACAAAATAAAATAAAATAGAGACTAAAAGTTTTAAAAAAAATAATATGGTGACTGGAATAAATAAATCTATAAACCTAAACAAAAATCCAACATTGGAGCAATTGTTAGATAATTTGAGGTAAACAAAGACAGTATATTTTACTATTTTATATATTTGCATGTAGAATTCAGAGCCTGTAACCTGGCAGCCAGTTTATTAACGTAACGTTGCACTCAGGTTTAGTTCAATGCATTATTAATCTGGGACGTTCAGCAGAACTATCGGGCCTGATTGGCAGAAGTGACTCTAGGGCTTTCCTACCAAGGTTTGGTTTTAACCAATCACCAGAGATGGGAAATGAAAGTACAAATACTTACGCTACAGTTTTTAAGTAGATTTTTCTGGATCTTTTTACTTTACTTTACTACTTATTTTTATAGCGACTTTTTACTTCTTACTCCTTACATTTTACACAAATATCCGTATTTTCTACCCCTTACATTTTAAAAAATTGGCTCGTTATTTAGTTTTGAATCATTTCAATTGAGTTACCATTATTATTTTTTCACGACATCAATGGCTCAAATTCAATCTAGTTCGATGGGAATCTATGTTGCATTTGACGCACTACTACAAGATGAATCGACAGATTCGGGGGTATTCATTCTCAATGCAAATCATTGCAGCTTGGTGGCGGTGGCGCTAGCATAGTAGCATGGACGACTAGATGATTGAAAATGAACACAACGGAGATCTAGTCCTATTGGCAGCCATCCATTTAAAATGTAGGCAACGGCATGAAAAAGGTGGTTTCTCTACTTTTTACTTTTATAATTTTAAGTAAATTTACAAGCTCACTTTGTTACTTTTACTTGAGTAAAGAGGTTTAATCAGTACTTTCCACTTTTACCAGGGTATTTTTTAACACAACTATCTCGTACTTTTACCTCAAGTACGGAAAGTGAGTACTTTTGCCATCTCTGCCAATCACAGAGAAAAAGCAGAAGATGCCATTAAAAAAAAAACTTATAAATATCAGTGAATTTTATTTCATTATTGTTGCAATCAATCAACATGTTTTGCCTCGGCTCTTTATCAACATGAATTGCTTTTTTTACTCAATTAGGCAAAGATGCAATTCGGAAAACTAAGTATAAAAAAAAAAAGAAAATTCAAAAACAATTATCTCAGAAAATTTAAGATGTGTTGATGTAAAAAAAAAAGAAAAAAAGAAAGAAATTAAAGATAAACATACATTTTGAAAATAAAAATCTGAAAATATATATATATATTTAAAAATTGTGTTTTTTTTAAAGCAACCATTGAAAAAAAGCTGTTCCTTGTTTGCAAGAGTAAAGGAACAAAATTGGCTCCATATGTACATTACCCTGTTATTCTTGTTTTTTTTCTTTGAAAGATGAAATCAGATGTGAAAGACAGATGTGATAGCAGCAGCTAGGCGTACCTCCTGCTGCACCGCCATGTTTATTTTGATGGCTGTGGGCTGAGCTATGTGAACTGCCTTAAACCATAATACTGCAGCGTTATTGGCTGAAATGTTTTGGGCTGGTCTCAAAGGGTCAAAGCTGGACAAGATGGATTCCCCTTGTGTTGGTGAGACACACAAATACTGCACAGGGTTCTTACACAGCATAAGGCAAGGCAAGTTAAATTCAAGACTTTTAAGACTTTTTAATGCCACTTGAAATGTAAAAATTTAAGACCAAATTCACAAGAAACACAAGAAAAACCTGCTTGCGATAACTTAACCCAAAGGTTTATTTTAACATAAACCACTGCACTGTTTCAAATTTTGAAAAAGCTTCCTATACAGGAAGAAAGCTAAAAACAAACAAATGACAGATATATTTTAACAATTATTTAACTGAATTCACAAACTTTGTTTTAGCAGGGAACAAAACAAATCAGTTTTAAAGCCACAACATAACCAGTGCTAAGTCTTTTTTGCAGCTATTTTTCTTTGTATCGTTTTCTTAGTATGTTTGATTTGGTGATAAGTGGAGGCGCTGCAGAGACAAGGGTGGAACAAAACTGAGAAATAATCGGCTGTTTCTCTGTAACTCGATTTTGACGCTTTTGTAAGTTTCAGCTTCGCATGTGCTGACTCCACTGCCTTAATTCCCATCGCTCTGAGCTTGAATCACTTCTTGCACAAAATCCACTGTGCCTCATGTATGTTCCCTGGTTTTAGCCATGGAGAAAACTCTTGGCTGGAGACAATTTTGGTTACATTCACACTTGCTCATATTTTCCAGACAAAAAAGTTAATGGCGCATCTCCCAAATGCCCCGGCTGCAACAACGCTTTTATTGGTTCCGCTTATCGGGACGGAACCAGTAACTTGACGAGGCCATTATTATTTTTAAATACAAAAAAAAGGTCAATTTTAATGTTTTATTTAGATGACACAAATAAATCATAATAAAAATAAACCTATTTATGATGTTTTAAAAATTAAGACCTACGAAAGACTGATTTAAGACATTTTAATACCAATTAAGGCCTTAATTTTATTTTTTGAAGAATTCAATGCCTTTTTAAGACTTTTTAAGGTCCCGCAGGAACCCTGCTGTAAGACAGGACCTGAACCGATCGTTATAATCCCCAAAACATTCTAGAAACTCATTAAGCCCTGAGGGTCTTAGGAGCAAATTCTGCCTGTAATGACATGTGAAATAAAGCCAATACAGCTCCCAAATTACAAATTGGAAATACAATTGTTTATATTTTTATGATAGAAAGGCAAAGGGAAATATTTTTCAGGTGGAACCACCATTTTAAATGTCAAAATATATGATTTATAAACAAGGAAAAAGTTAAATATATTTAGACTTGCCCATTTTTTTTTTCAAAATAAACATTGCAAAACACCATGAAACCCCATTTGAAACTCTGGATGAACCTTCAGACTTTATAGATCTGCATCTTGACTATAAACTTTAGCTAATTTGGACTGAATAAGTTGAAGCATGTTTGTTCCACAAAGGTTTTAGAGGGGATTGTGCTAGGAGAAAATGTGAATTTGGCTTTTAATACTTTTGCAATAAATAACATTATGTATTTTTTACTTTGCCCTTACCCCCTTTAACCCAACCTTGTAGTTTTGAACTGTTTACAATGATGATGATGGAAAACTGAGGTCTTTTTCCTTGTTGTTCTATCAAAATTGACTCCGATAATAGATTAGCAAAGAAAGGACAGCGAGTTAACCGTACCACAGAGAGCCCACTGTACTTTTTATGTTTAGTTCTCCTGCAGTCTGGACCACTTCACTGGGGAACAACAGAAAGCAAAAGATGAGTGAGATGAAACGACAGAATGATGTGAAACAATAAAGCAGGGAGGGGGATGAAATGTGGCGGGAGGCACAGATAGGGGGAGCGGTTTCTCACCGATGGGCCGCGAGTTAAACTCGGTGTCCAGAATCTCCAGAGAAGGCACCAAATCCTGCTGTGAGCTGGGCGTGGCCTCCGAGGGATTGGCTGGACTCATCATTTCTGGTTCTTTGTCGTTCTGCATCTGCGCATAGACGTTGAGGCCTGGGATCTTCCTTGAGGAAAGATTTACAGTGAGGCAAATGGATACAGAGAGGAGCCTGAACTATGAGAAAAAAATAAAGAAATCAAAGCAGAGGAGCTCCAGGAGAGAAGCTGATGGATCAGATTACTTTTATCAACCTTTATCTGAATCTTTTCTCCCTGTCAATCAGCATTTAGATGTAAATCAACAGAAATAAAAAGACAGAGCTGTTCAGGCTAATGAATTTTTCATTCCGCCTTAGCGAGTCTATAAATCCTCGTGACCCTTCACATGATTTTCCCTCGCAACTACAATTCGGCAAGGAAACACGATTTAACATTTCAGAAAGGTCAGCTGCCTCTATTTAAAGGCCTTAATATTGATAGCAGCTGAAGGCTGACTGACATTTCTTTCGGTGAGGGGATGACCTGATAAGAGCTCTGCCAGATCCCTCAGATGTGGGAATGGAAACACATTTTTTCATATTTTTTTGACAGCCATATATCAGCCTTTTGTTTTGCAGGCTGTCAGAGACGTCGTCTAGTCGTCTGTTTTTGGAATTTCAGGAAAACTTTACCTTTTAAACTTGTAGATGACAAACACAGCTAAACCCGCAACCACTACAGAGAGCAGCATTAGCATGGCGGAGCCACTGTGGTTCTCGCTGGTGTCCACCAGGGGCGCTGCAGAGACAGGGAGACAATCGGCGCGGGGAATTTACGACACAACGAAGTTAGACAGCCTGTATTTACAGCCTGCTGATTCATGCAATGAGCGGTGAGCAGAAATGAGACCCATGTGATGAATCTGTTTAATATATGGACTTCTCTTACTCTTTAGCTTAAAAGCCCCTTTAGGACAGTAGCAGCATCCCCAAAAGGAAGAGGCACACATACGTCTCTGATTGTCTCTGTGTAGCTACATGATGGGAGCCAATCAGACACAGGGGTGGAGTTATTAGTCGAGAGGGGGTGGGGCAGTAACAAATATGAAAATAAACCTGACTATCCACTGAGCCTGCAGGGTTTCTAAAGGCTGCATGCTTTATGTTTGTGCTGAAGGTACTTCCTGAGAAAGCGGACGGCTGTGCGCCCGGCTTACCTGCCGACAGGTGAGCAGCGTAGACGGTGACCTGGACTCCCGGCCGCAACGTGAACTGGACCAGGTTTTGGTTTAAGGCATTCAGCAGAAGCTCGGAGAGCTGCAGAGACAGAGAGGGAAAGAACGCACAAAAAACGTTATTATTTTGGACAAAATTGGATCTGGAAAACATTCAAGAAAATTATAGTTTTCCATCCATCCATTTTTCATCATGCTTATCCATGCTGAGGTCACGAGGGGTACTGGTGCCTATCTCCAGCTGTCTACGGGCAAGAGGGGGGGTTACCAGTCCATCGCAGGGCAACACAGAGACAAACAGGAAAAACAACCATTCACTCACACCTAAAGAGAATTTAGAGAAGCAAATTAAACTAAACAGTCATGTTTTTGGACTGTGGGAGGAAGCCAGAGTACCCGGAGAGAACACACAAATGCACAAGGCCGGGAATCGAACCTGAAACACTGAGCAGGCTGTAACGTTTTCCTTAAACACAAATTCATTGTAGTTTTTAAAGTATAACCCAAAGGCAAAGTGGAAGTTTTACATTACTGATAAATTTTGTTGCAGTGAAAATCTTAAAAATGTCTCGTATGTTTTGTTTCCATCTCCATTACTATCTCAGACATCTTAGAAGTAAAAAGGGTCCATCTCTGTTGGATTTGCTGTAGATGCAGCTCTTCTGTTCCAGCCTCAGAGGTGTTAGAGCACGCAAAGAGAATAAACCACATCATTAAGGGCCAACAGGTCAGACAAACCGTTGAAAGAGGAGTAAGGGTTTAAATCAGGTCACCAATAGGGCCCTCAAGACCACAATGGGTTCCCTCAGAGTCTTCTAAAAATAGAACAACTCACCAGTGGGCTAAGTTTGACATTTTATTTTTCTCTGTGGCTCTTCTTTTTTTTAATTATTTACTCCAGCAACATATGGGATGTTTTTGCATTTAATCTTCTCACCGTTATGTTCTGCTGCGTGTCTTTTGGATTTCTTTGCTCATTTGACAAACGCCCCGTTAGGGTATTCTCAGGTTTGAAGAGCATCTTGGATGTGTTTCTGTTCTTTGTGCTTCCCTCCTGTTTTTGCTGCTTTTGCATGTCCGTACAAAAATGGGAAGCGAAACACCATGAAACTTTGAAACAAAGTCCAGTGGATTGTTTTTAACCTTAGATAATGTGTCCTTGCAACGGTCTGAAGCAGATGTCTGTTATTGGTATAGATCCAAACAGGATGGATAAAAGCTGCTTTCCTTTAAACTGGGACCACCGTCTGATATAATGCAAAAGAAAACGCCCTCTACTGGAAAAACACTCTCAGTCTGTCATGCGTTTGGGGGGTGTTTCTGTTTCTTTACTTGGATTCCTGTTTTTGAGCATTTCTGTTATATCTTTAATGTTCTAATTTGATCATTCTTTCTGTTTGGTTCTATGCTTCTGTTCCCCTAATCATTATTATCTCCACCTGGTTCTCATCATTTCTTTTCTTCTGCCATATGTGGTAATAATTTGCTTCACTCATTACAGGTGAATATTGGTTGCTCGTCGTGCTGTGTCATGGTTGAGTGAAATAAATCAGCTTTACTGATTAAACTTCTTTACTCAAGTAAAAGTAACAAGTACAGGCTTGTAAATTTACTTAAAGTATAAAAGAGAAAATGAAATGTTTTTTTAACAAAACGTTTTAGTATTCTATATATTATCCATGTTCATCTATTATTAAAAAAATTGTATGCTCCGTTCTCCTTGTATGTTTTCTTTTCATACTGTATTCTTATCTAATTTAATTTCACAAATCTCATTCTCTTCACTTTTAGTTCAATACAAACCCTCGCTCTTAACCAATAGAAATGTTGCTAACGTCCATTTAGACCAATAGAAATGCATCTTCTCTCCTCACTGAAGAGGAAAGCTGCCTCAGAAGTGAAGGGAATTTGATCTGTAAATGGCACTTCAAAAATGAATTAATTTATAAAAATCTATCTGATAAATATAATAGAAATAGAATAGAAAAAAAACTAAAAATATTAATAAAATAGAACAAAGTAGTGTGAATAAAAATGTAGGCTAATCATCAGAAAAAATAAAATCAGAGAAAAAAAGCAAAGTTACTCTCAAAAACTTTTTTTTTTTGAGTTTCTCTTTGGATTGCACTTTTTTCAAATTTCCATTTTAAAAATGTACCGCCAATTGTTGCAATAATTTGTCGTATCGAATAATACCAATCTGTCGACCATCTTGTAGTGGTAAAGGCCAAATGCAACGTGAGATTTCCATTGCAGTAGCTTTAAATGCAAGCATTAGCACCCACCTCCTCGGATATCTTGTGTAAAACATTACCTTTTGTCACTAATGTGCAATATTCTTCTCTCTCACTGTGCGATAACAAATGCCACAAATTGTGTAGCTTGTACAATTTTTTACTTATTTCTAAAGTCAGTACATCTCTGCAGTACAAGTGCAATAATCGGAGTCAACTATTGTGTAGTCTTCCCATTTCCCTCACTTTGCAGATATTTATATATCTAAAGCGAAACATATCCCAAGGACATTGGCACTTTTTCAAAGGCTCTTTTTGTTACTATATAAACTGTTTTTATATTGTCTGTTGTACTTTTATCTTTATTGGCATGGAGCAAAGGTCTGGAATAAACATCTCATTCTGCCTCAGGATGTGAGATCAGGTGTATTTTTAATAAGTAGTAAAGTAAAGTAAAAATATCAGAAAAATCTACTTTGAGCAAAAATAGGCGAAAACAGGCAACGAAATGTTGGGCATGCAAAGTAATATTTATACAACAACCAAACCGGAAAACCGGAAAAGATATTCCAGAAGAAGAAGATTCTGTTGTAAGCCCGACAGCAGGGT
>JAGKQL010000001.1:8484856-8552093 GCA_018398635.1 Cyprinodon brontotheroides | reverse complement strand
TTGAGTACAGTAACGAAGTATTTTTACTTCGTTACTTCCCATCTCTGTTTATAAACAAGGAAAAAGTGAAATATATTTAGCCTCGCCCATTTTTTTTTTCAAAATAAACATTGCAAAACACCATGAAACCCCATTTGAAACTCTGGATGAACCTTCAGACTTTATAGATTTGCATCTTGACTATTAACTTTAGCTAATTTGGACTGAATAAGTTGAAGCATGTTTGTTCCACAAAGGTTTTAGAGGGGATTGTGCTAGGAGAAAATGTGAATTTTGCCTTTAATACTGGTGCAATAAATAATATTATGTATTTTTTACTCTGCCCTTACCCCCTTTAACCCAACCTTGTAGTTTTGAACTGTTTACTATGATGATGATGGAAAACTGAGGTCTTATTCCTTGTTGTTCAATCAAAATCGACTCCGATAATAGATTAGCAAAGAAAGGACAGCGAGTTAACCGTACCACAGAGAGCCCACTGTACTTTTTATGTTTAGTTCTCCTGCAGTCTGGACCACTTCACTGGGGAACAACAGAAAGCAAAAGATGAGTGAGATGAAACGACTGAAACAACAGAATGATGTGAAACAATAAAGCAGGGAGGGGGATGAAACGTGGCGGGAGGCACAGAGAGGGGGAGCGGTTTCTCACCGATGGGCCGCGAGTTAAACTCGGTGTCCAGAATCTCCAGAGAAGGCACCAAATCCTGCTGTGAGCTGGGCGTGGCCTCCGAGGGATTGGCTGGACTCATCATTTCTGGTTCTTTGTCGTTCTGCATCTGCGCATAGACGTTGAGGCCTGGGATCTTCCTTGAGGAAAGATTTACAGTGAGGCAAATGGATACAGAGAGGAGCCTGAACTATGAGAAAAAAATAAAGAAATCAAAGCAGAGGAGCTCCAGGAGAGAAGCTGATGGATCAGATTACTTTTATCAACCTTTATCTGAATCTTTTCTCCCTGTCAATCAGCATTTAGATGTAAATCAACAGAAATAAAAAGACAGAGCTGTTCAGGCTAATGAATTTTTCATTCCGCCTTAGCGAGTCTATAAATCCTCGTGACCCTTCACATGATTTTCCCTCGCAACTACAATTCGGCAAGGAAACACGATTTAACATTTCAGAAAGGTCAGCTGCCTCTATTTAAAGGCCTTAATATTGATAGCAGCTGAAGGCTGACTGACATTTCTTTCGGTGAGGGGATGACCTGATAAGAGCTCTGCCAGATCCCTCAGATGTGGGAATGGAAACACATTTTTTTCATTTTTTTGACAGCCATATATCAGCCTTTTGTTTTGCAGGCTGTCAGAGACGTCGACTAGTCGTCTGTTTTTGGAATTTCAGGAAAACTTTACCTTTTAAACTTGTAGATGACAAACACAGCTAAACCCGCAACCACTACAGAGAGCAGCATTAGCATGGCGGAGCCACTGTGGTTCTCGCTGGTGTCCACCAGGGGCGCTGCAGAGACAGGGAGACAATGGGCGCGGGGAATTTCTGACACAACTAAGTTAGACAGCCTGTATTTACAGCCTGCTACTGATTCATGCAATGAGCGGTGAGCAGAAATGAGACCCATGTGATGAATCTGTTTAATATATGGACTTCTCTTACTCTTTTTAGCTTAAAAGCCCCTTTTTAGGACAGTAGCATCCCCAAAGGAAGAGGCACACATAATGCCTCTGATTGTCTCTGTGTAGCTACATGGTGGGAGAGCCAATCAGACACAGGGGTGGAGTTATTAGTCGAGAGGGGGTGGGGCAGTAAACAAATATGAAAATAAACCTGACTATCCACTGAGCCTCCACAGGGTTTCTAAAGGCTGCATGCTTTATGTTTGTGCTGAAGGTACTTCCTGAGAAAGCGGACGGTTGTGCGCCCGCTTACCCGCCGACAGGTGAGCAGCGTAGGACGGTGACCTGACTCCCGCCGCCAAAGTGAACTGGACCAGGTTTTGTTTTAATGCATTCAGCAGAAGCTCGGAGAGCTGCAGAGACAGAGAGGGAAAAAGAACGACAAAATTTATTATTTTGGACAAAAATTGGATCTGGAAAAACATTCAAGAAAATTATAGTTTTCCATCCATCCATTTTTCATCATGCTTATCCATGCTGAGGTCACAGGGGGTACTGGTGCCTATCTCCAGCTGTCTACGGGTGAGAGGGGGTCCACCCTGGACAGGTTACCAGTCCACGCAGGGGCAACACAGAGACAAACAGGACAAACAACCATTCACATACACAATCACACCTAAAGAGAATTTAGAGAAGCAAATTCAAAACTAAACAGTCATGTTTTTTGGACTGTGGGAGGAAGTACCAGGAGTACCTGGAGAGAGGGCAGGAATGAAACCTGTAACACTGAGCAGGTTGTAACGTTTTTCCTTAAAACACAAATTCATTGTAGTTTTTTAAAGTATAACCCAAAGCCAAAGTGGAAGTTTCTTACATTACTGATACATTTATTTGCAGTGAAATGTCTTGTACACTGCAAAAAATGGAAATCTGCATGAGTTATTTTTGCTTAAATTGAGTGAATTTTGTCTTGAATTGAGGAGATAAGTGAGACACTTTGCCAATGGAACAAGACAATTTACATTTAAAATAAGAAAAAAACAATTGCTTTGTCTTATTTCAAGTGAATATTATCTAATTCTCTTATTTTAGGAGTAGAAATACTCATTCCATTGGCAAATTGTCTTATTTACCTACTAAAATTAAGGGTGAATACACTTAATTTAAGAAATTTTTTACTTATTTCTAGATCGTTTTTGCATGCAGTGTAGTTACTATCTCAGACATCTTAGAAGTAAAAAGGTTCCATCTCTGTTGGATTTGCTGTAGATGCAGCTGTTCTGTTCCAGCCTCAGAGGTGCTAGAGCATGCAAAGAGAATAAACCACATCATTAAGGGCCAACAGGTCAGACAAACCGTTGAAAGAGGAGTAAGGGTTTAAATCAGGTCACCAATAGGGCCCTCAAGACCACAATGGGTTCCCTCAGAGTCTTCTAAAAATAGAACAACTCACCAGTGGGCTAAGTTTGACATTTTATTTTTCTCTGTGGCTCTTCTTTTTTTTTATTATTTACTCCAGCAACATATGGGATGTTTTTGCATTTAATCTTCTCACCGTTCTGCTGCGTGTCTTTTGGATTTCCTTGTTCATTTGACAAACACCCTGTTAGGGTATTCGCAGGTTTAAAGAGCATCTTGGATGTGTTTCTGTTCTTTGTGCTTCCCTCCTGTTTTTGCTGCTTTTGCATGTCCATACAAAAATGGGAAGCGAAACACCTTGAAACTTTGAAACAAAGTCCAGTATATTGTTTTTAACCTTAGATAATTTGTCCTTGCAACGGTCTGAAGCAGATGTCTGTTTTTGGTATAGATCCAAACAGGATGGATAAAAGCTGCTTTCCTTTAAACTGGGACCACCGTCTGATATAATGCAAAAGAAAACGCCCTCTACTGGAAAAACACTCTCAGTCTGTCATGCTTTTGGGGGGTGTTTCTGTTTCTTTACTTGGATTCCTGTTTTTGAGCATTTCTGTTATATCTTTAATGTTCTAATTTGATCATTCTTTCTGTTTGGTTCTATGCTTCTGTTCCCCTAATCATTATTATCTCCACCTGGTTCTCATCATTTCTTTTCTTCTGCCATATGTGGTATTAATTTGCTTCACTCATTACAGGTGAATATTGGTTGCTCGTCGTGCTGTGTCATGGTTGAGTGAAATAAATCAGCTTTAATCACTGAACTGCTGAAACTATTGGGTCTGCTCTAAAGAACTGCATCCTAACTGTCTATCTAGTTGGGAATTACTGCAGATCCTTCCCTATCCAAGGGGAGGAGCAGTGGTTTATGAACCTCAGCTTTGTATGGATAGCACTCTATATACAAATTTGTATACTTGAGTTTGCTTATTGTGTGTTCACTGAAACTAAGAAAGTGAAAAGTTTTTTTAAACAAACATTTTAGTATTCTATATATTATCCATGTTCATCTATCATTAAAAATATTTATGCTCCTTTTTCCTTGTATGTTTTCTTTTCATATTGTATTCTTATCTAATTTAATTTCACAAATCTCTTTCTCTTCACTTTTAGTTCAATACATACCCTTGCTCTTAACCAATAGAAATGTTGCTAACGTCCATTTAGACCAATAGAAATGCATCTTCTCTCCTCACTGAAGAGGAAAGCTGCCTCAGAAGTGAAGGGAATTTGATCTGTAAAAGGCACTTCAAAAATGATTTAATTTATAAAAATCTATCTGATAAATATAATAGAAATAGAATAGAAAAAAAAAAACAAAAAATATTAATAAAATAGAACAAAGTAGTGTGAATAAAAATGTAGGCTAAAACATCAGAAAAAAAATAAAATCGTGGAAAAAAGCAAAAGTTAAATAATCAAAAGAAACTTTTTTTTTTTTTTTGGCGAGTTTCTCTTTGGATTGCACTTTTTTCAAATTTCCATTTTTAAAAATGTATTCTTTGCTTGCAGCAATAAAGGATCATAATTAGTCATGCCAAACTGAAAGGAAAATACATCTATTACTAAAGCTGAAAATGTTCATTTCAGCATCTAATAAATGGCTGAATTTTTAACAGTTTAAGTTAAACACACATCCTCTGCCTTCTTTCCTGAAACCTAATTTTCATAATAATACAGTTGATGATTGGAGAACATTTGCCACATCTGTTAAATGTTGTTGGCAAACTGAAAACCAATAAACAGGTTTTCAATTCAGTAAAATGGTGTTTTAAATTTCAACACTAGATTTAAGTTGGTGGTTGCTGGCGAGTTGCAGTAGCTTTAAATGCAAGCTCACTTTTAATATTGCAATATATCAAATATATCAAATCAGAGAGGGACAAGGGTCAGCCTTCCTCAGACATCTTGTGTAAAACATTACCTTTTGTCACTAATGTGCAATATTCTTCTCTCTCACTGTGCGATAACAAATGCCACAAATTGTGTAGCTTGTACAATTTTTTACTTATTTCTAAAGTCAGTACATCTCTGCAGTACAAGTGCAATAATCCGAGTCAACTATTGTGTAGTCTTCCCATTTCCCTCACTTTGCAGATATTTATATATCTAAACGAAACATATCCCAGGACATTACAACTTTTTTAAAGCTCTTTGTTACTATATAAACTGTTTTTATATTGTCTGTTGTACTTTTATCTTTATTGGCATGGAGCAAAGGTCTGGAATAAACATCTCATTCTGCCTCAGGGTGTGAGATCAGGTGTATTTTTATATTCAATGATAAACGGAGAGTCTCAGGCCCGTCCACACACGAAGTCAAAACGTAACACCTAAACGCTAATATTTTCCAGAACGCTTGTCGTAAAGAGACGGAGACGTAAAATAAATCGCGTGATCGGCCCACACGCATGCATGAAAACGCTTCGCAAAATGTATAATGCCAGGCCTGTAAAAATTGGCGCTGTGGTTGCCAAAGCAAAAATAGGCGTAAAACAGGCAACGAAATGTTGGGCATGCAAAGTAATATTTATACAACCAAACCGAAAAACCAGAAAATGGCCCTAGGGTGCGTGGTTCAGTGGTTCAAACTGAACTATGTCGTCGATAAAGATATTCCAGAAGAAGAAGATTCTGTAAGCCCGACAGCAGGGTGAGTAGCATGAGCAGCAACCATTCAACACAGTACACGGCGCCATTGTTGTTGTGATACTGTGTCGCCTGGCGCATGCGTGTTTAGAGGCGACGGCTATGACGCATGCGTGTAAGAAAAAAATGCGGTTTAGAGCTTAAAGATGGAAACATGAAAACAGCGCCTTCCAAAATCTTTCCACTCTGAAGGCTTAATAAAAAAGGATCGCTTTACAGACCCCTGAAACGCCGGCTTTGTATGGATGAGGAGGCTGGTTTGGTGAAAAATTTGATAGCGCTTAGGCCAGGGTTTGAGGAAAGCACTTGTGTGGACCGGGGGCCTCAATAAGAAAAGTGTCATGCTCCTTTCAAGAACTTTATCACTAATCCCTTCCCTTTTCAAAGCCAAGGCAATAATAATAATGCCAATAATAGCAATAATAATAATAATACAGAGTTGTAAAATCCTTTATCTGAATGCAAACAGTGTATATTGCACCTTGAATGACATCACAACCTGTTAATTTAAAAACTGAATTTACACAACCTTCAAAAACCTAAAGAGAAGTCAAACAGAACAGATAAAAAACCAAACTTTAATCAGCTGTGACCCAGAGACCGTTGCTGCAGCTCATAATACCGAATGACTCTAAATACCAAACCTTATCAGCGTGGCCCTGACCCAGAGAAACCTCCCTGCCCACACAGGCGATTGCTCCTGTTTATGTACGAGTCTTTGTCTCTGGGACCTTTCCTAACCATGATGCATAATGCAAGCCGTGCAGCCCCCATCTGATCGTCGCTTTCAGGCGGCTGATCGACCTTCTGCACCGAGGACGCCAAACTGGGAGAAGATTACTGTGACCCAGAGCTAAACCACACATCTGACCTCCGCTGCCTTTATTCACCCAAACACAAACCTTCTCCATCGACGCGCCTACAGAATGTAAAAAATAAATACTTGCTGCTATTTTCTTTCTTTGCATAAAGGAAGCCCACATGGAGCTGAATAATTAAAGCAAACACTTCCTCTCCCTCTCTGCTGCATAGACTTCATTTATCTTATCTGCCTCATTTGCTAAATTAATTGTGATATGAGTAATTCCTGTACTTCTTCATGCTCCCCTTTGTACTGTTTAAATTTAGTCCACGCTTTGACTAATTACATTCTCACCGTTTGCATAGCAGGGTCAGTGAAATCTGTTTCAGCTTCTAACAAGCGGAGCCAACTTCGCACTTAAAAGACGCCAGCCTTGAATGAAGATTTATGGCCGGCTTGGTGGGAGGAGGAACTTTTACAGAACATCGAGCAGGAGGGAGGTGAAAGAAGAAGAAGAAAATGGAGGATTTCTATCTGTGGAGACTTCCTGCTGCTTGCATCCATCATCATATGTTAGGTTAGACAGAGCAGGTCCGGATTGTGTCGATTAAAGGTGAAAGTGTCTTTCTATCCCTCCCCTCCCACCACCATCAACATCATGTAAGTCTAAAAGTCACTCCTTTCACTCATAATACTTGTCAGGCTTATTGATGAGTCTATTGCTCAGATTCCTCAGGCGTTTCCTAAATTAGACTCCGGGAACAAATATTCTCCAGCAGATTAACAGTGACATCTGCTGGTGGACAATAGGAACTACAGACCAGGGGTTTAAAATGTTCAGCAGCCATTAATGGACAAGCTGCTGCAGGGAGAGACTGTGAGTCACAAAGCAGGGACAAACAATATGAGGCTGTGTGTCGGGTAACAGTTTGAGCGAGGATAACAAGGCGACACGCATCCACCCCCACACACGGAGGAGGGGAATGATGCTGCGGGCTCACCTGATCTAAATGAGCTGAGCTCTTCTCTGGTTTGCCCTCGGTGAGCTGCTTGTCAGGCAGGAGGAAGAACTCGGCGGCTGTGGGTAAACCTGGGAGGACGGTGACCAGGAGCAGATCCTCTCGCACGCCTGTAGCCTGGAAGGGAAACGCAGGAAGGAGAGAAAAGTCAGACGGTTTCTGAAGAAGCTGCTTCAGATCAGAACCGCAACAATCTGCTGATTTATGGGGACATTAATTACAATCAAAGTTCCAACCCGCCTGAACCCCAAGCATCTCTGTCAGTATTTCTTTTTCCATTGAAAGTTAAATAGGGGCGGGCTTCAGAAACAAATAGAAGTTTGTCTTAAACTCTTAAATATTCTTTCAAATCCCAAAACCAGCTCCAAAACTCCTGTTTAATTTATAGAGTTTTTTCATTATTATTATTAAAGGAAACAGATAAAGAAACAAGCAGTTATGATGATATATTGCAGGAGGCTTTTATTATGAGGGGAGGCTCTAAGTTTAGAAACGTTGAGAGTTTTAACTCATGTTAATATTAAGGATGAATAAATATAGATTTTTAAACTAAAGATGAAGAACATTAGATGGGGTCTGATTGTTGCATCACTATCGTTTATGTTTTATTATTGAGCTTTTCTATCTTTTATTCCTTAATTAATAACATTTCGTTGCTTTATTTTAACTAAACCACTTCCTGTAGAAGTCCAGCATCTCAACCTTAGAAACTTTCAGTTTGATTTCATGTTTAATCAGAAAAGGGTTTAATAAGTTTTATCGACAAGATAAAATAGACAAAATTGTAACTGAAAAATTTGAATTCATGATTTCTAGAGGTCAAAGTTCGGTAAACAATCATATCCTTGGTTTTAGAGACGTTAAGATGGAAGTTCTTATTGGTCCATCTCTTTTCAGATGAAGCATTGTATTTTATCCTCAAACAAAATGAAAAAATATTGAAATGATCTAAATAAAAAAACAACAAAACATTTAAATTCTTTAAAAGCTGGAAAATCTACATAAGTCTGTTTTCTTTTTTATTTCTATCTGGAGTTTTTCATTTCCATCAAGCATCTGAGACAATCAGTGACTGATCAAAAAAAACATCAATGACTCAAAATCATTTTCACAGACTACAAAAATGGTCTCCTTTAGAAAAAACATCCCTCATTTTATTTTGCATTACTTTCTTTAAAGTAATAAAAAATCATAATGTGCTGTAAATCTCACGCATATAAAACACAAACTATTATTTTTACTGTCATTATTTATTAGCATCTTATCTGTTTTTCAGTGGCAGAAAAAAGGTCAAAGCTGTGAAATGTTGCGGCAACGCAGCACCATCTGCTGGACAGTTTTTTTTTGTACAGCTTTCAGACACTAAATGAGCAGCAGCTTAGCAGTGAAATTAACATTTCTATTTCATAAAGTGCAGCAGCGATCAAAGGTAATCCTATCTGCTCGTACCCATTTTCACTTACTGTTAGTCAGTCCGACATTGTGGAAAAATAGCAAATCTTCTTTTGGAAACTAAGCTTGTATGAGTGATGCAAACAGGAACTTTTAAACAGTGTGCACGAGGAGAAATGAGCTTGTGCATGCTCGAACGCGTTTAATAGGCGTTCCCTCTTGGGATCGGGTACAGCGCTGTGCATGTGCATTTTTTTTAAGGTGGCCTTTAAACTGTTACAATAAGCCAGGAAGAGGGCAACCAAAGTCTTTATAGAGACCACACAGAGTCAGGAGGAGCTTAAATAGATGAGCATCTACAAAGCTTCTTGCTGGAGAACCGTATTGAAGAGTGGCATCCAGGTGAGTTTTTATTTTATTTTATTAGGTGAGACCCAGATTGGGCTCTGGAGACACATTAAGGTTTAGTGTAAGGAAAAGAAAAGTAGAAATAGAAGTAGGAAGGGTCTGTGATCCTCTTGACAGAGAGGGGGCTGTATGAAGGGAAATCTATTCCATTATTTTAGCAAAAATTAATTATCTAAATGGATATTTAAAAAACTTCTTCATCGAAAAGAGTGCGAGAGTAACATTACTGTTTTCTCAGATTTTCATTTAAAAAAATTCTAATTTAACTTTTTCAAACTTTAATAAATCTTTTTTTTTTTTTTTTTTTACAGATTTTAAAAAATTCTATTTAAATTTGTATTTTACAGACTGAGTTTGAAGAACTGCATTCTTTTCCAATAATGTTTCACAGATCAAATTCTCCTCACCTTAAGCCCAGTTAAAATGTTGCCACTAACGTCCAGCAGACCAATAGGAAATACACCTCTGCTCACTTCTCAGAAGGGAAGAGAATGTGTTCTGTTGGAGAAAACTATTATTCTAAAAAAAAAATTGATGAAGAAGTTCTTAAAAGTTTAATTTCTGGATCGCTTTTTTTCCCTTTAAATTTCCATTTTTGAAAATGCGTTCTTTGCTTGCAACAATAACGGTACAACATTGACTCCATAGTGTGTAAATCACAGCTAAATGGGGTGATAATAAAAGTGATTTTATGCTTTTTTTTTCTGAGATGGCTGCTGCAATAAAAGCTGAGTTTATTTTAAGGTTTTCTACATGTCCTAATCATTGTTGGTACAGTAATGAGTTTTGTGGAACCATATTTTTCCTTGGCCTATTTGTAAGATGTAAAACATAAAATGTTGTGAGTGTGCCTGCCTGAATAGGAGCGAGATCAGAGCGATCTTGTACCAGCCTCTATGCTGTAATGTTTAAGATAGGGGGGGGAAGAAAGCGGATGTCTCCCTACTCTAGACCAGGGTGAAGGGAAGGTCATGAGGGATAAGAATGAGTTCAAACAGCCTCCTTCATGAACGGGAGACCTGTTCTGAGCGTTTATCTGGCTAAAATTGATGTCCTTGATGATTTAAAGTGTTTTTTTCTTGGGAATAACCAAATGTTCAAGTGTGAGAAAAACATGTTTGAGGAGGTTAAATATATTTGAACATTATTTCTTGCAAGAAATGCCTCCTCCTCAGCTTCCTAACTTCAGCTTAAAGTAACTACATTACTATTAAAGAATCCCCTTTGCCTCAATCAAAAGGTTTCTAATAAATTTTTTTTTTTTAAATAAAATAAATAAATTTGAATTCATGCAAACTATAGCAACTCTTTCTGTAGAAGTGTAAAAGAAGTGAATAGGAGGAGAAGAAGGAATGAAGCAACAGCTTCCACAGCCTCCTGCAGGAGTCGCTGGGTCTTAAAGGAGGTTTTCATCTCAGTTTTTCCTTTCACTGCTTTCTGCCTTCTAGGCTGGGATCGTCACGAGAAATAGGGAAAAAAAAAAAGACATCATGTCAGAAACAAATAACAAGTCAGGCTTGCTCAGTGAAGATTGGAGAGATTGATGTATTTCTGGCATCAGTTCTGATTCTGCAAGATGAAAAAAGTGTGAAAACATGATGTAAGAGGGAGACTTCTTCTTCCTGGGAATCAGAAACGTATTTGCCCTGTGCTAAAATGTCAACAACTGGTTAATGAGCCCGGCTCTGTTAGTGGGATGTCACGTCTGGGGTTGAAATCACGTCTCCCACTTGACAGCTTGCGCTACGCTCGTCTCCTGGCATCTCCTCGGGTCGCCGCAGAGCAGGCGTTCTGACATTTGTTCTCACGCTCGCTCCGCTCCAACCCTGAACTCCCAGAGTGTGTTCAGAGCAATCAACCCCCGTTCCTTAAGATCATCTATCATTTAAGGTTAAGTCATATCTGTGCGGTTTGAGGAAATCATTCCAGTTTCACCTGGATGAGAGACTTCCTGATGACCCGGCTTACATCCAGCCGCCACTCAGCAACGTCCGGGTTGTGGTCGTCCAGGTTGGATGAGAAGGCGAGCAGATGGGATCGGAAGTATTCTGGAAGATAATGGGAGATTTTTTTTAATTATAGGTTTTTCTTTTTGAAAAAAAAGTTGACATTTTAAGCCACGGTTTCAAATTATTTTTACTACATTTTACTACAATTAGCACCACTTTTTAAGAGTAGATGAGTTAATGCAAAGAGAATGATGATCATAAATATTGAGTAGTTCTTTAAAGAAGTGAAAATGTGCAAACTGACAGTGGCTATGCCTCAGAAGTGTTGCCTCCTAATGACTGAGAAGCAGCTAATTATTGTGACACTGTCAGTTTGTGAACAGAGGCTCACCAAGCTAACTCACCATGGACAGCGATAGTCTTTCTGTCCTGGAGGATTGTATTCCCAGCGGCCACCTGCACCGTGACTGTATTGATCCCCTCCCTGGGGAATGTGCACGCCACACTCCCCTCCAGGGTGATAACTGGCTGCTAGAAGACAGAAAGAGAGAAAAGGCAGGACAGAGTCAGAGTCTGAGCGTTCCCCTGAGAGAAGGCTGGTTAACATGGCTGCTAGTTTACAGGCCACAGGTGTCAAACTGTAAATAAGACAATCAGCAGAGGGTAGGCAGAGTGAGCAGGTCTGCAGAGAGCAGCTCCTGACTGTCATAACTCAGATCTCCATTTATTCTTTAGACTTCTTTCAGATGCTTAAACAGCTACGGTTTGTCACCAGCTGATATAACAGGCTGTCCTCATCCACAGACAAACACTTTAACACAACAGAGAACCAGTCAGCCGGAGATCTCTGCAGGGGTTGGGCCAGACAGGCCTTCTGTTTCGGTAAACACCTTGTGTTTCTGCAACACTCAGTGTTTTATTTGCTTAACTTAAATCACAAACATAAATATTCATCTTCCATAGATCCATATATTTCTCTTTTGTGGATGATTTACACACTGGTGTCTGTTTTTCTCTTGCACATTTCTGCTGCATTAAATCTAAAACACCAGGACTTGTTCAAATAATCTGGGCTCCAAACACATCCCACCGTTTAGTTAAGAACAAAATCTACATCTGCTTTAAATGCTAAGGAACAAGGTGTGGATCAGCCCAAGGAAAACATTGAAAGAAGCCGTTTCCAACATCCAGAGGCCAGAAGTAACTAGTTACATTACTCAGTTACAGTTAACATTTAGTCGTTTTTTCTGCACCGCACTTACACAACTTTACATGAACCTTACCAAACATAACAGTAAACGGTAAATGTTGTCAAGGGCTCCATATAATTGATCATGGTGCAGCAGGACAGCATAATGAAAGCTGCCACATCTTCAGAACCAATAACAAAATAAGTTCAAACTGTCTCAGAGCTGCCAAGTTTCAGAAAATGATAAGAGGGAGAGTTAAGTGTCATGATGCCTTCGGCCCAGAAAATTTGCCCTTTTTTAATGTCCATTTAAACCTTAAGACCGAATACATCATGATCAACTTAATGCCAGCCCACCCTGGACAGGTCGCCAGTCCATCGCCAGGGCAACACAGAGACAAACAGGACAAACAACCATTCATGCAGAACTCACACCTAAGGAGAAATTAGAGAAGCCAATGAACGTGAACAGTCATGTTTTTGGACTGTGGGAGGAAGCCAGAGTACCTGGAGAGAACCCACGCATGCTCAGGGAGAACATGCAAACTCCATGCAGAAAGAATGGAACCCGGAACCTTCTTGCTGCAAAGCAACAGTTCTACCCACTGCTTCAATGTACAGCCCGCAAGTCTTAATGAACCCGAAATGAGTTTGCAGGTGACCGTTCTGCACTAGGGTTTGCCGAAAACTAATGGGCAGCGAAACCAGTTGAGGGTCAACCAATGAATCTAAAGCTAAATAAATCACTTTCATGAGCCCCTTGCTACTAAAGCTATGCGCATATTTATACATCGGTGCTGTTTAAATGACTGTATGTTTCTAAATAGCAACTTGATTAAGTGGGTTGAGCAGTTGAACTTTATCTTTAATTGAATAGAAGACTGGTCCTCTTTGTAGTGTATTGAAAATAATTAATTGCTGTGGACCACAGGTGATAGATTAGCGGACCAGGGTCCGGATCCGGACCCAACCTGATTCAAAACCTTTATAAATTAACGCATGTTGTCCGCAGACAGTGTCTAACTTGACTTGTGCTGCTTCTCCTGTTAATATGGTAAAGCCATTCGGAGCATCTGGCACCACGTGACACAAAACTTTTATACTTCAGTCTCCTTGTGTGGATCAAGAAGGTTTGGGATGATAATCTGCTCTCCTCAGCCTGAAAACCTGTTTCCCAATTGGAAAAACATGGATTGATCCAGCTGGTTAAATTTTATCTCTGCAGGTTTGGTTTTCTGTTGTTCCAAAGTCTTGACAGCATGGATAGAATGTCAGATGGATCTGTGCTTTGTCTTCAGAAAGGAGAACAACCCTTACTTTGGATCAAGAAAAAGTGACCATTGCTTCAATATTTCCATTGGGGTAATAAACAACTCTCTTGCAGCAAAGATCCCTACGCACATGTCACTGATAATCATGTTCTAGAGTTTTGATGATTTTTCAGAATCACAACCATCTACATTTATTCTCCTAAACAGTTTTACAGTACGGTAGTTTAATCAGTCCATGGGACAAATAGAAAACAAAAAAAAAAATTACTTGTTCTTTAGTGAAAATTCATGCAGTAATCTGGAGTATGGCTTCTTCCTCTCTGAGCAGCATTTCAGCCCATGAAGACTGCTTCATAAGGAACCGTAGTTTTATTCCGGGGTTAATATTTTTTTTCTACTTGGAAAAACATTTATTTCCCCAAAGACACATGATTAATAACAATAGAAAATACGTCCAACCATCCCATTATAAGCACAGCCATGAGGCAGCTTTTCATGACCTCCCCAAATATCTCTGACATTAATTACCTGTTTAGTGCAAACAACATGGTTTGTTGTTCAATTTCTCATTAAACTTCAAAAAATAAAAAAATTAAAAATAATTAAACTGACTAAACTAATTATTAATTACATTTTTATTTCAAATAAAAACTTTTCATAGCTGGAAAAGTCATTATCTGTTGTTATGTAGTGCGCTTCCTCATTAATAACAAACTAAGACGCCTCAACAAAGCCTTTCCCTGAACGATCCGCTCTGCTGTGCCCGGCAGAAAAAGGTGTTTAGATTCTCCATAACCAATCGAGACTTTTTGCGTTTATGGTTAATCAGCAAATTCCACAACTTTACCAGTGCTGATTAACAAGGCCACATTTTTCTGCAGCCGGCATCAACAAATATAGCTCCGCAGAATAACAGACTCAGCAACCTACTTCTTAATTACAAATGGACACAGAGAGAAACGGTGGGGGCTTGTTAGCCGTACCTCTGTGTTATTTCCGATCCACCAGATGTAGGTGACCGTTCCCACTTGGCTGGGATGCAGAACGGCGGTCAGGTTCACTTCCTTGTTCTTCACCGCCACAAAGGGAGCAGAGAGATGGATATGCTCCAGCTGACCTGCTCACAAACACACATACATCACAGAATGAACTGTACGCCCTACTTCATGCAAAAAAAATAACAGAAATTACTTCATTAGCTAAAACTAGAAGGGGGGGGAAATGAATCCATAATTCTTCTCTGCCTCTGTACCAACAGCTGCCATCTGTGCAACATCTATCCTCCTTGGCCCTCTGGAGTAACAGTGACTCTATCCATGGCTGGCACACACAGGATGGCAGACTGTTGGTGGAAAGGTGCTCCCTGATCAAAAGGCCTTACATCCGTCAGCCTCTGAATGGAGCAGAAGTAGTAAGGCTTCATGGACACAAGGCAGTGAGGAAGCGTAATGAGGTTTGTTCTATCTCTGTTTGTTTGTTTGCTTCTGGTTGCATTCTAGGCAGAGATAAAACCCATAATGCTGTGAAGTGACAGCAGCAATTCCACAGAAGGTGATAAAGAGCGGAAACGGCTAAAAATGAGGCAGATTGGAAAAATGGAGGAGGATTCTCCCTGAATGAAAGCAGTGTTTTTTTTTTATGTATATAAAAACGTACATGTGACGTGCAGAAAGAGCGTGGCGGTCTCAGAGCCAAGGCTGTTCTCCCCAGTGGCCGTCACCCTGTAGATCCCCACGGATTTGTAAATATGTTTGATGCCATCCTCGATGGAGCTGACGTTGGAGTATGTCAGGGCGTGGCCATCTCCAAAGTCCAAAGTGATGCTTGTCCTTGCTCCGTCTCCCTGCACATAAAAAAACGCTTTATTGGTAATCTTTAGATAAAAAGGCATCCAGTTACTCTAATTAAGGGATTTCCAAAGTGTAAATATAAATGTCCTTTGTAAAAACACTGTAATTTTAAAGAATAAATAACTCATTTACAGCAAATAAAGTCTTTTTCTTCTCATAATTTTAAGATAACAGAGAAAGTTATCTTCCTATGGATTATTTTAAAGATGCACGTTTGCCCATATTTAGACAGGAACAGGGAAACAAGCAACCTGAGGGGGAGCTGTTTTAGTACAGAAGTACATTAGGATGACATTGTTGTGAATTCGTCTATATACACAAAATTCCGTTTTAAATCAGCATTTGTTATACTACTTTGAATATGTTTTTAATTGTTTTATGCAACACTGAATACACAACCAAACATTGAACAATTTAAGCTTTAAATTATGAAAAGTAGTTTGTTTTTTTTTTTTAAGCAAAATTAGTCCTTGAATATTTCACACTGAGTTAGATTTAGGGTCAGACAGCACCACACTGCAAAAATGATCTAGAAATAAGTAAAAATGTCTTAAATTAAGTGTATTTAACCTTGATTTGAATAGGTCAATTTGATAATTTGCCAATGGAATTAGTATTTTTACCCTTAAAATAAGATAATTAGATAATATGCACTTGGAATAAGACAATGCAATTGTGTTTTCTTATTTTAAATCTAAATTGTCTAGTTCCATTGGAAAAATATCTCTTTAATCTCCTCAATTTAAGAAGAAATGCACTTATTTTAAGAAAAAATGACTTATCTAGATTTTGATTTTTTCCAGTACAAAGCTTTCTTACTGTGCTTAAAATAAAGGTCTGTTTCTGGAGTTGCTCTGAAAATAAATACTTGGGGTAAACAGTTAATATTCACAGCAGGTTTAAAATTTATTCTGTATAATTGCTGATTCTGAGAGAAGAAATACTCGGCTGCATTTCACCTGCTACAGTGTCAAACATGAAGTGCCATCACTAAAACTGGAACTCTGAGTTTAAAGCCAAAGAATCTACACTGCCATTTATTTTCCCTCACGTCTGAAGTGACTTTTTAGTGTTAGTGAATTAGTTAACTACAGCTCTGTTTCAATTTGTTTTTCTGATTTCAATTAGAACAATAAACACTTGTTTGTTCCCCCTCCATGTGGAGCTCATTCTAAGAGATGATTTAGATCTGAAAGCCTTTTGATCAGCGTACATCAATTGGCTCTTTTTACGTGAATCCTTAAGTCTGTTCTTTGATTTGATTTGGAACAAGATAAACAAAGAGATAAGTGGAAAAAAATGTCAACACTTCAATTGGACCAGAGATTGTTGGTCTCCATAGAAACAGTTTAGTGTGGGAACAATTTTTTAAGTGTGATAAAAGAGTGGTTGACATTCGCAGATTGATTTTATAATTGTTCATTTTAAAATAATTTCCCTTCTTAAATGCCCACTAAGAGCAGCTGGTGTGACCAATAATGTGCTGACCTCCTCGAGGAAAACAAGGAAGGTGACATTGGTGCCCAGTGTAGCTGTCAGCCTGCCCTCACTAGTGACCAGGTGGAGACCTTTTGGAGCCTGGATGGGACAGTGCTGTCGCCTGGCCGTGTACTCTGCAATCACTCCAGCTGTGCAGTTATTGGACACCACTTTCCTGTAACTGACGAAGGAAAACCACAGAGATCATCTCACCATGGACACATAAAAAGCTCATCTATCCCTCAACAAACTCTTTTTGAGCCATAAACCAACTCTTAATTAGCAATACTGAGTAACAATGAGATACTAATCAACTCTATTAGCAATAAACTGAATCTTTAATAGCCATCAGTGACCACTAAATAACTCCTAAACATCATATTTCGATGAAGTTGTGCTTTAAAGTTACTCTGGTGAAATATTGCCTCTTACTGTCATTTAAAGAAGAAGTCCGGTCACATTCAGAATAAAAACTTCTGAAAGTACTTTAAGTATAAAATTGCATACTGTTCAATAAATAATAAGTGTTTTTAATTAAGAGTAATTTTCATTTGAATGTGCCTTACTGGAGACATCCATGTTTTTCAAAGAACACTACTGCCCCTACTGGTTTGTGACGCCATGGTGGTGCGGTATGGGCTGTTGATCAAGTCCCAGTGCTGTATCTGGTGTTTGTCACAACGCGCTATTATCCAAGTCATCTTGAAAACATTCTTCTTCCAATTGTTGGCTACATATTACGTGTTTTTTCTCTGGCCAGAAGTTCTATGGCAAATCCTCCCTCTTCAAGTTAGCAATCCAACGACAAACCCGTCCCTGTGGAGGATCAGTAATCAGAAAGGTGAAATAACTACATTTTTTTTCACTTTTACCCAATGTATTCCAACATCCAGCTGCCATGCACGTGGGAATTGTCAGTTTCACTATAGCTCTGGTGAATTTTAATGGTGAAGTCATCTGGAAATCTTCAATAATTGTTGTTGATTGCAGATGTGTCTAGTAGTTCCCATTGATTTTGCTTGTAAAGCGGGGAGAATGGCGCTAGGCTTACCGCAGACCGTGGACGTCACTGCCAGAAGATGTCAGAAGTGAGGTGTAACTATATTTGGGCAAAAACGCCCACTTCCAGACTAATTGATCGTGCTGAGAATTATTGTTTTTATCTTTTTACTGATTAAGGCTAAATTGATTAACTCGCCATGAATGTATTAGTTCTAGGTATAAATAATGATCCAATGGTTATTCTTTGCTGACCGGACTTTTCCTTTAATACCGATTTTGTTGCATAACTACAGATGACTGCAGATTCAAACGGCTCTTTCTGTGTTTCAGTCATGTTTAGCAGCTAATACATTATTGTTTGCAAAACAAATTTAATTCTCAATCCTTTAGATGTGTTTTTCAGCACCTTCAGCTGCAATGTTCCCATTACAACAAACCAACCCCCTGTTTATCATCTGATGATGGTTCTGCGGCCATTTACCCGGTGCTGTTGAGAAAAGTCATTCCTGTTGTGCAGCTCCGGGACATCGCCGATGGATGGAACCAAAAGGCGGGGCTGCACTTCCCATCAGTCCTTCTCTCGTAGCCATAATCACTGCCATGAAACGAGAAGAAGTAACAGACCGATCAGAAACCAAAGACAGAAAAGCAGCAGGATATGTATTTTTATCAAATCTTTTTTCGTTTAATTACATTTTTGAAAGACTATGTCATAAGAATTCATGAAATCATCTGATAACAGTTGGAATATTTCCCAAAAAAAGGAAATTCCATTATTCTAAGGAAGCAAGATGGCTGCCAACCTAAACAAAGATTTTGGAATCATTGAAGAGAAAGCCTCTAAAACAGGGAAAATATAAATATATAGAATTATTTTACCTATTTCTCTTACCTTTTTAATAATTTATAGAGTATTTCAGGTTTAGAGATTTCAAAATGGCAATGTACAAAAGGAAAATAGAAATTAAACAAAAAAATGTTTATGATGCATGAGGTTTAGGTGAACGCTGACCATTTCATTGGTAGCTCTTCCTTTGACTCAGTACCCATAAAGTAGTTCTAAGCCTTTAAAGGTTGGTGACCACTGCTCTAAAGAATAATAGGGGAATACCAATAGGCTGGCTTATGCTCTTTAAACAACTTGCCAGACTGGAAAACAGTCGTATTTTGAAGGTGGGATCAGGTGAGTCTAAAAGTCAGTGGAAACAGCTTAGAACCAATAAGATAACTGGGGGAGGAAAGCTTTTATAAGTATCCACTTGCTGAAATGTTAAAGATAAATCGAACTCATAGGGGGACATAATAAAGGTCATCATTCAAACATTGGTCCTATATGGCTGCAATCTTTTCTCACGCACAAAGTGCAATTTTGCTAAATTAAAACAGCATCCCACAAACCATACAGACCATACCCTACTTCATCCCTATTATTTCCCCTATTTTCCATTTTCATTAGAAAAGTACCCACACCTCACATAACAGCCACATCTAGTACAGATTTGGTTTGTCACAATGTAACACGACACAAATGCTCAGATTTTCCTACTCCGACAGTCACTTTGCATCCAGTTGCAGTTGACGTTTGGCTCCCTTGTCCCTGGAATCACCAATATGTCACTAGAAAAGTGCATGTTGGATCCCTTTGGGTGGCTTTGCTCATGTTGCACCTCTCTGCATAAGGATAACATCCCAACCAGATCCCAACCAGATCTGTTGCTCTGGTTGGGAAAAATACTTCATGGATAGAAAAAAACCCTGTTGCATTAAGGGTAATTTTGGTTCAAACATTGTGATCGGTCTGGTCAGTTTCAGTCAGATGAGTCTGACCCTGCCCAGAATGAAACACTGCATTGAATAAGTCTTTGTGAATAAGGCTACTTTGATACTGCAGGACTTGATGCTCAATTCCGATTTTTTTTTTGTGGAATCTGATTCTTTAAAGTGGTTGTTCACATTTCCAAATATATGTGACTTGTATGTGATCTCCGGTGTGAACTGCATTTACACAACTTAAGTGTCCCGCATGCGCAGTAGAGGACGCAATGACGTCACAAGCAAGCGTGCTCTTTGAAAACGAAAGTAAACATGGATGGTGGCACTTCTAGCGATCTTTCATTTCTTTCCCAACCTCAGCCTTTTTTTAAGAAGGTTAAAAATAAAGATCTGCTTTATCGTTCGCCATGATTGTTGTTGTTTTTTCTTCCCCTATTCTGCGTAGCAAGATGCAGAATGTGACCTTTGTCGAGTGTTAAAGGCGTTCAGGTCGGATGAATGGCCGTTTAGACACAGGTCGCATTTGAAAAGATCAGATCTGTGTTGTTCAGACTGTCATGAAATGATCAGATACAGGAATATGGGCAAAAGAAAAACCCGTATTTCAGTCATTTCAGGCTGCTGAGTAAGACTCAAGTTTGCAAAATCTTGCTTAAAGACTTTTCAGCCTTTGCTTAGGACAGATAGACCTCACTTTGACATATCAGTGCAAATATCTCTAATTCTCAAGCATGATGGTGGCAGGGTGGTGATTGGGGATGTTTTTGTAGCAACTGGAGTAGTGCATTAACTCCACAGTTGGATCATTGCCTAATCTGGTAGTAAAAGCACAGCAAAGGAAGAGACAGATGGGTGCAAAGCTACTTAGAGATATTGCTATAAAATATTGTTTTTAATGTGTTGAACTTTGTTGCTTTGACTTCAAAGATGATCCAACAACCTTTCTGTGTTTAGAACTCTATGTACCCAGCCTATTAGGTGTTTGTACTACAAATGAAAAGGCAGAGCTGCACTTTGTCCCCAAACTGATCGGGACAAATTGCCCCAATTAGAGCGACATGCACACAGATGCAGAAGTGTTGTGATTGTTAATGAAAGCTATTAGGCGCTGTGATTTATGGTTTTGATGAAGCTTATTGCAGGAGCTGCCTCCCTCCAGAGGCCTGCAGATGTAGGGCTAAACCATGAAAAAAAATGAATACAATTAAGCATTAAAAGAAAGCAGTTTTCATCTGGGTGCAGATAAATTGACATTTCCCTGACATTAAGAGTTGCTGCTACAAAAAAGGCTTTGAATGATCATTTTACTTCCAAACACTTTGTCCTTCACGATATGAACGATGGTGCACATTAAGGTAAATTCAATAAAATGTCTGGGAGTGAAAAACATCTCGGCTCCTTTGCTTTTTTTTCCCTCGTTCTCACACACAAATGTAGATATATTCACACATTAGAGTAAACAACGGTGAAGATGCGACAAACCTGAAATGCATTTCTTATCTGCAGGATGGTAATCATTTATCACTTGATCCTATCTCTCTTTACACAGAGAGAAATCTCCCTGTCAATATGTGCAGAAGGTGCTTTACACATTCCAAGAAATCTTACAAAACACGTTTATTCAGAGATCTGGTGTTTGATTTGAATGGATATGATGATCATTGTAAAATCAATATGTTTTGAGAGCGAATAGAAACTATGTGCAATAAGAGCATTTATGGAAACATCAGAGATTTAATTCATGATGAGAGATGATGATCCAGCAGCATATTTTTAGGTGATGTTTTCTTTCCCGCTTTCCTTAGTTCAACCACTGGCTTAAAGTTCATCATTGACCCTGAACAGAATCTAGTGGTCAAAACAAGTTCATTGCACTGCATCTGAAGGAGGGGAACCGTAGCTGTAATCAGCCAGATCACAGACGTGGATCATGGACAGGAACTCAAGTATTTAAAGGTTGTAGTGTTAGCAGCTCTGGGAACGTGGTGCAAGACAAAGCCTAGGGTTACATATTCTGCAACCTCTCTAAGAAAGCAGGGCTCTAAAGATCATTGGAAGAAGAAAGTGTTGGGATCTGGAGGCTGTGTCCATCTTCTCCACCAGAGGGCGCACTAGATCTCCTGGGGGCAACACCTGTCTTCAATCTGCTCATCAGGAGGCTCCTACTTAAGGAGGCAGAGACTGACACTCCAGTGCCAGAGTGTTTGCCAGTTTGTACCAGCAAAACCTGAGCCAGTCTACCAGATCTTGCCTGATTCTTGTGAACCCGTCTGACCCTGTTTTCTCCCTGTCTCTCAGAACATGACTTGCCTGGAAACCTGAAACACTGAAGAGAGAGACCTCAACCTGGAATCTGCCTGCCTGCACTCAGTTTGCCTCTGCCAAGCTCTCAGTTCTCCACCTGCCTGCACTCAGTTCAATCTCTGCTAGCCATCAGCCCTCTGCCTGCCTACTAGCCTCTGGACCCTCAAGTTAAAGTCCCCCCCTGCTGATCAGTTCCACTTCTAAGCAGGTATTCCCCCCATCATCTGATAAACAGCAGTTTACCTGGAACTCCTCTAACCTCTCTGTCCTCCTCAGTGGAGATCCAGCCGTGACCAGTCTGACCACCCAAGTTCCTGTTCACATTTTATTTACACCTTTTTTCAATAAAACTTTTGAACTTTCTTCTAACCTCCGTGTGTTTCTGCATATGGGTTAGACATCTAATCCCGTCGTGACAGAAAGTAGATAGCTACAAGTTTAACTTCTTCCCGCCAGTAAGTGATTCATTGCATTCGGACGCTCTCATTCTGTAACGTTATATTAAAAAATTAATAAAACATGTTTATGCGTTTACTGATATGCTCATGATGTTTGATTGCTTAAATATGAACAAAAAGTCACTTAAAAATAGTTAATTGGTGTCTGCTAGCCGCTAGCTCCAATGTCTTAAAAAGCCAAATGTAGCAAACGAAGATAAAACTTCTCAAAGAAGGTAAATATTCAACTAATTAGGCATCATTTGAAAAAATACATATTTTTACCAAATATTGTTATATTTACCCCTTGGGTTGTGCTTTAAAATCCATTCAAAGTTCATATGATAAAACAATTTCTGTCATGATCTGGTTTTCGTTTTGGGTTCTCAGTTATGCTTTGTTTTGTTTTTCTGTTTTGTCAAGAATTATATATTTTTTGCTAATATTTTTTTACATTATTTATTCCTTTGTCTAGTTTTAGTTAGTTAGTCCTTCTCTTATTTTTCCATGGCTTCAGTTATTTTCCGTTCCTTTCTAATCTTCTAGTTTTCCCCATGGTTAGTCATTAGTTTTATTCCCCTTTACTCTTATTCAACGTCCTTTCTAGTTACACTTAAGCCCTGTTTTCCCTGGTTGCTCTTTTTTGCCCTAAGGTTTTGTGCATTCTGTAGTTGGATTTTGTTTGTGTTTCCCTCTTTGATTAAATCTGCACGAGCTCATCTCTACCTCCACGTCTCTGCATGTGGGTCCTTTTTCAACTTCCACCAAACCTTAAAAATTGTAGTGTCTTATTTCCAGTGCATATTATCTAATTATCTTATCTTAAGAGTAAAAATATTAATTTCATTGGCAAATCATCTTATTTCCCTTCCCAGATTTAGGTAACTACACTTGATTTAAGAAATGTTGACTAATTTCTAGATTGTTTTGAATTGCGAATTCTTGAAGGTAAACTTTGGTTCTCAATCATCCATAACAAACTGTGATTTTTGCATAATTTTAGCCTAGCAGCATAGTAGCTAATTAGTTCAGTTGCGTTTCAATAGTTAGTCTAGAGCTTTTAACTAAGATTTCTTTTACCCAGAGTTACATGTTTTCCTTTTTTTCATACATTTTGTCCCACTTATACACTGCAAAAACGATCTAGAAATAAGTAAAAATTTCTTAAATTAAGTGTATTCACCCTTAATTTGAGTAGGTAAATGAGATAGTATGCCAATGGAATGAGTAATTTTACTCTTAAACTAAGATAAATAGATTATATGCACTTGAAATAAGACAATGCAATTGTGTTTTCTTATTTTAAATGTAAATTGTCTTGTTCAATTGGCAAAATGTCTCTTTTACCTCCTCAATTCAAGAACAAATGCACTTATTTTAAGAAAAAATTACTTATCTAGATTTAGATTTTTTTGCAGTGTAAGGTCAGGGTTGCAGTGATGGTGTTGCCTATCTCCAGCGGGCAAGCTGTCTGCGCGTCCACCCTGGACAGGTTGCCAGTCCATCACAGGGCAACACAGAGACAAACAACCATTCACACACACACTCACAACTAAGGATAATGTAGAGAAGCCAGTTAACCTAAATAACAGTCATGTTTTTGGACTGTGGGAGTAAGTCGGAGTACCTGGAGAGAACCAACACATGCTCAGGGAGAACATGCAAACTCCATGCAGAAAGACCCCAGGCCGGGAATCAGTTGCCAACCATGCCTTTAAAAAAATGCAATCGTTCTGTATTTAAAAATAGAAGTACCTGTTCCGTATTTAGGGGAAAAGTAACGCATTTTTTCCTGTATTACTGTGAGAGTAAAAATATTATCAATAAAAAGCTACTGGAAAATGACACAAAACTTACGGTAAACTTGTTCCCGGGCTACTTAGAGATACTTATTTTACTCAGCAAAGTTTATTTTGTATTAAAGTGAATTGCTGGATAATAATTTGTTTTCCATGTGTTCATGGACCTCATAAATATGCTAATTAAAGACAGATTTGAGTTAAATAGTTAAAAAAAAAAATTTATACACAAAGGGGGGGCTAAAAAAAAGCACCATGCCAGGAGGGGTAAAGGCAATCAGGTCAGCAGGTACGCACATGAGGGGTTCCTTTTTGTTTTATTGAGGGACCTGGCAACCCTACCGGGAATCGAACCTATATGACCTATAAATTAGCAGAAATCTTTAGAACAAAAGATTGAATTCTTTTCATCTGTATTTCTTTAATCTGAATTTCGTAATGGTGGGACATCAGGTCAGAGTTAAAGCATCCATTTCCCACATAGGTGAACTAATCTTAAAATAAACTGTTGCTGATACGCCTCCGTTTGATGTTTGATTAGTTACCCAATAATTTAAACAATTCCTTATCATGTCAGTTAAACAAACTGGAGCAGTCTTTCCTTTGCACTAAAGACACTGATAAATAGAGTGACAGAAAACGTATATCAATGATGGATTCCTGCATTTAAGCATGAAAATATGAATTATTCAAATAACTGTGTAATATTTATTCATAAAGTAAATATGTGTCAAAATTTGTAATATAAGGTCGTAAAAGTATCTCAAATATCCATGTGGGTTTTTATCCAGACCAGGTTGCAGCTGTTTGTGTTTTGTGTTTGATTACCTGTGTTAAATTTATAAAAAATTTCATTGTAGCAAAAAAAATAAAATAAAATAAAAATTAGAAACAACCTTCCACTAAAAATATAGAGAGGTGATTAGATTTCGAAGTGTTAAAGATAAGCTCTCTGTGTGTTTACCTCTTGAGGCTTTCTCTCTCTGGTTCTTTTCCCTGAAAAGAGATCAGTTTGGAAACTCTATTTAAATAACACTTAAAAACTTATATGTATTAAATAACCAGGAGACGTGACAACAGATTCTGATAGAAATTGTAATCTTTTTTATAATCTATAATCTAATTTTTTTTTTTTTTTACTTTCAGTATGTCCAAAGTGTAAATGAACAAATTATTTTTATATAATATTATTTCTTGTTTGTCTAATGCTTTTTTGTTGTTGTCTTTTTTTTGTGTGTGACAAATGCTGAAGGATTCACTAAAGGACATTAATCATCGTCATGTTTTTGTTGTATACCTGTAAAAAATCTATAAAAATAAAGTGAAAAAAAACCCCAAGTTACCTTATAAAAAAAAAAAAAGAAAAAAAAAGAAATTGTAATCTTACTCAGATCAGAGATGTTGCTTAGAGCTACAGAAGGCAGCTGCTCGACTCTGGGCTCACCTTTCAGGAAGTGGTCCCAATTAGCAGTTAAAAAGGCATTTTATACGTCTCCAGTCTGCCACATCATCACATTTTACATCATACACATTAGCAGATGAGTAAACATCCATGGCTCCAGCCCTATCAAAATATTACACTTTGCTCTTAGCTGAAGGACACCGCTCTCATTCCATTCCCAAATCTTTTCCTCGAACAGAATGATTATAACTGTATATCCGGAGAGAGGAACTATCTTAATTAGATAAACTATGGTGGAAAACATCAGTTCTGACACGCAACAGGCAGCTAATATTAAGGTGTAATAAACTCACACATCATCAGTGATAATTATCCTAACAGAAGAACAGATTTAAAAAAAAACCAGCACTGACCACTCAAAGTCAGCCTCTGTGCAGTCACAGGGAGCCGAGGTCATCGTCACGGAGAAGGTCTTTCCCATGACGCACCTGGAGGTGGGCTTCAGCTTCCTATAGATTCTTTTCACCCCCATGAGGCACGGCTCACCCTGCAGAGTAGATCACAACCTACAGATTAGGGGAAAGCCTCACAAAAGTAAGAGGACAAATTTCTAAACTTAATCCAAAAAATCCAAAAAAGTTTAGATGTATAACATGAGAAACAGCTCAGAAACTTTAATTTCCTCAATTTTAGATTACCCTCTGTGCTAAGGGGAGAATCAGCAGAAGGATAAAACAGACTGGAGCGTCTGTTTCCCCGGACATTCTTCCTACATGCAGTAGGTGTCAGTAGTGAAATGCCAAAGAAACCTGAATGGATCCACAATTATTTCCCAGCTTCTGAAAACCCAAAGCTGAAACTTTCCTACTTATATCCCCTCTTCTGCTCCAGCATGTTTGTTTCCTCTGCAGAGAACTTGACTGCTCCTTTCAGCCAGTCGGGCTCTGTAATTGGCTCGGACTCTTGTCATCTTCCATGCTTGGTGGTTTGATCATTAGCCCGCTCTGAGCATATGGGTGTCTGAGCCATTTACAGGACGCGGCCGTGAATAAAGGCTCGCTCTCGGTCTCTGGCTCAGTTTCAGGTTGATGGGCAGGTTTACTGAAAGCATGTGGGGGTGAAGGCTGGGTGTTTGGAGGGCTTCTGTAGAGAAGCAGACATCTTTAAACACTTACGCTTGATAAAAGCTCATTTAGAAGAAACTTTAATCCTCTTTACGTCTCATGGTAATTCAAAGGGATAAAGATGCATTAATAAGCTTAAAGTTATGACAGTAAATATTTAATCTGCACCTGTGTTTGCTTATTATAACCGACCAGAGACCTGTATTCATTCTCTGCCAGGCTATTTTCAGTAAAGTTTCAGTAAAGTAAAAGTTTGGATAAAGGTCGTTTTTAGTAAAGCTCAGCTCATATATCTGATTAACAAAACTAGCAAAGAAAAAACTAACTTCTGTTACTGACATAAGAACAGCAAGCAGTAGACTTGAACTGTTCAATGTGAACTTTCCCCTTTTAAGTTTGCAGCATCTCATTAGTGGAAGAATTGTTAAAGTCCGACTTTTTTTAAGCTGATGGTGATTCTTTGAGTGATTTGATAAACTGATAAACATTATCAGTTATATCACCTATACTTAACATTATTAAGTATAGGTGGTGCACTGGTTGGCGTGTAAATTCTGGATGCTACCCACTCAGGACACTTGGAATACATTGGACCGAGCAGTATGGAGGAATATTGACACGTTTTTGTGGACCTTTCTGTCTCGCGCACAATAGACCTCCATTATTTGAATGTCAGCAGACAGCAAGAAGCCTCCCAGATCTCCAGATGCATTTGAGATATCAAAAAGTACTCCAGAGTGTTGTTCAGCATGGGGGTGAGTAGAAAATGAAGGCTAATCATGTTTTGGGTGTACTATTCCTTTAATGACATATGCTACTAAGTGCTGTAGTATTAGCTCTATTCAGCCAAAAAACGCATGCATTGTGACCTTTAAGGGTGAAAAATATAACAAAGATATACCAGATATATATATATATATATCCATCCACCCATTATCTGACACACTTGTCCCGAGTGGGGTCGTGAGGGGTGCTGGTGCCTATCTCCAGCAGTCATTGGGCAAGAGGCGGGGGAAACCCTGGACAGGTCCCCAGTGATATATATGTTTATGAGTTTTTATGTATCACAAATTTTTTAGGTTAATAAGAAAATTACTATAGTACAAATTCAGTCCAACATGTTCAACTAGTCATGGACTCAGGTTTCAGCTTTCAAAAACCTACAATGCAGCAATTGAGTTGATTTCTGCCCGCTATACAGGGGGGGCAGAAGACCTCGCCTGCTCAGCCAGGCCAACAATTCCCTTTAACGACCCCCCTTTCACAGACATAGACAGGTATCAGGTATTAAAGGCTAACAAAGAAACAAAATGACCCCCATTCCTAAGAGGTGGAGCCATTCATTGGGTTCAATTTGCATCTTTTCTAAACATGGGCTGCTGTATAATGCCTCGATTTCAACGCAATTCCTGACATTTTGAATTGAAAAAGCTTCCTGGATGGGAAGCAAAATGTCTTCAAACTTGGGAACCAAGTCCGGTGGATTATTTTCTTTTTACTTTTTTGGAATGACTGTGACCTGGATGACTGAGAATATTCACCAACATCTAGCTGACTAAACACATCTGTTCTCCTTCTGATTGGTTTAATTCCCATTTCTTTACATTAAATATTTTTTCACCATTTTATACAATTTTTATGTAATTTCTTTCTTTGGGCCTCCTCTCTGATATAACTGTTGGGAATTGTGTTTTGCCTTTCAAAAGTGCATGTCCTGATGTGATTTTATTTGTAGTTTTTTACTAGGGCTGTCAAAATTAACGCGTTAACGCAAGATGATTGATTTCTGGAATTAGCGCGATTTTTTTTTTTTTAAGCATTAACACAGTCCTGCCCTGTTTAACCAACAATTCAATTGTCCGACATGAGCGAGATGGATAATTTAGAAGAACCCGTTGGACCGCTGGATAGACAGTTCGAGTATAAAAAAAAACTTAGACGGACAATAAATAAACATGTTGTGGTTTGCTCACACTGCAACAAGGACTTTCCGTTTCACCGAAGCGCCTCGAGCCTTAAATATCATCTTAATACCAAGCATTCATTTGTTGGGGCTTCAACTTCAGGTGTTACGACTGCCATGCGTCAGACCACCCTCATCGAACGCAGGGCATTAAGTAACGGTCCGCTTTACCAGAGATGTCAAAAGTACTCACTTTTCCGTACTTGAGTAAAAGTACAGATACTTGTGTTAAAAATACTCTGGTAAAAGTTGAAGTACTGATTAAACTTCTTTACTCAAGTAAACGTAACAAAACTACAGGCTTGTAAATTCTACTTAAAGTATAAAGTAGAAACCACTTTTTTCATGCCGTTGCCTACATTTTAAATGGATGTCTGCCAATAGGACTAGATCTCCGTTGTGTTCATTTTCAATCATCTCGTCGTCCATACTACTATGCTAACGCCACCCGCCACCAAGCTGCAATGATTTGCCGAAATGAATACCACACAATCTGTCGATTCATCTTGTAGTGGTCGCGTCAAATGCAACGTAGATTCCCATCCAATTAGATTGAATTTGGTATTAATAACGTGAAAAATAATAACGATAACTCGATTGAAATGATTAAAAAACTAAAGTAACGAGCCAATTTTTAAAAATGTAAGGAGTGGAAAGTACAGATATTTGTGTAAAAATGTAAGGAGTAGAAGTAAAAGTCGCCATAAAAATAAGTAGTAAAAGTAAAGTAGAAATATCAGAAAAATCTACTTGAGTACAGTAACAAAGTATTTGGACTTCATTACTTCCCATCTCTGCGCTTTACATTCAGAAAATGTTAACCAGTTAGTTTGCCTTAACAACTGGCTGAAAGATAAATAAATAATAGGTAAAATGACCTCATGTAATTGTGTAAAAAGTCAACTTGTTTGTCCTGTATTTGCTATAAATAAAAGGAATGGCTAAGTAGCCAAAATTGTTGAGAATTAAATTATTTTTTGGGATTTGTCATTAATTAAACTAAATGTAATACCCATCTTGCTTATCTTTCTGTTTTGAAAACAGTACGCAGAAAATTTGTATTTTTCAATAATATTTAGGCTAGTGATTAATCGAAATTAATTCAAGAAACCTTGTGATTAATTAGATAAAAAATGTTAATCGTTTGACAGCCCTATTTTTTTACTATGTGTCAAAGTCTGGCATTTACACAACAGTTAACACTAAAACTAAATGCTGCCTAAGGGGAGTGCACTTTACAAGAGGGGGATCAGTCATAAAGGCGTCCATTGCATTCATCATGCAGAGACATTTTCATTTTCCCACTAAGTAAAAAAAAAACTGTACTGTGATGAGGATTTGTAAAGAACACAAAAGGGCAGTTGTTACCTAAAGTTTAGCAACATAATCATCTTTTAATAATGAAAACAACAGCAAGTACTTTTGAGTATCCATATTATCCACAGATCCTGGTTTCTGCGCTGGCAGCCATATTACCTGGTTGTGTAGGTGCCACGTCTGGTAGTCCGCCTCGGTGCACCTCCTGTTGAAGATGGACCTGAAATCTATTTTTACCAGCTGCCACTCAGAGCGATGACTGAAGTGCCCAAAGATCCTGGAAATAAGTTATGCAAAAAAGAAAAAAAAAGTGTGAGATGATGATTGACGGGAGAAGCTGTTAAGACATGAGGCTGGCAGTGCTCTGTACTTTAGTTATTCTTATCATTTACCAGGAAAAAGCTCTAATCCCACCATAAATCCAATTTAGTGAGCTGATACAGTCTTTGAAAGTTGACCTTTATATCACGGCTTCAGGTATCGAAGAGGTATTGATCCATGGTTCAAACTGGTCAAAGGAAAATATACTTTTCTTTTGTTATTTAACATTATTCTGATTTATTTTCCATCTGATCTAGAAGGTGAAAATAAAGAATTTTCAGAGAGGTAGTTACTGGATGAAAACACTCTTAGTTACACTGCTAAAAGTAGTACTGGGCAAAATGAATATAACATGATTATATCAGTTAAAATGACTATTGTTAGGTTAATTTACTAAACCTTTAACAACTATAGTTTACACTTCACTGATTTTTGTATAAATGGTACCAGCTAAAAAAATGTCAGAGTAAAATTTCCTTAAATTTTCTAAATAAGGTTGATAACATAAAATAGTCATTAAATTCTATCCAATGGGAGCAGCCGGAGAGGATAAGCTGAAGATGGCTGCTGTTCATTCAACGTAAGCACCAGTTTGAAACAACGTGTGAGAAATGTTGCCTAAATATAAGTTTACTTGCTTTTTCTTCTACGTTTCCTGCAAAACAGAACACTGACATTCAGTCACACTGACATTATTTAGTATTCAAAGGTTGTTTAATTTGTAAAATTTGTTTTGGTTTAACATTTATTTAAGTTTTGATTAAATTCAACCATTTTTGTTTTAACAAAGCATCACTTAAATGGTATAATAAAGAACTTAACTTTGATAATGAAGTGTTTGCGTAGATTTCAACCCTATGAACCCATTGGGTGATTGATGGGTGTGGCCATTGCTCATGGGGTTGATGTTACAATTAAAGACTGATTAGTTAAGCTGCTTTGAATTACATTTGTTCATGCCGCTAAAACTATTAAACTTATTATATTTATGGATTCCAAACTGTTCTTATTTAAAGGTATAGAGGACGATTTCATCTAAATAAGTGGTCCTCCTAACTGTCAATCATTCTGGTGATATGTCTACATAAGGCCGCCCTACGTGTTTGCCCCAGTTAGATATCTTATTCTGTGCATATATCAGGAATATATCTGTGATGAGCTATGGTTTCATCCAGTCATTGAAGCTCACCTTTCTCATCACGGTTCTTTGAAAATGGAGGAGGGCCGTAAGAGAAAAAGTGTATACGAAGTGTATGAGAAGAAAAGAAAGGCCTCGGAACAGGCAGATATATCCCAGAATGCTTTGCGTGGAGAGATTTCCTCGCAAAGCATTATGGGATTTGCTGTCACAGTGGCCTGCTATCGCCATAGGATGCTGCTACCCAACAGTGGCGCCTAACAAAAAAAAATGGCGCAGGCACAGTGGAGGAGGAGTTACGTGACCAACAGAACAAAAAGCAATGATTATCTGTCTGAACAGTCAGTTAACTGAGTTCACTATAAAGTTCACTATATAGTCCCTGCTCTATATAGTGATTGAGTGATTTAGGGTTAGACGTTTGGACAGCTACTTTTAAACAGAGCGTGCACGAGCAGAAATGGGATTGTGCACGCTCTCGCATGCGTTTAAGAGGTGTTCCCTCTCTGGAGCAGGTACAGGATTGTGCATGTGCATTTTTTTGTGGAGAGGGCTTTTAAAAAATTCTTGAAAATCATCCACAATACCTTTAAAGAGCAAATTGCAGGTAAAATGTTACCCTGCAAAGTTTTTTTTTGTAATGGATCATATTTAAAAAGTTTCAAGTGTTTTGGCCGCCATAAAAAAGTGAATTTACCAATAAATGGGACATTTTTTAGCTGTCTTTAAAACCTTTTCTTTTTTTTTAACGATTCATCATTTGATGTCACATCAGTGAGTCAAATAACCGCCGCTGCTTCAGCTTTGTGTGGAGAGCAGGTAATTATCTGGGAGAGCAGACATGTAATTGAGTTTAGTAGAAGTTGGAGATTGGGTTTATTGATCATAAACATGGTCAAATATTGTGTTTGTGGGGGCTGCACACACTCTGCTGAATGATGCTGAAAAGAATGAAACTTGTTCCCTCAGATGGACTGAGGCACCACATATGTTCTAGTCCCGATGCAGATCTTACTGCAGCAGACAGCTCAGTAAACAGGAGATCCTACGATGGATGGCTGATAGGGAGCTGTAATAAGAATCAGTATGAATCTTGGAGAAACTTTAAATAAAGGGAAGAAAACCGGATCTATTCTTGCTGCCGGATATTATCTCCCCTGCAGCTGGTGGTTCTTACTGATTACAACCTTAGATTTTGCACTGTGTCCTGTTCTCAAGTTCTAAAATCAGATCATTGCATAAAATCTCTCAGAATTACGCCTGTGGTTCAGAAAATGCAGGATGCTGCTCAACTAAACTATTGTGGTGAAATGCCTCCACAGATTGTTCTCACACCAGATCTCAATCTGTCTCCTTTGGCCATCAATTCTCCCCTCGTCTCCTTTCTCTCCGCGTTCTTAAGCAACAGGCTCATAACGATAGGATTGCAGTCCATCATATGTGCAGTTGTACACATTTAAAGCCTCTTCATTGTCCAAGTTAGCAATGGTAACTCTGACCCACTTTACGTAATTTCCATTGCCTGTTAGATACAAAAGAACTATGTTCAAACAAAAACAACCCAAAAAGCCTAAATAGTTCATATATAAGTACATTTTGATAAAAAAAAAACGATTTCTTGCTATTTTTCTGAACACTCATAACATTTCACTAAAATTCCACCAAACTAAAGGGATGCAATTAGAGGTGGTTTCAAGATGTTAAGGTGCTAAGATTGCAATTTTCTCAGCGAAAAAAAAAAGCTACGAAGTTCGAACGTCACAGAGATGCAGGGTAAGGAACGCTGTGGAAGGAGATCATGCATGCAGGTGAATCATGATTGCATTTAAGCCACTTAACTGACATCTGGCCTACTTCTCCCAAGCCTCTGTGCAGCACATTCCAGCACTAACGCTGGTTACGGTAAAGTTGTCAAATTAAATAAAATCTAGGCCGATTCAGTCACTTATCATAAATGGACTAGCCACAGAAACACGTTTTTAAACACGTTCTCCTCCATATTTGTATATATATGCGAGAAAAGTACTCTGAAAACATGAACGGTGTGCCCCACAGACTCTGTCATGCAAAGGAGGTTATGCTTGCGGCCTCCTTTTTTTGTCGGTCTTACATTTAGCATGATTACTTTAAAAGTTATTATTTTCACCAAAATTGCAACTCATGTCAAGGAACGATACATTAAAACTTGGTAATGAATCAGATCATGTGTGATTTTAGTTATATAGTAGCAGCTATTCAAAATGGCCCTTCCCAGTCAAACGCGAGCTGAATGTCAGCCAACTTGCCTGCAACTCCCAGCATAATCCCCTCCATGAACACAACATATTTTTTTTACTGTAACTCCACCCTTTCACTGAATTACAGGGAGAAGGTGCTTCTCTTTAGATCTTAATGTCCACATCATCAAGGTTGACCTTTATATCACGGCTTCAGGTATCGAAGGGGTATTGATCCATGATTCAAACTGGTCAAAGGAAAATAAACTTTTCTTTTGTTATTTAACAATATTCTGATTCATTTTCCATCTAATCTAGAGGCAGGTGCAAATAAAAATGTTCAGAGAGGTAGTTACTGGATGAAAACACTCTTAATTACACTGCTAAAAGTGGAGATGGGCCAAATGCTTCCAACTCCATCATCCCCATGAACACTGGGACGTAACTCAATGGGAAAGGAAATGATTTCTTATTTCACCGATCGTGTATATTAGCTGCAACATATGAATCAATATGCTAGGACCAGAAAAATGTGATTGACAGATGACCATTGATATATGATTGGCCGAATTTAGGTGTTCAGGCTGACGTGATAACTAACTGGCCTGCATAAAACAAAAAATTTCTAACTTTTGGGTCAATATCGTCTAATAAAGAGTACATTTATATACATGTTTAAGCCAGAATGATTTTAAATATAACTATGACTTTCCTACAACTTTAAAAAGGAATTTTAGGGGACCCGCCAAGGACCCATCAAGAAAAGTGGGGAAATTTTGAATGGCTACTACTGTGGGGGCACCAAAAAAATGTAGTATTATGTTTAAAATGTCAGGATTACATTGATTTTGTTGGTTAACTTAAGCTCCCTTTTTTTTTTTTTATCTCCGGTTGAAGTACAACCAAACCTACCATGTTATGCATGAAAACAATTTTACCTGTTTATGTTCAGCATAAAAACATCATTTGTTTGAAAGCCATCTGACCATTAACCTGACTCCGCCAGATGGATTTGCTACACATATCCATCTGGAAACCTTCCGTTGAAGTAATTTTGGGGAGGGGCGAAAATACTGGTTAGCTGATTGGCCTATGTTGGTGATAGGCGGGCCAAAATAAACCAATCAGATCAACGAAGCATATGACGTGACTAACAGAGCGACAGGCTAATCATATGCCGAAACCAGTGGGGAGAAGAGCAAAAGCATCTTTTCCTCTGAGAAAAGCCTCCAGAGCAGTGTTTTGCTCTTCTTTCAGTGAAGAAATACTCTGTAATTCCCATAAAACTTGCTCGATAGCCACGCTAACGCTTTAGTTTCATCGCCTGAAGCCTCCATGTTCTTTTAGACTGAACAGTCGCCAGCGCTTCTCGCTGCATCACACCTCAACCCGCCCTCAAAGCTAACGCTGATTGACGCTCGCTTGGTGAACGGCTCCAAATTTTTTTCAACGGAGAGTCTCCAGACTGATCTGTGAGTGAAACCTTGAAAGCTTGCGAGATCAGGATGGTCTTACGAGGCTATCTGACCATAGAGCAGCTTTACATATAGCAAGCCGCATCCCTATTTTATTTTGATCTAATCCAGAAATATTAGCAATAGGTTGTGGGGATAATAGAGTAGAGCTCTTCCTATATAAAGATGCAGAAATAATAAAGTTTTAGATTTGTACCCTGTTCTTATGAAGCAACATTAAGGAATAATCTGGTAAGGCAAAAATAGGTGGTAAAGATTTTTATGTTTTTGTCTTTTTTGTTTCTAGACAGCAGAACTAAGGAAAATATTGCCGCTTCAAACCAAAACAAAAAGTCTCCAAACAATATCTTTCCTCCACAAAGTCATCCAGCATGACTCATGTTACTTCTCCCTGTTTTTGTTGTCGTTTTACTCAAATCTAATAACACAAACCAAACAACAATCAGACAAAATGATGAGTAATCTGTCTTTATTCTGATGTTAATAGGAATATATTCTGTCGTTTTTCACTGACCACAATCTAAATGCAATTCAGGGTTATCAGACCGACTAGGACGCTATTCCTTTTCCAGCTGAGGAGTTTCTTTATGTGTGTGCGTGTGTTTGGCTGACCATACAGCAACATATTAATCACAATCTGTCAATTAGTGCTGGAGGCATCCGACCATGACAGGCACTTACTGAAGAAATTAGTACAAATTGATAAGAAAGCGGTGCATGATGGTCTTATGAAAACTGATGGATCAGTGTTCGAGGGCTTATTCTCAGAGTATCAGTGTTATCTTTACAAAACTTCATATTCCTCAAATAAAAAAACAGGGAAAAAACGCCCTGTGTTCCTCTTAGGACTGCAGAGTGCTGTCATATTCCCTTTCTCCACTCGTTTCTCCTGCTGCGCCCCCATCACTCTCCCGCCGAGCAGCACCGCAGACCGCCGTCACTCCGTCATTAATGTCAGGTGTCATGAAACATTGATGTGTCTATGGAGACCCTTTGGAAACATGCCCCCCAGGTCCAAATCTGTGCCGCAATAACGGGGGGCGGTGCTGCGTCATATGAATGCTCCCAGCTCGTGGCTATTCTAATAATAAATGTGGTGGGAATCTTCATAACTCTGCTCTCTGAGGGCAAACTGATTCATGCTTGCCGCTTTGCCCAATTTCTAATGCAGTTAAAAGTTTTCAAAACGCAACTTTTTTTTTTTCTTATTTTCCTGTCTTTTTGATCATTTTGATCATTTTCCTTCATGCTCTTCAAATGGACGGTCGTGCTGTCGCCGGCTGCCAAAGCATTGATCTCCTGTGATCGCAATCTGGAGACAGCCAGTTTTGATGTTGGCTAGACCTTGATGGAAGACTTTTTTTTTATTCATGAAGAAGAAATCAGGCAGAGGGGAATGCTGAATAGCTCAAAAGGCAAGGCAAAGCTCAGGTTAAAGGAATTCATCTGTTGTCAATGTAGATTAAAAACATGTAGTCAGTATCCTACCTACAGCGGTCTGCATGCAGAGAAATACGTGCCTGGAAGAGATACTCAGGTATAAAAGTAGAGTAGTTTGTTAGTTTATGAATAGTTTTAGAGTTTTACAAGATTAGATTCTTTTAAAAACAGCAGTGCCCATTGTTTGAGAGAGTATACGTGTGACTGGGAAACAATTAGAGTGGTGCAGGTGGGCAATTAATCATTTTAAAAGGTTTATTTCTTAAGTCATTCAATTACCGATATGACCTTCAGCTTCTAAGTGCCTCTATATTGTAGGAACTGCAGTCATACGAACTTTTGAGTGTTTGTATTGTGGTTTGTGTTATGTCCTAATTATTCATAGACTTAAATATTAAAAACAATATTCACAAGAAAAAAAAAACAATGAAAACTGAAAACACAAAAATGAAAAAAAAAACAGAAATATGACAGCTGATATAAAGCAAAGTTACTGTCAAATCCTTTTTTTTTTATTAAGAAGTATTTCACATTATGTAGATAGATAAAATATGTAATAAAAAGCAATGCTTTTAACTACAAATATTATGTTCAATAATATCAAAAAGGCCAAGTTGTCAAGGGAGTAGGAGAGAGTTTTTTCTCTCCCCTGCATACACTCACTAACAGCAAAGTGTTGTCTTAAATTTTCCATCCTGATATTGATACATTAGATTACTATATATCTATTACTCACGTCATGATGAGGGTCTCCTCCCCTGGTTCGCCCAGCACTCCGTCCACAAACAGAGGCGTGTTGGTGAAGCTGTACTTGTTCCACTGCCGTCCTTCGTCAAAACTCAACCTGAGAACACAAACAGCTGCTGCACAAGGGATCCATGCTAATCCCCTGACTGTGTGCATAAGCTAATGACCCTTAGAGGTGTCTAACAACTTTATTTCATATTCTATGCAGGACTGAGGGACTCTGCTCAGTGAACAGCGATGGGTGAGAGCTACACTCATTATGACTTCAAACACGGAGAGGGGAAATCGAATGACAGTTGTAAGAGCAGTCATTTTCCACGGCTGCTGGCTCCTCTAACAGGAATCATATCATCCTCCAGTTCGGAGACAAACTCATTTGCTTTTTTGTTTGACTAAGTTAAGACTTGGAGCTCCCTCTGAGGGAATTAGTCATGCTGTGACAAATAGCGGGTTTGTCGTAATGACTCACCACAGGTGTCGGATGGGAAGTGGAGTGTGTCTTATTGCCACCAAGGCTCCACCTTGGTCGAGATAAAGCACAGCATACTCCTCATCAAAGATCTGCAGAGGGAGAAAAAAGGCAGAGAAAAATCAGTGAAGTGTGACTTTTGTAAAACTGCACACGCCAAGATTTCTCTAGCATTATACTGAGCTTTACAGTATTTTATATTAGAACATAGTGAACATCCTGGCCTCTTGGTTTCACAATAGCTTTTAAATGAACTTTCATCAACTGTGTACAGTAAAGTCAGAACTCTGCTAAAAGTGAATATACTTAATAAATACTGATATTAACAGTTTCATCTAAAACACTTATAAGTTATTCTCCATATGCATTTCGAATGTTTTATATGTGCGGATTCTCTATAGGTATGCTGCTATAGGCTTAGACTGCTGGAGGACATAGTGACCCCTTTTCATAATTTAGCTCCATTCTATCTCTATTCTCCCTTTCTGCAGTATTTTTTAGTTCAGTCTCTAATGTTCTGCTCTCTCTGCTTTTTCTCATTGTGGCTTAATCTGGTCTGTTCCTGGAGAAAAATATCAGCTGTGCTGCTGCTATCAACACCTTAGTTTATAGATTTTAAAGCTTGGCAAGTTTTTTTGTGTAGTCCTGTTTCTCTGACTGTGACTAACTTTATGTGCTCTTTCATCCTTTGACATGGAAGCTGGCTCAACTCGTCTGCCTGGCTTTGTGTTTCCCAAATCGGGCCGCCTGTGGAGCTGGTTAATTGTTGCCTTTTTTATCTAGAACCCCAGTCAGCGTTCGGAGATGGCGGCTCACACTGAGCCTGGTTCTACTGAAGGTTTCTTCCTGTTAAAAGCAATTTTTTTCTCTCCATTGTCACTACAAGCATGCTTGGTGTGGAGGATTGCCTTCGAGTCAATGAGTTGATGCAATCAGATGGTTTTCCTTAAATTCAATTGAACACCATATACCTCCAACACTGTATGTCACAAGCATCAGCTCATTTTTCTTCTCTGTGATCATGGCTTGCATTTTATAATACTGTATATTCTCTCCTACTTATGTGTGGATCTTTTTCTATGCACTAATGTCAATATTTGTCACTTCGTGAGTGGAACCAACCAAAGAAAATAAACTGCCTGTGATTGGCTAACGTTCAGGAAATCCCACCTCTGATTTCTTCTCCCTTATTGTGGTTAGTTGGGTTAGTAAAGCATCTTCGTACTCTTCAGGAGTTGCATTCTGAGTTCATATTGAACAGCCATCCCTGTCATCAACTGACAGTTAAAAAACAAAACAATGCTAGACATAAAAGTAAAGAAGGCTTAACAGTAGCTGCGCTTGCTGTGGTGTATAAATATCCAGGTGCAGCGGGGCTGCCGGGGTCAAGTATGGTACCCATAGCCTTTGGTTATCAACCAAAGGTTTGGGTTGCTGCCTGTGACCATGTCTTCCCCTCTCTATATCAAATTTCCTGTCTGCCTATTAACAAAAATAATACGCCACTAGTATCCTAAAAAATAATCTTTAAAAATGAATAGAACTTTTTGTGTTCAACTATAAACGTAAGCTTCATTTAATCCTTATATCCCACAATATAAACATTGAATATTAATGTCAGCTTAGCTCATGGAAAGTTCCAAATTTGACAACTAAAACTGTAACTGTAGTGGATACTAAAAAGTTTATAACGCCATAAAAATATTTTGCCCAAGTGAAGTAGTGTAGTGTTAGCATCGTATTGAAGAGATCTTTTTCAAAACTGATCTGCAGATCGATCCTGAATTAAGTTTGTAGAGGAGGACTTGACACTGGAGGTTGTTCCAGAAATGCAATGACTTTAAACATAGAGTCAGTGCAACAACTGGCTGATTTAGATCCTGGTAAAATGGTATATAGCATCCATTATAGTCAGGGGACTCAAAGGCGTTATAAATGACATTCAGTCACTCACAGATACATCGGGGGTGGTGGACTACATTTTCTTCGACTACCCCCTCGAGAAGTCACACTGGAGCCACTTTGTCTCATGGTTCTGAGAGTGCCTTGGGCCTCTCCTAGTAGAGTTGTAGGTTGTGTTTCAGGAGAGGGAAGTCTGGGAGTTTCTGCTGAGGTGGCTGCCCACACAACCCGGTCATGGTTAAGCTAAATACGAAGACTATGACAAGCTACATTGTACCCACAGGTGCCCTGGGGCTCGCTGACAGAAGCACAGCTTCTATACCAAAGTCCCACCGGGCCCTCTGTTCACTATCAGTAGGCATGCAGGTAATTTGCCTTGTCAAGGTCACAACAACAGAATTCAAACCAGCAACCATCCAGTTGAAGGAAGAACATCTACATTCCTGTAGCCCCAATCAAAACATGTTTCTGAAATGACCACAATTAAAAGATCAAGCGACTTGAATGGCCTTGATTTGTAATGAAGGTACCCTTGAGTTTAAACCCTCTCAAAGATGAAGCGTGATCTAATCTGATCTGTGCAAGGAAAACAGTAGCAAAAATAAAAGTGGCCCCAAAGCCCTTTATAAAGTTCTGGGAGAGTATTAGGACATATTAAAAGCCATGTAATGTCCAGGTGAATCTGGACCAGGTCATCAAGGCCTCTGCACCTGATTGCTTAACAATTGTCTTGGAAATTGTCCCTCATGGTTCCCTCTGCGGGTGGTGACCTGATGTTGCATTTTCTGGCTTTGCCTGGGCAGTCCCAAAAGGAGGAACCTGACCATCAGAAGCTAACAGATGAACCCCAACCCAAGCCTGGTTCTAGAATGAGGTCCAAGGTTTGCCGTATTGAGCAACGCCATGTGCCTTCCTCATTAGGGAGTGTTTAGAATTGCTCTTTTTCTTACCTGTTACCTAGAGCCTGTTTACCTTGGGAGATCCTATATGTGGCTTTTAAGCCTTTGGATCATCTAAGCACTGACACCCCTCTGCCACATTGGGGTTGTGTTCGGGGAGGGGAAGTATCGCTTTTATCACACTGGACAATGTCTTTCTGCCTGCCTGGGAGCACCTTCGGCTTGCCCTAGCAGAGCAGTTGGAAGTTGACTGGAGAGAATGAAGTCTGGGAGTCTCTGCTTTGACTGCTACGCCTGCTACCCAGTCCCTGGTAAGCAGAAGATGACAATGACTAAAAAGCCATTTTTCAAAAACCCTGAAGTTGTTGAAGAGATTTTGTAGCAGAGATTTGACTAGTTCCCTTTCTGTGAAAAGCATTTATTTTTGCAACCAGACTTCATTCTAGGTTAAAAAGGTCTTTCTTTTCTTAAAATATTGCTTTTGAAATATGCATACCAGACATTTCCTCTTTATCAGCATAAACCTACAATTTAACCATTCCTTGAGACTTTGGATAGCTAATCTGTATGTGTGGCATCTTTCAATATATGCAGTCAGTCACATTAGTTACAGCAGCAGCAGACAGTGTGCCCCCAGATGTTTTACCCGTCTGTTACATTAACAATAATTGCAGTGCCACTAGAAGTACCTATGTTCTATCCATGGCTGCGGTATACTACGAGTTTACTGACCTTTTTATGCTTGAATTATTTCTTTCAAGCATCGACCTGGTCCCAATTTATTCTGGCCCAAAAGGTAGCAGAGTTGGGGTTAAATCTTGTCTTTTGTCTGACCATCTCCATTATGATCCGTCTTCAAGGGAAACCTAGTAATGATTTGTTTTCTGTCAACCAAAGGATCTTTACTGGCTTTGACTGCAATTTCCCAGCAAAGGCTGGAGGGATGTTGACAAAAAAGATACTCTAATCATCCACTCTGTTGTCCATACTGATTTTGCTAACATCTAAAAGTGGCCCTGTTTTAGTAAATAATATTTTTTTCTCCATCTGAAAATGTCAAAACACATTAACTGCTTGTAGAGTGGTAGTCAAGATTGGATTGATGCAAATGGGAAAAATTATGTTGAAAGTGCTTAACATAAATAACCAACTCATGAATACTGAACAGGACAATGCTAGCACACAAGGATCTGTGTTAAAATATATGCAAGATTTTTAGAACTTACTGAGAAAATGTATGGATATAGAAAAAAAGATAAAAAAAAAAACCAAAACAACTAATGCCCTGATTCGGCTTATTGGTAGCATACCAGTCTTTCACAGTTTTTTCTGGGTTATCTTTCTTTGGTTTAACCTAAGTTACTGATACTGCAAAGAACTGACTTTAGGATGTCTTCCCGCACCATCAAACCCCATACTGTGAAGAAAGGTTGCCAACAGTGCTTGTTAGTGCTGAGATATGGTGCCTTCACTGAACAAAAAAGGTTTAATATTTTGACTTATGATCAGCAGATCAGTGTTCAAAGCCATTTAAGCTGAGAAGTAACCGACCTTCAGTGACTGAGCACCAGAGATGGCAAAAAGTACTCACTTTCAGTATTTGAGTAAAGTACAGTACAAATACTTGTGTTAAAAAATACTCTGGTAAAAGTGGAAGTGCTGATTAAACTTCTTTTACTCAAGTAAAAGTAACAAAAGTACAGGCTTGTAAATTTACTTAAAGTATAAAAGTAAAAAAGTAGAAAACACTTTTTTCATGCCGTTGCCTACATTTTAAAATGGATGTCTGCCATTGTGACTAGATCTCCGTTGTGTTCATTTTCAATCATCTCGTCTCGTCCCATGCTACTATGCTAACGCCACCGCCACCAGCTGCAATGATTTGCCGCTTTAATGAATACCGCCGAATCTGTCGATTCATCTTGTAGTGAAAAGGCCAAATGCAACGTGAGATTCCCATCCAATTAGATTGAATTTGGTATTGATGACGTGAAAAATAATAACGTAACTCCATTGAAATGATTCAAAGCTAAAGTAACGAGCAAATTTTTTAAAATGTAAGGAGTAGAAAGTACAGATATTTGTGTAAAAATGTAAGGAGTAGAAGTAAAAAGTCGCCATAAAAATAAGTAAGTAGTAAAGTAAAGTAAAATAATATCAGAAAATCTACTTGAGTGACGAGTATTTGTACTTCGTTACTTCCCATCTCTGCTGAGCACATTCAGTTCAATTAAACCTATTTATATTATGTAGCACATTCACAACACACTTTACTTGAACAAGTCAATCAAATCTTCTGTACAGATCCCTCCCACTGAACATGCACATAGTGATAGTGGAGAGCAAAAAGGCATTTTTAACAGGAAGAAACCTCGAGCAGAACCGACTAAGTTTGATCAGCCCTATGTCAAGGCTGACTGGGGTTTAAAGAGAAAAAAGGGACAAAAGGACATAGTCTCACTGATTCATAAATGCTCTCTGTGTTAGAAAATCTAATGGTAAACTGGCTCCACGGGCGGTTCTGTCTAGGAAAAAAACAGTTTTCTAGTTTTATTTCTAGTTTTCTAAGAGGCTATTAATTCAAATTGAGGCACTAAAGCTTTTTTTCTTTTACTGCTTGAGTCTTGAGAAATGGCTTATCTTTATCAGAACAATGGAAAATAGAAACGCAAAGTCTGGGAATGGCAACCACAGTTGTTTTCAAACTAAACAATTTGAATACTGTTCATTTCATTTTGTTATAATATGTGTTTATTGTGGTTTGAAAGCCAAATCTAAAAAAAACTACCAGGTTAGCTAGCACCTATAGTGTTCTTGAATGAGATATTAACATGTTACATTAACATGTAACTATTTTCTTTGTGTAAAGTTATGCTTTTTTTTTTTACCAGTATGGGTTTTTCACACAATGTGATGCTAACATTATGTGCTTCTCATCCACTCATTAAACTTAATATTCAAAATATGACTGAATATTCTGTGAAAATGATTCCCCTAAAGTCTGTTAGCCATTAGCTTATTTTAAAATTTTGCAAAAAAGTGGTTTTTAATCATAACCTCATCAATTTTCATTGGTCTCTTTTCCTTCTATGTATACGAAGCAGCTATTTTGTTTTGTGAAGTTTCACTATGTTAAGAACTTCTAGTTAATATATGTTTAATTAAGAGTTAAACAAATCTTTGCTAATGAATTAATGAAATATTTGAATGGAAGTTGACGTGAATCTACATGTGTGCAGAGTTAGCTGTTTGACCATGACGGTACCAAAGTTCACTCCTTTATCTATTGTCTCACACAGGTGTTTAGGGTTTGTGTTCACAGGAAAAAATATAACAGACTAAAGGTTATTTAGCTTAATTTCCCATAACGTAAATGCATCCTAATTTTGAACGACCCTCTGTATGTCAAGGTTTTGGTTCTGTTTTAGTTTTCTTTTTGAGTTTATAGTTTCACTTTGATCCATGTTTTTTCTTTTTTTTCCTAGTATAATTGGTTTAATTCCTATTTTTGTGGTGTTTTCAGGATATATTTGAGTTTTTAGGTATTTCTTGTTGGCCCTCTTGTGTGGGCCTCCTTTCCCCTAGCTTCCTTTAGTGATGTTATGAGATGAGCCGAGGCTTCGAGGACGGTGTCGAGTACTGCAGGGGGTGTTTCCGCGAGGAACGCATCAAGGCTTGCTTTACTTGGGGGCAAAATAGATTATGTCCAAAGCCTCGCTACCTGCCATACCACATGACCGCTTCAAGAAGTGGTTCAGCTTCGCCCGTTAACTTCGGCAGCCATTTAAACAGCCCCAGTGTCTGGGCAGTCAAGATGTGGAGTTTGTAGGAGAGTTGGATAGAGTTTGGATGCTTATTCTAAGAATAGATTAGGTTTTTACAACCAATCTAGTTGGTCAAAACTAGTTGGTTGGATTAAACAATGTAATGATCAAAATCTGAACAAGTCACCCATCATAGATATAATGGATTGTAAGTAGTATGGCTTGGTGAAAGTATGTCATCTGTTTAGTGGTGTCAGCTGCAACAGATGGGCTTCCAACAGATGGGTTGTTGGTTCAAGACCCAACTCTTCTAAGTTTTGATAAAACACAACTAGTATTTTGGCTAATGTCACTAATTTGTATTTGTTTCGCTAGTATAAATATAGATTGGTAAAATCACAAAAAAATAGATTGGTGGGTTTAACCAAGAGATTGGTTTAACACATAGCTTCCAACCCGATTAAAACCACAAACTAAAACTATTGTGTTTGAATAAAATGACTAACACCTTTAATTTTCTTATAATTTCCCAACCCTTTCACTGTCTGCTTGGGCTTATTTCACTAAAATGGCAGAAAAACTATGTACCTAAAATTATTGTTCTCTTCTAAGACATTTACACACAAAAAAACTTACTAAAGATTTTATTATACAGACCAAACATTAACAATTTCAAATGAACTTATATGGGAAGAAAACAAACAAACAAGAAAAACTATATTGCAAAAATCACAATTATATTACTAACTGTAGTTCTTCACTCCACCAGTAGGTGGTGACCTGTTCCCATGAAGCTTCATGAACTGTGGTAGCCTGACGTAGTCCTACTCAATTCTAGTCAGAATATGAGTCTGATACTGCTCCATAGAGCTGTGATTATGGGGCGCGTTTCGAATGAACCAGGAAAAAAATGCCTCTGCACTCAATTGATAGACCTACAACCAATAAAAGCAACGGAGTGCGTGAAGTATGTTAAGTTTACGCATAGTTGTTGTCAACAAAATCAAAGCGTGCAGTTGCACGAATAAGAAGATGAGCCTTGATCGCTGCTCTCTGTTCCTCTTTTTAAAATTAATTTGCTGTCGATATCTTCTAGAACAGACCTAATAGCACAATCTACTCACCTAAACTCTCCTCGGGTGGAAGCTATTGTTGTTGTCACCCAAGCCACGCTTTTGGTCACGCGGGTTGATTACGCTACTGTTGATCATCTATCCATCATCGTGAGCAAAGCCCCGCCTGACAATTTGATTGGATCTCCAGAGTGGGTGGGCGCATCATACTCAAGCTACTATGGAGCAAATGCCAGACCGAACTTCCCAACCTCAAACCTTGTGGGGCGGACTAAGTTTCGAATGGCACCCAGGCTAGAACTGTGGGGATCATTGAAGCAATTTGGCCAAAAGGTTCATTGCCTCATAAGGCTTCATCTCACCATCACTAGCTCCTTTCTAGACTCCTCTGTTCACACCTGCTCCCAATCTGCTAATTAGTCTGCTCTTTGTATCTCTCCCATTTATTCTCCTCCCTTTCAGTCACTGTTGCTGGTTTGTTGTCATTTCTTTGCCCCCTTGTTGTGAGTATTCCTGGTTACCAGTATTTTTGAATTTTATGGATTTATGTTTTTGGATTTTTGCTTCTGTGTCCCTTTTTGTTTAATTAAATCTTGCAAGAAACCAACTCGGCTTCAGTCTCTGCATGGGTCCTGTCAAACCTCCACCCCATTGTGATCCTCCTATGTAATTATAAATAACAAATTCTAAGGCAACGCAAATATTAAGGTTAAGAGGCTGAGCTCGTAGATGATGATAAATAACATAGTTATGTATAATATATTACATTTCTGACTTTATATCCCTGTAATTATTACACACTGTAGCTTTAAATCAACTATCTTCCAAATTGTGATGCTCAAGTTGAACTTCTCAAATTCATCTTCACTAATGCCCAAATGTACTAAAACACTCCCTTGTCTTTGTGCTAAAAGGAAAGAAGCATCTCCAAAAAGCTCATCATTAGAGGGAAATGTGAAGTTCTCTAGGATTTCCTCATAAATGATAATGGCTGTCCTGACTTTGGACTCAATAAAACTCAGATGACTGACCCTAGATTCTTTGCTTATCCACTCTTTTTGTTGTTTAGGGTTTGCCATATTTGTTCATTTCCAGCGGCTTATCAATGTTAGTCTTACAACATGAAATCACCCATCACTCATTATATCTTAGTTCCTTCCTTCAGTATCCTCTGCCAGGGTCGCTGGAAGTAATTTTGAACAGGGGGTGCTGCCTATAGGCCTATTTAAAATACAATAATAATAAGTAAATTCACTACTTTATTGTCATGTACACTTTAGTGCACGCAACCAGGGTCTGTATCACACAGGCATTATCAATTCTCAGGTAAATATATATATGCGCTATTAATTAAACTTCATAATAACACAATCACAGCTCCAAAATCCTTTCACGCAAACCACAAGGATAAAAAATTATATTAGTACACTATTTAAACAATATTGAACAGTTGTCCACATCCAATGCACAAATAATACAAGATCAAAATAACACTGTAAAATACTATGGTTACGTTAAACTGCACGAATAGATCTGAAAGTGTGCGGCGACACCATGCTCTTACTTTGAGCTATAGGCAGGGCGCCCTGCCTGGTTACAGGTGTCCAAATCTCAGGTGCGCTCTGATGTTGTAGAAATAAAGTCTTTCATGAGCGGATGAATCCAAAATAAGTTTCTATCCATATTTCCTCTTCTTTGTGTCATTGGATAATGTAAATTTATTAGTCTGCTGCCACTACCATTGCTTACTTTACGTTGCCATGGCGTCACTTCTGTCACCTTGCCTTGATTAGGCCTCAAAATAATAAAATAAAAATCCAAATATATGTAATAGTAAAATAAAAAAGACAAAATAGTTTCCCAAAATATTCATAAGAAATTTATAAATTGTGCAAAGTATTTTATTAGATTTTTTAAAATCTCCCTCTCACCACTAGGGGGTGCTGCAGCAGCCCCACTTCCCGCGGCTTTTTATGTGTTTGTTTCCTGTCTCTATGCCTTTTTTGTTTTTTATTTATTTATCCAGTTTTTCAAAGTCTGACACCTTTCTCATTAAAAGCTTTAAATTCAACTCGCCATTCCCAGGTGTTTTTCTGCACCTTGCTCCAGGTTGAGAGCAACTTCTAATGACAGTTAGGGGCCAAAGACGGCGTAGCGCCTTTTCCTTTGCCAAACCTGCCTTGGTTCAGTGGGGACCGCTGAGGTCAGGATGACCTTAAGGGTTCTGGCAGCGTTGCAGGGCTTGATGAGAGGATGTTTTTATGGAGGCTTTGGGCATTTCAGGGTTTGGTAGGTTCCTGGCTCCCAGACTCTCCAGGATGCTTCAGGGACTTGGCTCGCTTCTGTCAGAGCTACCTTCAATTTGGCATTACTGGGACTATTATAATCTAACTCTATTGCTCCTTTTTACTTCCAACCACACTATTAAAACCCAGGCTTGCTTGGCAGGTTCAGGCTCATGATGGGGGCGGATGCACTGGCTCTGAGTATGGCCGTCCCTGGGCTATATTGGGGTTCGTTTCCCTAAAATCTCCCTGTGCCTCTTTGGCCTGGTTATTCCTGCTTTTTTACTTCAATGCAGACCTCCTTCTGTGTCTCAAACATAAAAATCTTTACAAGAAAACACACAAAACCAGACTCAAAATAATCCAGATGGCTGAAGGTCACTCAGACACAGGTTTCTATTTTGATGACAGATTTAATTTGAAGACCATATTTAGATTACTTCATTTCCTACTTCATTTAAGCAACTGGAGGAATTTCAATGACAGGATACTAAAAAAATATTTATATTTAACCGTATTGTTTTGCTTTTAATGACACAACCAACTAAAGAAACTTAAAAAAAAGAGGCAAGAAAAGGTAGGAGTGTTTTATAACCAACAATAAACTCTTCAATGTGTAGCAACTCAACATCTAGTGAAAGAAAGAAAGGCAGCTTGTAAGGTTGGCAAAACAAAAGTGAACCAGATGTCAGTCATCTGCTACCATGGGGAAATCTATTTGAAAAGCTTGTAGATTCCAAAAACATTATAACTTCCTTTAGAAAGCAGAAAAAAAAATCAAAGTCTACATTCCCATCAAAGGTGGTGTCACATTGTTTTACCCTTCCACATGTCACAGCTTAACTGGAATTACTTCACAGGACAGACTGTAGGAGCATGACATTCCAGCAATAAAAGGAGCACTCACCTGTCTCCACGTGTTTCCTGCATCAGAGGTGATGAACACGCTGACATTGCTGGTGGTCAACTCTGAACCGATGGAGCCTGCAGAGGAAAATTCACACAAGACAAACCGCATTTGATGATGGGTGGATGTGTACACAGAAAATAAAGCCCATTTCAGATCAAATCTAACTCGTGCGCGCTGAAAGTTTCCAGTCAGCGGTGGTCCTACTCTGCAGCTGCAGATCTAGGCTGTAATTACGGTGCTTCGACAGATCTACGCCGCACTCTGACATTTGCACAGGCTCCAAAATTAACCAATAAATCCTGATTAGTGTATTCATCTCTCAGCACTTTGGACCACATTAAGACAAGCTTTCTTAATCCAGTGCAAAAGGCAGTAATTGCTTTAACTCAGCCTGTAATTGGTGCCAGGTGGTAGATTTTCACAGGCGTGATTGTTCCCCAGGAATGAACCCTCCATGTGAAACAATCTCCTCGGCACAAAAACAGGATGAAAGTCGGAATTCTGCGTTCTCTGCATTAAGGAAGGCTATCTATGAAAAGTGACCATCTAAGGTTGGATTTCAGTGAATCTTTTATATCACATTTGTAGCAGAATGAGGGTAATAAAAATCCCACCAGCAGCTGAGTTTCAGTTTTACAGTGAACAGATCGCTGCTTTATGACTCAGCCTTCTTCCGCTCCTCCATGCGGTCCCTTCCCTCTTTAGACCCTATCAATGGAAATGTGATCATGATGGCTGAAAATGTTCTAAAATTAGATCCCCGGATGGAGTGGAAGAAGTTATTTAACAGTTATTTTCCCCCATCATGACCCTAGCTGGAATAATGACGGATTAAAGCAAATGGGTCGATTGTTGCACCGAGAGCTGTTTAATTCACTGCTTCACGCTTGGAGTGCGAGCTGGGCCTTCTGCAGACACCTGAGGTGTGTGCTGATGAGTTATTGACAGTGTCGGTCCATATGGGAGTAAATATCAGTGAGGTGTGAATCCACCTGGAAGGCAGCTGGTGTCACATCTCTCTGTTTTTCTTTTCTTCACTCTGCGATGAAGCAGGTCTTTTTTTTTTTTATGTTCTGACGTTTAGTAGTTTTGTATTACTGACTCTTGTGCACTGGGACCAGAGCAAGGACCATTAAATTATCTTTTTTCAATTCCCTAATATAAATTAAACCCTAAATTAAACAGAATTTGAGCATTGAAAGTATGTGTAAACAAACCATTGGCATCTATTCTGACTTACCTTTACTTACTGGTGGACATCTATGGAGTGATTATTGTTCCATTATTTTGCAAGCAAAAATAACATTTTTAAATGGAAAGAAAAAAAATGCACTCCAAACATGAAACTTTAACAAATGCACTTTTTTTTATATATTTTAATATTCTGTTCAATGTTTTTTTCAGATTCTATATTTTCTAATTTAACTAAAAATTGTATTTTTTACTTTTTTTAAATCATTTTTATATTTTCAAGTTTAACTTAATTAAACTCTTATTTTTTCAATTTCTTTCATCAGATGCTAGATTTTTTTAAATATTTTCTTTATTTTCTCTTTTATAAAATGAGTTTTATGAATTGCACTCCTTCCAAATTTTATTTTATAGATAACATTCCTTTAGCCCAATTAATAAGTTACTATATATGAAAATTATGAAAGAAGAAATGATAAAACGACAAATTAACATCAGAAACTGAAGAAAATAATAAGTTTAATTTTGGATAGCATTTTTATCAAATCGCATCAGAGGCTAAATTGTGTCGGGCAAATTTAAGCCCTAAGAAGTTTTACATTATAAACTGCACATTTTAAGTGATATTTAAGTGATTTAATAACCTGTAAAAAGTGAATCACATTTTTAGCTTTTTATTATTGCTTTTGTCTTGAGTAGAATCAACAATGCCTTCCCATGTGGCTCTATGTCGAAACAGCTGCAATAAAATCATAAAAACATTTATTCTGGTTACACTATTAGTATTTCTTTGGTAGAGATCAAAGAAAGTGTTGCATCAGCTCTCAGACGCTGAAAAAAAAATACAATGAAAATAATTTAATAGCACAAGAAAATCAAAAAGAATATATTTTAGAATGCAGAGTCTTAGAAAATATATTGAAATACACTGGAAAAAATATATAAATCTGAATGTGTAATTTTATCCTAAAACAAGTGGATTTGTTCTTAAATTGAGGAGGTAAGTGAGACATTTTGCCAATGGAACGATACAATTCACGTCTTATTTGAAGTGCTTTTATCTAAATATTTTATTTAAAGAGTAGAAATGCTCATTCCAGATGGCAGATCACCTTATTTAACTGCTCAAATTAAGGGTAAATACACATAAATTAAGAAATATTTACTTATTTCCAGATCGCTTTTGCAGTGTATAGATTAATACGACTATATACATTATAGTCTGATGTTTTTTTTCCTAGTTTCTACCATTTTGCAATATCCACCACTGTAAAAGGCACTGGTGGCTGTTTAACTAAGAAGCATGATTGGATGAAAAAGGCCCGTCTTTGATTGGGTGGTGGTGTAGTTCATATACATGCAGTTAATACAGTAGTGGATGTAGAGATGGAGCAGAACATGCGCAGTAAAGGAGTAGAGTAGGAGCAAAGCTGGCGGAGCAGAGAGTTGAGGGCGTGGATCACAATGGCGTTGAGATTAAACCCTCTCCTCGCTCAGATTGTTAGCTATGCACTAAAGATGGTGGCACCAAAAATCTGCCATTAAAAACGCCTTCTTCTGAGCCCTTTTTAATGAAGCTATCTGCATGTGTTTAGTGGGCTAATTAAGTGTTATACTTTATGCTGCATGTGAGAGAAGCAATTAAGTTATTTAATAAAAGTGGCTCGTAGGCGTAAAAATAATACATATCAGGGAGCTGCTTACGCATTTCATACTTTTATTTGTTTTATGTTTAGATACTAAGCATAATTCAACATCAGCTTCGTAGTTCTATAGAGTGGTGAGTTATTATATCGAATCCAAATAGAAAAAGTTAAAGTTTGTGGTCAAAAAACAAACTGAACAGGTTTCAGGGATATGAAAACTTTAAATATCAACACTAAGAAAATGTCACTGAGTTTTACTTACATATTGGTAAATGCACTTGCATTTGCCCACATTTAACAAATATAAACAATCATAAACAAATTATGCACCATATTAGAAATGTAGGCTGTAAAATCAATTAGATAAAATGTTATATTAGTTAAAGTGGGGAATTAATATTTTACATTCTCTATTTTAAAAACAGAGAAACTAGAAACTGGCGAGACTTTCAGAGCAAAGGAGGAGCAGACTTTTTTCACACCCACCTGAGGCGACGATGATCCCCGGCGCAGACTCCCTGCTGGCGATGTTTCCAGATGTGTAGGGGTTGGCAGACACGTGAAGATAGAGATGTAATGAGCAGTACGGCTGCAGAGGCAGAAATCAAAATCTCAATTAGCCGAGCCGGCGGGATCAGTGAGAGACATGGGCGAACGCCTCAGCTGTTGCATCGACTCGGATCCGCAACCCTCCCAAGTCATAAGCTTCATCACAAACACAGCCTCCCTATTGGCCGGCCTTACCATTAATTTTGATTGGGTTAACCTTTACCGACACAATTCTCATTACGAGGCGGAGAAATGCCAGAGGAGGAGGCCATGTTGTGACGGGCTGTTTGGAGGTTTATTAAAACTCTGACATTTGCTGACAAATGACTGCATAATATGAGAAGAAGGCAAAAAATACCACAGAATATTTAATTGGTTTGTTGTTTTTCCCACAAAGTGATCATTTCTGGTCTTACACTCACGATGGGATGAGGAGTAGAGGAGCGTTTCAAACGAGTCCAATCTTTTACTTAGATTGCTGAACTTTAGCATCTGAGTGAAATCTCAAGTCAACTACGAGTTGACCGAACTCTCAGGAGCTCTCAGGAAGACAGACAGATGAAGGAGAGGAGTGTGCTTCCCTGTATGACACCTCTTCTTCCTCCGCTTGCTTAAATGGGAGGTCAGCTTATTGGACTGAATCAGAACGGCTGACCTTTCAGCTCAGCCGCCTCGGAGCACTCAGCTTTGACGGCTGCTGTTCTGTCTGAACTCTGCCTCTTGTTGCTGCTGCGATCAGTCAGCCTCTGTCTCTCAGATGGACGCACACACACACACACAGACTAAAAAAAAAAAGAAAGCAGGCGTGCTCACCAGCACACAGTGGATACTGTTTCCTCTAAGGTCTCTGCTCGGAGCCTGCAGCAACCTCCAGTCTCTGCCGCGGTTGTAGGTGATGTACGTCTTCACTTGGTTATCCGTCTTCTTGTTGGCAAGAAACATCCCTTTTATTCCAGCGACCTGGGAAATTACAGCTTCAAGTGAAGCAGGCAGACCTCGAATACCCACAGAGTACAGTTAATGTTGTACAACTGATACCTGGTATTAACATACAGTGCAGGAAAAAAAGACACAAATACGATTTAAAAAACTCTGTTCAATCAAAAATAAAACTCCTGTTTTAGGTCAGTTAAGATTTCCAGAATTACTTTTCTTTACCTTTTTACTACTTGAAACTACTTTAAAAAAAACTCCCAATAATCATGTCATGAAATGTAAAATATAACTCTAAAAAATCTCCTAATAGGGTTTGGTCTATGGAAGATTTTTCCTTCCAAAAACCAAGTGCACACATTTGCAATTTGAGAGCAGCATTTCTTCTACTTGCACTCTAATGGTTTGATGCTCCCATTCAAAACTTCTGCTTTCTCTCAAATAGATTCTCTTCCCCATCAAAACTTCCTGTCTGCTCTCAGATCTATTGATTCTTGGACAGATAATTTTTCCTCTCGCCTTCCTTCTTCTCATGTGCAAAACAGACTTGGCTCGAGTCATAGACCGTTTCTCAATTCACTAGAACGCGAGTACGCAGCATAAATATGGGTCATTGGAACAGAAGTTTACTGATGACATCACCACACGTTCTGCTCATCTGGAGCTGCCTTTCACCTCCTGTTAAGATAATAAATTCTGACTTTTTTCATCAAGTGAAGGAATAATAACACAGTCAGATAAACAGAAATCAAACTAACATTTTGCCAAATAAAACAAAAACTCGGCATCAGAGCCAGCGGTCCTTCACACGGCTATGCAGAGAGAGGGCTGCTGCAAACGGGCTAATGCTAGCTCTGGCTGCGGTTAGCCTTGGAGGTCCACTGGTTGCCACAGTCCTCTCAACTTCAGAACTTTTTTTTTAAATTAGGCATTAAATTGGTAAATGGGCCATATGGTGATGCTTAAAAGTATAATGTTCTCACATCTAATGATCTTAAAATGTACTTTTATTGAAAAACAGCAACAGAAGAGAGAACTAATTTAATACTCTGAGCTCTGTGAGCGCTCCATTGAAAGCCACTGCTGCCGCCGTGCATGCTGGGACAGCTGTCAATCTGGAGAACGGACAAGTCTGCCCTGATGCATGCTGGGTAAAGAGGGGAGGAGTGAGAACAACGGCTGAGGCTGATGAAGTTTCAAGGGCAAATGAGAACGCACAATTACACATATTGAGAAACGGCATCAGATATGCTGGCAAACCTGTCAGAGTCAGATCGTTGTCTAGCAACTAATTAAGTTTGCCTGTTACTGCGTTCTAACATTATAACATTTCTCTTAAGGCTAAACCTTGTAAAAATGCTGTGTGTGGAGATGCTGGTATTATTATAATTACCTAAAGTGAAATTAGTAAGTGGTCCAGCAGACGAGCTCCTTCAGCAGAAGACTCCTCCTACCCAGATGCTCCACTGAGCGCCACAGGAAATCTACCCAGATGCTCCACTGAGCGCCACAGGAAATCATTCCTACCTCCACTGAGCGCCACAGGAAATCATTCCTACCTGTGGTCATCAACCTATATAACGCCTCCCTCAAGTGATTCAGCCCCCCCCAAGTAATTGACATTTATGCACTATTTTTGCACGCCACATATCACTTTACTTGGATTTATTCACTTTAATTGGACTTTTTTCACTTTATTTTGGATTTAGTTTTACATATACATAGATATACATACAAGATATATGTACAGAAGAGCTATATGTGTATATATATTTTATCTCTTTTATTCTTACATTTTATCTTATTATATTGTATAGTTGGATGTGTATATATCATGTAAAACTGTAACTAGAAGCGTAACAAAAGTAATTTCCCTCTGGGATTATTAAAGTATTTCGATGATTCTGATTCTGATTCTGATCAGCATGGGCTTAAAGGCCACTCTGCGAGGAAGAAGCCATTATTCCATAAACACCATAAAAAGTCTGTTTGTAGTTTATCAATTGCACACAAAGGTCCTTCAGTCAAATAAGATTAAAGCAGTAATGACTCAGCAGTGACTCATAAATCACATATTTGCTTGTTAAACCCTAATATTACCTCCCTGTTCAGTGTTAAGGCTAATGTTTTCCCAAGCAGTTTATCTAATTAGGACAGTTTTTCTGTCAGGAGTAAAAATATTATGTAGGTAAGAAAGATTTGGAAATGAAAAAGAGCATACAGATGATATACATAAGCATACGGGTGATAATTTCTAACAAAGAACGCTCTGGATTTAACCTTGCACTGCAAGCTGGATGCGTCGCCAGATCTGAGTTTTCAATCTCACTACAGTGTTGCCAACTCCTCAGTAAGGAAAGTAGCTATTGGCTGTGCTAAGCAGTCGCTAGAAGTCGCTAAATGACGTCATCGCCTAATTTGTATAATCTGCACCACAGGAAGTGATGTGCATGTTATTGATGCTGTGGGAGAAATAATGTCGTTACAGAAAGACAAAAAATTGAGTAAAAACACTATATAATAGTGTTTTTACAAGAGTAGGAACGATACATGCTTTCACGTGTAGAGTCTCCAAACGCCGCCAGTGACACCGTAAAAAGTCGCCAGATTTGTTGCCGCTAGTCACTTTTTTTGAAAAATAGTTGCTGTAGGGGTCTGAAAAGTCGCTAAATATAGCGACAAAGTCACTGAGTTGGCAACCCCTGTCTCACTAAAAATCGATTTTGAAATACTCCCACTAATACATCCGTCTTGTAACAACCAGCGGACCAATGACATGCCATCAGTGTTTTTAGGGGCGGGACATGAAGGAATGATGACAGAAGTAAAACTATCTCATTGAAATCTGCCTTTTTTTGTACACCAAATTTTTTAATCAATGAATTTTTTTTGCATCAAATTTTAAACACTGTTTTTCTTTACGCATTTAATTCCTTACACTGAATTTTGATCTGGTGAAAATTCAGCTGCATTAAAATCAGCTGCAAAAAATTCGCATGCAAAAAATTCAACTGCAAATGTGTTGATCTTTTGCCAAAGCAATCTACACTCGATGCACGTCGAGCAGATTCTGGGCAATGAAATGAGACTCAGCCTTTGCGTCAGGACAAAAGAAAGGAATATTGCCACCGGCCGTTTCTTCCAGATCAAACCAAGAGCCTTGGCAGACAGGGGTGCTGCACTAGCTGTGATTGGCTCACTTATTTCACCCAGTCCGATTAGATGAAAAACTCTAATGCAACCTTTTTAAGGCTGAGGGCCACTTCAAGGGTACCGAGACGTAGGAAGGGCGACCATTACTGACCCATGAGCTGCAAGGGTTAGCGTTAGCCTAAACTTTGTTCATTATCAACATATTTTTATTGTTTCGGTTAATTTCTAAGTTTATTTTGACATTGTCATTTTGAAATCTCTATTAATGATTAAAAAGAAGAGCAACAGAATAAAATAAAATTTCTAACTTAGCCCACTGGTGGGTTGTTCTTTATTTAGAAGACTCTGAGGGCCCCCCATGTGGTCCTTGAGGGCACCGCGTTGGTGACCCCTGCTCTAACGGCTGTTTAGTAGTAGCAACTTGAAGTTTTGTAAATCATATCTATTTAACGAGAAAAACTCCTCATTCAGCTTCATTTATCCAGGAACAAAACTATGCCCAACTGTTGTGTCACGTGACCAATTAAGCTCATTTTATTGGCTAGAAGCTAGTCGACTGCGAGTGTTGAAACAGTCGAGCAGCAATTTTTTGCTGCTGAATTTTTTGCAGCTGAAATTTTTGCAGCCAAATTTTTACCAGATATAAATTCCGTATAAGGAAAACCATTTGTAAAAAAAAAAAAAAATCAGTGTTTGGTGTACAAAAAGATGCAGATTCCAATGAGGCTGTTTTTTTTTTTTTCCATACATGCTCGGGCATAACTGTACAAACATAGCTACGGTGATAGGACTTTGCACCTGTCGATAGCGCAATTGACTCAGTTTTAGCCAAAATAGTGACAATTTCTTGCTTAGATAAGGAGCAAAGAGAAGCACTGTGTGCATTTGTAGATGGGAAAGATGTCTGTGCTTTTCTTCCAACAGGATTGGAAAAGTCTGCTAGTTGTAAAAACACTTAACATGACGATTTGCTGCTACGATTGGCTGAAGTGTATAATGGAAGGCGGGTACTAGCTGGCACATCACTCATCTTTTTCAAAGATCAGACTGAACGGCAGCTAGAGGTGAGTATTGGCATGAGTGTTGGGATTCGATACATGTCGCAATACTTGGGTCCGCGATATGACGATATTATCCGCGACATTGCAGTATCACTATATATTGCCATATTTTCCCCAGCTATCAAATCAAATGATGAAATAAAACAGCAAGTGCTGTATATTTTCATCAGAAAATATTGATTAGGTATTATTATCCTTGTTGTTTGGGGTTTTCGTCCACTGTGACTGCTCGAAAATACAGATTTGGTGCTGCGCGCATAAAGTTGTGATGCTCCACGGAAGCTTTCTGCCAGAGTGGGTGGTGCAGAGGTAGCCAATTTTCCCAGCCATGTTTAATGTTTTCATGTAACTTTTTTTTTTTTTTTCGATACTAAGAAGCTGAAAGATCAATATTATATTGGGCAGCCGAACATCTACAATATATTACAAGCGATTATTTCCACACAGACCTGAACGGCAGCCGTCTCAGATGGATAGCACAGAACTCAACTCAGTTCTACACATATCAATCTAGCTACTGCCAGGTTACTCTTGGTTGTCCTTGATCTAGAAAACAATGTTTAATCTTAACTAGGCTGGAGCCAGTGATGTCTCATCATTTACCGTACAAACAATACGTGTAGATGTGATGATTTGGCAAGGACTGACTCTGCAGATGTATAAAACGCTACTTTAACTCTTGTATTTTGAGCCATTTCTCTGGTTTACATAAGATAAATTCAGTTAAACCTGCAGTCATGTTTTATAGTCATTAAATTCATTTTCCCAGTGAACCTCTTAGGAAAGAAGGTGTGAGAACTACATAACAATAATAATGATTTGTTCTGCTTTTAATTATTGGTGTTGCCATCTTTCCAGTGCAATGTACTTTTTTTTCCTCATGTCCAGCACTTTGAATTGTGCAATATAAATAAACCTGCATAGCCTTAAAGTCGATATGAAGCAAATAAACGCTATCTCACTGTGAAGTAAATGCGTCAGTTTGATTGCAGCACATACACAGACCTATTCTGTATTCGCTTCCAAAACAAAACTCTGCGACCAATGCTGAGCTGGTAAATGATCGACTCTCTGGAGACCCGCTGAGTAATCAATGGTGTTGTCTTAAATGAATGGTGACTCCCAGTCGGAGGCCTACAGGGTGCCGCAGCCAGTTGCAGAGCCCAGTCGCTGTCGCTTGCATCAGCCCATGAAACTCCACTTTGGTAATTGGCAGATACTTCAGTCTCCCTCAGAGTGGAGATTTAGCATAACCGGGAATGCACTGGGTGAAAGACCCCAATCAGGGCGGCGGCCGGTTGACCTCCAATCCTGCGCCAGCCACAGAGGAATACATACAGAGAGCACACCATCACAGGCTCAATTATCAGATCCACAGATAAAGTTCTCATAGAATGGCAGGTGGTCATGTGATTTTTCATGCGGGTCATAAAGATTAGACAGATTTAATGAAAAACTAGCCGCTTGTTTAATGAAAGAAAGAGATAATCTTAGCTTCAGGAGGGCTAATGTATCAGGGAGGATAACACTTTGAAGCAACTTCAGAGGAAACTTTTCTATGTTACATTTTACAACATTGGCTTATTTCATCCTCTCTGTCTTCCCGCTTTGATATATTGATCAAAATCATAATAAAGCTACAAGTCAGCTACACCTCTTAGATCAACACCGTGTTCCTGGACTGAAAGTCAAACTCCAGCAGAGCTGATTGGCTTGCTGCTCGCTCTGCTACGCTGCAAAAAATGTAAATCTAAATAAGTATTTTCTCTTAAAGTAAGTGCATTTGTTCTTGAATTGAGGAGGTGAGTGAGCCGCTTTGCCATTGGAAAAAGTCAATTTACATTTGAAATAAGAAGAAACAATTGCATTGTCTTATTACAAGTGCATATTATCTAATTATCCTATTTCAAGAGTAAAAATACTAATTCAAATGGCAGATCCATTAAAATACAAAAAAAGGGTAAATACACTTGATTCAAGAAATGTTTACACATTTCTAGATCATTTTTGCAGTGTACAACGGTCCCATTCGTTTACCTCATAGAGGTCCACCATGACGTTTCCCTCCAGGCCCATGCTGCTGACCACGTTCTCCAGAGCCAGAGTGTAGTAGACTCCAGAAGTGTCAGACACATACAGGTTGTAGGTTTCATTCTGGTTCCATTCCTGAACGGCGGCCACCACTCGGTTTTCATCTGTGCTGATCACATGCAGCTCCTGGGAGAAGGATACAAAGACGTAAGTGTAGAGTTGTGTTTAACAAAAATTTGGAAGGTTTTCACACATCAATCCTGGTGTTTTTCTTCTTGAGATTGGATCATAAAGTAGTTCTTAAAGAGTTATTCAGGAACAGCTGTGTGAAGCTGATTCCCCACCCAAGAAACTCTGCAAATAGACTGAGGTAAAGTTTTCATTTATGCTGTTTTAGTTCTGAGATTTTAAAGATGTTTTTTTTCTTTAAACCAGAGGTAACCGGGCCCCCCTGGTAAAATCCAAATTGAGTCAAAGTGGATCTGCAGATTTGTGCACTTTTGTTATCTTTACTAACATAGAATCTATTTATAGATCAGTGATTCTATGTTCTCTTTGTTAGACTGCTTTTCTCTCTTTGGATCCAAATTCAGCCTCGGCAGATGGCCGCTCACAATGAGTCTGGTTATGAAGAGGTTTCTTCCTGCTAAAGGGAGTTTTTCCTCATTACTGTCACTGCATGCATGGTTGGTGTGAAGGACTGCTGTGGAGTCAACAACACATCTATCCATCCATCTTCCGTCACGTTTTATCCCAAGCGGGGTAGCGAGGGGTGCTGGTGCGTACTATCTCCAGATGTTTATGAAGGCGAGGTCCGGGGTCCTACCCTGGACGAATTAAGCCAGTCCATCGCAGGGCAACACAGAGACAAACAACCATTCACACACACACTTACACCTAGGGAGAATTTAGAGAAGCCAATTAACCTAAAAGTCATACATTCACAGGGAGAACATGCAAACTCCATGCAGGCAAGGAATTGAACCCAGAACTTTCTTGCTGCAAGGAAAGGCAAGGCAAGTAGCACTGCTTCTTTTACTGGAGCAACTAGACAACAACTAGACAAACACATTGCACAGCATAGAAGAGCAAGCAGGTCTGGGCAAGATTCAGCTGGATACTTGCACCTCAAGAACAAAGGACACACATTGGAGGATGAAAATGATCAGATTTTTGGACAGAGAGGACAAATGTTTTGAAAGAGGGGTGAAGGAAGCCATCTTTGTTAAAAGGGAAAAATCTCACTGAACACAGGTTTCCAAGCATCTATATTTTATTCATGGAGGATGGACTTCCATGGTACTTCAAACGTCAGAGCTCCATCTACAGGTTGCTCTGGTGTGTCTTTGTTTTAGAGGAGGAAAGTGTTGATGAAGATGTTGTGGAAGGGGACACGCCAGGTTAAACCAGAAGCTTGTTTTGGTGGCGAAAGGCTTCCAGCGCTTACATATTTGAGCCCTTGCCTCGCACTTAGCGCTGCCAGTTCTGTTAGCTCGCCTGCTAAAGACACAGTCGTCCATCCCGTGAACACTGGGGCGGAACTCAATGGGAAAGGAAATTATTCTTGGCTTCTTATTTCAACTGTTTTTAGCGTTTATTAGCTGCGAGCATATGAATCCAAGATGCTTTGACCGAAAAAGTGTGATTGACAGATGACCGTTGATATGTGACTGGCCGAATTTAGGTGTTCAGACTGACTTATAACTGGCAGACCGATGTTTGGTCCTTTATAAACTGGCCTGCATAAGATAACGGGGAAAAAAACACAGATTTAAAGACAGGATTTTTTTAAGTGTTTAAATGAAATCCTTTTAAAAAAATTTCACATTTTTGGGACAATATCATCTGATAAAGAGTAGATTTATATAGACGTTAAAGCCAGAATGGTTTGATTTTTAAATATGATTTCCCTACGTCTTTAAATTATTTACCTATTTGTTTATTTATTTGTTTTATGAGAGTATAGTGTTTCAGCTAGAATTCGTCATTAAATTATCATTTCTTTAAATTAGATATTCACTTCATTCACTGATTCTTTATTAAGGAAAAAAGTCAAGGAAAACAAGAGGCATTTGAAAAAAGCAAACAATACAACCTGAATTTCAACACATTAATAATGACTGATTCATGTTGTCCAATGCCTTTTTGCTGGCAGCCTTGAGAGACCATCCTGATCGCACGAGGCTTTCAAGGTTTCCACTTTCGCAGATCAGTCACGGAGACTCTCCGTTGAAGTTAAAGGGCGGGTCGCCTCTACCAAACGGGCGCCCTAATCGCGCGTTGGCTTTTGGGGTTGAGGGTGCAAACTAGCGTTTGCTTGCTACCTGAGCAAGCAAGCTTTACCTAAATTATTACAGAATATTTCTTCACTGAAATATAACATCCTTTGCCGACATGTTGCGTTATTTGCTGAGCTGACGAGCCTTTACCTGCAGCAGCAAGAGTAGCCTGGCTTGTGGTTGTGTTTCGCGTCGTGGGTCTGTTAGTCGTCGCGCCGCCGTTGATCTGATTGAGGTTTATTTGGCCCATCTATCACCAACATAGGCCAATCAGCTAACCAGTATTTTCGTCCCTTCCCAAAATTTCTTCAACAGAAGGTTTTCAGATGGATAAGCGGAGCAAATCTATCTGACGGAGTCAGGTTACCTCTGCTGGGGGTGTTAAATGTAATCAATTTCGATTAAATATCCCGAAATTTCCAAAAAGTAAATGTACCTACAACTTAAAAACAGCTAAAATGCAAGTTTTACCTACAAAAAACATGGTGATGTCCAAGATTTAAAAATAATGATATCTTCAAAACAAAGTAGCACAAAGAATTATGTTAAATGCACAAACCTGCACTAATAAAGCACTAAATATTCAGTCTGTTTACATGGCTTTGGCTTTTTCCCTGTTAGTTCAAGTGGAGCTGCGTGTCGTCTGTCATCGGTTCATCCTCTCCAGGTTCCGATGATGAATTACGCAGCATTTGGGGAAATGTTCAAAGCTCGATATATTAATTTAAAAAATAACTCTGCTTTAAACTTTCTGTCTGAATAGATAGATGGATCCAACATTCGATATAGAATAGAAACAAAAAGAATCAGTTTTTTTCATAGTCGTTTTTTCCCACAAGTAATTCAAAAGTAAGAAAGAACCCACTCTCTAGGTTTCCCTATAAAAGCCCATTTAAACCATTCACATGTAAAAAATGGCTAATTGGATTTGATTGTTCTGAGATTTAAAGTCATAAGTATAATATTCAGTCATAATTATGAGAAACTAAGTGATAATTGACTTTCTAAGTCAGAATTTGGACTTTACAAGTGATTAATATTAGATTTAAACTCATAACTATAATATGTACAGTATCAATTACTTTTATGACTTCAAATCTCATATTTCTGACCCAATCTCACAATGATGACATACTATGAGGCTTTTTGTACTTTGAAGTGGTGGAAATGGGTTTCCTTAACTCTCTGTTTCATGTCTGCACAGTTTTCCTCTAACCTAACCTAATGATGCACAACGGAGTTCTCAGACAAGAAAAAAGTATAAAATAAATATGCACCATAACTTGGTTCCTTCAGTAAAAATGCACAATTTAGGCGTTTCTAATTATAAACATAAAGACTATTATATTATGCTTATTGTTCCGGGGCTCCTGCTGGGGTTAATCACAGTCATCTGAATAGTTCTGCCGTCTGTGTTTTAACTAGGAGGATGCAGCAATCACTACCAGTCGGTAAGAATTACTGGGCAGAAACTATTCAGCTGACTTCGTGCTGTCTGGTTGTGTGCTTCATCTACCTCTGACTGTGCCAATAATACCTTGCAGCCAGCCTGCAGCAACCCTGGCGCATGGGGCCTGATTGAATAAAACATGTCTAATTGTCAGTAGGGACGGGATAAGCGAGGTCATGCACACGTGAAGCAGCGCCGAATAACGATTCTGGAAACACAGCAAGAGATACTTCTGGCCTTGATTTTGCCCAGAAACACCAAAGAGACCATCAGAAGGAGCTGCGGCGAGGAATCCAAAACGAGCCGGAAGCTCATTTATATCCTCCTCTTTTAAATTTATGACTCCCCCAAACTGCAGCACTACTGAACAGATTTTGTTCTTACGCTTTCTAAGACTGTGTAATTGCTTCTTAATGGTCAAAGTCTCAGGAGTATCTGTTCATTTATTTTATCTAAGCTGTAATGAAACGGTGCGTGTTTGTTACCTTGGGCAGGGTGTACTTTGGCAGCTTCATCGGGGTAAAGACGTCTCGTTTTGCAGAAACATAGTAGACCGGCCTCCCTGCAGTGGACACCTTCAGGCAGAAACATGACAAACAACTTTTTACAACAAACAATAACGAAACATGCCCTGTTAATTCTCCCCTAACCACACAAAGTTATCCAATATTTCTCACTGAAACAACAGGACGATTACTTACCTGGACAAACACATACTCATCCTGCACCACCAGGGAATTGGGGTCAATGTATCCGGGGAACGGTTTGCCCTTGTTGGCGTCGGTGCAGTTCTGCAGCTTGCAGGTGACATAAAGCGCCTCTGCTCTCGCACACACACAGACACACACAGATACACACCAATATGTCAGGCTGTGGCTTCAGATATGGTTTTTAGCCAATAAAGAAAGGCAGCCTTCACCCACAGCTAAGTGCTCTCTTTCGGCCCTGTGCATCACTTGTGTCAGTAAAGTGGCCCCTGTAAAAGAGGAGCGGGATGACAGATGAACTGAGAGGCCGATTGCTTTCTTTGCCTTCAATCATGGCTCTGCGGCCCCACGGCCTGTCCCACAACGCCGGCCGCTGCCAAAAATGTGTCGGCTTCAGCCATACAGGCATGATCAATGGTGATGGTCTCTGGCTGCATGACTGTAACTCTGTGTAGGGTTTGAATTTGACTGGCTAACCTCTGCTATATCAGGCCCAAACAACAACATGAAAGCAAAGAGGGACACTTTCATTAGTTATTCTATTTTTTACAATTGATCCCAGAAACATGCAAATACTGGTTACATCATTTGAATCAAAAAATGATTCTGTCAAATATTGCTATCTTTCTTTAGAAGATAATCATATAGTTTCAAAGTACCTATATATCAAAAATATCATTAAATATTATTGATTCAAAATATGGAATCAATCTTAAATGTAAGAAAATATTTATAAATAAACATCCATTTTTTTTTTAAACCCTTACTTTTATATAACTCTTAAACCTCCAGCCACTAGTTGGCAGTGTAAAGCCTAAGATCCTCTTATTCAGTCGTTTTGCATCAGCAGAGTAAAAATAAGGTCACGTTAGGTATAAGGTATTCATTAAAATCACAATATATAATCTATGTTACTGCGTCACTATTGATCTCAGCAAATCATATTGCGACAGTTTTGTAATATGTATCGTATCGCCAAATTCTTGTAATATATATTTATTCTATATTCTTGCTCTTTGATGCATTTTATTTTGTTTTGCAAAAATCCTGAAAGCAAATTTAAAAACAATGTATAAAAATGTAGATCTGGTTTTAAAACTCGTAACTATTGAAAAAAGACTGCAGCATATAAAGCAAACTGGAACTGTAAGAGCCTCCTATTGTATAATTATACCTGTATAATTGTGTCAGCGCCTAATAAGGACAAATCGGAACGTGGAATGCAGAAATTATGGTTATATGCCTTAGTTACGGTAAAATCAAGTCTATACACTTTTAATCATAGAAATATGTATGGACATTATCTTACCCTTTTGACGAATGTCAAACTCTTAAGAAAAATTAAACAAATTTTTATTTATTGCAGTTTTTTGCTTCTAATTTAATGCTAAAAAAGTATTAAGTCACCTCTTAAGTGCTAACACGAAAAGAGGCAATGCGCACACTGACTTCATGTGTTTTCACCAACAGAATAAAGGTTTCTATGTATTACATCCTCAAAAAAAAATACATTTATAGTTCAGATGTATATCATAGATTTATCCGGCTAAGGTTCAAATGTGCAAAGTCATGTTCTTACACATTTTTTTTTTTATGTATATGCCAGTAACCTTTGTATAGCTTTTCTACCACACCATCTCTGCTTTTGTATTATTGTAAGGTGAATGACTTGTACTATTAATCTGTTCTTTGGTATGGCCAGCAGGTGGCACTAAGTCTCTATATCTGCTCATTTCGCCCAGTGCTGAAATGTTATTTAGGCTTAAAAAGGATTTTCTAAACTTTATAAGGACACTTGGTGTGAATAACCTTATTTAATCAGGCTAAAATATTTTTTCTTATTCCTTTTTTTATGGGCATATAGCGTTAATATTTTAAAGAATCAAAGTATTTTAAATACTGAACTGGAGGTAAGTGCAGTCTAGAACCAAGATGTTTAGCAGGCTTTTAGTTTTTTACATCAGTAGAAAAACGTCTTTACTGTGTCACTTCTGTGTTATGTTGGGCAGTTTATAAAGGACCAAACTTGCTTAAGTGTTAAAGCTTATTTTTAGGTTTAGCAACGAAGTAGTTGGCCTGCATTGCTAGTGGTCTGCATAAGTCAACTATTGCTGGCACAGCACCACTTTTTTCAAACTACTTCCTTCTGAGCTTCAAACAGAGAGTCTCAAAAATAACTCCAATATTTATGAAGCCTAAATCGCTCCATATGCATGTCTGGGATTCTGAAATACCTTTACTGGACCAGATGAAGTCATGGTATGAGCTGCATACCGTTTTTTCTTTTGTTTTTAACTAAGGTTTCCTATGTAATCCAAAATGAAATACATTGTATAAATGCAGTTTAAGTTAGGCCAGACTTCTACGATTAAAACCTGCATGTCAGAGGAATAGACAGAGATTACAGGATGCGGTTATGGAGCGTCTGTGATTCAGGAATAGAAGTCAGATTTCCCTCTGCTGTAAGACCAAAATCCGTTGAAGTGCACCTTTGATCCGTGCTTCAGCTGAAAAGATTGCTGCCTGCTGTGTCCTCGGGCCTGATGAGGCAGACATGCTGCTAGACTGATTTCTCACACAAACAACCATTAGATTTGACATGTTGATTAAAGTTAATATTAACCCTGCGTTAAAATGGAGAACTTTTTGTTTATGGCCTATCTATTTATAAATCATGTGTTTCCATGATATAATGCCAGTCAGGGACAGATTACACTTTAATCCAACTAAAAAGGCTTAAAATATTTTGAATGACACATCTCAGCGTTAGAAAATCACACATCTAAGCAGTTGCTGATACTATAAATATGCATAAGTGTTTAATTTGGCATGAAGAATATCAACAAATAACAGTAATGAAGTTGTGAGCCTCACAGTTGACTTCCTTTAATAGACACTCAGCAATGATGATCTGAGTTATACTACTTAGCTGTGCATGGTTTACAGTGGAAACTAAACATGCATGAGGAAGTTGGCAGGTTATGAACATTTTAGAGAAAGGTCTCAAAAGAAGTATGATTATTACAGTAACAATATTCCCAGTATTTTAATGAGTGTCTATGAAGTCAGAACTATAATTATACGAGCATAATTTGCTTTATATGCACACGTTGGTTCTGTTCTGCTAGCATGTGCGCCTGCTTCTGTGCACTGATTTAAACCTTTATAACTTTTGGGAATTAACTGCTAACAGCTATTAGCCTGGAGACAACAACAGTAGACTACTAGCCGCTATCACTACCCGATCCTTACCGGAAGCATGTTCCATCGCATCAGCTCATTTGTGCATGTGCAAGCAGATGTTCATCCAAATATCAGTTTGTGATTTTAATTACATAATTTTCATCCTGTGAAAGTGATCAGTAAAATGTAGTTGAAAAAGAATTTATTTCAAAAGAAATATTGAAGACATGAAATCTGTAAAAACTTTCATACAAAATAAATCTAACTAAATTTAGAAAAAAATAAAATACAAAAAAT
>JAGKQL010000001.1:8471004-8484456 GCA_018398635.1 Cyprinodon brontotheroides | reverse complement strand
AGTACAGATATTTGTGTAAAAATGTAAGGAGTAGAAGTAAAAAGTCGGCATAAAAATAAGTAGTAAAGTAAAGTAAAAATATCAGAAAAATCTACTTGAGTACAGTAACGAAGTATTTGTACTTCGTTACTTCCCATCTCTGATTATATTATTGCTACAAGTTGGGCTCCCCTCTTGAAATACTGACCATCTGATACTGATGTAAGTTGGGATTTGATGCTCTGTCGTTGGCCAGGTCATGTGACCTGGAAGAACATACGGACACAGGCTCTTTTTATATCGTCCAATGAGATAAGGCTTTTGCTCTACCATTTTTTTCACCTGCTTGACTGCTGGTCATGGCTGAGGCAATGAAACAGTTTAAACCTTCTCAGGAGGCTAAAAAGAGAAAACGTGAAGGGATCATGTGTGAGAAAAAATAGAGTCGATGCTGGAAAGGAGTTAGTTTGTTAGAGCGGGCTGAAAGAAGAACCTGAAAACTGATTATCTTCTCCTAACTTTATTATTAGACTGTTAAGTTAACACTTTGCTCCTTGTTTACAGGCATATATATTTGTTATTATATCTATGTTTCGTGGTCACAAGTCAAACGATGTGCCTTTAACAATAGCAAAATTAATAAAAAACATTTGCTTTCATATCGATACCATGACAAGTGAGTATTATGTTGTGATCAAGGGTTTGAGTATTGGTACTTTTCAGAGTAGATATTTTTAAAACCCAACCCCTGACATAAACCGATAAGAATGTGAGGAACAGATCTAAATGAAGGATCTCAGCAAAAGTAGTTGGTCACAAAACAACATAATTTCACTAAACAAGGATAAAAAAAATGCAACACAGCTCAATAAAGTAGCTGTATTGAAATTATAAATTTGCAGAAACAGTGTGTTTACAGAGCTATTTCTTTACTATAAAAGCCATAAAGCATCATCTTCCTTTATGTGGATTAATAAATTAAAACCTATATTTCCAGAAATTAGCTAAACCATTGGCCTTTAAAGGCTCTACAGATACATGCATCCTTGCTCCCTCTGATGTTACTCGGGGTCCCTGGACAGGGGTCATGGCTGTTCCTGCTTTCTCTGTACATTATCCTGCAGCAGGATTATCCAAACAACCTCCAATTGCTCCCCACTTTAACACAATGCCTCCGACAGAGTACAAAGGCATGAGGAAAATAGAGTTCTTAACTCAGAATTCAATTACTCACGTCCTTCAGAGATGCTGGTTTCCAGGTGAATTAAGCCTGGTTCTTTGTCCAAACCCATCTTGGACCTGAAAGGGAAACAAATATGTTTCAGGAACATCTGCTTTGTTCTTTTCACAATGAGCGGATGCTCCCCCTCACCTAACGCTGCTTTCTGACCCGGGACATTACACGCTGCAGAGTCAGACAAATTTACAACTACATGGAAGTTCAGCTGCAGCAAACAACAGCAGCAACTGGATATATAGGAATTACTGTTTGCAACACGGTGATCTGATAGAGCCTCAGGTTGGATGTGAGATCTAAAGGTTCGGGGGACCTTGAAGGTCCTTTTCCACTCTGAATGAGACAGACAGAAAGGTGTTTCCTCCAATCATCAGAGGAGAAAAATCCATTGATTTCCCTGGTGCACTCGGGATGCCTGCAGATGGAGTAGCATATAATCATTACAGCATTAAAAATGTATTACAGAGACCTGGGGATCAGAGGCGGGAGGCAAAGGGAGCGTAGATGTTGAGTTCATTGGGAAGGTGGAGAGAGGATGAAAGGTTGCTACAAAAAAATGGGAAATTAGAAGAGTTTTATGTTAAGGTTAAAAATCAGGCCACAAAACTCTGATTATTATTATTATTTAACATATAAATGCAACCAACCAAAATGGTTACTTTTAAATGTCTGAATTCTAGTTAAAATAAGCATACATGAGGTCAATGTTGCCCCTTATAAAATTTTAATTTCTTAAAACATAGATCAGACAAATAGAGCTTGAGTGTGATAAGGTTTTGAATTAATTACTGTATTAATCAGGGAAAAAAGTCTAATCAATCAACGTAGCTCTGTGTGTAAAGTGTCAGCCCCCTACCAGCATTAACTAGTTGTACCGCTGCCTGCAACGATTGGAATTAACTTTGTGTTTTAAATCTGCCATAAAACAGGCTTGAATCTGAGACAATCCCACTTCAGCCCATTTTTCTGAGGATATTTCGCCACCAATCCAGGAGTCTTAATCACTTCTGCTAGCTTTAACTGATGTTTTCTATAGGGACGGCCATCTTGCTAAAAACCTTTCAAGTCAGATGCAAAACAAAGATCCATCCGTCGTTCTCCTGTGTTGTAAGTTTGAATGATGAGTTTTCTTATGAACAGAAGAACAATAGAGGCCTGGACTAAAACATTTTCCATTTCAGCTGGGAGGAACTAGCCTGGGTGCCATTCGAACAGTAGTCCCTTTCTGCCCTAACGTTTGAGGTCGGGAAGTTGGCGTCTGGCATTAACTCAACAATAAGCGAGTATGTTACGCTGTATATCTGGCCGGGGCCAATCAAATTGTCAGGCGGGCTTTATACGATGATGGACAGATGATCCTGCAACAGTAGCGTAATCAACCACGTCACCAAAGGGGCCTCCGGTGACAACAACAATGGCTGCGGCTGGAGGTTGAGGTGAGTAGATTCTGCTTTATTCAAGATATTCCGACAGCAAATTAATTTTAAAAAGAGGAACAGAGAAACGGAACAAGGCTCATCTTCTTATTCTAGGCGTGCAACTGCACGCTTTGATTTTTGTTGACAACAACTACGCATGCCAGCTTAACATACGCCACGCACTCCCTTGCTCTTATTGGTTGTAGGTCTATCCACTGAGTGCAGAGGCATTCCGAAATGGTTCATCGTGAAACCGCCCCATAATCCACAGCTCTATGGAGCAGAATCAGACTCATGTTCTGACTAGAATTGAGTAGGACTACGTCAGGCTAGCGAGGAACAGCAGTTTATAGGCCTTTAATGTTCGTTTGTTGTTTTATTTGAATGTTGTGTGCTTTGGTCTATTTAAAATTGTGCTTTATAGATAGACAAATGGATTAATGAAGAAAAAAAACAAAAAACCTGGTCTGGGAACACTTCTAAAATTTTCGATTCTAACCTATTTCCAAGGCGTACGGAAAGGCTGAAGAAAATGGAAGAACGGCTACCGAATGTATGGAAACGGCTTATAAAGCCCATGTCACGGTCACTTCCAACATTTTAACCTCCAATCATTTTTTTTCCCATATCACACTCCTACTCCTCATAGGGTAGCAGATATGTGCAGATTATTTTTTCTCTTTGCCTCTGGGCCCCATGAATTGAGACAGTTTCATACATTTGAATGACTCAGATTAATAAAAGTCAATAAAAAATAAAATTAAAAAAAAGCCAGCACAGCTAGAAAGCAAACGCAGAACGCCCTTAAATCAGAACAGATAGAGGATTTTAATGTATAGGAAAAACTGTATTATGAACTAGGTTTAAAGAAAAGAAAACACAGCAACAAAGAATTATATATATAATTATAAAAAAAATTATAATAAGGAGGGACGGGTGTTAAGCTGCCCTTTTCTGACGATGAGCACTAAATGCCACGACCTTGTAGTATATGATTTTGTGTCAGATCTGATAAAAATTGCATTCCTTGTGTTGAGGGCTTTAGTGTACCCAGGGTGATAGTTGTCAAATATTCTTTTTCCCCTTTTCTTAAATATTTGCAGATTTTTAGAGCTTTCTTCCTACTTCCTGTTGTCAGACAGGTTCTTAAGTCTAAATCTTAGCAGTGATTAGACCTGGATGGGGATAGTGCATATTAATTGGCAGTGTTGTATAGTAACAAAGTAAAAATACTTCACTACTGTACTTACAGTAAGTATATTTTGGAGTACTTTATACTTTCCAAGAGTATACATTTTATTTGAGAACTTTCACTGTTACTTTACTACATTTACAAACTTAATTGCATACTTTTACTCCGATACATTTTCAATGTTTGGTTTAGTTACTAAGTAAAAAAAAAACGAGCGAGAGAAACGCAAGTGTTTTGACCCCACCTACTGACTACAAAGTCGGGTCTTACCTGGGCTTGTTCATCAACACCAATAGGATACGCCTGTTTCACAAAGCCAGTCTAAATTTATCCTACACTTGGTTTTGTATATTATTTTAAGTGAATTTAACCTTCAAAGTTCACCAAAATGTAAAAAAATGTAATTCAAACTGCATCTCTTTTTACAGTAATTCTTATACTTAAGTACAAGCCATTTTAGATACTTTAAGACTTTTATTCAAGTAACATTTCAGTCAGTGACTTGGACTTTTACCAAAGTCATATTTTGGAGAGGTACTTATACTTTTACTTGACTCCGAGATTTCAGTACTTTATACAACACTGTCAGTTGGTATAAATGTCATTAAAAGGATTATTTTCTGGTTTTACAAGGTTGGGATCACAGACGTAACTTTCTGAAGGACTGGTGTGGACATGTCCCAAACCAATAATTTCTACTTTTTTTTTAGCCAAAGGTAACAGAAGTTGGGTGCAGCTAACTGTGTTCAGAGCGTTTTGAGTCACTGTTTTTTTTCCCTCTCTTGCAGATCTCGCATCTCAGTCTGACATCATCGGATCTGTCGCTTTGAGACATCTGATTTTCGGTCGCATTTCACTGCATACAAAGTAGCTACGTGGTTGGAGGAGAAACACACAGCAGCACTCAGTGAACAATAACCAGCAGCTACTTTGATGTTTAAGTAAAAGTTATGAGACAGGTTAGTTAAAAAAAAATTTAGATCATGCCACCGAAAAATCTGTTTGTTAAACATACAGAGGTTTTTCAGCTAAAAATGGCAACACATTGTTAGTTTATAGGAGTTACTAATATAATCTTAAGAAAACATAGTTTATTCTTCTTTACAAGTTAAAAAAATCTTGGCTTCTCAGAGGACCATGACTCACAGTTACAGGTTAAAATTAACATGTTTTTTTTATTGTACAGACAGAATCAGACAGCAGAGCTTGTTGTTTCTGACATCATTACATTAGTAAAGATGTTCATAAATCTTTGAGCACAGAGAGAAGTAGGTAGAGCTGCAGATTTAAAGGTGAAACAGATTTACTGGGATATTTAACATGCAATAAAATATATCTCCAAGTTTACCAGAAAGTTTACAAGAAAAAATATCCTATGCTATATCTAAAATGCAGTATATCCATATTTTTCTGGATGGATGGAATTGAAATTGTATTTCTAGGGTTGCATGATATATCGATTTTGGCATCGGAATCGGCTGTTATTCGTTGTGAAAGCGTTCGGGTTGAGAAACTGTAGGTCCATCACCCACCACCCGAGTGTCCAAACCTACTTTCAACACAAAGTCACACCCTTGGTTGGGATTGTGGTGTTTTTCACAAATACAGCCAGCTTGGTTTAGATAACTTTTATACATAACATCAAACTAACATTTGTATTTATTTAGATCATGCTTGTCTTCTCATACCATCTGGAGTTGTGAAGTATGACCCAAAAAAAAAGAAGTAAAAAAAAAAAACAAATCAGTCAGGGGAAAAACTTTTTTTTAAAGTTTAAATAAAGGCCAATGGTTGATTTAAAATACTTGAAGTGAGGTTTAGAAGATAGAAGGAAAGAGCCGCTGTCGTGAGAGGGAGCTGTTACCCCATGAAGAATTCGCCGCACGTGGAGCTCCAAAAGTTTCTGCAGAGATATTTAATGTCATATGCTAATGCATACACTTGGTAAGCTCCCAAACTGATTATAGTTGAATCCTATGGAGGTTTTCAGCCTGTCACTGAGTTCCTCTCAGGTTCTCCAAATCACAAATGAGCTTACACATGTTCTGTGGCTGTATATACAGCAGACATAAGCTCCCTGTGCAGCTTCATTACCAGGGCCAACACAACTCTGACTGCACAGCGTGCAACCTAAAATAGAACTCTGACAGCATCTGCAGCATCAGGCCTCAGGCTCACTTCACTCCAAGCAGCGGGGCTTTTTACTACTCAACTGCTCCTCTGCACTTTTTTCATGTGAAGGTCTTTTGTCATGTGTTAGTTATTAGATAAAGAGATGCAGAAAGAATCTAACTTTGACAACCTGTGATGGAGCAACACAACAAACTAAATTTACAAGAACACAGACAGTCTTTAGGTATTTTACAAACTAAAAACAATAAGATAAAGCTCTATGCATCTGTTTTTGTTTTGTTGTTCTGTCTGTTTGCCAATATAGCACCAAGAATTGATGTGATGTGTTTACAAGTGAACGCAGATCTGTTAAGGCTACATCAGGTTCCACTTTTTAATTGTGTATCAAACTTTGTTGGAAGTGGCTTTGGGAAAAAAAATGTAATGGACGCAAAGACAGAAAGGATGACTAAGGTAGAGGGGATAACAATTAAGAAGAGAGAAAGAGAGTGAAAGGGAGGGAGAGATGCAGAGGAATAATGGAGAAAAAATACAGACTAACCCCTGGAAGTCTGCTTCCACACCTACAAAATATTAGAAAGAATAAAAAAAAAAAACACACACCAACCTCGACAAAAGGAGTATCCCATCAATGCATAACAAACACATGTATACGATTATCAAAGAGAAACCTGTAAGGATCAAATGTCAATTATGTTTTTATTGATATTATTCGTACATGTTATTTCTACCTATATATAGCTGAAGGTGCCGCTTCGTATTTAGCATAACTGTGTATCCATGACTACGGGATCCAAACTGCTGTACCGTGAACTCATACATCTGCTTGAATATATAAGTGAGGTGACCTGAGGCACAGGTCACCACACTCACTGACTACCGGCCTGTCACAGTGACTCCAATCATGATGAAGTGCTTCGAAAGGCACACATCGTCTCCAGTCTCCCCCCAAAATTCGATCCGTTCCAGTTCGCCTACCGACGAAACCGCTCCACTGAGGACGCCATCTCTGCTGCTCTCCACCTGAGCCTAACACACCTGGAGGAGAAGAACACCCATATGCGGATGATGTTCCTGGACTACAGTTCAGCTTTTAACACCATCATCCCACAGCGTCTGATGGGCAAACTGGAACAGCTGGGATTCAATACCCCCTGAAGGAGACATTTATAGTTGTTGGTGTTTAGGTTTGGTTTGTTTCTGGTTTATTTGGTTTGGCTGTTGGTGTTTTGTTTCGGTTGACATTAGTGTTGTGACGATGCCATTTTTTGGCTGATACCGATACACGATACCTGGCTGTGCAGTATTGGCCGATACTGATACCATCTGTTTGAAATTGATGTCTGAAGAACTGCATACTACTTGGATGTAAAATAATGGCCATCATGGCTTTGTCAAGCTGCTGCCTACCTTTGTGAAGCAAGAAAAGACTAATACAAAGTGAATCCAGTAGAACTTCTTATTGCCTATCTGGAATGGGTGACAATAACCCAATAAACTTTTGGCTCTCAAAATGGTATCGGTGCTCTATTTGTTGATACTCTGCGATACCGATACCACCATTTTAGTGCTGGATCGGGGCCCAGGCAGATATTGGCATCGGTGCAACACTAGTTGACACACTGACCTGTGTTTTGCTCTACCACTGGTGGCGGTGTGGAGGGGAAAGCTATAAAGGTGAGAGGGCAGATGGGTTTGTGACAGGAGGTCATACGGTTTTAACAGCTTTGTTTGGCACACAATAGCCTGTGTCCACTGGTTAATTTCTGCCATATCCACACTCTCCATAATTTCCTGTCCATCTCACTTGTTTTACAAGACCACCACTCTGATAGTTTGCTCATTTACAAACTGACTTCAATAAAAGGAAATGCTCATAACTTATCTCCCAGTCTGGACATCATTCTATAAGTGCGTTTATACTCAGATTCCCCGCACCCAGAAGTGATTAAAAGGTGGTCAATAGTCGCTACACACCCCTCTGCAATTGGCTTCTAGACCTCTTCAAAGACAGACCTCAGTTAGTCCGGGTCAGACAAAAAAAACTCTGATGTCATCACCTTAAGCACAGACTCCCAGCAGGGCTGCCTCCTGAGCCCCGTGCTGTTCACCTTGATGACACATGACTGCGTCCCCAGGTTCACCACCAATCATATGATGAGGTTTACAGACAACAGCTCATCGGTGGTGGGCCTCATCAGAGACAACAACGACCAGAACTACAGGAGTGGAGCAGCTGGTGGACTGCTTCAGAGATAACAGCCTGATCCTGACGTGGAGAAGGCGAAGGAGATCATCTTAGGGCACAGAAGCACTTTGTACTTCCTGCGGGAGGATGAGGAGAGCCCACCTGCCCCACCCATCCTCACCACCTTCTACAGAAGCACGCACATAGAAGCGTTCTGACCAGCTGTCTCACTGTGTGGCGTGGAGGCTGCAGCCAGCCAGACTGGAAGAAGGTGAGACTAAGAGTGGTGAGAACAGCAGAGAGAGGATCATTGGGGCTCCTCTTCCCTCCATTAAAGACATTTCATCCCAGCGCTGCGTGTCCGAGCCCGTAACATCTTCAATGACCCCTCACACCCCCCACCATGGAGTGTTCTCCCTGCTCCCCTCTGGGAAGAGGCTTCTCAGCATTCAATGTAGGTTCAGCCGATTCTGCAACAGCTTCTTTCCTGCTGCCATCAGACTGATGAATGTTGAAAAAAACTGAAAAACTGAAAAAAAGGGTGAATGTTGAGTAATTTACGTTTTAAAAAATTAAAATGTGCCCTGTCCTTTAGCTGATCTGAAGAGTGTTGGAAAGTGGGGCAGATGCTGAGCCATCACCTACTAATCAGAGACCTCTGAATTAAAGCTACAGTGTGTAATAATTACAGGGATATACCGTCAGAAATGTAATATATATTATACATAACTATGTTATTTATCATCATCTACTTGAGCTCAGCCTCTTAACCTTAATAATTCGCGTTGCCTTAGAATTAGGTGCGTTATTTATAATTACATAGGGCGGGTCTCTGCAGCCATGGAGGCAGACATCTTTGGCGCTACGGCAGCACGCAAGCCAACAAACTAGCGATTGTGAGATCACCAAAACGCACACCCTGATGTACCCAAAAAATAGCGGGTATATTTATTATCTTAAGTCTACATGAAATCTATACCCTACACAGACTAATGAAATACTATCAGTAAAATTATCTATGTAAACAAACCTCATCACTTAAGAAGGTAGGTGATGCGCGGTTGCGTCGTGGAAGACATTTTTTTCCGTCGTGAACGCCGCACTTTGTTGCCATAGGGAGAATGGGGGAGATGTTCATGTTAAGCTGCAGTCTGACCGCTAGATGTCGCTAAAAAGTTACACACTGTAGCTTTAAGTTAAACGTTATGAAGTTATTGTTGTCATGAATATGGCTGGTTTATATCGACTTGCTAGTTTACAATTAGGACTTTCTTTTCTTAATAAGAATAACTTCAGTGTTTATAATGTTTACACATCACAAGGTCAAATACTAAGCATACTCAGCAAAATGTCAGATGTTTCTTTAGATCTTATATGCAATTATGTTTTATTAGGAGAATGATAGTATTTAACTTAATAGTGAGGCAGATGAAGCAGTAAAAGATGGAGAAACTGAGGTGGTTGGAGTGAAGTCTTAAATGATTGGTGATAAAAATGTTATTAAGGTGAGCTTTAGGGAGTGAGGTAAGGTTTAAAAATCACATTAATAATAAAATACATCAAGAAAGGAGTAGAGGTGAGGACTGAAATCAGGTCGAGTTTTTCTTATTTCCATAACGCTGCACACAATTTAGGTTATAAAAAATAATCAGCTGCACTAGAACAACCGACAATTGTTCTGCATATTTAAATTGGTACAGAGAGGTAGATTGTTTTCTCCCCATTTTTTTTATGCCTCTATGAGGCTATTCTATAGGTTTAAGAATAGCAAAGCAGCACAGAGAGAAAAAGCAGAGGATGGTACAGCACTGGAGGTGAAGTCTTAAAATAAATCAGCAAACATCTTTAATGTTAGGATCCGGTTATGGTTTCAACAGATATGACAGTCTATGTACATAAACACATCTGCAAATCAGTTGCAAAACTCTTTATGAGACAAGTCTCAATCATAATTAGATGCTGTAAGTAATTTAAATTACACCTTACCTGTCTGCTTTTGAAATTACGCATTAAACTTCCTTTTTTGATAAAGCTTATAGTTGGCGTGGCTCAAGTTACACATTAGCTATCTCTTTATGCTGCTATAGGCTTCTGCTGCTAGAGGACATAGAGATCATGTTTTATTATTCAGATTCGTTCTACTAACGTTCTCAAATTCTGTAGTATTTATTAATTCAACCCCAAACTTAAGGTTGTTCTCTTCTTTTTCCCGTCATAGTAGCTTCATCTGACCTGGCTCTGTTCGGCTTTAATGGCATCTTGCAGAGAAATATCAGCTGGACTGCTGCCAACAACATCTTTAGTCGTAGATAATATAATTGGGTCCATTTTTCAGTGCTTAGTCCTGTTTTTCACCAAGACATACTCTATATCGGCTCAGCTTTTACTCAGACTAACTAGATGGGCTCTCTTCCATTTCTTGACATTAAAAACCAGCTTGGAGCCCGTCTGCTTATCTATTTCTTTATTAGACAGAGGGAATTGTGGAGCTAGTTTACTGTTACCTTTTCTAACATAGAAAGTATGCATGGATCTGTACTTCTATGTTACTTTTGTATGACTGTCTCTGTTTCCTCGGACCTCGGCCTTTAATGTCAGGATCCGGTGATGGTATAAACAGATATGACAGTCTATTTACATAAACACATCTGCAAATCGATTGCAAAACTCTTTATGAGACAAGTCTCAATAATAATTAGATGCTGTAAGTAAGTTAAATTACACCATACCTGTCTGCTTTTGAAATTACGCATTAAACTTCCCTTTTTGATAAAGCTTATAGTTAGCATGGCTGTAGTTACACCTTAGCTATCTCTTTATGCTGCTATAGGCTTCTGCTGCTAGAGGACATAGAGATCACGTTTTATTATTCAGATTCGTTCTTCTAACGTTCTCAAACTCTGTAATATTTATTAATTCAACCCAAACTTAATGTTTTTCTCTTCTTTTTCTCGTCATAGTAGCTTCATCTGACCTGGCGCTGTTCGGCTTTAATGGCATCTTGCAGAGAAATATCAGCTGGAGTGCTGCCAACAACATCTTTGGTCGTAGATAATATAATTGGGTCCATTTTTCAGTGCTTAGTCCTGTTTTTCACCAAGACATACTCTATATCGGCTCAGCTTTTACTCAGACTAACTAGATCTCTTTTCTTTGACATTAAAAAACAGCTTAGAGCCCGTCTGCTTAACTATTTCTTTACTAGGCAGAGGGACCTTAGGAGCTAGTTTACTTTTACCTTTTCTAACATAGAAAGCATTAATGGATCACTTCGATGTTACCTTTGTATGACTGTCTCTGTTTCCTCGAACCTCAGTCAACTTTGGCAGAAGGTGGCTATTTTTAAAGAACAGAATGCTTTAAAATGAAAGACTTGTTACATTCATCTAATTTTCCTTTATTACAAAACATTTCACCAAATCTTATGTTATGAGCTGATTACATTTTCAGGGTAAAGTACCTTAAAATGAAGTGTTGTGAAGTGGTGCAAAATAAAAAAAGAAAACTCTGCTTAACTGAATAGAAATCCTGATACTGTCCCCTATGTAATGTAGTATTGCCATGCAGTTTCATCAAACGTTTGAGGCAAGGAGTCAAAGTGAGGGAGTGTCAGAAACAGACCAACACTTAAAACAGGGAAAAAACGCATCAAGAGATATTATACAAGCTTTCACAAAAAGTCAGAAAACAAAACAAAATCCAGGTTTACTTTGCTGTGCAGACTCTAGTCTAACAAGACATTCCCAAAAGGACGGCTTTAACAGGCATTTGAGACCCCCTGCTGTGTTTGTTATAGATGCTTGAGACCCTGCCCCTTACCCTTTTTCCCATGGTTTTAACCCAGGTTGCATTGGGGAAAACTGAATGACTCTCCCTGCAGGCCAGAAAATGTTACTCTTTTGACTGATGAAAGTTAAGTAGACCTGCAGGATCCAGCTTCCAGAACCAGAATGCTTTAAAACCGATTATCTGTAACTCTGCACTCTTCACAGACACAGATGAGCCATGAATCATCTGGAAGAACAAAACAAGCTTCCTATTGTACCTAGGCTGATCTAAATCTAAATCCAATTTATTTATATAAAGCATTTAAAAAACAACAGATTAGTGGTGTGCCATCGATCGGCTACAGATCGGCCACCATTAGGATCGGTGGCCGATCAATCAGCCACCGATCCTAATGGGCCAATTTTCAAGAATAAGTATGTGATTGATGATCGCCATTCACCATCTATTGTTATCACTAAAACGGATCACCTGTATCCCTTTTCATCACTTTGCAGCCTGTAGAGCCCATGCATGCTGTATATCTTCCTCTTTGCTTCTTACTGCGCAGTGCATCAGAATTTTTTATTTTTTTTCCAGCTTTTGTTGTCATTACACTGTTACAAGTACAGAGCAATGGAATTCACTCTCTGCATTTAACCCATGCCCTGGGGAAGCACTGGGCTGCCACTGTGCAACACCTGGGGAGCAGTGTGGGGTTAAGGGTCTTGCTCAGGGAGCCAGGTAGCAGTCTGTGGGAGTGGAGGTCGAACTCAGAACCTCTAGATTCCAAGCTCTATGCCCTAATCATTTGGCCACCAGAAAATGCTAAGCGCTGTTATGTTTTGTGCTTTGAGAATGATCTGAAGTCATTATCTAGCAATGGAAAATATTGTTGGAGGTAAAGCAAATGAAAAAGCATCAATACAACTAATACAATGTGACTGAAAACAAGCAGGTTTGGGCTGAATAGGGTGAGTTAGTGAAGCGCACTGTAAAGAAAAACTACAAAGGCTGCAGGTAAATGACAGAGAATTGCACCCTTCTAGCTTGAACGCAAAAATGACCCGCAAAATGATCTAACTAATTTTTTGTAAATCGAGTGTTTGCCAACTTTTTTTTTTGCTTCATACAATAAACGTGTAGATAAAAGCAGTTTAGCTAATCTTGGCACATCATTTAATTCCTTGAGAGGCATTTTTATTCTTGCATCTCAAATGAAAAGACTGTAAAAAGTATGTTGCCTGGAAGTTAGTAAGTATTCTAAAATAAATTCAAAACAGAATCCTGGCAGCAAACCGTATTTATAAAACTGGAGTTCCTCACCAAAGGCTAACCACTATATGTCACATTATTATGATTTTCTGTCTAATGGCAATCCCAGAGATTGCTTCTGCATTTGGCTTAAATGCAGCGGGAGTGGTGAGCTTCCTGCATTATGAGGTGCCCAGGGAGCAGTGTGGGGGTTCCTTCCTTCCTTCCTTCCTTCTTTCCTTCCTTCCTTCCTTCCTTCCTTCCTTCCTTCCTTCCTTCCTTCCTT
>JAGKQL010000001.1:8277689-8466004 GCA_018398635.1 Cyprinodon brontotheroides | reverse complement strand
TCCATCCATCCATCCATCCATCCATCCATCCATCCATCCATCCATCCATCCATCTCCAGCAGTCTATGGGTGAGGGGTGGCGTACATCTCAGACATTTGCCAGTCTGTCGCAGGGCAACACAGAGACAGGAATACAAAAAAACCATGCACTCACTCACCTAAGGACAATTTAGAGAAGCCAATTAACCTAACAGTCATGTTTTTTGTTGCTGCTACAGCAAAAAACCCAAATATCCTCTAACATTTAGCCCCAACCTTGGAACAGCTAGGAGCAGCTGATTAGATGACCTTATCGACAGTAAAGGATGACACGGTTGAAGCGGGTCTGAGAGAAAGTGTGAAGCAAGGCTGTTTGAGCATTTAAAAACTGTTTTAAAATCAATTTTATAGCTCACAGGGAGAGGAGCCAGAACAGGGGTGATGTGCTCATGCCTGTAAGATCGAGTTAAAAGATGTGCTGATGCATTTTGGACAAGCTGAAGATGACTGAGAGCAGCCTGTCTGACACCAAAATAGAGAGCACTGCAATAGTCTAGACACGAGGTAATAAAAGCATGAATGACCCTATCAAAAGTCCTGTATAGAAACAACATTTTATTTAATGTTGCAAACAGTTCCAAGTTGATGTTTTTTTTTTTTAAGCTGAAAATATTTGAGCATCAAACTTCAAACTAATGACAGTAGATTTCACATAAGGAGGCGGGGAATCAATGTTCAAATTCTGAGCATCACAGCAGTCTGACCTCAGTCTTCTTCTCATTAAAACCTAGAAAATGTAATGCCATCCATTGACTTCTTCCATTGCAGCATCCTACAGTATGAAGGGCATTTGGACCCTGCTTTTAACAATGCATGACAGTGACAGGACATACCAAAATTACAAAAAGAGGAAGATAAACTGAAAAAGAAAGGCGAAGCAATGAACACACAACAACCCGACAGAAAATCGTGCCTTAGAAGTCGTGGCGCTTAGCACTAATAGAAAGTCAAAGGGGATGAACACATGGATGCTGAGGTAGAGCCCAGGTCCCTTTCATTTCATCAGTCTGACAGTAAAAGAGCTTTTACAAAGTAAAACCTTCTTCTTTGAGGGGAAATACAAATTAAACTCCATCAATCACAAGAGAAAAGAGTCAGGTTTGGAATCGCACAGAGGATATATACAGTAGCAGGAGGGGAAGACTAGTATAAACAACCAATCAAACATTTTAAAAAGCAGAATACTTTACCCATGATAGGAGTTCACGAGGAAATAAAATTGTAAAAGTAATATAGTGATGCTATTTGAGCCTCACGAAAACAGCAAGGGAAGGCAGAGGAAAGGGCAGCGTATCCATCTCACAGATAAATATATATATTTTATATATTATATCAAAATCCTCTACCTGCTGTGGTTTAAGGGGATGCTGTGTAGGATGGTCATGAAGTGGGACCTTGCTTTGTATCTGCAATGGCTTAATAATCTGTCACTGTCAAATATGGGACATTTTCCAATTTGTGGGGCACAGAGACAAGTGAAAAAAATCTTCACAGATCAGGATCTGATCTGTGCGTAGCAGGAGCCTCTCTATAAACACTGCAGTCACTGTGGCATAGAAAGAAATCGTATCGCAGATTAAAAAGTCGGACACAAGAGCTGTGACCTGGGCTTAACACTAAACACAGCAGGAAAGTTTCCCAAAATTCCTTAAAATGACCCCCGATTAGGATGTGATCAACCATTAAATGGCCATTATTAAGAGTTATGAGTATTATCAGTCTGCGCCTCCTCTACCTTCTAGTAGGTTTCTTATGACTAATAATTTGCAGCTTATCGTTAATAATATAATAATATTAAGTTTCACTTTTTATTTACCTACTTTATGCTTTTTATCTACATTATTTACACCATAACTTCTTAAGAATATTGCATTTTAAAGCTTTACTTCGAGTGAATTCCACATGCTTCACTCACATAGATTTAATGAAGTGTTTAAAAACAACTCAGTTTACAGGATATGAGATTTTATTGTGGCCGGGGTTGTTCGAAGAAACATGCTGATCAACTTTTTTATTACAATAGATGAAGAACTAAAATTAAGTTCATATCACACATAAATACATTAATTAATTCTGCAAGGGTGGTAAATTCTGTGATGACAAACCACTGGTAGGTAGGAGGAACAGTCTGAAACCATTCTGTGGGACTGATAACTGCTAATAGCGGCCATTTAATGTGATGATAACATCGGCGGCTTAAAATGAAAGATCAACAAGTAGCGGGTTTTTGCAAATTAAACGGAAATAGTTAGTTTAACTTTTTTTTTTTTTTTATGAAATATGTTTGACTTCGAATGTTTTTGTAAATAAAGTCTTAAACTCTAAATTTAATTTATTATGAATTTATTGCAATAAAGAGGATTTAAGCTTGGAGCACACTTTGATTTGTTGTCCTAACAAGCAGCCAGCTGGAGGTGTATTCACAGAACAACACATGGCAGTCTGAAAGGGATTTGAATAAATAATTAAAGTTACAACAGTAATGTATTGCCTATAATTATCAATTTATGCTACTTAGAAAATAGATTTTGTCTGGATTTATTATTTCCGATTAAAGATAATAAGGTGCAGCAGTGCCAGGATGCATGATAAAACACAAAATCACAAAATGATCAACATTCCCAATGGACATTTTTCTTTAAATGTTGATATTTGAGCATAAGTGTTTGAATCAGTAAGAAGTTTTTATTGGTATTGAATCTAGGGTTCAGGAGTCACTGAATGGACACTAATGGTTCAGCTGTTGGGCTATTCAGGAAACCTGCCAACATTTCAGCGTAATGCTTTTCAGGCTGGCTGAAGGCAGAAAATGGCAGCAGGTCTTAGTTTTTTTTTGTTTGTTATTTTCTCCAGTACCATTGGTGTACAGTACAGACAGCTTGAAGGTTTTTTATTTGTGATTAATTAAGTTAAGTGCAGAAAATGCTGCCAATCCTTTGGTTCGGTTCCTATTTCTTTCTCCATATGCACAGTAGCTCCAAGATAAACTGTTGCGTTCCATAAAAAACAGACATTATTGAAGCTGGATAAGTTATCCCCCAGCTCTGTGCGCATGCCTCTGCACAAAAACATTGTCCAAAATGTCCTAAAAGACACCTGTAAAATGCATGTCCAAATAAAATTAGCCTCTGGTTCTGCTCTCTATGTAAAGGTTATACTCTGAGCATCCAAACATATTATAACCAGCCCTAATGTGTAGGTATCATTATTAAAGACACAGAAATGTTTATATTTTAATTTTCCTGGATTGGTTTGTGTTTCCATTCATGTAACTTTAACTGGATAGATAAAGAGAGATAAAGATAGGGAATTAGAAGTCAAACAAGCATGCACACTATTGATAATGATAAAAACAGATTGTCCAGAATCTTCAGGCGTTTTCTCAATAAATATCTCAAATTATTTTGAGTCAAAGCATTTGGTGTGATTTAGTCTGGAGTGATTGAAATGAATTTTGTCCATTTGTTATTAAAAAAAGTTTTTTGAATGAACAATTGAAATCAAACACTATCTATAAATTACATTTAAAGAAAAACGTTTTGACAGTAACTTTGTGATTAACTGTTTCCAGATTTTTGTTTTTGTTGTTTTTAGGATTTTTTATTCAAAAATTTTATTTTACAAATTCGTCAAATTTCGTTTTAAGACTCGTGTTCTTTTGAAATAGCGTTTTCATATTAACTTTCTCTTCATTTCTGGGGGTTTTCTCTGGAGGGAGAAGCAAAAACTAATTTCTATTGATAGTCTCTTGTTTTTCCTGTGTTTTGTGAATCCACCGCCAACCACTGAGCCAACAAGTAAAAATCTTTTCATTTGATACTTAATAAATACTCTGATTGACTGAAATATAAGTAGAATAGCTTACCTCTACATATGTTGTTGGTGTTTTATTTGAATAAAACTTTCTGAATGAACTGCTGATAGTTTTTAGGTAAGAGTTGTGAACTGAATGTTAAAGCTCACTGAGGCTGACTGAACGATACATGCTGTGTGTTACAGTCTGCTTAAATCCTCTATTTTATTTGTTTGAAGAGTTAGACTACTATGGTTGGACCGGCTCGCATCTTTAGCTCCAAGCTACCGCATTTCCGGCCATGTTGTGATTGCCCTTACTCTTTTGTTGTAGCTGGCTCACCCTGAAAACGGATATTCTGTCCAGCTGAAATAACTCATCCTTTCCTGCATCAGCATCACTCTATTTTAATGCATCCCTGAGTCATTTTTTTCAAGTAAATCTGGGCGAAATGTCACAGTTTTGACTGCATTTAATATCTCTGCATCAGGGTTTATTTATATTTATCTGCTGCTATTTTAAAGGGCACTTTGAATGAATCAAGCCAAAACATGAACATTTCTCAGACATGGAGGAAATTTTTGATTACAGAAGTGATTTCAGAGTGTTTGATCATCAAATCACAGACCCGATTCAGTGGCATATCAGATGTTTGTAAAACTCAGTAGTGACATCAGTGACAGCCAATCACACAAGAAAAGACAGAGAGCCAATCAGGAGCTAGTGGGCGGTCTAAACTGAGGGAAGGAGGCTTCAGCTTGAGCTGAGGTTTTCCGCTTGGTCCTAGTGCTAGACGAATGTCTGTGTATTGTTTTTTAACCGTAAAACCTGCAGGGGATCAAAACAGACATTTGAAAAAATGTCCCCCCCAAAAAATGTCATCCATGCCTCAGAGACTTAGCCTGGGTGCCATTCCGATCCTAGTCCCCGCCTTTTCACAAAGTTTGAGGTCGGGAAGTTCGGTCTGGCTCTACTCCATAGTAAGCCTTTCTAGTATTAAAGTTCTCCACTGTCAGGCGTATCCAATCAAATTGTCAGGGCGGCTTGGATGCGATGATGGACAGATGATCAACAGTGTAACGTAATCAACCACGGACCAAAGCCAAAAGCATGGGCTTATCAACAAACAATGGCTTTAAAGGCCGCCAGAGAGTTGAGGTGAGTAGATTCTGCTATTAGGTCTGTTCTAGAAGATATGCGACTGCAAATTAATTTTAAAAAGAGGAACAGAGAGCGCGATCAAGGAGACAAATCATCTTCAGGAACATTCTAGGCGTGAAACTGCACGCTTTGATTTTTGTTGACAACAACTGTGCCTGGCTTAACATAACGTCACGCACTCCGTTGCTCTTATTGGTTGTAGCAGATCTATCCAATTGAGTGCAGAGGGCATTTTTTCCTGGTCGTTCAAAACAACCCCATAATCACAGCTCTATGGAGCAGTATCAGACTCATATTCTGACTAGAAGTGAATCAGGACTTCACGTCGAGCTATCAGAGACTCTTAAACGGACTCAAAACCCCTTTTTCCATTCATGTTTGCTTTTATTCAATTCTGCTTATTTTCAGTAGACCTTAGTGTCTGCGTAGTTATTAGCTAATAAAGGTACCATTGTATTTTAACCCATGGTCTTCTCTGTTTATTTTATGCAGTGAACGATTTCTCACTCAGGTCAGACCCATCCTCCTTTCAGAAACATCTAAATGAATAGAGACAGATTGATTTTTTGGTGAAAATAACTCTTCTAATAGCCATAGTCTAAATTATTAAATCGGTGAAGGCAACTGGATCTTCAAAGATGATCCAGGAGTCCAAACTTTATGTAAAAGACTAAGAACCCTGCTGAATAGGCAAATTACAGATAATCATTCAACTAATAATCATTAAGTGTTTTTGAATCAATTTGACTGGATGATCTGGTTGAACTGTAAAGTGCCTTTAGATGACATGTGTTGTGAATTTGGCGCTATATATATAAAAAAACTGAATTGAATTGAATAAGTGGGTTCACCCTTGATTTGAATGACCCATTAATTAACTATAACTTCCAGTTCTAGTTAGTTAATATATTCATATTCTTCAGGATAACTTGCACAACAATTTGCATCAAGAGTCATCATTTATACAGTATTGGAAGTTAAGTAGAACTAATACATTTCTAAAACTCAATCTGAAGAAGTGAAAGTTGAAAAAAAAAATGAATTTGAAAATATAAAAGTCTGTCAAAATTTTTTTGGGAGAAAATATATTTAGGAAAAATATGAATTTTTTTTTAGAAAAATAAAATCTGAGAAGACAACAAATTTTCTTCAATTTCTTTTTTATCAAGAAGTTTTTCAAAGTTTTATTTTATGAATTGCACTTTCTTTTTTTATTTTAATTTACAAAACACGTTCCTTTTTCATGGAACAATAATGGAACAAAATTTACTCTAAAGAGAGACAATAGTTGGACCAGAGTTTTTAGAAGACATTGCAGCAGGAAGCAGTTATGGATCAGTAGTCTGAATAAATGAGACTTTTAACAAAAAATGTTTCCCCTGATCAAAACTTAAAGCAGTTCATCATTTTCCAATGCACTCACAGGCCATTCAACCTACAAGTACGACACCGTCTGTCAGCTGTTACAGCTGTCAACTTCCTGGCTCTGTTACTTGCTAGAAGCCGTCAAGACTAGACAACCATCAGGTGTCCCCATAATAAAGTAGAATATAACACGACATTTCTGTGTGAAAATAATTTTCTAATATAACATTAAAATTATCAGGGAAACAGACTTATTGCTTTTCATTCGCTGTAGCCACAATCAATGCAATTAAAATAAATCACGCTGTGTGCAATAAATTTACATGATTTTTCGTTGTTCAATTAAATTATTGGAATACATTAACTTTTGATCAGATGTTAATTTATTGAAATGCACCTGCACAAAGTAAAACCGTCCAACACTTTGATGATGACTCTAATGCATGAATAATAATAATCTTAAAAGCCTCTTTATCAATCCTAATTAGGTTTGGACTTCATTGTCACTTGCATAAAATGAAATGATGATAACTGACTGATATTTTCTATGGTTTCATTAGAAAAGTTCCCAGCTCATCCGACCAATTGATTATTTGGCAGAGAACAATCTAACTTCAATTAATAGCAATTAGAGCCACCCAATTAATCTCCTCTATAATAGAATGTGAGTTTCAAAATGTGAATTTTGTCATTAATTAGTGATCTTTGGCTGTGAACATAATATGTCATACACAAACTTATAGTTTATTCATTTCTGGGTCATTTGCTAATTTATGTTACTTTCTGTATTTTCTGATAGAAAAGACAGATTTCTTTTACAGCAGAGACTAATTAGCATTTGATCTACTTACTGTAATATATAATATTTGTAAAAATACCTGATTAATAGTAATATACCTGCCAATGAAATGGCGATAAAATTACGTAGTTTAACTTTAAACAAAAATAAAATAAAATCAGCTGCGAAAGATAAAGTTCCCAAGATATCTTTAAGTTTTTTTTTTTGATCCAGACAATGCAGTTTAGAATAAAACATGTTTTTTTTGTTTGTTTGTTTTTTGGTTGGTGTGTCTTATGTGCTTTGTCCTCAGTACGTCATCAGTAAATGTCTTTAACTTTAATCTATCCAATGGAAAAGATTGACACAGAGGAAATTAAGTAGGGTAACCAGATTTGTGTGAAAAGGAGGACATTTTTTCTTTCTTGAGAGGGGGGGTATGAAGAGACACAAATGTTGTCTTGTTACTTACCTTATACTTACCTACAGATGGAGCCACCGTGCATCTATACATGGAAGTGCTGTTACTACTACACCACCACACATTGATCGATTTCTGCACATGTACCCAGCTTTGAAAGCATTCTCTTTGTCTTGATCAGGCCCCAAGATCAAGATGTTTTTTGAGGTTGAGGCAGTTGACCAAAATCCCGGACAATTTTGAAATTCCCCCCTGAAAAGTTGGACATGCCCGGGAAAAAGCGGACGTCTGTTCACCCTATATTAAACCCAATCCAACCAGAATGCGATCAGGTGTAAATTCAAAGTTTACTTATCCCTATAAAGCCGGGCATACACTGTACGATTTTTCCCCCCATTTTAGGCCGATTCTGCAGTCGTGCAAAAATTGTTTTCGATTGGGTCGGGTCACAGCTTCATCGTGCTTCCTGCATCGTGTAGTATATGGGGGTAAAGGGGGCGACCAGCCTCAACACCACCTCCCGACCAGGAATATATAAGTTAATTTGCCTTATGGTTATGTTCTGTTCAAATCCAGTTAAATGACCAAAGATAGTAGCTATAGTATTAAAAGGATCAGACGAACATTAGCTCACGCTAAACATACTCACCAATAGAAACGATTAGGAGCCACTTTCTCGTGTACCAGCTGCCACCTTCTTCCAAACTCTACAGAGCTGTAAAGCTGTAAAACACAAAACAAAGAGACATTAAATGTACTTAGAGTAACTTAGAGATTAACTCTCTGAAATTCACAAAGTTATCAAATATGACACTTAGGGCATGATACGCAAAGAATCTGAACGTTCTACAGGCAGTATGGGACTAGCTGTAAGAGAAAGATGAAGTTCTAAGCCATGGGGTTATAGGGGTCATACACACGTTGTCTTGTTTTTAAAATTAGAAATATAAAAAATATAGCCGCGGATGTCTAAAGCGCTACAAACATTAGTAAAAAACAAAAAAAAAAAACATGCGTGATGAATATTGAAGTCTAATGCTCTTAACACCCACCTAATTTTGGGCAATTCTCGCCTATTTTGCGTACCCAAATGGAAAAGCAAATAACTGAGGAACTGTAAGCCCAAATTACATGTGTGATACATCACTTGAAAGTATTTTCACAAACTTCTAGTTTCTGAAAATATAAATGAAAATTGGGTGAGTAAAACCCAGCCTCAACTTCATCAGTGCAAACATGACTCAAAGTTTTCTTTTCTTTTCGAAAATAATAGATTTTTTTTTTTTTAATAGCTGTAATAAAGACACGCTTGAGAATAGGCAGGTGTCATTGTATTGTACACATATTGTACATTTATTCTACACCATGTCAACCACAAATGCAAAAAATTTCAGACCTCTAGCTTCAACAGTTCCAGAGCTGTGGGGTTTTGAACTTTTTGGTGTCACCACCGTCTCCAAACCTCTATATGTGCCAAATTCTTTTACTCAACTACTTGACCCATAGAATAAAGCTGAAGCATTTTAATGGCCACAAAACATTTATAAAGCAAGTCTTTTCCACTTTTGTTTTATTTGCATAATTATTGACTTTTCATTTAGTATTTGCGTTTCATTTAGTGAATAACTACTCGGTGCATCATTGGCTGACAGGCAAGGAGCAAGGAGCCTGTGAGACTTCATCTGAACTGAATAAACTCGAGTCGTACAAAAATACAAAGAAGACACTTTTGTCTTGCAGGTAGGAAGACGATGTAAAAAAAACAAAAAAAAAAACATTGCAGACAGACAAACGACTGAGAAAGTAAGTCTTATTAGCAAGATGCTACGCATAAGCTATGACCAGCTGACCTTTGTGATTTCAAAAGCATGTTATGGGCAATCATAAAATATTTTTAATATGAATATTCTGGATTACTTTTAATCTGTGGACCCTTATGGACGAATAGAGTATAAACAATTTAAGATTGGATTCATAAAACAGCTTCCTGACGCCTTCAAAGGTATGTAGTTGTGGCTGCTTTGTCATGTTTACATTTTAGCATGCTGCTATATCCGTATTAATTGTGCATTGGTGCTCGCTGTTTTGAAAAAAGGATCTTGGTGTTTCAATTATGGAGAATCTAAGCTTTCTAACGATGTCTAACATGTCTATATTTGTAAAAACTGGGTGGGTTTATCGAGGTTAAATATTGATCATAGTTTAATAACATGTTAAAAAAGGAACAGCTCAACGACCAAGCGTCAAACATCAAGAGTCTGACTTGCAAGCATGTAAGCTGAGGCATTGGAAGCCTTTTAGATGCTCAGTTGGTGTGAGCGCACCGTTACAATGAAATGAAGCTGCATTTACCTCCACCAGCTGCTTACCAAACCTGCCTGAAATAATATGTTGCACATAAGCAACCCGATGAGAAATCTATGAAACTTAACTTACCACAAGTTAGAGATGCTGGCTGTCAAGTTCTACACATTTCTATTGACCTGATATCCCATTAAAGGCTCCAGGAGGGTTGTTCTCTGGTGGCTCTTAATGTTCATTTTGCTGTATTTATGCTATAATACATAAGATTAGAAGTATTGTTTTTCATTTTGGTTTAGTAGTGTAAAGATTGGTTGATTCCATCTGTAGTCTGTCCTACCCAGGCTTTTTCCTCAAATAGTATACTACTGTGTATACAAAATGACAATAAAAATTGTCTAAGTCTACTATTGTTTTTTTCTTACAGTCCAGAAATGTTTACAGACTCTTTTTCCACCGGCTGTCGTTGTGCCGATGTCTCCTTTGTGGCCTTCAATACTGGAGAAACATTTGAAAGGAAGTATGTAAATTACTTGCAAACATACAAAATCTGGACACAAAAGCTGCGCCTGCAATCTGTTGCATGTTTGGTTATATGGAAATATCTCCATATTCATCCAGACACAAATAAGAAAAAGTTGACGTCCGCTGTACTGCTCATTTTAAACATTAAATTCAATTTGCATCTGTAGATCCTTTCAAGTTTTTAAATGTTTCTATGGAAGCTTTTGAAGGACATAAACATGGTATTATGAGAACGGCACACAAAGGAGCCCAGAACACAGAGCTCAGCAAGATGAACGCCAACTAAGGCTGTGGAGACATATTCTTTAACTAAAGTACTGTCACAACTAGTTAATTAAATGTAGTAACGAAGAGAGTAAAAACATAAGTGGTTGAGATAATGGGATGGAAAGAACTATGTGAAAAAAAAAAAAAACTATATATAAAACAAGAGCAACTTTGTTCCTCCGATCCTTCAACAGAGATTTAATTAAAAACAGATTTTGCATTATTAAAACACATTTGTTTTTCCTCAGGAGCTTAAAATAACTGTTTAACAAATGTCTCAAAATAACACTAGCACACGCTACTATGCTTTTATTTTTGCATGTTCAAATGTAGATACAGGCAAAGCAAATAAACGTGTCATAAATTTAGTTATCTGGAGTTATTGAAGGCAAAATATAAGAAAATGAAATCACAAAAAACAGGTGGTATTTTGATCCCAATAATTTTCATTTGGAATTATCAATTAGAAAATAAATATATAGTGATACTGAATGATATTGAACCATTCTGTTTTAATTCATTGATTCATTTTATCTTGAAAAAAATATTTAAAAATGTAACCTACCTGAATCATTAGCATAACAAACTATTCACACTTCTTATACTTTAATTCTTATTTTCAGAAATCATCTCTGATTTCTCTGCTTGTTGATCAGTAAACTATAACCTTTAGATACTGAAGTAAAAGTCTTATTTATCCTTGAACATGGTGTAATGTGTGATAAAGCACAAAAGCAAATATGTTTGCTCTGCAGCTTACAGATGAAATCTAATAAAGCTCTAAACATGTTTCAATGTTACACACCTACTTATTAGTTTTTGGAGTTTAAGCAGCAGGTATAAACAGTTGTTTATTAGCTGATAACCAAAATGTCTGTTTGCATTCATTTGTTTTCTAATTTAAATGTATTTACTCTGTTCAGAAAAACAAATTGTGGACCTGCTTCCTGAAACTCATCATCCCACATGGATTATCACCGCTGGATAATCTGCTTTTTACTGCAAATGGGAACTTCTGTCTCTGAGAATCAGAAGATCATTCCAATAAACTACCCTTTTTAGATCAATCAATCAGCTCTTATACTTAAAAGAAATAATTTATTTCAGTATTATAAAAGTAATATTCTATATTGTGTGGATTCTGCTGGGAGATGTTTGGTTTGCTGCATGTTTTGAGTTAACTGTCTGGTCCACTTTTATTCCCACTTCTTATTTCGCAGCCAATCCTTATGCTTCGTTCAGACTGAAAGTAGCAGGAGCAGCAAAAACGCGCGTGTTGCTTTATTTTTTATGCTTGTACAACTTTAATTCTGACACTGAAGCATCTTTACTGGAAGCAGATGTCAGCTTTTTTTGTAAGCACCAGAATAATAAAATTGAATATATTTTGCCAGGTTTCTACATTTTAAATGTAGGTGTTAATAAACTGTTTCAGAGGAGTGATCATAGCGCTCTGCATCAGCAGTGCTGTGTCTGACTCCCTGCCAGCTCCCTGATCAGCTTCTCTGATTCGTTGGATGTGACGCATCAAGCAGCAAAAGTAATTTTTTTCCATATCCAGCTGCTGATTGCGAAGCGTGTCACAGGTGCAAAATGCTCAGAAGGTGGTGGCTGCTCCTGCAGCTCAAGACACGCTGCTGCAGGACCTTTCAGTGTATTCTCATTATGAGTTCGTATGAAATCGTTCGTACGAAAAGTTATGCACCGTAATTTAGAAGTACGTTCTGGACGTTTTTTCGTGCGTATGCGCATGCACATCTGGCGCGCACCATTCACAAACATAGAATATAAATTACAATTAGCCCTAACCCCTGACCCTAACCCTAAGATATAAAAACAGCAAGCAACGTAGTTAGAGACATGAATAAATTCTGATTGCACTGTTTTTCCCAGTTTTACCCAGTCCGTCCGCGGATCTGCGTTTTTTTTTCTGTCTGCCAGCGCATGCTGCCAGTCGATGAGTTTTGAGAGCGACCAAAGCGTCTGTAAATAGTGTGCATAACTTTTCAGTCGCATTTCATACGAACTGATAATGAGAATATGTTGGACCTTTTGTTGCACCATGATGCACAGCATTCCATTGACGTTGCATGTAAACCAGTGTAGCATCAGTTGATTTGTTGGTATAGTTTGGGTCATTGTCATGTTCCAGCCCACTTTGACTCTGCCCACTTTGCCTTCGGGTAAACACGATTATTGCTTCCAGAGGGAACTGTTTACATGTTAGCTCTATATAGAGGGCGGCTCAGGAGTACTGTGGGGTGAAGGTCATTATTCTAGTGAGCCAAAAGACACTTTCTTTTGCCTAAAACAACAAAGTGAAAGGTAAAATCGCAGTTAAAAAATCTAAATTATTTAGCGTTTTTACATTGCAACAACCAATCAGAAACTAGATGTGGCAAGATCAAAAAGGAAGATTGAGAAAATAATTTTGACAAGCGATGAAGTAGGAAATGCTCTCAAGTGTTTCATAGGTGGGTTTAATTTAATTTAGCCCTAGAAGGACTGTTGATGTTCCTCCCTTATCTTCAGTTCAGGCACTAACCACTCGCTCTGTACCTGGTTGACTGTGCCAATCAGATCTGATAATCTCCTGCTGTTAACCTCTAGAGCATAGGTCTTCAACAGGGGTCTGTGACCTCTAGGGGGTCCACGGAGGTACTGCATGAAGTCACGAAAGTTTTGGTTGATAACACTCTTTTTTAATATTCCCCCTGCAATTTTTCCACTAATTGAAAAGTCTTAAATACACACATAAACATGAATTAAACACACTGTATTAAACAGAGATAAATGGAGGCAGAAGATATCTTTCAGTCAGTCATAAATGCTCACATTCAGCTTGCACACACAGGAGCTCTTTTAAGCTGGGCACTCACAGTTTCATTCACAACACCTGTCCCATCAACCAGGAATCAGAATCAGAAATTTTACTTTAATAATCCCAGGAAGGAATTACTTTCGTTACATGACTCCATCTGTAATAGAGTGACTATAGGACCAGTTTAGATAGAACCACTACCTCATTCAATATATATATAATTAGGGGAGTCCCCGCCCATCCTAGCCATCAGTTTGGGGGTCCGTGTCCTGGAAAACGTTAAGACCTGGAAGACCAATGCTCTAGAGCTCCCCCTAAACAGCAGTTGCCTCTTCCTCATTCTGGAACTGTCTCTGCACCTCTTCGGTCTCCTACTGTAGTTCCTTAGCTCCAGACAGGGGGGCAAGCTTGCCACCCCTCCCAGATCACAGCGGGGGGTTTTGCTCTAAATTCCCACTGCTCCTGTCTGAGTTTTTGAACTCTTTCATCTTACCTTAAGCTCTGCAGAATCGAGTCATGATCAAATCATAGGTTCTGGACCTCCTGAACAGGAGGATCTCCTGTACCCAGGGATTCTGGTGGGTTTGTTCAAGTTTTGCAAATTGCTGTTGCTCACCTGGCAAAGGGAAATGCCGATTTTTTTTTTTTTTTCACAGATTTTGCTGTCATTTTTCTTTTTTTTTATCAGTTTAGCAGGATAAAAAAGGTTTATCAATGTGCCAATTTAACTGTGCTAACTGCTATTGTTAGAACAATCTTTATGTAATATGTTGTAACCTTTTTAATGACAAGTGCTCTATTTCTTTGCTGCCACTACAAGACTACACAGTGATGCTACTGCAATTCTAACTTTTTAATATCTCATTTATTTTTACCTTTTTTCTTTGCTCATTTAGCTTTCTTATACTCATCGTATATTGATACATACAAAAAGAAATATGACATATTTTGAAAATAAAGCAATTCTATTTGCTTTGGATTCATTACTTTCAAAAATAGTTTCCCATTTTTCTCTAATCCTGTCTGAAACACAGTACGATCCATGGTGATGGTGAGCATTCCAAGACTTATTGAGAGAAAACGGGCCCTAATCATGATACTACATTATATACAGAGACAGTATTAAGGTTCTTTTACTGGAATTAAGTCAATTTAAGCATTTGGAATAAACCAAAATGTCCTTTGTCTGCATTGCAGTGCCCAAAAACATCAGTTGTGCTCCTTTCTTTTTCTTTTTCTTGTGTTCCTTCCTTGCACACCTGCTTTGAAAGTTAAAACTGTGAAGCTTAATTCTATACTTTTACATGAACAGCTTCAAGAGACAGTTGTAGGTCCCCTGATAAGATTTTAGGATCGTTGTTTCTTGTGGTATAATTCATGTCTTCCTATTAATTAGATAGAAAAAACAGCCTTTTACAATATTTTATACTCTCACTTCAACAGATGGGTAAATCTAACCTAAACTCAGAGATTTAAACAAAGCAAACCTATTTTAAGCAGTCGATTAATAATGTCTCATCAAAGGCAGCTGGTGTGATATGGCTCTATGTACTCTTGCCGTTTATTTAATTAGATTATATGTCTGAATTCATTTTACAGTTAATTAATTTTACATTTTACAAGAACAGTTTAAATATATATTTTCATCTGTTTTTTATACATTTAATTTTGGTCGAGCCTCAGCTCGTATGGCAGATAATACCCGGCGAACTGTTTTCGCTAATATGACTTACTGTATTTTCTTTCATGAATGGACACCTGAGGATGGTGGAGAGTTGGAACACATTCATTCTCTTATCAATAGGTAACACACAGAGATTGGAAGTAACAAAGTACAAATACTTCGTTACTGTACTCAAGTAGATTTTTCTGATATTTTTACTTTTACTTCTTTACTACTTATTTTTATGGCGACTTTTTACTTCTACTCCTTACATTTTACAAAAATATCTGTACTTTCTACCTTACATTTTAAAAAAAGTGGTCTCGGCACTTTAGTTTTGAATCATTTCAATGGGAGTTACCAAGTATTATTTTTCACGCCATCAATACCAAATTCTACCCAATTGATGGAATCTACGCTTGCATTTGAAGCACTACTACAAGATGAAATCGACAGATTCGGCGGTATTCATTCGCTGCAAATCATTGCAGCTTGGTGGCGGTGGCGTTAGCATAATAGTATGGACGACGAGATGATTGAAAATGAACACAACGGAGATCTAGTCCTATTGGCAGACATCCATTTAAAATGTAGGCAACGGCATGAAGTTTCTGGTTTCTACTTTTATACTTTATATACTTTAAGTAAATTTACAAGCCTGTACTTTGTTGTCATTTTACTTGAGTAAAGAAGTTTAATTAGTACTTTCCACTTTTACCAGAGTATTTTTTAACACAAGTATCTATACTTTTACTCAAGTACGGAAAGTGAGTACTTTTGCCATCTCTGGTAACACATAAATAGGAAACATTTTAGAAACAGATAAGTCCCTTAGTGGAACACAGCCTGGCTTCACTGATTCACTAAAGAAGTAATAACCAACAGTATGTGAGTCCAGTTATTTTAAAAGCTGCAGGATCCCAGAGGCTGGGGCTCTTTTGGATGTTGGACTGTGTGCATATTCTATCAATCTATAAGGTTAAGGTTTCTAATATTTACTTACTATGTGCCCCAACTTTGTTGACTGAAGCGGTAAAATTTTGTTCAATTCTCATGTGATTCTTATATTGTTTTAATGTGGATCTACTATAGAAATTAAAGGATTGGGGAAGAGTTTAAAGATGTAGGGAAACGGCCGCTCCAACTGTTGCATTTCCGAATTCTCCCGAGTGCTTCCCGAGATTACACAAGTGAACACAGCGGGTAAGTTTGGTTGGTCAAGGAACGCTATGGAGAGCGGAAAATCCAAGAGGAGCAGAGCTTTGTGTTGGAGGTCGTGGGATGAGTCTCCTCCGGCTATACATTTTTTTATTTCTAGAGGAGGAAAGCGGGCCTAAGATGTTGTGGAAGAGGACGCCAGGGCTGCAGAAGCTTGTTTGGTGTAGAATGCTTACAGCCGTACATGTTTGAGCCTCCTGCCTCAACGCCGCCAGTTCTGTTAGCTCTACTCCTGCTGAAGACACAGGCGTCCATCCCCTGTGAACACTGGGACGGAACCACTTTACGGGAAAAGGAAATCATTCTGATTTCTTATTTCAACCGTTAGTTATATTAGCTGCGACATATGAATCAAGATGCTTTGTCAGAAAATATTTGATTGACAGATGACCGTAGATATCTAATTGGCCAAATTTAGGTGTTCAGCCTGACATTTAACTAACTGGCCTGAATAAGAAACCAAAAATAAACACAGATTTAAGACAGGATTTTTTTTAAAACAGACATTTTCTAAATTTTGGAACAATATCATCTGATAAAGAGCACATTTATATGCATGTTTAAGCCAGAATGATTTGACATTTAAATATAATTTCCCTACGACTTTAAGTAAAATAAGGGTTTAAACATTTTTGAATCTTGGCATTGATTTACTTGATATCAAATATTGAGATTTCTGTGCATGACTGAAAAAATTTTCTAATTTTACTATTGACATAAAAGAGACAGATATAACTGATGGGTCTTAATATGCACGTGTTAGGCTGAGCTAAGCAGACGCAATAGAAAGGAAGGGAGCAGAAAATCGGGGCAGGAGGAAATCACTTTGACTAATTACCCTCCTAAAACGAGTTAGTGTGTAGCCCTGTAAGAGGGAGTGAGGAGGCAGAGAACAGGAGGCGGAGGAGGTGAAGGGGCTGCTGGTGGTGAAGCGGAGGGGTCGGTGCATGCTGCCTTTACAGCCTTTGAAAGGTCCCTCAATCAACAAATGTGGCAGCACTGCCAAAAAGAGCACAGAGAAAGTGAAAGAGAAGCACTTTCAGGGTGGAGAGGATCCGTGCAACAGAGGCAGGGCTCGAGATGGTGGGAGTGGCGGACGATGAAGGAATGCATAATCTATTTATTTTGATGGACGATGGATAATTAATTGGCACACACCATTGTTTGAAATATGAAATATTCAGGTTTGGTCAGAGTTTGAATAAATCTCTATCAGACATGATCCTCAGAATATTTTGGGTCATTATTTGAGGTACCGGTATTTTAACTGAACTTTTTCCAGGATTGTCTGATTCAGTGCTGCTGCTCTCTGAAACAGGGGAGGCTCAATGGTTTTATTAAATCCAAACTTCATAAGGCATTAAAAAATGTCACATCACTACATCAGGTGAAGACAGCTGCTGTGAAGCGCCATGAAATAATAAACTCCAGAAACCACGGTAAGACTTCAGCACATGATGATCTGACTGACTGATCACTTTTATCTCTGGACTAATGAGGAAAACCTCATTTTTGTCTGGTGACTGTCAGTCAAAATCCTCAAGTATGTTGGCCAATCACCATCCAGAAGCCAGCTTCATGACCCGCCCCTGCTCCATATATCGCCCAAGAGGTTTGGCCTCACTTGAAGTGATGTATTTTGGCGTGTTATCCAATCAGGGCTCTACTTTCTCACTGCTTACTTCAATAGACAGAGGCTAAAACATCAACAGAAATTTCTCATGAAGGCTGACAGGTTGATTCTTGCTGCTCCAGAGCATTTTTTTTTTAAGTGGAGAGGGTTGATTCTTTTGGCAAATTTGCGAAAATCCTCCACAGTACCTTTAAGGGGCCAAAACAGACCCTGTCTTGAACCATAAATACATGAGTGTCTAAATAAGCCTCCTGATTTCTGCTCTCTGAGCAGCAGCCCCTCCCTGTCCCTGAAAACAAGTGAACATCACCATCCTATGTATCATAAAGTTTATTCGCCCCAGGCCCTCCAGGAAGTGCCTACCCTGACATGCCATGCCTGCCAAGAAAACAACATCCCATTTTCTCCAAAGAAAGAGTGGTGATGTGAGGCAGAGCAGCATCATTTCTGCTGGAAGCTGAGATGAACAGGTTTACTTATTACCTAATCTACACAGTGAATGTTCTGATTTTTAGCTTACTGTCTAAGCTGTGTAAATATGTTTTTCAGCTTCCTAAATCACCGGAATGAGAAGGTTATGTCATAAAATGGGCAGGACCCAGATGGGGAGAATCAGTGTCTCAGTAAAGGTAAGTGCCTTTATTCCAAGCTGGAAAAAAACAACTAACATTTCAAAGGCAAAACCTCATCATACTTATGCCTAAATTTGACCTACAGAAAGCCTGATAAAGAACAATAAAAATGATTGGCAATGACATACATTCAAAATGGCCCTTCCCAGTCACATGCCAGCCGAATGGCGGTGCCCACTTCCCTCCAACTTCCAGCCACTGGAGTGACCCCCTTCTTGCATATTTTTTTACTCTGACTCCACCCTTTCACTGAATTACAGGGTCTGATCAGGTGATGCTACTCTTTAGATCTTGATGTCCAAAAATCATGACCGAAAGAATATCTTAGTACAAAGATTAATGTCTAAAAAGGAATTGTAGCGCACCAGCCAAGGACCCACCAAGGGCCAGCAAAGAACCAACCAAAGACCAACCAAGGACCAGCCAAGAGCCAACCAACAACCAACCAAGGGCCAACCAAGGACCAACCGAGGACCAGCCAAGGACCAACCAAGGGCCAACCAACAACCGACCAAGAGCCAGCCAACAACCAAACAAGGGCCAACCAACAACCAACCAAAGGCCAACCAAAAAAACAACCAAGGGCGAACCAAGGACCAACCAAGGACCTGCCAAGGACCAACCAAGGACCAGCCAAGGGCCATCCAAGGACCAACCAAGGGCCATCTAAGGACAAACCACAGACCAGTCAGGGACCATCCAATGACTAGCCAAGGGCCAGCCAAGGGTAAGCCAAGGACCAGTCAAGGACCATCCAAGGACTAGCCAAGGGCCAGCCAAGGACCAATCAAGGACCAGCCAAGGGCCAGCCAAGAACTAACCAAGGACCATCCAAGGACCAAACAAGGACCATCCAAGGACTAGTCAGGCGACAGCCAAGGACCAACCAAGTGACAGCCAAGGGCCCATTAAGGAAAGTGGAGAATTTTGAATGGCTACTACTGTATGATGGGAGAGGATATTTGGGAATTGAAATAAAAAAAAAAAAAAAAAATGTTTTTAAATGGAAATGTAAAAAAAATCTATCTAGAATTTGAAACTCTCCTTAAACAAAAAAAAAAGGTTTTTGAGAGAAACAGCTTTATTCTCTGATTTTTTTTAAAATGATTATTTCCTTTCTTTCAATTTTCTTCATATTTTATTGCTATAAGTTTCTCCTGTTCATATTACGTTTTATGATTTGCATCCTTTTCAACTTCACCCTGCCTGCTATTAACCTTACTGCTTCCACCTGTCTTCACCTCCTTATAAACCCAGTTTGGATCAGTTCCCAGTGTCAGATCGTCTCAGGCTAACTACTGAGTACTTTCAAGTTTTCCTGATTCTGCCTGCCTATCTGTTACCTCACCTGATTCTGCTTTCTTTCATCCAGCCTGTAGCACAGTTTTGGACCTCATTCTCTGGATGTCATACCCGGAGTGTCACTGGAGCAGGCCAGTCAAAGTCCCCAGCAAACCGTCTGCTGCTCAACGGCTCCTGCCTCCGCAAGGCCTGTCCGCAATCGGACCTCCGTCCCGGACCTGAACCCTTCACACAGCCGATCACCAAATTTGAATGGGCTAGTGATCCGGACCTCCCTCCCTCTTACCAATTTTCCCTCTATCCAATCATTAACCTTTTGTCTCTGCAACAGTGGATTTCCAGCTAGAGTTGCCGCCCTAGCCTTTCCCCTTAAATAAAAAACTGTTCCATTCCGCTGACCTTGTCTGTGTTAATTCTTGGGTCCTCTTTCCTGTACGTTAAAAGTACTTTTACTTACACAATGATGGTGATAATCCTCTCATTACCCTCCATATGCTGTCTTGCACCAACAGTATGGTCACCTGTGTTGTGTCATCATTTCACAGTGCACTAAAGGTATTACTTTTACTTTCTTTTAAACCACAGTTCCATGTTTTCATTCTTTTTAAAGCATCAGAATTATGGATTCCCATAGAAAGCTTCCGATGTCTGTTTAAGCAAAGCTCCACTTATCTTTTCAGGCTCATCCACATATGTTTAAAACAACCTTTTGACTAATCCACTGCAATTTAACACAGTTCCCTCTTCCCTAACATATTTATTTTCAGTTTTCAGCCCTCACCAGACTGCCTGATCTGAATTCTAACCTCTGTAGCTCTGTGGAAGATCCTTCGCTGTCATGCTTCTCTACAACAGGATTTAGAGGCTGCAGCTTTTGGAGCCTTCTTCTCTGGATCTCTGCTTCACATGAGACGCGTCTAAGCTTAAAGTCACCAACTCTCACCTTAAAGTGCTCCTTAAATCTTATAGCTGAGTCATTGGTTTGATCTTTTATACAAAACTAACTTTAATGTTTCTTTTAGTTTCTTTAAAAAAATTATCCAAAATGTTTAGATTTAAGTTCATTAGGACAGTCCAGTTAATATACAGTACTTACATATTTATCCTGTGATTTGTTTCACAAGTATATATTTCATAGTTTATCTAAGATAGAAAGTTTCTAAAAGTTTTAAGAAACAAGGTTTAAAAAGTGAGGCCTGTTTTTGTAACCCCTTTATTCTGATGCCCCCCAAACGAACTCACATAGATTGCTTCAGATGTCTCCTAATGATAGCGTCTCATTGTGATTAAAATAATAAATACAGCTTTTTTATGTAGAGCTAAGGGTTTCATTAAAGCAGCGTTAGAGAACAAGCGACTTTATAAGCATCAGTGGTGGAGCTGGACCCGTTTTGTGCTGGAGGGCTTCTTAAGGGGCTTCACAGCAGGGGCGGAGCGAAATGGGGGGCCAGGGGTGGCCATGGCCACCTTGAGCCAATCATTGGCCACCCCTGTAGCCACCCCTACCATTTTTTTCTCTCAAATAGAATATTCAAAACATTTAAATTTTATATATATTAATTACTTGACAACAAAAAACACTGTGGTTAATTATGCTCATCAATATACCAACATTAGAGATGATTAGTACAGAATTCCTGCTCTTTCAGAACTAGATTTTGTGTTATTTGCCGTAAAGAGAAAATCACGTGTCTCTGCAAGTCATCTAAGAGTTTTCAATGAATAAGTATTTTAATAAAAACCTATTAAATTATCAATTTATGTAGATATTAGTACTTATAATTATCAATTTAAAGCAGAATGATAAGATTAATAAAAGTAGAATTTTATCCAATATACCTTTTATCTAGCCCGATGTTTCAATATATGCATCTATTTAGTAGCAAAGGCTGTAGGAAACTATAGTTTGTCTTTATTTAGAAATATGGACGTTGTGCTTGTTCCTGTTGGAACAGTGTAGATTAATCCTGAGGTTCTGGTGCTTATCCACTTTTGGCCACCCCTCAGTGGACATTAGTGTCTGGCCACCCTTATAAAAACTTTCCTGGCTACGCCTCTGGTTCAGAGACATAAAAATGAAAATATTTTTCACTCATTTTAAAGTGTAGTTTCTAAACAATGGGGATAAGATTTGTGTTAGTAATTTTCCATTTATAAATGTTAGGGTTTTTTTTGATTGATGTGTGAGTCTGTTAAACCCTTATATTACCTGCCTGTTAAGCATCAGAACTAATGTTTTCCCAAGTAGTTTATCTAATTAGAACAGTTGCTCTGTGAGAATAAAAAGTCATCTTCATTATGTTCATGGCAAAGATTTGGGAATGGAATGAGAGCATGAGTCCTTGATCTAAAAACATAGGGTCGGATCTATCAAAGGTTTGGCGTGTATAAAAACATGAGCTTGTTTCCCTGCCAAGACAAAAAAAATGTACAACTCCGATCTATCAACAGCGTGGCTAAAAGGATTTTGGTCTTAAAAACGCGTGCTAAATAGCGCCTCTTATCCATTTAGTAATTTTTCTGCAATGAATATGCAATATATGCGTTTACACGCAAAAGTGCGCCTTGTGGGAGGAGAACATGTAAATATATTAATTTAGCACTCTCACAAAAAGGGATTTATCAAACCTTGAAAGCAATTTTGCTAACGGTATCTGACTCCCCTATATTTACCACACGCTTCAAAAGAAGGTGTAAAATGGTCTGTATGCTGCGCAATTGGCGCACACATGGCAGCGCCGTGGGTTATTGTCGTCGTGCGAAGAAGGAGACATCGCAATGAAGCAAGGGCGGGAGACGCGCAGGTGAGAATCGCATTTTTCACCCGCGGTGAATATTTTGGAATGAACGAGGAAACGCATCATCAAAACATGTCGCTTATCCAGCATTGCCATTTTGGAGCTGTTGGGGAACTCCCCAATGGATTTGAGCCAGCCACAAGGGGAGGACCCCCACGCAATACCAGATATCACAAAAAAACTCCTTGCTTGCAACATTGCACTTTTTGCATCTGGGTCATTCCTCTTAGCTGCATGATGTTGCAGAGCTGGCTGATCTCCCAATCTCGCTTTTCAGAAGTGCTGTCCGAACGCTCTAAATGCCATGTCGCCCTGACGCCTCTACTACCGGCTAGAACCCCAACCTTCCCCTGCCTGTGGAGCAACATGCCAATGCGCTGCGGTGGGATGCGCACGCCGCAGTAATCTCATCCACAGTCACTTCTTGTGAACCATTTGGTATGTGCATTTTTCTACAGGCCAATACTTTTTTACCGCTGTGAAGTAGAATTCAGCCAGATACGCACCTTTAGGGTCATAATTAGTCGCTATAGCTTATATATATATATATATATATATATATATATATATATATATATATATATATATATATATATATATATATATATATATATATATATTTTTTTGGGAGGGGTTGGGGTGTCACTGTAAGATTTTTTAATTTCTAATGCACAAACAAACCACAAAAACGCCAAGAAAACCATCATTTCAAATAGGGCGCTCCCAACAGTTTTGCACTCTGCCACCAGAGTTACGCTAATCACCAAGTTGTTAAAGGAGAATTCCGGTTTAACACTTTTAGCCCATTTTTCTGTAGTGTTCAGGATGAAATCGAATGATCGACACCAAAATTTTGACAATTGGTCCTGTCTCGTTATTTGGCTCATGCAGAATCCCCCTGGCTGCTTCATAGAATGGCTTCCATTGTGCATGTCCCGATAATGTCCTTAAACAACCTTAAACGTTTTTAAAATATATGCTACTCACCGGTCGCCAGCGCCGTTCAATGATGTTCCAAAAAAAAAGTTTCGTGAAAGAAAAAACGCTCCTGTAGTGTTTTATTTAGCATTTTGTAAATCCCATTGAGTTCTGTTGAATAGTCAATATCCCTCCGCCACCGAAACGAAATGGGGCCTGTTTACACTTAGTTGTAGTTCTTTTCGCAAGGCCCAAGCGTTTCTGCTTCACTCTGTGTACCTCGACGCCGAGGTGCTAACGCCTCTGTTAAACACTTTAAAAACTCTGAAAATGGAATATGAAAAGGTGGATTCTTGAGGAGGACATATTCATATATTCTCTAAAAGTATAGGATACATTGTCGCCAACTAGTGGTCTGAGTGTGCAACGCTTCAGATTCAACGGGAAGTTTAAGTTTATAAGCGTTGTGATGTATCGAAAAAATAGTTCTGGGATTTACAAAATGCTAAATAAAACAAGACAGGAACGTTTTTCTTCACGCAAACTTTTTTTGGAACGCCATTGAACAGCGCTGACGACCCGGTGAGTAGCATATTTTAAAAAGAACGCGCTTAAGGTTGTTTTAAGGACATTATCGGACATGCACAATGGAAGCCATTCTGAAGCAGCCATGGGGGGATTCTGCATGAGCCAAAAAGCAGAGACGGGACCAATTGTCAAAATTTTGGTGTCGATCATTCGATTTCATCCTGACACTACAGAAAATGGGCTAAAAGTGTTAAAACCGAATTCTCCTTTAAATCACCACCAAACCATGGTTCAGCCCCTTGCGCAAAAATTCTCAGTTTATGAGCCAAATTACTGCACGCAAAATTGATCTTGATAAATCCGCCCATAGTGTAATATTTTTTATAAGGCTGCAGCCATGGAGCAATCTGCTCATTTACAATTTCTGTCTACATCTGTTGCAATTTCTCCTGGTTATTTAATAGATAGACATTATGAAGTGTTATTTTAGTTTTTCCTGACTGATCTCTTCTCAGGAAAATAACTAGAGAGAGAAAGTTTAACGGTATAAACACAGAACTTTCCTTTACATAAGCAATAATAAATTGATGCAATCAACTGGCTTTCCTAGAGATAAACTTTTAACCAATCTGACTGTATTGTCTCCGTAAAGTGCCATAAGATTACATGTTTTGTGAATTGGCGCTATAAAATCAACTGACCTGAATGGAATTAAAGATCTAAACGTGCTAACATATGTCAGCCAATGAATGTATTTATAAATGGGTGGTAGGTTATCTTGAAAAAAGAGAGGCAAAATAATATGTTATACAAGTAGCTACAGGTAATTTATCATTTTACCATCATTAATTATCATCATAACATCAATAGATGTTATTTCCAATAATTTAGTTTCTCCTATTATTTATCGCAAATGTTATATTATTAGTGAATTTAATATTAATAAGGCATTTTATTTCAAAGATGCCTTTCTGGAGACTGAAGGTCACCGTACAAAAGATGAAAACACAATGGCAGAAACAAAATCAAAACAGAGAATGAAAATAATTTAAAAATATACAAAGGCTAGGACAGGGAAATTAATATTAAAGAAAATAGACAATTTTAAACAGATGAGTTTTGAGTTGTGATTTGAAATGGGGAAGTAAGTCCATGTTTCTAAGTAGAGCGGGTGGAGAGTTCCAGAGCCAGTATCTTCTCTTTTCCTTCATGAAACGAATCCCAGTGTTATTTTCCTGCCTACAAAGATGAAACAAGTTCAATTTTGCTATTTTTACTTTTACTTGTCTTTTTTTCTTTCTGCCTCTGCAAACCAACAAGTGCTACAGAGGACTGATCTGGTGCTACGCTGTGTCGGACATTTTGGTGGGGAAATTCAATTTCGGAAAAATGGTTGTTGAAATGTGTGAACCATTATTTTCCAAAGCATTGTGTCAATTATGACACGCCAGGAAACCAACAAATTAGATAAGTGTCATGATCTGGCCTGTTTGCTCCTCCCTAATTAGTAATTCCTCTTACCTGCCGTTTTCCCTCCCTGCCTCAATTATAATTTATTCCTCTAAAACCTGCTTTTCCTCTGGTTTATATTCAGTTCAGCCTGAGCATTCAGTGCCAGATCATTGCTTGTCTTTCTGTTAGCCTGTCTGTTAGTTTTGTTGCTTGGTTCGTGTCCTGTATCCTAGCAGCACCTGTCTGCACCTGATCCTGTCTGCTCCTGTGCGTGACCACCTGGTCATGCTTCTGGTCCCAGTCAGACTCTGAACCCTCCTGGGAGCCTGTGGATACCTGGAAGTCTGGGATCCTGCCACCTGTCTCTGTTCCTGCCTGATCTGGATCCTGCCTGTTCTGTCTCTTTCCTGTCTGTTCTGGATCCCTCACCAGGATCGGCTTCCAGCATCACCTCTGGGACTGCAGCACTGGGGACATTCTTGGACTGGACTGTTAAACCAGGTAAGTGACCAACTCAGATAATCTTCTGTCAGATGATCGTGGTCACTTATCTGTGTTTTCTCCCACTACAGAGTGTCTGGGATCTGTTTCTGCTTGTCACCTGTTTGTACTGGTTTAGATCATCCCCTTGGTTCCTCTGCATCTCTCTGATCTTCTGCTCTGGATTCTGCCTCTGGACCCTCCTTCTTTTCAGCTTCTGCTGGCTGCTCTGCTCCGCTCCTGGAACTCTCCGGGTGGCTCTCGCTGCTTGTTGCGGAAAAGTCACTGGCTCCCACTCCTTCCTCTGGTCACCCACTAAACTTATTTCCAGGTAAGTGATTCACACGCTTGGTATAGTTCCCCGTCTGAGCCTAGTGAACACTATCCTGAGTGTCCAGCGAGCTGGTCTCAGCCTTGCATGATAAAGAGCTTTCAATAAAGCTCTTTTCCTTTGAACTGATTTACTCTGTCTGCCTGAATTCTGGGTCCAATAGTCTGAGCCCTGGCAGATTTTTGTGTTTGAATGGCCTAGTTAAAGTCTAGGCTTTAAGTGATTTGTTGTGAACTTAAAAATCAGATGTGACTGACTGAAACTATTTTGCGAAGAAAAAAAAAAGGGCAAGAATGTTTCTTTAGATCCCAGATGATACAGCTTTGAATACAGTCCATGAGGAATCAACTAAAATAAGCTAAATATTAATTAAATAAACTCTTTAAAAATATTTATACCTGAGAAATCCCAAAAACAAAACTTTATTTAATCTTCGACTTCACAGTTACTAACTACCATGTTAGTTTATCATGTGATAAAAACAATAAAAACAAAACACTTTTGCACTTTTAGTTTTAGAAAATGTATGAGGAAAAAAAAAATCAGGGAATAGTTTCTCAGATATAAAGTAATAATGTTTTACCCTTTAAAAAGAAATAAGGTGTTTGTCTTTAGGAGAATATATTTCTGAAGTAAATCAGTTAAGAAGCACGTTAGGAGCTCTTTGCTTGAAATCCTCTTTTCTATGTTTTTATTGTTTCTTTCTGCCTGCAGATTAAATTTCACACAGACCTTATCTACGGAGCCACTTTTCCATCAATACATGATATTCCTCCAGGCCAGAGGAGAAGCTTATAGATGTTTCTGATGTGTTTACTTGTGTTTCAGTAACACAATTAGTGAATTCAGGTATATCAAGATGATTCATAGCTTTAGGGAACAGTGACTGTCAGACTCTGCTCTCCTTTTTATTGTAGCTCTACATATTTTCCAGGTGGAATATAAACAGTTTCATGTGATGCATTCTGAAAGAGACACTGGGATCTGCCTTCTCTACCATCAATGTTGATGCTCTACCCCTTTTTGAAGAAACTGCAGCCGTGGCTTTGGTCTCACCTTCTGGTCGTGGCTGTATGCAAGGATCCAGTCCTCCTGTTCAGGGTGGAAGAGCAGGCTCAGGATGTAGAAGTTCAGCCGGTACTTCTGGTATGTGGCTCCTTCATCAGAGCTGATCAGAAGGCTGCTCTCCACCTCCGGATCCGTCAGCAGCATAATCTTAAATGAGCAGATTGTGAGGAAATGAAGGAGAACATTAATAACAATTCAATTTAAATTTAATTGAGTTTCTATAGCGCCAATTTAAAACACATGTCATCTCAAGGCACTTTACAGTTCAACCAGATCATCCAGTCAGATTGATTCAAAGTTTTATATCTAAGAAAACCAGTTGATTGCATCGACTCATTGACTCTAAGGCAATCCTCACACTAAGCATGCTTGTAGCTTACAGTGGAGAGGAAAACTCCTTTTAATAGGAAGAATCCCCTAGTAGAAACTAGGGTTGTCACGATACTAAACTTTTCAACTCGATAATCGATACTAAGGAAAATATTTGATACTCGATACCATTTTCAATACCACAAGGATACAAAAAACAAAAGACTCTAAAATTCTACAGAAATATTTTCATTAATAAATAAAATACAATAAATAAATACAATAAACAGTAAGAATATATTTTGAGGTTGTATGTTGTGCACAATATTAATGCAAGCTTGATAAAAAACTTATAAAATTAAAATTAAGTTCCTTCCTTGGCTATGATTTTACTTGCACACATAACAATGACACTAGCCAAACCAAGTTAAAAACAAAAATAATTTCAGCAGCTGACACGAATTTACAAAAAAAAAAAAGTCTGAAACTGAAAAGTGCACAGAATTATTCACTCACACAGTGTTCTGAAAGTGCATTTTCCTCTACTCTGCACTTTACATAGATGAATGACTGTTTAGGTGCCACTGGTGGTGGCACTGTATCGATACTTTTAAAAAGCAGTGTTAGCCATCCTGGATCTAAGCGTTTCAGTGTCATACGCACGAGAGTCAATGAGCTCAACCTCATAAAAAGGTAGAACATTTTATCAGACAGCACAAGGCATCAACATATCTGAAGGCATAAACTTCATGGTTTCCACTTAAACTGAGCAGAAACCCTGAAGCATCAGCAGCAGCTTAGACCAGAGAAAGGATTTCAGCAGCTAGGAACAAAGACACATTTCTATTGGTCTGCATGATTAGCATTAACGTTTTCATTGGACAAGAGTGAGGATTTGTATTGGGCTGAAAGTAAGCAGCTGTAAAAAAAAAACAAAACAAACAAACAAAAAAAGTACATTTGTGTTCCTCTCAAGACCTGCAACCTGGATTGCATTTATCAAAACTTTCCATTCATATAAAGTGTTTTTGCCATAGCAGTTGAACAAAATTCTCTCCATAATGTGAAAGACAAACAGAAAATCTAATAGTTATTTGAAGGACTTCTAATTTTTGCCTCTGGGAGATATGGTAGTTATATAGTTATAGATATATCATCAAAAGTACTAAAAACACATGTTATTAATGGTGATTTTAATTTGTGCATACAGACTTTTCTTAACAGTGTAATGTTTATTTATTGGTTCAATCAATGACTATTTATGAGTTCTGGAAAACCAAGGTGTCTGTTCCTGATTCATCTTCAGTCTTGCAGCTTTAAGGACATTGATTGTTTTTCTAACTTATCAGATCAGGGCTTTAATGTTCGGAATGAATATATTTATCTCCTCTCTCTATCATGTTTGGTTTGTGTTTATTTTCTCTCTTTCTACATTTCTATTTGTCATAGATCTTAGATAAACATTGTTTTGCTTTGTAGTGCAGTATCTATGGCAGAATATATTCATATATATTCTGCACAGAAATGAATCAGACCAAAAGCAGAACCTGAAGTTGTCATTTTTATTTTTGAAATGAGGCACACATACTGGAACTTGTTGACCAAAAAAACATGTTAATGTTTGAAAGTTTGCAGACACTCTGCAGGCTGCTCAGGTTCTGTTCAGGTCATTCTGCATGATTAAAGTCCAAAACCGATATATTCTGGCCGGGAAAATACTTTGCCTGTAATCCTCGTTAACGACCACACACACACACTGACTCGCAGCCCAATGCTGTTAATGTTAGCCGCTAGCTCATAATAGACAAACTGCAAGGTCAGCACATTGTATTGCTGCTCTCACTCAATGATGTAATTTCTATTGGGGATTGGGGGGGGGTCTGAGTTTTGCTTCTGTTCCTGCATCAATATGAAGAATGGAGAAAAGAGGATTCAGAAACGCTGATACACTCAGCTTTATTATCTTTGTCGCTGAAAGCAAAGAGCGTGAGGAGCAGCAGGAAGTGCTGCAGAGCTGGCCAAGTTTAAACGCCAACTCCTGCTTCTGGTTCTTCAGAAACAGTGGTTGTTTCATCACCTGACAAATGCTGGAGTCCAATAAAAATCAGAGTTTCCAGACCAAGTTTGTATTTCTCAGGGAGTTCAGAAGTTATTTATCTTCATGCTACCACTGGATCAATCAATGGAGGAAGCTTTTCATATGTCCAGGGAGGGACTGATGTCCTCTGAGGAGTGGCTGAAAACTGATAGGAGCCAAAAACCTTTTACGGTCAATCTATACTGATCACAGTGAACAAACAGGGAAATGAATGAAGAACATCTATATTTTCCGATTAATTCTCTAAAAACACCAGAGTTCATTAAAGCCCTTCCTAAGTAAGCTACCCAAATATTTAAACATCAGTGTTATTTAACATAATAAATGGTTAGACATGAGATCTACTGGGAATTGAGACAAACAGCTCTACCCCATAAAGACTAATTGTTTATAGAGCATGAATTTTATCTTATATTTGTATTATTGTGAATAATGAATTGCTTTTGTCTGGTTTGGGTTAATATTAGTGTTGCACTGATGCCATTTTTTGGCCCCAATACCTGGCTGTTCAGGATTGGCCGATACCAATACCATCTGTTTGAAATTGATGTTTTTGTGTATATATGAAGAACTGCATACTACTTGGATGTAAAATAATTGCCATCATAGCTTTGTCAAGCTGCTGCCTACGTTTGTGAAGCAGGAAAAATACTAATACAAAGTGAATCCAGTAGAACTTTTTATTGCCTACATGGAATGGGTGACACTAGTTGAATAAACTTTTAGCTCTCAAAATGGTATCTTGTTGGTACTCGGCGATACCGACACCATCATTTTAGTGCTGGATTGGGGGCCCGTCCGATACTGGTATCGGTGCAACACTAGTTAATATACTAACTAAAGTTTCAGAGTAGGCCATTCTACATGATGGTATAAGAGCTGCCGCCATCTGGTTTTGAGGAGAACTGCTTTTTTCAGAGGTGATGAAATTGAACATCCCCCACCCCAGCTCTGCCTCAGATCTTCTAGGGCTCTTTTGAGTCCGAAATCAATAATTAATTATTAATTATTTGAAAATTAAAATCTCCAGCATAGCTTCTACTGCTTAAGTTGTTTGTATTGTTTGCAAGCACCAACAATAAGAATCACAATTCTGTGGTTGTTAAGAGAAACCATTGTGTTGAGAAGTTTCAAAAGCCAAATCAGTCAGGATACCTTTAATTCACCTTATCTTTGTAATTTTTATATTTATAAAAAAGTACTTTTCAGTCTTCTGTCTAATTGAACCCCAGTCGGCCATTCCATCTCTATTCTCCCAGGTAGAGCTTTTATTGCCTGGAATGGGTGACTAGTTGAATAAACTTTTAGCTCTCAAAATAGAGCAAACTGTTATCAGTGAGGTGATGATTGATAAATAGAGGATCAACATACTGGATCAGTAAAGAAGAAATAAATCTCTCAGTATGTGGTGCTGCTAAGGAAGAAGCGTTAAAACAGCACACTTATTTTAGCCAACAATATATGTAACGTTACTCTAAAAAAGTAGCTAGTTATAGTCACTGATTACTTCTTCAAAAAAATAGCAAATGTACAGTAGTAACTCGGTTATATTAGTTATATTAATTTGCACTAGTTTGGTTTGTTTGGTTGGATAAGTGAGTTCCAATATAATTATATAGAAGCAGCTATGTTTACTGTTCATAATAAAAGAAAAATAAAACAGATCATACATTTGGAAACTTTATATTTTTGCACATTGACAGCATTTAACTGGATGAAAAAAGGTGTGAGGCTGAAAATTTAAGAATTTTGAAGCAATTTAACAAAAAATAAAACATAGTTTGCAACAGTATGAAACCGGCTTTAAAATCTTCTAGAAGGACTGTAATCCCAGCTTTTCTGAGTAAAAAAATGTAAACAGTTTAAGGGAATTCAGTCTGAAAATAAAGAACATGCGTTTAAAAATGCAGCAGCTGTCAGTCTTTGTTGGGATGATGTGAGGCGCTCAGTTGGATCAGAGATGCTTCTAACCAACATATACAAAAACATAATGAATACATCACAGGAACATTTAGCCTTTTGCTACGTTCAGACCGCACAAGGTAGAAGCAGCTAGTTTACATGCAAAGTCAATGGTTGACATGCATCAAGGCACAGCAAAATTTCTGTAGCGCGTTTCGAGCAGCAGGAGCAGCGGTTCTGGGCAACTGCTAGAGTTGGAGAAATCAGGGTTTTTGCTGCTGGATGCGCCTCATCAGCCAATCAGAGAAGCTGATCTGGGAGCTGGCAGGGAGAGAGACACAGTACAGCTGATGAAGAGCGCTATGATCACTCCTCACTCCACTTAAAATGTCGAAACCTGCAAAATACGAAGATGCGAAAGGCCAAAAGCTGCTGTTTAACGGGATTTCCAGGCACAGAGAACCGCCGGTGCACAGGGAGTGTACTGAGCGGCTTGGACAGCGAAATAATATTTCAGTTCAATTCAAGTCAGTTTATTTCTATAGCGCCAATTCACATCACAGTCATCTCAATGCACTTAACAGTTCAACAGATCATCCAGTCAAATTGATTCAAAGTTTTCTATCTTAGGAAACTCTAAGCATACTTGTAGCGACAGTGGAAAGGAAAAACTCCCTTTTAACCGGAATAAACCTTCAGCATTTTTGCCACATTTGAAGGCAGGATCGTAATCTTGATGAACTGACTGCACATATGAAGCTTTCAGGTGAACTTTCTAACTTAAAAACATATCAAAACAAATTTTTACCCACTGATTACAGAAAACATAGCAAAGCCGCTGTCTGGCATTGAACACAGGAGCAGCAGAAGCATCAGACGCATCTGGACACACTTCACTGACATGCTGCAGGAGCATCAAAGCTGCTTTTAATACGCGTCCGACTTAATGTGGACAAGCATAAAAAATGAAGCAGCAAAGATTTTTTTCTGCCTCCTATGCTTGCGGTCTGAACGTTGCATCTGACTTCAACAAGCGCCTTTTTTATAAAATCATTGCTTTGCTCAATTGCTCACCTCTGATTCTGTGTTCCTCAGTTTACACGTAACATAATGCTACAGTAAAGTAATGCTACAGTATTACGGTATTTGAGAAGTAATTATATCACTTTTTCAATGCGAAACAAACGCAGATACTAACTGTTATTACACCTGGCACTGGTCGCCAAGAGATGAAAGCTCATCAACCATCAAAGCTCATCAAAAAGAAATGCTCAGAGGAGAATAGGGAACTTAGTTATCAGTGCTTTATTCAAGGGTAAATGATTTTGATCTTCCACCGTTTGCTCTGCTTCCTAAAACATATTTTATTCTGGATGCTGTTTCTACTTTTAGTGGGTAACGAAGCATCAATTGAAGCTGTCCTTCTTTGTAATTTTTATATTTATAAAAAACTATTTCAATCTGTCTAATTGATCGGCCATTCCATCTCTATTCTCCCTCACTGCAGAATCTGTTAGTTCAATCTTGCCTCGTTTTCTTGCTGTAGTAGCTTCATCTGGTCTGTTCCTGTTTGTAAAGAGACAAAATGTAAAAAGATCTCAGAAAAGTATATCTTACTGTAAGGTATTAAATTAATAAAACATTGTATATGTTTTAGATCTATGTCGCAAAGCAGAAAATGTAAATACCATCATTAATTGGCTTTATTATTCTTTACTGTACAGTCGTTACGGAAACCACCCATTTAAAATGTGCATTCTTTTTTACCTTGCAGCAATTTGCTGAAATAAGTAAATAGTAAAATACATTTTATTTCTGTATTTACAATCAGAACCCCATCTCAGAATATTACAACTTTATTCTGATAATGTTACGACTTTATTCTCAAAATTTTACAACTTTATTCTCGTAATTTTATGGCATCATTTTTGTAGTTTCACGACTTTGTTCTCGCAATTTTACAACTTTATTCTCGAAATCTCTTTTTAGGGACAGGCTAAAGATTTTTTTTCTTCTATTTTGAGAATAATGTTGTAACTCTAGCCTGGCCCAAATACTCCGTCGTACACAGAAAGTCCTGTAGGTATATGGATATACAGGATGAATGTTAAGAGAAAATGGGAAATAACAAGCTATACACTGCTTTATACGGAGAAAAAAAAATTAGGCATCTCACACGCAGGTGTTGTGCGTTAAATGGGTTTAGAACGCCTATGGCGCGTTCATGAGCATCAGACATCAGAAAGCTTGCCGAAAATACAATATAGATAACCAGTTTCCAATTGAAAAAATGTAAACAACATGAGCTTTCTAACAGATCCCAAAGGTAAAAAATAAAGATATGCTGATGAGAACAGAGGATTCAAAGAAGATTGTACTTTCATTACAAATGCAGAAGGGTTTCCTGCATTTTTGCTTTGGAATAAGAATTTGTAAAATAATAAAAACAGTAATTTGGAAAGGCATTTCAAGGGAAGGCTAAATATGCAACCGACCACAATTTAGGAGTGAGAGAAAAAGTGTGATTGCAGAACCTCTGGATTAATTAGTGGAGCGCAAAGATAGATTAAAGAAGTGGATTGCATCCCCAAACTCCACTACTGCTGCTAGTTTTGTTGCAAGTATGGAAAACCGTTCACAGCTTGAACAGGTAGCGCTCTGATGCAGGGATGGGAACTTCAATTTCCTCCCCCCAAAATCCTCAAAAAATCTGGTTTCTTTATTGTATTTCTATAATTTACATAATGGAATTTAAACTTAAAGCAGCAACTATCGTACAGCAGAGTCACATGACGTGACATTTGATCCAGGATAAATATTTAATCATAAATGCTATTATATATTTAAGCCCACATAGTCCTTTTTTTTTTTTTTTTTTACAGGCTAATACACTTAGTCCCCATGTTGCCATGGGAGGCATATATTAGACTTTCACATTTTTGCAGCTCCAGACAGATTAGTTTTTTTGGTCCATTATGGCTCTTTGAGCAGTTTGGGTTGCCGACCCCTGAATTAGAAGAACCCTTTTCTTCTTGTATGAATCTTCTTCAAAATCATGCTAAAAGGTTTTCACACCTGGATATCTGATATTCCTCATTGCAGATCTTTTGGAGATGTGTCAGGCGGGATGGTGACGAGGTGGACGGCCATTATCAAGTGTACAGAGATGCTCTGTTGGGTTTAAGTTGAACTCAAGGCTGGTTCTGTCTAGAATGCTCTCAGAGATCTTCTGAAGCCACTGCATCCTTATCTCACCTATGTGCTTTGGCTCAAAGTTGACCTATCCCTGCAGTTGAAAAACATGCCCATAGCATGATGCTGCCACCACCATGTTTAACTGTTGGGATGAGCACTGCTGGGTTTTCTCCTCACATCCTGCTTAGAACAAGGCCGACAACTTCAGTTTTGGTCTCATCAGTCTCAGTCCTTTTTTTGGTGAACTCAATCCAGGCTTTCTTATTCCTTGCACTTAGTAGAGGCTTTCATCAGGCCACTCTTCCATAAAGCCTTCCAACTGGTGGAGGGTTGCAGTGATAGTTGTGGGAAATTCCCCATCTCCCTGCATCTCTTTATCTCTCTCAGAGTGATCTTTGGTTTGTGCTTCACTTTGCACACCTAGGCTCTCTCTCTCAATTGCAGTTTGGCTGCACGGTCCGGTCTCAGAAGAGTTCTGGTTGTCCCAAACTTCTTTCATTTGGAAACTTGAATGCTGCAGACACTATAACCTTGACCAGGTCTGCATGTTTCCACCATTCTGTCTCTGAGCTCCTTGAGCAGTTCCTTCCAACTCATGATTCTCGTTTGCCCTGACATGAACTGTGTTCTGTAAGGTCTTACATAGACAGGTGTGTGCCTTTCCTAATTAAGTCCACTCAGTTTAATTAAACACAGCTGGAGTACGATGAAGACATAGAACCAGCTCATAGAAGATCAGAAGAAATGAACAACATGTGAGGAAAATATGAGTTTCACAGCAAAGGGCCTAAATACCAACAAACATCATATTTCCATTTTCTTTTTTATTAAATTTGCAGGATTTTCTATATAATTTGTATTTTTTTTTTCTGTCAAGACATGCCCTGAAACAAAGAGTGTAAAATGCTCTGAAAACTTTCCGTACCCACTATAGCTGGGAAAGCATTTCACTACGTCGATCACAACCTGGTGCTGCTGTGACTCATTCACTGGCAAAAATCAATCAAAGTCATGGAAGTAAAGTTCCTGCATTGCCCACCAGGAGTCACATTCGGGTTCAGAATGCAACTTGGCGTGATCGCCTCTGCATGGCTATTATCAGACAGCGGAGAGAATCAGTGCATGTTGTTCTCATTGTCAATACCCTTCTCTGCGTGCCGCTGTGCAGCCTGAACATTTCTGGCCTCTGCTGTAGCCATTTGTAAGCACTTGCTTCTGTAGGGGCAGCCATGGTGGGCAGAACCACTGGAACCAGTTCATCAATCAGAGTTATAATTCCTAATGCATGCGGAACATGTCAAACAGTCTGATCCTAAGTGGTTCTCTCACTCTGAGCTGCAGCTCAGCAGCAGACTGCTGTGTTTCTCTTAAATTGTATATTACACCACTCTAAATATGTTGACATCTTTATCCACATTTACATTATCTAAAAGAAGAAAAGAGTTAATTATGGTGCAAAATGTAAGCAGTTTAAGAATATGTGGTACTTAGATTCAGTTGTTTTGATTTTATATCTTTTTTTGTGTGTTATCCTTTTCAAGCCTAAATGATGCAGACAGCTGCAGGACTAAAGCCGGATTCATATAAAGACATAATTTTTCAGCTCCACAAAAAGTAATAGTGGGAAAGATGGAGAACTTGCCCTGTGCTTTTAACAGTCAGCCTCCTCCTCCTTTGCTTAAGGAGTACCAGCGGGAGTCCAAACTAAAACCATTACATGTTTATATTTAAAGGAGTTCTGTCTGTATTTCAGCCACACAGCCAATAACTAAATTTGAAAAAATGATCTGACATACAGGCCTCCACCATTCAAATACATTTCAGGGATGCCGTTTTTTATTCTTATTCATTTTAACAAGTAACTTCAGCGAATCAATACTTTTAATAAAAGCAATGGCTGATGTGACTCAGCCCATAAAGCACTACTGAGCTTATTGGCCTTTTGCAGCTGATTGGTTTAGTTTCATAGGTACATTCCAAAAAAGATAATAAAAAACCACTGGACTTTGTTTAAAAGTCTGAAGATGTTTCGCTCCCATCGATGAAGCTTTTTCAATTCAAAATGTCACAAATAGCGCTGAGGTGGAGAGTTCCAAGCTTTATAGAGCAGCCAAAACAAAGCCTTGTTTTTTGTTTTGAAAACATGCAAATTGAACAGGTCCACCCCTTAGTGATGAGGTCCTTCCTCTAAGGAGAACAGGAGGATCTCTCGCCTATTCAGCCAGACCAACAATGTCCTTTAACAGGTCAGTCAAGGGTCCTTAAAAAGTCTTAAAAGGCATTGAATTTTAAAAATAAAATCAAGGCTCTAATTGGTATTAAAATGTCTAAATCAGTCTTTTCAGAGGTCTTAATTTTTAAACATCATAAATAGGATTATTTTTTATTACGATTTATTTTTGTAATCTAAATAAAATGTTAAATTGACAATTATTTTTTTCTTTATTAAAAACAGGGGAATATACATGAGGCACAGTGGATTTTGTGCAAGAAGTCATTCAAGCTTAGAACGATGGGGAATTGTTAGCGGCAGTGGAGTGCTGCACACATGCTAAGCGCTTAAACACAAAGCGCCAAATCACCCTCTACAGAGAAAACAGCCGTATTTCTCAGTTTTGTTCCACCCTTGTCTCTGCAACGCCCACTTATCTCCAAACCAAACACATAACAAGAAAACGATACAAAGAAAAAATAGCTGCAAAAAAGACAAAACTGATTTATTTTGTTCCCTGCTAAAACAAAAGTTTGTGAATTCAGTAACAATTGTTAAAATATATCTGTCATTTGTGTGTGTTTTTAGTTTATTCCTGTATGGAAAACTTTTCAAAATTTGAAACATTAGGTGCAGTGGTTTATGTTAAAATAAACAACTGTGTTAGAAGATCGCAAAAGCGGGTTTTTCTTGTGTTTCTTGTAAATTTGGTCTTAAATTTTATTTCAAGTGGCATTAAAAAGTTTTAAAAGTTTGGAATTTAACTTGCCTTATACTGTAGGAACCCTGTTTAATGACCCCCCCCTTTCAGACACTGATAGGTGGACCCCTTCATTCTTGTAATCTCTATTTTTATTCTTGTTTTAAAAAAAAAAAACTCTTTAGGGATTCGGCTTTTCTAATACTTCCCAACCTTAAAGGTATAGTTTTAGGAGAACCCTCACCAGCATATTTCATAGGTACACAAAAGGTATAATACTGTACATTTGACTTTGTCTACAGCTGCAAGTTACTTTTTTTTTTTTACTGGTTACTTCTGTTGTCTTCTCAAATAGTTCTTATTCTAACCTCTTTTTTTTTTTTTTACTAATGCCACATTAAAAAATGGACATCCAAGAAATTACACAAGAGTAAAAAAGTAGTTAATGACCTGGGATCTAAGATCTCCAAACTTAACAAATATTATCCTAATTAGAGCTCCTGTGAGATGGATTTCTTTTCCCTCGCTCACCATTAATATTCTAGCCCCACACTCTCTTTCAGTAGACAAGTCAAACTACCTGGTAGCCTGAAGCAGTGGGCTACCTAACAGCCGTGGCTAGTTAACGGTGGCTCCTATCCTCATAGAACAGCACTTGTTGCTTGGATAAGGTCAGGCTTTAGTCGCTAAATCTCCAAGGGTTTTGGTTAAAAATTATGTTTTACTACAGGCAACCTTTAAAGACCTCCCAATAATTTTATGAACCACATTCCAAGTCTATTTTATGACCAAAGAACTTAATAAAAAGGTGACTTCATAAATCCAAGTTCAACACAGTTTTGAAAGTGTAATATGCTTCTTTAATGAACGTTCTTTTAGCAAGGAATTACTGTTAGCAAAAATAAAAAGAGATAAATCTTAACTAAACATCCTAATTCTTTCTAAGGATGACTACTAAGGTCTGAGGGGGAGACTTTGGATCTTTTGCGTAGCAGACAGATTCTTACTGCGGATGAAATCAGTGCTGGCTGACGGCTGCTGGCTGCATGGGCTGAGGTTTCGTCCTTTTGACTCATCAGGGTGTTTCATCTCAGCTGATACAATCAGGCAGTTACCGCTGACAAGTTCAGAGTCTCAGAAGACACAGGCCGTTTCTCAATATGTGTACTTGTGTGTTCTCATCTGCTCGTGAAACATCATGAGCCTCGGTCTCAGTACTGTTCCAATTCATAAGAAAAGCAGACCGAGAACAGACAAAGTCCCCGGATGTTGTTCTTGCCCCTCCATTTTTACCCAGCATGCATCAGAGCAGACTTGTCCGTTCTTAAGATCGAACGATTTTCCCAGCATGCACTGCGGCGGCAGCAGCTTTCAATGGAGTGCTCACAGAGCTCGTAGTATGAACTTAAAAGTTCTCTTTCATTTAAGGTGAGAACATTATACTTTTAAGCGTCATTAAATGGGCCATTTACAGATTTAATGCGTAATTTTCTAAAACATTTCTGAAGTTGAGAGGAGCACGGCAACCAGCGGACCTCTGAGGGCGATTTTTTTGTTTAATTTGGCAAAATGTTCATTTGATTTGTGTTTATCTGACTGTGTTCATTATTATTTCCCCCACTAAATTAAAAAAGTCAGAATTTATTATCATCTTGAGACTATTAATAACAGGAGGTGAAACGCAGCTCCAGAGGAGCGACCGTGGCATGTGGTGACATCACGAGTACGCTTCTGTTCCAATTGACCAATATTTATATTGGGTGCTCCTGTTCTCCCAGAGTCCACACTTTCCTGTGTTCTTCTCAAGAACATACTGGGCGAGGACATGGGTCCATACTCGTGTTCTTGTGAATAGAGAAACAGCCACAGTGTTTCGTAGCTTGCATGAGGCGTTGCTTCATGGTCCTCGTCTTCTGTGTTCTAATCAATAAGTCTACTGCAATAAGACTAATCACCCCAGTCTGATGCATACTTTTCTATACAATTGTCAATAATTTTTTGGTATTTCTCTTATTTTCCATTAATGACTGATTGTCCTCATGAGCTAATCCTTGAGACACCTCCTAAATATTCAAAGTTCCTATCATAAAATAGAATAATTTAATCTCCTTTAATTTAATCATTTATGTGATTTATAACATTTGGATGGCTTTTTCCTTTATACAACAACCATGAGGTCAGACATTAATTAACGGTGTGCTTTTGAATGAAGGCTCTTAGCCTCTTTCCTATGAACAGAGAAAGGTAACATGTCGCCATGGTTATTTGCTGCAGCTTTTGGGTATGAAACCTCTTTCTTTCATGTTCACAGTGGCTGTTGCAGGTATACAGGATGCTTCTTTATAGCTTTCTTTGCCTTTTTTGACGTCTTACTGAATTGATAAATTCCTTGGAAGATAGTCAATTAAGGCATTGAATATTAATATTTTATCCTTTTATTATAAGCATTTTTTATAATGTTTTCCAGGGGCAAGGCTGACCTCACCTTATTTGACAGCTCATAACACCTGATTTAATGTTGAAAGTGATTACTGTGAGCGCGTATGGCTCTGATGTATATATATATATATATATATATATATATATATATATATATATATATATATATATATATATATATATATATATATATATATATATAAAAATCCCACTTAACAGATTCCATGAAAATACTTTTTGTTCAGTTCACATAATTTGTTTTGCACATAATTTTAAAAAATGATCCTTTCAGCAGTAAGTAAACATTTGTAAGGAAGGGATTAATAACCTTCAGCTCTTATATCTACTGTATTTTACGCTAAATGTGAATCATAGCGACACAAACTCTCCTGTCAGCCCACATCAGACCATAAAAAAAACAATGAGCCATGTCTGTAAAACTAAACAGCTTCTTGGTAAACTGGGTTGCAACCTGGATTTTTTTGTCTTAGTGGTTTAAGAGAAAAAGTAGCCACAGTGTTATGTTTTGCATGATGAATAGCAAATGTTAAGCTCTGAAAGGCAATGGTTTAGCCATAGCTCTGCTGTGATAGTTCTGTTGTCAGTATTAGAAACTATACTTTAACTTCTATTTACAGCAAGAGTTAAAATCCTAAAGCCAGCATTGGAGCCTTGATGCTATATAGTTTGTTTTTACTATAGCTGGTTCCACAGTTGGTGAAATGCTCATGTGCTGTAGTAGTAGTGAGATGATCTGTGGTAGTAGCACTAGACATCTTCCAGGCATGTGAATAAAACTAGCAGCAGTTCAGCAGACAGGATGAATCAATGGTGATGTCATACCCACTCCGCTTTGTTTTAAAAAAATATAAATATAAAAAATATAACCACAGATGTTTGGGGGACAGTGATTCGCCTACATGTTATGAATGCTGGCGTACCATAAATGATAAATGATTAGCAGTTCAGTTTGTGCTTTCAAGTCGTTGCCCATAGGAAGACGTTACTTGGATATAATCTAGCGGAATATCTTCAGAACGGCTCCAAATGACACAAAACTCATATGGATGAATAGAACATGATGCAATAACGTAAAATCAAGGGGCCAATGTAAAAAAAAAAAAAAAAAAAAAACGGCGTTCCCCTTTAAAACCAATGTCTAAATGACGTCTGGTGTTTGGGGGGTTGGATGTAAATGTCAATACACATGCATGGTAAATGCGACGTCACTTGTATTAGTAAGAATTACAATTTAAGAAAACTGAAATTTTTATAAGAAGAATGCTATTTTAGATGTCTGAAATGTTTATTTTGACTCGGAAGAAATGCATTATTTGAGACATCTGAATTATACTGTATGTATTTAGTCAAGTTAATAAATAAATAAATAAATATTGTTATCCCACAGACTGCATTGCCAGTGAAAGAGGACATTACTCTACTACCACTGAGTTCTGGGTTTTCTTCTGTCTACTTACAGGTTAAAGACATTTGTGTGTCTTTGCTCACAGACCTTCATATAAGTCATATCAAGGTATACTTTTAGATAATGTATACCTTGATGATGTATACCTTACTCAATCTCCTTTGATGAAGATAACACAAAAAGTCATTTCAGATACTTGTGTCCAAGTCTTCTTTCTTTTGGTTGTAATAATGACTGTTTGACTTTAGACTCAGTTTGATCAATAACCGGTAAACTCAGCTAGAACTTTGCCAGTTCTAGTATTTAGTAGCTCTTTTTTTGTGTGTGTGTGTGCAGATCTGGAATGTCAGATCTGCCAATAGAAGCCTTTCATTCAGGCTTTGGTTAATGACAGCAGAACTCCAATAGAAACATGCTGTTCTGTTCAACGGCTGTCCTTGGCCCTCAGATTTTGTCCTCAACAATTTCAATATTTTAATGTCTCAGAAAACCAGTGACGAAAACACTGTCACAGAGAGGAAGTAAACAACAGAACATTTTCCAAAATCTCCTCTATTTTTCTGCATTGCTTCTCTTTTTGTAAGCGGATTGAATTCTGGGTTATTTTGTGCTAATGCCCCAGCAAGCCACAGAAGCAATAGTGGATTATTCCCTGTATCAGCACAAGCTGAAGGAAAAAGCTAAAGTTAGCTCCAGGTTGTGCTTAAGTCAGAGGAACCGGGACTCATAATTGAAGCCAAAGGGCAGTAAACGGGAGCAGCTCCAGCCAGGAGGGAGTAAAGTATTCTCAAGGGGTTGATAAATGTCAGCGGTAAACATGCTGGAAGGGCTAAAGGTCTCAAAGCCTCCTGTTGTCAATGCCAGCCCCCTTTAGTCACTAATGTAAGGCAGGAACCCAGAAAAAAAACAAATAGTTCCAGTTCATCCATGGATAAAATACCTTCCTGCCCGGTCCTGTGAATCCTGGGCATCTAGATCAACATGCAGTTTTTTTTCCATTTATTTATTTATTTTTTTCACATTTGAACACAAACTTCACTGCATTCAGTATGACTCTAAGACTAAACAAAACTAATTCATTAGACAGTGTAGCTGAAAATATACCTGTTTATATTTTGCCACTTTTTCCATCCAGAGATGGTCATCATGGACCATTCTATTGCAACAGTTTTGATACCAACTCTCAGTTAGGGTTGGACTTTGAATAGGCCATTATAACCATTGAATTTTCTGCTTTTTCTCATCATAGTAGCTTCATCTGGTCTGTTTCTGTTTGGCTGTGACTCCATCCTGGAGAGAATATATCCCATAATGCTTTGCGAGAGCTCAAAGCGCCATGGTATTTGCTGTGACAGCGGCCCGCTGTCGTGTAATTACAGCCGTGAAAAATAAAGATGGCGCAGGCACTGTGTGGGGAGGCGGATTTACATATGTGACCAATGGGGTGCCAAAAGTAGTGGTTGTCTGTCCGAACCATCAGTTAAATGAGTTCACTATAAAGTCCACTATATAGTACCCGCTCTATACAGCGATTGGAGGGATTTAGGGGTTATGATGGACATGTTTGGACAAAGCCAGCGACTCACCAATTTACAGACAGAACTCCAATGTCCACTGCCTCCAGTTCTTGAACCAATGTCTTAACTTTTTGTAAAGCTTTTTTTCTGTTAAATTCTTAAAAGTTTCACCATCTCTTCTTGGTTCTTGGCCATGTTTATATAACCAAACCTCCTTATAACATAATATAAAGATAATTGAATGATATGGGGGAAAAAAATCCTCCTTATAATATAATATAAAGATAATTGTATAGTAAAAAAATTAATAAAAAAAACATCTCTAAAATGTTAAAATCTTGCTGTCTGAATTTGGCATTAATTGTTATGAGGTGTTCTGTTCTCTAATGTTTCATTTCTGGCAGAAAACATCCAGAAGTACTTTTGATGTATAATCCCAGAACTTCCTAATTCAATTAGCTGAGGGAATAAAAAGAAAGACTTAAAAATACTTTTATTATTCTTTTACTCACTGAATGGCTGAGCCATCCAGAACACTTTACAGGCTTGTTGTCAATGAATTGACCTTCCAGACCACTCAGGTCTTCTGGATTAGATCTAGTCTCCATACCCAGAGCCAGAACCAAAGATGGAGAAGCAACTTTTAGTTCTTATGTTCCTTTCATCTGGAATAAACTTCCACAAAGCTGTCAAATTGTTGAAACCCTCAGTTGCTTTAAATTGAGATTAAAAAATGTTTTATTTTAAAGCTACAGTGTGTAATAATTACAGGGATATACAGTCAGAAATGTAATATATTATACATAACTATGTTATTTATCATCATCTATGAGCTCAGCCTCTTAACCTTAATATTTGCGTTGCCTTAGAATTCGTTATTTATAATTACATAGGAGCGGGTCTCGCAGCCATGGAGGCAGACATCTTTGCGCTACGGCAGCGCGGAGCCAACAAACTAGCGATTGCGAGATCGCCCATTACGCTCGAAAGATTCATGTTGCTGCGGTCTGCAGTCTGGACGTTAGATGTGGCTAAAAGTTACACACTGTAGCTTTAAGAGTAGCACTTTACTTAAGTTTTTCTTTCCCTTTAATTTTTTATGAATCATTTCATCTTTATTTCCTTCTCTTATATAATCGCCTTATAAATTTAATGATTCATTTTTATTCTCTTTAATTATTCGAGTGCATTAACTATTTAATAACCTTTATGCCAAGGCGGTATATAGTTTTTCTTTTTTTCATGTACAGTAGCAGCCATTAAAAATGGCCCTTCCCAGTCAAACGCCAGCTGGATTGCTCCCACATCCAGCCACTGGCTTCTCCTGTTCATGCATATGTTTTACTCTGACTCCACCCTTTCACTGAATTACAGGGTCTGATCGGGAGATGATGCTTCTCTTTAGATCTTAATGTCCACAAATCATGACATAAAGAATAATTTTATAAAAAGATTGATGTTAAAAAAGGATTTGAAGAGGGACCAGCCAAGGACCCATTAAGGAAAGTGGGGACATTTTGAATGACTACAACTGTACAACACTTTACATTGTTTGCTGCTAAAACGTGCTGTATAAAAAAATGCCCTTCTTACTTATTACAATCATATTCTTAAAACAAAGGATGAACAGTGCATGGTTGTTTTTTAGTGTCTCTCTTGTAGTTCTAAATCAATCTTTGGCTTATATTTCTCACAAATTAGTTTCAGAGAAGAAACAGCTCCAACGGGTCGTCAACACCAGCCCCAAAGATTCACTGGCTGCCCTCTCCCCTCCTTGGAGGAGCTTTATTCCACCCGCCAGCCTCAGGAGAGCCTGCAGCATCATCAGGGACTCCTCACACCCCGGTCACCATCTTTTTGAACTGCTCCCATCTGGGAGACGCTTCAGGGCAATAAAATGCAGGACAACCAGACTGAGAAACAGTTTTCAGAGCTGTTGCTTTTTAAGAGGTTGTCTCACGTACAATGTAACAACTGTAACTATCAATAATGCCACCTCACGTGCAATAACCTGTACCCGCTACCTCAGGAGAGCCCGCAGTATCCCTTTTTAAACTTTTTTCGTATTTATTTATTTATTTAATTTTATTTTTTATTTTTTTTATTTTATATTTTTAAATTTGCACTGATTGCTTGTACTGTTTTTTCTTTTTCGAGTAATTTCGTTGCACCCCTGTGGAGCAATGACAAATAAAGAATTCTGATTCTGATTCTGAAAATCAACAACCAGTAAAGGTCCAGAAACAATTTCAATTATAATCTGTTACTTTAAACAGAATTTAACACTATAATAAAATATGGTGTTTATGGATCCATGTTATACACTGACTTTTCAAATAAAATAATCTAAAAGAAAACAGAAAATGTTAAAATTTTAAATCTAAAGGGTTTTTTGAAGTAGAGAACAACAATTGTTCAGTTTGGTATAAAGACAGTTTCCTAATTCACATATTTTATAAAACACCTGCACTGACCATTATTTATTTATTTTTCTGTCTTTTTCCTGGTTTAATGAGAGCAGTGGGCTTTATGCTGCCCTGCAAGGCTTTAAACCTGGGTTTCAATGGAGACAAAGCCATTCTAAAGCGCATATCAAGGTGCTCATTTTGAGCCTGGATCCATATTCATTTTTGATTCTGTTCATGGTGGAGAATCCTGCTTCAAAGCAGCAGGTTGAGCCACACATGTGCAGGGTCATCTTTGAGCACCATTTCACTATTCTTTCACCAGTTCACCGCAGTTCTTCCAGCAGACCACACTTTCTGTGCTCTCTTTTTCTCATTGTCTTCTCCTTCTTTCCCATCGCCCGGCTTGCCACAGGTTTACCTGCTGTGTCTAAAAGTAGCAGCAGCAGCAACCCAGACTGACAGCAGCTCATTGGATCATTTGTATCACGTGTAGCCTGGTGCCGGACGCTTCACAGGGCTTTATCATATTAACAGGAGAAGCGGAGTAAGTGAATTTAGACACCATCGTTGGACAACATGCAGTCATGTATAAATGTTTTAAATCAGGTTGGGTCCGGATTAGCCAGCAGGTGGGTCCGGATCTGGACCCTGGTCCGCTAATCCATGACTTCTGCCATATTGAGATGTCTCGCAGCAGCCCTTGAACACCCGGCGCAGCCCAATTTGTTTCAAACATGTTTTAAGCCTCCAAGTGTTGACATGGATGAAGCTTGTCCAAAGTGTCACCAAATCAGAGATGCTGGTCTGGGCACAGGCAGGCAGACAGACGCTGTATCCAAGCTTCTGCAGAGCTGTCAGCACGTAACTATCAAAACATACGTAAACACATTAGACCTCTCTAGATTTACATAAAAACCCAAAAGAACGTATTGTTTAATCTAGAAAGAAAAGGGAAATGCTCTAATCACTATCAGACAGGGAAGCTATAGCTGTGGATTTCCAGTGACAGCTCCCCCACCGGAATATGAGGGTCTACCACTAGGAGGAATTAAACAAGAGGATCATAATTCTGATTAACTAACCATGAGAACAAAATTCTGAGGTGTACTTTCCTACCTAAAAACCTCATAAAATGACAATTTTCCCACTCAATAACAAAAAATAAAGCAAAGCAATCTCTTCATTGCATCTGCCATCAGAGGGGTAATTACACTCATTACTCGACATCCATCAAGGACGTCAAATTGCTCCCAATGCCGTCTTATTACGTAGAGCACAAGCCTCCAAAATGAGGTGTTGGATGCTAGTTTTACATTCAAAACGCATTCGGTGTCAAAACAGGATTTTTGTTTCCTGAATTGGTATAAAAAGGACAAAATCCAGAGAAAAGACTACTGCACACCAGTTTACACTATACATATAATTATGTTCAATATTATACAATGCTTCCCTAATCTTCAGATATGTTATCATGATTTTCTATGCATTTTCTAGCTGCTTAGATAGCGAGGTTGTGCTTTAACCATTGGCTAAAGTGCAGGATAGTCAGTGTTTACAATGGTGCTATTTTCAAAAGGTCCTGTGGAGGACAGCCAATTGAAAATCATTTTGTGTCACTTAAAATTTGATCATGATTGTACATTTTTAGAAAGAAACATAACAAGGGAAAATAGCTATTTGCCAATAGGTATGTTTAAGCTAAAACATAGGAAAAACAAACACATCTGTGATCCATTATTGTTGCTGAATGAGATGAGGAAGAGTTCCTAACTTAACGCTAAACAGTAAAGCAGTCTGAGTTTACAGTACTGCTGTCCTGGTAGGGCCGATGTGTAGTCATGTGGAACTGTGTTAACTCTCTACTGACATCATGAAGCAAATCACTCTCACCACATTTATCAATGAATATTCATGACAGACTCTCTCCATCAAACTTTATCGGGCTCAGTGTCTCTCAGCGCAGGACATGAAAGCACAAAGAGTTGATATACATACCATAATTATTGCCTCTCGGCTCTGGGCCCCTTCTACCTCTGCATCGACCAGGTGCTTTCAACTGTTTGATCCGACTTATTAAACGTAACTCCCGTCTCTTGATCTGAAGCATTTAAGCTTGCTGCTAATTGAACGCTGCCTGACATTTTAGCTCACCCAGACCTGACAAACATGTCAGTTTACGCCTTTCAGTATAATTGGGTTTCCATCTCGGCTCGGTTAGCTGCCCTTCGTGACAGTGCTGAAGATGGAAGGCTGACAAGTCGGGGAAGGAAACCAAGAGATACAGGTTCATTACGTACACACGATCTGATACAAGGCAAACAAGAGTAAGTTACCCTCTTTAGATGTCTGATCTCATTTGCCTTGAACCAGAGAAGTAATGACTTATTCAAGCAGTGATCATCAACTAATGGCATAAAATACCCTCTGGTGGGTAATTTTACCCACCATTCTAAACTAGATTCTGCCCAACTGTAGTGTGTTTTTATTTTACAAATGTCAGAGTACGGGATGCAATATTAGCCTAAAACACAAACCCAAATACAAATGGGATGATTCTCATTAAATTACAATATTATCCATCCGTCATCCATCCCATCCATCCATCCATCCATCCATCCATCCATCCATCCATCCCATCCATCCATCCATCCATCCATTCATCCATCCATCCATCATCCATCAATCCATCCATCCATCATCCATCCATCCATCCATCCATCAATCATCCATCCATCCATCCATCCATCCAATCCATCCATCCATCCATCCATCATCCATCCATCATTTCCTTCTTTCATCTGAGGAACATTGCAAAAATTAGAAATATCTGTCCAGGGGTGATGCTGAGAAACTGAATCCATGCATTTTGTTACTTCAAGGCTGGACTAGTTTCTGTAATTCTTTACTATCAGGGAGATCCACAAACTGTAGTTAAAGCCTTCAGCTGATCAAAATGCTGCAGCCAGAGTTCTGATGAAAATTAAAAAGAGATCATATCTAAGCCTATCCTGGCTTCTCTTCAGTGGCTTCCTGTTAAATCCAAGAATAGAATTTAAAATCCTCCTTCTCATATAAAGCCTTAAATGGCCAAGCTCCATCTTATATCAGAGATCTGATTGTTCCTTATGTTCCTAACAGAGCACTTCATCTCTCTCAATCTGCAGGTTTACTAGTGGTTCCTAGAATTTCTAAAAGGTAGAATGGGAGGCAGATCTTTTGGGTTATCAGGCTCTCTCTCCTGTGGAACCAGCTACCAGTTTTTGAGTCCGTGAGGCCGACACCCTGTCTACTTTTTAGGCTAGGCTTAAAACTTTCCTTTTTTTGATAAAGCTTATAGTTAGGGTGGCTCAGGTTTGTCCTGAGCTATCTCTATGGATTATGCTGCTATAGGCTTAGAATGCTGGAGGGACATAGGGACCCACATTTCATCATTCTGCTTCATTCTCTCTCTGTTCTCCTATTCTGCAGGATCTTTTAGTTCAATCTCCAACATTCTGCTCTCTCTGCTTTTCCTCAGAGTAGCTTTGCCTCGTCTCTGTTCCTGTTTGGCTGGTGACCTGTGGCGTCATCCTGGAAAGAAACATCAGCTGTGCTGCTTCTATCAACACCCTTGTTTTATATAGATGTTGGAGATGGCCTGTTTTCCAGTGGTCCTGTTTCTCTGGCCGTGACTGAGTGGATGTGCTCTCTTCGTCCTCCTCTGGCATGGGAGCTGCCTTGGAGCTGGTCTGCATTAACCCTTTATAGAGCACTCAGTGAAATACTTTGAAAATCAAAATTTAAAGCAAATAGTGTTATTTGAATCTAGGGCAAGACCTTATTACCTTTGTAACATTAAAAAATATGGATATTTTGTTGGCAAAAATTAATTAATCAATTTATTAACAAGAAACACCAACTTGCCCCCATATATTAAGTAAAATAACAAAGGTTCTTCCATATGAAATGAATGAAAAACACTCTGGTACAACATAACCTTAGAGGCATTAATGCTGATACCGGCACTTACATTTTTTAGTTTATAAACCTAAATATAATTGTAAACTAGGCTTAATATCGTTTGAACTTTACTTTTTAACTTTTAAATGAGCTTTATACCGTTTTTTCTTGACTTGTTAACCTTATTTTTTCAACTTAAAAATAAAAAAAAGGCAATACAGAAGAGGCATAACAAAATAGAATAATTTGATATCCGAGAGCAATTATTGCTGTGTACAACAAATGAGTAAAATACAACAAATCATATTTCACTGAAAATCTGAATCTCAATCCAAATCTGAACTATAAATCAGATTATAAATCTGACAATACTATAGACTGAGCAGCTGCAGTTATCACAGTTATAGCAAAACTCTACAAAAGTTTACATCTCACCATTTTTTTATTTAATTTATGAAGATTAAAGCATAGTTTAACATACAGTAATCATATTTGAAAACGCAATGTTATCATATTTTAAACATGATTGTATCGTCTGCAAACTTAAGGACCTGTCAAATCAGAAAATGTTTTCCTCTATTCACTTTTAGGGAGAAAAAATACATTACTGTGCAGCTTGTACTTCCTAAGTAAATAATAAAAAATGAAAACGCATATAAAAACCCTCCCTTCCGACCTTCCTCTATCCCAGTTCCCCTCTCTGCATCAGCCTGAGCCCCTCCACCCCTCTGCCCATCTGGAACGGTGACTCCCAGCTTGCTTCTTCTCCTCAGCCACCCGAGCTCTGGGATGTTTTGCTGCTCCGCTCGTCACAGACATTTGCAGATTCTTGCCTCGGGCCTAACAGATGTTACGTCCCCTCAGACCCACCAACACACCACCTAACAACAAAACCATCATCTGTTAGCTTCTCCTCGACTGCGCTAGAACCACAGCTCATGTTCCGTTCAGTCAGCAGAGCGTAGCTGATTCTCTGATTCACCCTGCATGCGGCGTGGCCTTAAAAAGCCGACAGACTAACAGACGCTTCCCCTCCCTTCTGCAGTGTTTCCTCTCTAAAACGTTCACCTACATGAGTTAATATCAGTATGCTGTGATTGCAGCAGGTGGTATAGCTCCAGGTAAGTCTGGTGAAAGTAAGCATGTGCTGTAACAACCGGGTGATCAGCAACAACTTCGTAATTCTGCTGCAGGCAAGATTATGCAACAGTCCTCTGAAAGTAAGTAATAAAAATCATTTTTGCTCTCTGCCTTTTTGAATATTCCTTCTTCATAAATGTAGATTTTTTCTCATGCTTATTGCTGCTTTCAAATTAAAAGCACCCGGCTGACGAAACACAATAAGGCCTAGATTGAGTTCTGAAAGTAGTTTTTTCAGCATTAATTCTTTAAAAAGTAAAAAGTGCAAATGTGTAATAAAGCCCTTACCGGTAATATTAACCCTAATGGGATATGGCACCAGGAGTGAGGAGCTCCAGGTGTCTACATAAAAAAAAAAGGATATGGTAGTGGTTCTTTACAAAATGTTAACAGTGTCACTTGTATCAAAAAACAGGTAAAAGTGAGAGGCAAGTGAAAAGCAAATTAGACCCACCCGTTTGTCTGTTGTAGTGTATTGGTTTTGCATCCAAATCATGATGAGTGTGCTTGTGTAACCTCTACATTTTTTTAGTCAAAGGTGTGTGCTTCGTTTTCAAGGTGTAAGTGTCCAGCTAAATCTAGCTTAGAGCTACTGACTGTCAAGTGCTGTGCCAGGCTTTTACAGAGATGGCAAAAGTACTCACTTTCCGTACTTGAGTAAAAGTACAGATACTTGTGTTAAAAATACTCTGGTAAAAGTGGAAGTACTGATTAAACCTCTTTACTCAAGTAAAAAGTAACAAAGTACAGGCTTGTAAATTTACTTAAAGTATAAAAGTAAAAAGTAGAAACCACTTTTTTTCATGCCGTTGCCTACATTTTAAATGGATGTCTACCAATAGGACTAGATCTCCTTGTGTTAATTTTCAATCATCTAAGCCGCCCATGCTACTATGCTAAAGCCACCGCCACCAACCGCCCGAATCTGTCAATTCATCTTGTAGTGGTGGTCAAATGCAACGTAGATTCCCCATCCAATTAGATTGAATTTGGTATTGACGACGTGAAAAAATAATAACGGTAACCCACTGAAATGATTCAAAAACTAAAGTAGCGAGCCAATTTTTTAAAATGTAAGGAGTAGAAAAATACAGATATTTGTGTAAAAATGTAAGGAGTAGAAGTAAAAAGTCACCATAAAAATAAGTAGTAAAGTAAAGTAAAAATATCAGAAAAATCTACTTGAGTACAGTAACTAAGTATTTGTACTTCGTTACTTCCCCATCTCTGGTCTTTTATATAGTTGTTCTTCACTTTCTCCAATAAAAGAGTCAGAGCAGCTAAAGACCTTTGAAGACCAACATTTTCAACATTTTGACTGAGAGGACAGATAGTTTGAAAGTGTAGAAAAAGAAGCCATTTTTGTTAAAAGATAAAACCTATCACTTAACAAAACGGGAAGGTTTGTGGTTTCAACTTGCAAGTATCAGCAATTCAGTCCTCATTCAACTCATTCCAGTGAGGCAACACAAGCACACTCATCATGAGTGAAATGGTTTCACACAAAACACATACAAAGCAAAAGACTTCAAGCAATCAAGGAAATAATGGATGGGTCTTTGATTTGCTTTGGACTTTTCGGGCAACAGTGGCGTTGGATGTAGGAGTTTGCCCTGAAATCGAAGGGTTGAAGGTTCAAGCCCCGACTCCCACTTTCAGTGTCGTTGTGTCCTTGGGCAAGACACTTCACCTGCATTTTCTACTGATGGTGGTCAGAGGGCCCGGTGGCGCCAGTGTACAGCAGCCCTGCTTCTGTCAGTGAGCCCCAGGGCAGCTGTGGCTACAATGTAGCTTTGCCACCGTGAGTGTGTGCGTGGAATGGGTGAATGAATGTAGTGTAAAGCGCTTTAGTCAAATCTCCTGACTTGAATAAAGGCGCTACATAAGTACATGCCATTTACCATTTGTGCACCTTTCCCACTGACTGAAGAAGCAGTTTAAACCCGGGAACAATCGGCTTTTAGTGGCAGTGGGAACAACTCACTGAAACGTGTCTATCAGGGTGAAAATCACATCGGCTTTGAGACATGAGGTGGGAATACCAGAGCCAGGTCGACCTGCTAAATTGCTCACACCATTAAACGCAACGTATGGACGCCAGCACGGCTCGCCAGTCGCATCTGATCTAACAAGCCGAAAAGACTCTGATTACTTTCGATAAACATGGAGCAGCTTTGGTAAGAGGGATTCAGAGGGACAGAAGAGCGAAATAATAAAGCACATCGACTATGCTCTGGCTTCCTTACATGTTGCTCTCCATTGTTTACTTTCCTGAATTCGCTACCACTGGTGACATCATCAAAGCTAACCCACCATGATGGGGTCAGAGGCCACGCAGCTGCCAGCTAAGAGTTGGACCAGCTTTTTATGCCAATGGGAAGGGAGCCAAATGTCGATTTTTAGCCGGTTGACCAATGTTATAAAAACTCACGTTAAGGCTTTGCAATGTGTTTAGGAGGACGGGCATTCATGTTACATACCTTAAAACATCAGCACTCCAACCAATTGTTGCTCTGGAACAATTTGATTGAACTGACAAAGACTCCTACAGAGCCCTCAAACGGTCTGAGAGGAACTGAGAGAAAGTCCAGTTGAATCCAAAATTAAGCCAGCTTTGTGGTTGCCATGGCCTGGATGAATGATAATTCACACAGGCATTAACTGCATGTAATAAGTCACGACTGCAAGTATGCATCATTTTGTACACATCTCCCTGATTCGATTGTAGGACTCCAGCAGCTATGATAAAATGCAGGAAGAGGCACTTCCACTCTCTTTAAATACATTACAAGGCAGGGAACAATAAGGGCAATAAATTATGTTTGAAAATTGGGTTTAAAGATCATACTTAGGACTGGAAGCAGGATGCATAAGAGAGCTAAAATGTTTTCTAATCTTTTGTGTTTAAAGTACTCTGCAAGAAGAAGTAAAATTAATTATAGTTGACTTCCATTTGGCCACTTTGGGTTTTCAGACTTCCGCCGCTGGCGGCACTGAAATTAAATACGTTTGTTTTTGTTCCACAAATACGCCTGACGACAAGGAAAAAACTTTCCAATCCAGTGACAGAGAAATAAAGGAGCGACTGGTGTGCTCTGTTATTCTACTCTTACCTTGAAAGGTTTGTGTTTTCACTAGATTACCTGACAAAAACCTTTTAGTGCTCTAAAAATTCAACGTGATCCATTTCTGGCAGGGAAGCGCCACATTCATATTCACTGAAGTGTTCATAATGAACAGTTTGACCCTAAAAGCTGAAAACCAGTAAACTGAAATAATTATAAAGTAATAAGTGTATCATTTTTTATGCAGAAAGGGAAAGTTTTAAAGGGTTTGCTTGATAGCTCCGCTGCAGTTTAACATGTGTCATATTTGACTTTTTAAATTTTCCATTCACATTAAGATCTACCCTGTAGCTGGAATTTATCTCGTACATTTTTCCTTTATGAGGATAAAAAAAAGATCACACAGTAATTAACAGTGAAAAAATAAGAAGTCCACAAAGAGCGACAGGTGGAAAACAGGTATGTTCGTTTGAGGTCTGATCTCAGGTACATCTGTGCTTCACCCACCTGCCTGCTACTCCCATCACAGACACTCAGGGGGGGAAATGTTTGTGAACATGCAAACACAAGGGTCCACCCACATGGACTGACAGCCAACTGAAGCCTTTGTGATGAAGACGCCTGAGATCCGCTGCTGTTTCTTAAGTCACAGGATTGAAGAGAAAGAGCTGTATTATGCATTCCTCACAGAGAAGACTCAAGCTGAGAGCAATGCAGAAACTGAATCCATCTGTCACTCAATTCCTCCCCAGAAAATTCTCTTTTGTTTTGCAACCATTAGAGGCTATACCCGTTAGTGTGACTGCAATATGTGAGCTTCTCTCTTTTTAAAGCAAGCACTCTGCTTCCTTTGCCAATTTACTATAATTGTGTGCTCTCACACAAAATCTCTGACAAAAACTCTAAATAATTCCCCCTTATCTGTGCTCAATCTCTGATCACACATGTTATGGACCAAGCATGGAGCCGCAAAATGAAAATTGATGTAATTGTTGTGTTATTAGCCTGTTTTCTCTTTGTCTGACCGTTGGGTTCGACCACTATCCATTTTTTTTTGCTGCCCTTTTCCTCCCCTCTCCGTGCCATCCTTGCTCACTTGCTTTCTGTCAGTGGACCCTCCCTCTCTGGTGCTTTACTCCCTCGATCTCTAGCAGCCTCAAAGGTCTGATTTGCTCCCATTTCTGCAGTAAAGAGAGAAGCTTTTGTTTCCCCACAGCAGGAGTCACATGGCGCCCTCCATGGGGGCAGCAACCAGAGTCAGAAATCAGCAGTCTGCTAACCTCACTCACTGCTCTCCCGGCTTGTTCCACATCTGAGAAGGGATATTTACAGTAATTTGTCTACAAACTGCTGTAAGACCTAGAAACTGATTTAGAGAATAATTATCAGCATTTTGTTCCACTGGTATCTTCTGCAAAGAAACTACAGCTTGTTAGAGGCGAAGGAAAGCAGTTTGAGTGGAAATATACTGGATGGCTTATTTAGACACATGTCTGAAACAGTTATTCTCTGATGGGTCGGGTTGATAAATGGAGCGGTCAGTAATCAGCTTCATTAGATCCATTTTAGACACCCTGCTAGTACATAATCAAAGCAGATAGCATCTGAGAGGTGACACATTCATCCTACTGATGACACGGGAGGCAATGCACATCCTTTCAGGGAGTGCCTAGTCCAAAAAACTAATATGATCGTCCTACGGGGCTTTTCTTCATTCCTAACCCGCGTTATTACCAACCTCCAAACCATCCATCCATCCATCCATCCATCCATCCATCCATCCATCCATCCATCCATCCATCCATCCATCCATCCATCCATCCATCCATCATCTTCTTCCCACCCATCGGAGGTTGGGTTTCAGGGGTAGCAGCTTTAGTAGTGAGGCTCAGACGTCCCTCTCCCCAGCCACTATGCCCAGCTCTTCCGGGGGGAATCGCAAGGCGCTCCCAGGCCAGCCGAGAAACATAGTCCCTCCAGGGTGTCCTGGGTCCCCCCCTGGGCCTCTTCCCGTCGGGACATGCCTCACCTCACCTTGGAGACGTCAAGGAGGCAGCCTAACCAGATGCCTGAGCCACCTCAACTGGCTCCTCTGTGTGGATATGATGTGGAGGAGCAGCGGCTCTACTCTGAGTCCTCCCCGGATGGCTGAGTTCCTCACCCCATCTCTAAGGGAGAGCTCAGACACACCCCTCCCTGGGCTGCCACCTTATCATGGTGGAGGGGTTTGAGTGTCGCAATGACCTTAGAGACAAAGAGCAGTCTAAAGACCTGTTATGATGGGTAAGATAAATGGACCTAGTGTTCCCTCGATTGGACACGGATCGGCGGGGCCCCATTCTGGAGCCAGGCCTGAAGGTGGGGCACGTTGGCGAGTGCCTTGTGGTCAGGCTCTTACCCATGGAGCCCAACCGGGCACAGCCCGAAGAGGAAACATAGCCCTTCCAATGGGCTTATCACCTGTAGTAGGGGCCAAAGGGGTCGGGTGCAAAATGTGATGGGTTATCTGTAATCATGTTTCTTTATTTAGATTTAGGTGTGGTTTTATTTCCGGTTGTCCTCAGAGGACGTTTCAATTACTCTGTCATCTTTTCTGGGGTTAAAGAGCCAAGAGGGAGGCAGAGGCATCTAACCCATAGACAGACTTTAATCTGCATTGCCTTTAGGTGGCATTAATAGACAAAGAGCGGTATAAATCATTCTGATTGTGCAGCACAGCGTCTGCTATCCATTTTATTCCTGTTTGTGTCTACTGTTGGGTACATTTAGCTTCCAAAAGCAAACATCACAGGTACAGTGGGTTGTTGAGTTAAAAACCTTCTAACTGAGCATTATTCTTTAAGTTATACACTTTTTATTAGATAATCATAGACTTAAATGCTGAAAATGTCCATTGTAATCTTTGGGTACAATACTTTTAGAACAAAAAACAGGATACAAAAGGCTGGTCTAATATTTTCCATATTTTTTTCTAATATTTTTATGCCTTTGTAAAGTTCTTTATATTCACACAAGGTTTACCTTCAGCTATAGCAGAAGTTGTTGGACATAATACCGAAGTGAAACACAACTATGTGTGGGTTTAGGTCTATTTTTCCTATTATGATTATTAAATCAAAGGAAATAGGATGATTGTGGTAAATAGACATAGAACAACACGTCTATTTGCTTCTTTCACTATTTTACTTTTTTTTTTAAACCAAAAACCAGAAGAAAGAATATCCTTCCCATTTTTGTGAAGTTTTGATGATCCATAAAGGAACAACTCTGATCTTAAACAGGCTTTAAGAATCTTTAAGAAACTGGAATATTGCCAAAGTTTGAAAAATCCTGTCCAGAAATGACAGTGAAAACTAGTCCATGCATTTGTTACTCCAAGGCTGGGCTATTGTAATTCTTTACCATCAGGAAGTCCACAGACTGTAGTTAAAAGCCTTCAGCTGATCCAAAGCTTTGCAGCTAAGATCTAATAAAAATTAAAAAGAGAGATCACAGTTCTCCTATTTTAGCTCCCGCTCACTTACATCCTGTTAAATCTACAACTAATTGAACATCTTTCACATTTAAAGGCCTGAACATTAAACCTCTATAATAAAGCAGAGATCGGAATGTTCCTAAAAGAGTAATTCTCCAAACTGCATGTTTAAAAATGGCTCCTTGAATTAGTTAAAGTAGAAAAAGATGCAGATCTTTGAGTTAAACACAGCGAAACAAAGCTATTGACTCGATACAAGACAAGGAAAGATTATTTACACAGCACTTCAAAAAGCTTTACATGATTTAAACAACATAATAGAAAGAAAATAAAAGCAAGTAAAGATAAAAATATGAGAAAAGCAGGTAGCAAATTAAAACAGTTGGGAAACAACCTTAAACTAATAAGCAGTTCTAAACAAATGGGTTTTTAACTCGGACTTCAAAGAACTCAGGCTTTCAGCTATTTTCAAGTCTTCTGGAAGTTCGTTCCAGATCAGTGGAGCATAGATGCTGCTTCTCCATGTTTGGTTCTAGTTCTGGGTGGACAGAGTAGGCTGGAACTACAAGACCTGAGCGGTCGTGACGGGGTTCTATTATGACTTGGTCACACACAAATGACTGGCCAAGATTTCTATTGAGCTTTTTCTTCTGGTGATCAAAGGCAGGTGCAGAATATTTACACGTCCGTCCAAGGCAGGTTAAAATCAGACAAACAGCAGTACCTTCAATGCCAGAGTCCATCACCTTCAGTGAGACTTCTAAGGAGTCCAGCCTAAGGCTGCCTCCCTGAGTAACAGAGCTCTGCTTTAAAGCTACAGACTCCGTCCACAGAAAGCAAAGAAAAAAACAAACAAAATAAAACTGAGCCATTACTCCTAACTCAAATAAACTCTCAAATTATACAATGTTAATAATAATAATTTAAAAAAATAACTGCAATAATGAGAACAAAATTTACTTGTACCGTAAGCAAAAGTACAATACTCGATTTAATAGAGAACCCTCAGTACGTTCTGATGACATCACCACAACATCAATCCCATTATGACTTCCTCCCAGCGCGTCAAAATCCGGAAATAACTCTGCTTGAAAATAGAGCGGGATAAACATTAACTAAAGCAGGAACAATGCGTGTGCACCCATGATGAAGCGCACCAGTCCAAGCTGCAACAAAATGTAAGCTAACGATTATGTATGTGTGTGTGCATGCTAACACGGACTTATAAGTAAGTCCCGGCTGATGACGGCTCCTCTGTAACAATTGAGGTCCTGTTCTATTCAGCGATTTCTAGACTAATAGAGGGATTTTAAAGTCTATTCTCTGAGCTACAGGGAGCCAGTTGAAGGACTTAAGACCTGGGCTGATGTGCTCTACTTTCTTAGTTCTAGTGAGAACACAGGCAGCAGCGTTTCGGATCAGCGGCAGCTGTCTGATGGACTTTTAGGACAACCTATGAAGACACTGTTGCAGTGATTAACTCTACTAAAGATGAATGAATAAATGTGTTTTTCTAGATCCTGCTGGACATTAGTCCTTTAATCCTGGAGATGTTCTTCAGGTGAAAAAAAGGCTGACTTAGTAACGGCCTTTATGAGCCTCTGAAGGTTCAGCTCTCAGTCCAACAGATAGAAAGCCATTGAACCAATCTGTCTAGATGATTTGATTGATATAAGTGCTATAGGGAATTGAATCGAAGAAAAGCTCTTAAAAAGCATTCAAAAAACTCTAACAGGAGATCATGTTGGATTTTATGTTTCAGAAATAAAGTATATATAGTTTAAATAGAGTTTAATATAATCAGCCTTAATCCTGTTTAAGCACTGATCTGTCTAAGAACTGTTTAAACTATTCATACATGTTTTTGTCTGTAGCAGCGTGGAGTGGAGAAATCAGCCTAATATGCTAGTGTATAATCTGAGTCCTTTCCTCAAGGTCTTTCTCCCGGTGTTTGAAAGATGAAGGGGCAGCTATGATTATTATCATCCATTAAAGGGGAGATTTGAAGATATTATCTATGTCTTTGCTGTAAAAAAGAAAAAAATCAGTGCAAAAGTTTCATGTAAAATTCACTTAAGACATCAGTGGTGATCTGAAAAATCAGTACAAAACTTGAAAAGACTCAAATCTTTCTGTAAGCCTAAACATTCGAAATAAAATCGTCAACAGAATGAGTTTACGATGTCTGGATTGGTAAATTCAAGTACTAACGCGGACATTTGGTCCGGAAATGATGTCAATATAAACTCAGACACTGGATCAGGTCAACCTGCCTGATCTACTGCTGCTCCATGTCCTGATGCCCTATCTAGGTGGAGCAGAGCTAGAGCGCCTGAGTCATATGCAGCCTTAAGTTTTCCACAAAGCTTTCCTGGATTCAGGTTATATCAGTTGAGACCAGGAGCACCATATGGCAAGCTTCAGAGGGCTTTTATAGGAGAATTCCAGCACTGTCTGCCGCCCTGAACAAAAGCAGATTTTGATCATAATCCTGATGAACTAACTGCACAGACGACATTTTTAGGGGAATTTTCTTTCTTCGTTAAAACTACTTTTTCCCAACTCATCAAATAAGTCAAACCACTGTCTTGGTTGGGAGGAAATGAACAGAGCAGCTCAACACTTAGATCATCAAATGGAGTGTCTGACTTCAAAATACACAGAGCTGAGGCATTGGACGCTTGTTTGATGCTAAGAAAATGCCCCACACTGCCCCCTGGGAAACGCACAATGGCAGCCCACTGCTCCCTAAGGGGATGGGTAGGTAGATTTATCCAATGTGAGATCAATAATGTTCAATTATTATTATTATCACTGTTCTCCAACTTTTTTCCTTAATGGGGAAAACTTTCATGTTTCACACACTTCTCCGATCTTTAACCTACTGTACCCTTATTAAATAATTCTGAGAGCCAAAAGTTTGTTCAACTATTGTCACCCATTCCAGGTAGGCAATAAAAAAAGTTCTACTACTGGATTCACTTTGTATTAGTCTTTTTCCTGCTTCACAAAGGTAGGCAGCAGCTTGAAAAAGCCATGATGGCAATTATTTTACATCCAAGTAGTATGCAGTTCTTCATATATACACAGCAAATTCAAAAGTTTCTTCAAAGGCAGTGTTAATTTAGCACTTAAAAGAGTTATATTAAACAAATATAACTCTGAGGTGTCACATATTATGAGTTAAAACAGAGTGTTAAATAAATAGTGTTACATACTAAATCTGCAGGTGTTAAAATGGAAAAAAATAACACTTCGTCTATCAACTCTGAACTCCTACAGTGGATTTGACACCCAAAGAGTACATTCACAGATTCCGCCTCCAATGCTACAGGTACCGAACGAAGCTGAGGAAAACTTCAGTCTCCATTTAGTGTTATTCAGACCCGTTTATCCAACCTGGTAAGTAATTTCTCTCAGATTGTTTAAATATTTTTATTTGCTTTCTAACTCTATGGCGTTGTTTGATACAAAATAGAGCCGTGTGATAGACATTTGCTACGTTGCATTAGCTACATTGCTTCGGTGATAGCCTGATAGTCAAAATGACTGGCTTCACAGAAGTAACAATTAATTTACTGATTGTCTATGCAGTTCAGTAGTGCAAAAATAATCTTTATTAAATTTCCTCACAGGAGATGCTTGTAAAGGTGGAATATAGGGGAGTGCAGAAGTACAATAAAGTTCCACAAAGTGATGAATGCTTTTATTACTCCCAGTTTCTTCAAGATTGTTTGTATTCATATGAAATTTAAAGTGGTGTAAATTAATCTCCAATGTGACAAATTTATAGTAAGGCTTTATTTTATGTTTTAGTTAAATTTAATTTCAGTTTTCTTTTTTTCAGTAACAGCTAAATTCTGCTGTGAGCTTCAGCTCTTCACAAAAGGTGTCCTCGTCCTGACTGATACCTCGGACACTGAAGTTGACTCAGACATTTTTGATGAACTTCTAAGGTCTGGGGTTCGAGCTTTCATGCTTGGATACCAAAACCAGCTAGCAACAGGTAAAACTGATTCATAATAATCTGGAGTAAATTCCTTTATGATGTTTAATTCATATTTGAATATTGGTGCAATGTAAAAAAAAATCCTACCCAATTTTTATTTCTTTGAGATAAAGAATACTGTTGAATACATATCAAATACAATTATTTTGTTGTGCATTAGTTTAATTGTAATTTATGCACATGGCTTTTTGGTGTTATTTTCTAGATATTGAGATCAGTTTGGTTGAAGATGAATTACAATCATCAGTGCAGGCCACCCCTCTTGTCACTCCAACATCACCAGTTTCACTGTCAGACCATTCCTCATCCCCTGCTTCTTCTTGTTCTTCGGATTCAACTCTTATCCTCAAAAGTACAAAGAACAGAAAAAAGGGCCAAGAAGAGCTTGATCGTGATGATGCAAAACAGGTCAGAAGCAAAGCCTATAGCCAGTTATTGGTGTTGATATTAATTTTAAAAGCAGTAGCCTTTGGGCCAGCTACTAGAGGTTAATCAGAATATGTATTTTTGTTTTACAGAGGGTGTATACAGTCCTGAGGTCAAACCCAAAGGGTGAAGAAATCTTCAATGAATATCACAAAACTAAAACGCTCTCAGATGCAACTCGTCGGCAAATGGTCAACATACTGGTCGCAGATATGATAGAATCTCATGGGTATAACTCTTTTGATGATCAAAGAAATCCGTATTCACTGACCAGAGTAGTGATACTTCTTTTTGTTTTCAAAAGGAGGATCCCAGCCATAAGTGTTCGGACTAACTATGCCCTGGGGATTGCAACTCTTTTTCCATATCTTCAGGATCCATACTCAAAAAATGGTTCTGTATGTATTCTGTCTGAAACTCCACATATATGTAATTTTGCCATGTAATTGCAGTTTTGACAAATAAGTGTCCCTTTGTGTAACTCCCACTGTTACTACACAGAAGTCACTTGTTGGAATGTGTGGATCTGTTGTTGCTCATTTACAAGCTTCTGGTCTTTCTGACAGTGCTGTTCAAACAATAATTTGTTCTGTTGAGGAAGCTCACCTATGTCAGACCTTTTGACAGGCAATATTCTAATAAAAGTGAGAACATGTATATTGTTCCACATTGTTACATGTTTTGAAAAAACATTTTCTAATTGTGGTGCACTTTTGGAATAAATATTTGCTGAAAAGAACAAACATTGCTTCTTTCTTTATTTATTTTTCCCAAGGGATTTTTATATGTTCAGAAAAGTAAAATTTCCAGCATTTAGTTTTAGAGAATAACTCCAATGTAGTTAGGAAAACATTCCATGAGAGTGTTAATATTCCAATTCTAACACCGAGTTGGTGTAATTAAGTGTTAAATTATCAACTCCAGAAAGATTTATTTTTTAACACTAAATAAGAGTTACGGTGCCAACTCTCCAAAAAGAGTCAAATTAACTCTCTCTGGTGTGGACCCATATAGAAACTTCAAGAGTGTTAAAATCAAATCTGACAGTGTTAATTTGAGCATGTTGGATTTGCTGTGTACATACGCACATCAATTCCAAACAGATGGTATCGGTATCGGCCAATACTGCACAGCCAGGTATCGGGGCCAAAAAATGGCATCAGCGCAACGCTATTGATTATCTAGGTGTTGTTTGATAGCTGCTAATCAGTTTTTATTGGTCTGTGGAATCCTGTAGGACAGCGGTCCCCAACCTTTTTTGCGCCACGGACCGGTTATATGTCAGATAATATTTTCACGGACCGCCCTTTAAAGTGTGGGGGTAAATACGATAAAAAAAAATGATCCGACTGGCATAAAATCAAATACAAACAGCATAAAAATAAAACTCACCGTTATGTTGAATTAGTGGGAGCCTTGAGCTTGTTTCTCCGAAACAAACCGGTCCCATCTAAGCGTAATGGGAGACAATGACACATGAAGTGTGCTCCTGATGTCCGGTCTGCTCTGTAGCTTTGAATTGGTCGCTGTAACCGCAGAAAATCCCGCTTCACAAAGATAGGATGTTATAGATAGGATGCGTCTTGACCTGAATTAACCAGTTTCATGAGGCACAGATGCACCAACTGATGTAATCGGGAGATAATACCCTAATGATTTGTATTTTTCAAAATAAAACACCACTCAGACTCTGATAAAGTCTGAGTGGTGTTTCGATAAATTATATTTAAATATATATTTTTTTTTTCTGTGCGGCCCGGTACCAAATGACTGATGGACCGGTACCGGTCCGCGGCCCGGTGGTTGGGGACCGCTGCTGTAGGACATACAGGACAGTAGCCTCTGACAGAGAGGGGACTCACTCTGTTTACTGTTAAATTGTCTGTTAAGTAGTGGAAAATGCACCAACCCTGGAAACACCTACAGTCATGATAGCCTCCGGGATGCTACTGTGATACGCTGTTCTTTTTATGAACTTCAAGCCCAAACAAATAGCCAGGCTACTGCAACACAGTAACATGATCAGTGTAAGTGAAAGGTGTTTCAGCCTGTGTGAGATTATTGGTTTTCATGTCTGTCTGTAAATAGGAGTAAAATGGCTACAAACAGAAGCAAACAAGGCTGTCTTATTTTGATTTGTCGCCTCATGTGTCCGAGTTTGCCATTTACATTTGGAGAGATATTAACAACTATACTTCATCTTAATCATCCACCTGTGTCTGGGTTAGAACGGATGTCTGGTGCTGCTCTGTAGGGAGGAAAGAGATTTTCCAATTATTAGTTTAGGAAAAAAACATGTATGTAAGCTAAAATGTGGAAAAAAACATGATTTCTAAATGGAAAAAAATGCTGTTCAGATATGAAACTTTGAAAAACTGTTTAAGCAGAGATATGTTATATGTCTAAATCAGTAAGGGATTTACCATAAGGCAATACTAGGCAGCTGCCTAGGGCCCCAAGTTCCTGGGGGCCCCATATAAAACTCTGTTTAAATGTATTTTTAATACAACTATTCCTTATTTGTTCACATTAATTATATTTTTGATAGAATTGCTTTTATTAAAATGCCACTGTGAACGCTGATGATGATATTAAGCGTGTCTCAGCCCCCTCCTTCAGTGTCCACCATATTGGATCAGTCCATTTGCTGCACACATGTTCAGAAAGGTCCAAAACAGACAGCAGCAAACCATTTGAAAACAAATCCATGCAAAGAGCAGAGTGTTGCCAACTTAGCGCTTTAGTTGCTATATTTAGCCACTTTTCTCAGACCCCTCTAGCACTTTGATTTCTAAAATATGATTATTTATACTCTAAATATATTTATTTCTCTTTCCTCTAATTTTTTGCATTTACTTTTAGGAATTTCATTCTTTCAAATTACGTTTTCCAGATCACATTATCATTATTTCTGGGGGCCGGCTTTCTTCTGCAGCGAGAAGCAAAAATGCATTTGCAATGCAATTCATACAATTCAGTATAAAAAAAGGGGCATTCGAAAGACTGAAATTTGAAAATATAAATTTTATAAAAGTAATAACAAACTAAAAACTGAAAAAAAAAATACAATATGTATAAAAAATAAACAAATAAAAAAATACAACCTCTTAAAAAACAAAGTTTCTCTCAAAATATTTTTCTTTGCAAAGTTTCCTTTCTGGATTTCCTTTTTTTATTTTTGTTTTTTTTTTGTTTTACCTTTTCCCAAACATGCTCTTTGCTTGCAACAATAATGGATCGAAATTCAATCCATACTCAGTGAGCTGTTTATTTGGATTTGAAAGATGCTGTGATCCCTTGTTGTTCCTTTCTAATTAGAAAGAGATCTGGATCTTTTAACTGGCTTTGCTGAGGTCCAACCACTCTTAAAGAAAAACAAAAGCTTGACATCTTTTGCTCATTCTGCTTTTCAGTTTGATTGAATTCAAATCATGACAGTGAGAAACACAACAGGAATGGTTTCCTGTGAAATTAGATAAAGAGTTAAATAAATCGACCCTTCTTGCTGTCCAACCCATCAGAGGTTCACTTTTGTGCCACATATCTGCATCCATGACTGGAACAAGAAAATGTTAACTCTCAGTCATTATCCCTCATGAAATACCCTCCAGAGGCAATAAAAGTAAATGGCTGCAACAAGGTCAGAGAAGAGAGAGAAAGAAAAAAGATGCTCCTGGGTTACAGAGCAGTATTTGCAAAAAAACATATTTACTGAAAATGGAGATGCATAAAATCTATCTAGAAATAATTGTAATGGTCGAGGGTGATAATGGCACCTGAGTTAATTTTCCAAAATGGACCTGAGCAGAGAAAAAGTAATTAACAGACATCATTACAGATGTCCTGCCTCTGATATACACACAGTCCTGTGTGAAAAACCTAGAAATTGTCATCTGACTGGCATTAAACCTCATCTACACTTTAGTAGCAGAGCAGAAATTATTCTGTTCTAGTAGCAGAGCAGAACTGGTTCTGTTGTTGGAGAGCAGACATGGTTCTGTTCTAGTTGCAGAGCAGTGATGGTTCTGTTTTAGTAGCAAAGCAGAACTGGTTCTGTTGTTGGAGAGCAGACATGGTTCTGTTCTAGTAGCAAAGCAGAAATGGTTCTGTGGTTGGAGAGCAGAAATGGTTCTGTTCTAGTTGCAGAGCAGTGATGGTTCTGTTTTAGTAGCAAAGCAGAAATGGTTCTGTTCTAGTTGCAGAGCAGTGATGGTTCTGTTCTAGTTGCAAAGCAGAATTGGTTCTGTTCTGGTTGCAGAGCAGTGATGGTTCTGTTCTAGTCGCAGAGCAGTGATGGTTCTGTTCTAGTAGCAAAGCAGAAATGGTTCTGTTCTAGTTGCAGAGCAGTGATGGTTCTGTTCTAGTTGTAAAGCAGAGCAGTTGCATGGTTCTGTTCTAGTTGTAAAGCAGAAATGCAGTTGCAGAGCAGAAATGGTTCTGTTCTAGTTGCAGAGCAGAAATGGTTCTGTTCTAGTTGCAGAGCAGTGATGGTTCTGTTCTAGTTGCAGAGCAATAATGGATCTGTTCTAGTAGCAAAGCAGAAATGGTTCTGTTCTAGTTGCAGAGCAGTTGCATGGTTCTGTTCTAGTTGCAGAGCAGTGATGGTTCTGTTCTAGTTGCAGAGCAGTAATGGATCTGTTCTAGTTGCAGAGCAGTGATGGTTCTGTTCTAGTTGCAGAGCAGTGATGGTTCTGTTCTAGTTGCAAAGCAGAAATGGTTCTCTTCTAGTTGCAGAGCAGTGATGGTTCTGTTCTAGTTGCAGAGCAATAATGGTTCTGGGCATCATTCACTCTTTTCTTTGGTCTCAGTGGCAGAATGTAGTGGAAAGGGTTCAAACCCTTTTACCAAACCTGAGCCAGGTTTCCAGACACTTCCTGTTATTTAAACAGAGGATTTGATCTGGTTTCAAACCCATGAACACGTAACTGAAAGTGGATGGCATCCAGGATTATTTGATTTTCTCAGCAGCGTCTGGAAAGACATCGCTGTTTTCAGCTCCAAATGGGCACTAATTAGCAGGAAAACAAAAACGACCTTACCTGCTCCGCTTCCCGTCTGACTGCATTATATTCATCCAAACATTCAGAGCTTCATGTTTCTGGGCACAATTACACAAACCTTAAAGCATGGAGGGAAGCAATGTCCAAGCGTATCATGAGCACTGACTCCATCACCTAACAGCTTGTAATGTTACCCTGGCCAATTTACATCAGAATTATCTAAATGAAGACTGGGAAAGTATGAATAGCATATTTGACTTATTTTATAAGCAAAGTTAAACTGAAAGATAATTGTACCTTATAGCAAGGATAAAGATTATGATCATCTCCATTCACCATTGCAATCATATTATGTATGTAAGTATAGGACTATCTCATTGTTGAATTAAAGTAATGTCCAAACAAGAGCCTGTTTTTTTCTGCTGTAAATATCTCAGTGCAGGATTTAGACCTGCAGTTATTTTGTTTTTTATGGATTCTCTTCCATCTGTTAACAGATGGTTTTTCAAATCTATTCAGCCATAGTCTAGATGACATTTGGCTGCCAGCTTTTCATTGTTCCTCTCTGAAGAAATGTTTGAAATGTCAAATCTTAAAGGTTTTAGTTGGAACTTCGTCATCGTCTTTGTTATCCCAATCTTACATTCCAATAAAATGTGTCCTCTGCATTTTACCTATCCCCAACTGGAGCAGTGTGAACATAACATCCAGAGTCTGTGTTTTGAACCAGGGATCTTCTCAGGGAGAAACATGATCCTTACAATGATGTCCGCTTTGTCTAAATGACATTGGGTTTGTTGATGCAGGGTATGATGGTATCTTCAACTCCAATGCCACAGCGATAAGCAAACTTCAGTGGGTCCTGATAGCTGCTTGTTTGTTTGCTGAGGTGAATCCATGGGAGAATGTATGCAGTTCATTGGCTCTTCTCAGACTTCAATCTGTCTGATGATCCTTCTGCTTAAAGCCTGTCATTTTCTTCATCCCTGACCATACATCTCTGATATTGTTCCGCTTGAATTTCCTTTCCAGCCTCTTCCTGTATGCCTCCTTATCTTGACCTTAAGTGGCTTGTTTTTTTCTTGTTAAGCAGTTGCTTCAAATTACTTGCAATCCATAGTTTATTATTATGGAATAATTCCACTGTTCTGGTAGGGATGGTGTTATCTACCCAGAAGTTTATGTAGTCAGTCCCACACTGAGTCGTTGCACTGATGTCCTCCCAGTGAGGCTGGCACAGTGCATTATAGTCTCAAAACAAACTTTGCATGGTTTCTTCAGCTTCCTGTGACCATATTCTTACAGTTCCTTTTAATGCAGGTTGTCTCTTATAAAGTGGCTTGTACTCTGTGCAGAGTAAAACAAGATTTTGATCTGATTTCCAAAGAGAAGGTCTTTATTTAGAGATGTATGAGTCCTTGAAATTTGAATACAACAAGTCCAAAGTTGTTTTTTCTCTGGTACAGTAGCTAAAAAACTGTTGGAACATTGGCATTATACCAGCATTGTTATTGCCACACAAGTATTCGGTTGTTAGCTCACATGCAGTGTTGGCAATGACAGAAGGTGGAATGTAAAATGTTAGTAACAGAACGCTGGTAAACTCTTTCAGTTTCACAGCATTCAACACAAGAAGCCCCAAAAAAACAACCCTCAGAAAAAAAAAAAAAAAATTCCTACAGTACATAGGGACCACTTCATAGTTTCTTTGTTGGGAACACTTTTCATCATTCTGCTCAATAATTTCTTCGTTCTCAGATTCTAAAGTATTTGTTAGTTCAATCCCTAACTTATTGCACTCTCTGCTTTTTCATATCATAGTAGCTTCATCTGGTCTGTTTCTGTTTGGCCCTCAGACCATCCTGATGGCAAATATTAGCTGGGCAGCTGCAATCAACACCTTCAATTATAGACAACAGAGTTTGGGGTGTTTTTTCAGTGTTTAGTCTTGTTTCTTTCCAACACATAGCTATGGTGTCAGCTTTTACTGTAACCAGCTTGTAGCTCATCTATTTAAATGTTTATTTCCTAGACAGAGCCACCTGTGGAGCTAATGTAGTTACCCATAGAAAGTATTGATGACTCAGCTTTTCTATTTTCCTTTTCTATGTCTGCTTCTGTCTAATTGAACCCCAAGGCGGCCTCAGCAGATGGCTGCTTATACTGAGCCTGGTTCAGCTGGAGTTTTTACACTCCACTGTTGCTACATGCTTGCTCTGTATGAATGGTTGCTGTAGAGTCAACGACACAGTGCAAGTACACATTTGCTGGTGCCGCATGTCAATCAAAGAGGAGTGAATCGTGCAAAGTCGTGACTGGTTTCCCTTAGATATACAACTTCCAATCTGAGTGGATCATCTGATTAAATATCTGTAAAGTGCCTGAAGATCATGTGTGTTGTGCATTGACTCTATATAAATAATAACTTAATAAACTGATTTAAAATTATTTTTTTTTAAGTATATACATCAGCTTTGACTTGTAAGACAAAAAAAAAGAAAAAAACTCCAACAGATAGTTTTAACCATTATTTTACCAATACCTGGATATATGATTACCTTATATCCATTTCCTCATCATGAATATTCTGTCTAATCTGTTTTTGTAGAATCTACGTCTGAGCAAATGATCAATTCTGCTCTGATTGTCTTCCTGAAAACCCTGAACAATGTGTCAGACATCAATACAATCAGCTGTAAATGGCATTTCACAGTCTGTCAGATGAGCAATGAAAATCAGACCACACAGACAAACATTAATTAATTGAAGATCAAACAATCATCCATGATGCTTACCTTCCTCTTGTTGTTGGGGCTCACATACAGATAGCTGAGGATCGTCTTTGCCCCCACTTTGTCATTCAGCTTCTGGTATGTTGCACCGTAGTCAGTTGACCTGAAATTTAATCAGAAAGGTCTGATGAATTGAATTACCTGTTGCAATTAAGCCTTTTCCTGCACGAGAGTTGGGAGAGTGAGCAGGAAAGAAGCACAGTTGAGCTGAGCTACTTCTAGCAGCTTCAAGCGTGACAAAAATCAGGAAATCACTGAGCTACACCTGGTATGAAGTGACTTTCGTTACATTATTGTTGCAGGCAAAGAACAGGTTTTGTTATGGAAGGCTGAAAAAAAAGCGTTTTAGAAGTGAAATGTATCTTTTATTTAAGTTTCTTTTATTGCATAGTTTTTTCTGAATTCTGTTTTTTGGATTGAGTTTTCTAAATTCTATTTTTTTTAACTAGTTTCTTTAGATAGTTATTCTCTTCACTTCCTCAGAAATGTCAGAAACAAAAATTGTTTATCAGTTAATATGTGCTTAAAGAGCAAGTGTTTATTTTAGGATTGAGGTGGAGAAATCTAAAAAAGGTGAAATTTAAAACAAAACTCTGTACCAAAAGATAAATATTAAGCAAAAAAAAAAGGAAAAAAGTGAAATATGAAAATAAAAGGAAAATAGAAAACAAAATCGTAGAAAACAGAAAAGTTATTCTTAAAACTGTTTTCTGATTAAGAATTTTTTTTGGTTTTGGTTCTTCTTTATATTATTTTCTATTTTTCCATAAACAAAGTATGTTTTTAAATTGCAAAAATAACGGAACGAAATTCATTCCATACCCTGTTGTGTTTTTCAACAGAGGCGACTCAGGTTAGCAACTCCTTTACCAGGTATTTATGAAAAAGTTTACACTTAAACTGAACTATATACATGCTTTAAAACAAAAAGGATCTCATATCATCGTCATCATACGTCATCATCATAAAAAACAATTAAAGAAAACAATAAAGAAAAAAACTAAAAAAACACACATATTCACTGCATTATGGTATTTTCAAATGGTGGTTTATATTTAGGGTTAAAAGTCTTCCAGAAAACAACCAGACATTTCAAAATTTCCTTATTTTTCCTCCTCAGTCCACATAATATTCTCATAAAAGCTTTAGGGATCAAAACAGAGTCTTTCTGGCTTTAAACATGTCTTGGCAGCAGCTCTGGGTGCAGATCTCTCCAGTGGAAGCCATTTTTCTTCAGCCATGACCTCTAACCTTTACCCAGACAAGCCTCTATAGCGTTGGTGTTGCTCCAGGTTCCCCTGTGACCTCCTGGATGAGTTGTCAAAGTGATCTCTAAATAATTTTAGAAGGTCAGACCTTTCTGCAGAGGATTCTCCTCTATTGTCCTCTGGATTCATAAAGGCTATGGAAGTATTTTCATTCTGATAGATGCTACAAACTTTGCTTGTGATGTAGTCTTAAGTTTCTTCAGATCAGTTTGTTAGTCTTAAGTGTTTTTTTCTCTGGTAATTTGGTAATAACTGGTACACTGGAAAAAATCAAATCTAGATAAGTTGTTTTTTTCTTAAAATAAGTGCATATATTCTTAGATTGAGGAGGAAAAAGATATATTTTGCCAATGGAACAAACCAATTTACATTTAAAATAGGAAAACACAAATTGCATTGTCTTATTTCAAGTGCATATATCTAATTATCTTATTTTAAGAGTAAAATACACATTCCATTGGCAAATTACCCTATTTACCTACTCAAATAAAGGGTAAATAAACTTCATTTAAGAAATCTTTACTTATTTCTAGATCGCTTTTCCAGTGTAAAGATTTGCTTCCATTAAAATGTTAAAGCTTTAATCGAACACAACCTGAAAAAGTATAATACATGTCTATTAATCTAAATATTATATATTTATGAGGTTTTACAGGAACTGCTGCTACTTTCTTTCTAAAGAAAATCATTATCGTATTGAAAATAATAATTGCAGCATCAGTGACTTCTGAGGTTATATTTCTCTACTTCAGGTATACTGCTGTGCTCTCTGAATGGTTGAGCAACGCTTTCTTTAACAGGCTTCTAGAAACTTTCTTTTTATATTTTCATCAACTCTAAACCATTCTTCACTCCTCCACTTGAATCGATTCAAAGATTTCACTGTGATTTTCTGCTAGTTAGTTTTGCACCAATCTTTTCTACCAAAACTCTTTGGTAAAGCTTATTGTTTTAGCTGGCCTTGACCGTGCAGTGGTCTTTATTACCGCTAGAATCAACGTCTTTTTAGCAGTTAAAACAGATTACAAAGACTATAAAGTCCCATCAGGCACAAATCTAGAGTGCAACTGTTCATTTTAGTGGAATAAGGATCTTAAGGAAAACTTTAAACCGATTATTTAACAGAGATTCCATTAGGATAATAACTACTCTTTTACTTTTGATTCATCTGAATAGAAATCTTTGTTTTTAAAGAGAATTTGCTCCACTTTTCATATAATTATTTATTAAACACACACATGCACACTCACAAAGGTTTAAAGATAATCATTAAATATGAATGTGAATGTGCTTGTAGATCAGTGAGGTGAGTCGTCTTTAGTTGTTCCCCATTTTTCTTTCGGAATTTCTTTTGGTATAAATGGTGGTTGAGCCAAATTGACAGTTTTTCATGTTCTTTTTTGCAGCTTTTCTCCAGGTCAAACTGACTTTGGCTTTTCACCATTCTGTGTCCCACCAAAAATTGCTTTTTATTTTTAAAAAGCCCCTTTTTGAACCTACCAAACAGAAATTCACTCATCCAAAGGAATGAAACACTGAGCTTAAATGGCACCAAACTGATGTCCAATAGCTGGCTCTGGTGTAACATTCATTTAGTATAAGATTAGAAAGAATAACAAGGTATGTGTCCTAATTAAAATGTTTTATTGCTATATAAACAAAACATCTCAACAACCTAAAGAAAAGTTGCTTGGTTCAGATGGTTGCTGGAGGTTTTAGGAGCGTCAGAGATGAAGTACTGTAAAAAGTATCTACTTATAGGCAGAAAACAAACTTTGAATTACTCTGAATCTGTATTTATATATTTATAATGTTTTCAATGCAACATGTTAAAAATGAATTTCTCTAAATTAAAATTGTGTTTAGTGTTTTGAAACTGATATTTGCTATTTTTGTGTTTTAAACTTAGTTTTTTCTCATTTTGTTAATGTATACAACCCTTTAAAAAGAACATCTCCTGACTGGAGGCGTGGTGCAAAAATACAACTTTTATTGTTGTTTGGTACAGTTTTCATAGAATGCAACAGTGATCAAATGTAAACAGTGTGAGAGAAAAAAAATGGTGCAAAAAATGCATTGATATAGAAAGGCACCGTCATGTTGTTATAATATAGAAACAGTGCATAAGTGTGATTTTTCATTGAATACTAGGGAGGCTAAACATCCTGAGTAAATTTTCTAAAAAAATGGGTCAAATATACATTTTTAAACTTCATAAATGTGGTCGTTATTCTGATTTAAGTGTGAGGTAAAATGGATTTTATTTCATGAGTATGTTTGTATTTATTTTAATTGAAACATTTCTGAGCTTTAAGCTGTGAAGTTTGAGCCGTTGTAAATTGTTTTATTAAATTACTATCAGTTGGTTTTAGGTCAAACAAAGCTGCTGCTTTTCAATAAGGCATCACAGGACGGCAGAGATGGGAAGTAACGAAGTACAAATACTTCTTTACTGTACTCAAGTAGATTTTTCTGATATTTTTACTTTACTTTACTACTTATTTTTATGCCGACATTTTACTTCTACTTCTTACATTTTAGAAAAATATCTGTACTTTCTACTCCTTACATTTTAAAATATTGGCTCGTTACATTAGTTTTGAAGCATTTCAATGGAGTTACCGTTATTATTTTTCATGTCATCAATACCAAATTCAATCTAATTGGATGGGAATCTACGTTGCATTTGGACGCACCACTACAAGATGAATCGACAGATTCAGCGGTATTCATTCGCTGACAAATCATTTGCAGCTTTAATTGGCGGTGGCGTTAGCATAGTATGTATGAATATGACGAGATGATTGAAAATGAACACAACGGAGATCTAGTCCTGTTGGCAGACATCCATTTAAAATGTAGGCAACGGCATGAAAAAAGTGGTTTCTACTTTTACTTTTTATACTTTAAGTCAATTTACAAGCCTGTACTTTGTTACTTTTACTTGAGTAAAGAAGTTTAATCAGTACTTCAACTTTACCAGAGTATTTTTTAACACAAGTATCTGTACTTTTACTCAAGAATGCGGAAAGTGAGTACTTTTGCCATCTCTACAGGGCGGTTGGATCATTAGGTAGCTGTCAAGAGTCATGTGTAGTTCCGCACAACTTCCAGCAGATGGCGTCACTACTCTTAATCTCTTCTTATTGCACCTAGCGCTGCAATTCTATTTAGGCTCATAAAAAGCTACCTCAATAATATCTGGGTAGAAACTTAGTTTATAAAACTTTATTCTATTAGGATGAAATGGCTTTTGATCTTTTTTGTTGAAGATTCATGGACATTTGACATTTCACATCAGTTAAACCTATATGCTGGTGCTTTTAGCTGCAGTAGAGGAGAAGATCTTAGCTTGAAGCACAGTGTTGGTTGATTGCAAAGTCTTACAGAAATTATGTTACTTTTCCAGAAACAAGCAGTGTAGCTAATTCATTTATAAAAGACAGTAACACTTTAGTCATTACTGCACTTTAAACAAATTGTTATTGATTAGTTAACATACATAAGTAAGGACTACAGTTTCCTGGTGATAGCAGACGTGCACATGTTGTCGCACATGGCGACACAACACCTATAAGTTCAGCATGACCACAGAGGAGAGACGATGTTGCAGAGACACTGATTTAATGACAGCATTCCTACAGTAAAGCGCTCATTGAAGGCTAAATGTTTCTGTGATTTGCTCATTATTTGTGGGAACAAAGAGCTGTGATCTAAAGAAGCGCCTCATCTCCACACTGACAACTGAAGCCTTTGAACATTTTCTTTACTTTCTCAGGGCTAGAATGATTTTATTTGCTTGGTTTAGGTTTTTTCATGAAACATTCCTGGGATCAGGCAGTCATGCTTGGGATTTTTTCTGGAATAGAGTAACCACTGTGTGTGTGTAAGTACTCTGGCTGTAAAAGAGTTGCCTTCAATCAGTAGTAACTTTTTTAGAAAAGTAACTAGTAACTATAACAAGTTACTAACAACCCTGGTAGTTAGGGTTGCTAACTCCCTCGGGAAAAAAAGGGACAAGTCATGGACGTGCCATCTGACCTGATTGCTTTTACCCCTCCTGGCCTGCTGATTTTTCTTTAGCCCCCCTTTGTGTGTTAAATTATTATTTTTAACTATTTGACTCAAATCTGGATTGAATTAGATGCATATTTGCAGTGTGGTTTATATTCATTATCACAGACTTTTTCCACCCAGTTATTTGTTTTTTCCCACTCCTCCCTATATTTCTTCATCCTTTTTTTTTACTCTGAGCAGCGAGGCATCGCTATGCGAAGGTGGCATATGTTATATGTTGTCAGCTCATTGGTCACAATGCAGGACAGGGCCCGGGAACAAGTTTACCATAAGTTTTGTATCTAACGTGCCCTTGTTCTTCATTTTCCATTAGCTTTTTTCTGGCATTCTTTTACTCTCACAGTATTACGGGACAATGTGCGTTCCTTTTCCACTAAAGACGGGACAGATACTTCAATTTCTAAACACGGAACAATTCCATTTTTCAAGGGACGGTTGGTAACCCTAATGGTAACAAATAATGTCAAATTATCTGGGAAGCATCATGTAAAAAAACAAAAAAAATAGAAGTAGAAGCCGTGAATGGGCAAACTGTAACAGCTAACTGTAGTAATTACTTAAATATGTTAAATTAGCATATGGCACATTGGTTTTTGTTTCCCTATATTTGACTTACAGAATCACACATTTAAGACATCCTTCAAGCTCATAAACCCTGAAGCTCAAAATGTGGTAAAGATAAAATCAACCTGATGTAGAATGTCAAACTGTGTCAAATAGTGTTTCTAATACAACAAAATACATTTTATAACAAATAATATGGTTTATACCCATTAAATTAATTTTTGATTTAGTAAAATACATTTTTTGGCTAATGTATTTTTAGTTTGGGCAACTTAAATTCAGTTTTTAATTGTGTAAGTTTCTAACCAGACCCACCTACTGGGTTTATTAGTGCTTGGGGACCTGAAATGGACAATAAGTTCTTTAGTTGCAGCTGATTCTCACATAAGGAAAGTTTGTGCATTTTAAACAACAAGACAGAACCAACGACACACAGTTTAATCCTTATTTCCATGCTCCATCTCAGAGCAACACTAACCTGTCCATCGGTATGTTTAAAGGATCAGTAACGCTTAATGTTGGCCTAGAAATTAGGTCAGGTCTTGTTTTCATCTTCAGGCTCCACCTCAACAGAAGATGAAGGTTATTAGAAATAATTCAGAGACGATGCAGCCTCACCTAGAGCTGTTTTCTGCAGTAAAAATGTCACATAAATATTTGTGCCATGCATTAAGTTTAAGAGGACTCTGATCCTTTTGAGACGGCATTTAAACCTGAACTGAGGGAGCAGATATATCTGTCTTCTTTCACATGAATTCCCAGAGAAATACTTTTCTTTGACTGCCTTGTTCCCCATTGGGGTAAAGTAAATACATTGCTTTTACTGTCAAAACCTGCTTCTGATCTGAAAGGCAGAGATTGTTTACACGGTATTTTGAAGGCACTTCTTGTAAAATAATCACTAAAATTGAAATTTATTAAAAAGAAAAAACATTTGATATCACTTTTTCGAATTTATTTTGAATCCAAAGATCAAAAATTCACAATATGGAAAATTTGGCATTAAAGTTGATTTACTGGATAAGTTTACTGTGAAAACATAACATTATATTTATCTATTTCTAGAAACAGAAATTTTGTTCAATCTATCTATCCGAGAGATCAGGATTTTGCCAGGTTTATAGTCTTTACCCACTGATCTCTATTTATTCACTGGTTGCTGATTGCCCCAAAAAAGTGAAGCTCAGTGGAGTTATTAAATCGGTTAATTAATTTAACTCTATTTTAAATCTGTCAGATTTAAAGGCTGATGCACAGAAACAGCATAAGGTTATATGACATCATCCATGCACAATTTGCAAATAGAAAAATATAACGGCATTAGCAGACGTGTACTTGTAATTCAGTCTTTATGTAAAATCTTAAAATTATATGTATCATGTAATTACCATAACAATGTAATAAATACATGTATATTACATGTGAATCACCAATTTAGCACTTTTGGCACATCTGTATTATTATTCTCCATTAACACATTAATTTTGTATAATATGTTATATCACATGATTTATAGACTTCATTGATTTCCTACTATGTAAAGTGATGTGCCTATTTATTTGATTCTAAGTTAAAGTAATCTACTGATGCTATGAAACAGTCAGTGTGTGAAAGTGATGAATTTATCTTTATTTTAAAAGTATTAATTCCCCCTGAAAATGAGAACATCATCGTTGTTCGATGCTGTAGCGCATGTAGTGTTTATATTGTGACCGGTATAACTAGGGAGTACCAATATGGCGGCAGGCTTCACTTTAACCCCTTACTACCAACAGACAATCTACAATCCAGTGCATAAATAGAGATCAGTGTCTGACCACACTGGTGATCATGGGAAAAGTTGTCTTCTTTCATGCAAAATAATACAGATGTGTCCACTGGGGGAAGCCAAAATCGGCTGATTATTTTGGATTATTTAGAATTGTTTTAATGTTTTCTTTATTTATTTTATTTTCTTTTTTTACATATATGTGGATTATTCATTCGTGTGCACCTCTGTACTTCAGTTCAGTTGTACCTGAAGCCTTAAATGCCCACAAATACACACATACAGATGAATGTACAAATATTCTGCGTGAGATTAATCATTTATTTTGAGTTAAAAACTTAATTATAAAGAAACATTTAGTGCAATTTGGTTTATGTGAAACCAACACCCCTAGCGACCCCAAATGGAATTAAGCCTGACAGAAAATGGATGGATGCATGGATGGATGGATGGATGGATGGATGGATGGATGGATGGAAGGATGGAAGGATGGCTTTTTCTACTTTTTGATCATAACAAGCTGGAGATTCTTCTTCTGTTACACAATATAGAACCATTATTTCAGTCTCATTTAAGACAATATGTGTTCTGTATGGTTATTCAATTTCCTAAACTTTTTAAGTAAAGGGGTTTTTCTAATAATAGCCATATCATTCTTTTACAAAGACAATTTAGATTTTTATTTTTCTGGCTTCATACATCAGCTGAGCTGTTTGACCACATCAGCTTGAGGAGAGCGTGATTTATAATTAATTCATATTGTGATAAAAATCTGTCTTTTAAAGCATTCTGGCTCATTTTATAGCAAGCAAACACCAGGAGCAGGACTTTATTGGCTTTGCCCCAAACTTCTAGAGCATAATATAAATATGGCAAAAATAACTAAGATTTGAAATATGAAGAGTGTGGAAATTGTTTATCTTTGCTAAGAAAGGCAAAACGTAGACAAGGTTTGGATTAAACATTTAACATTAAGTCTGTCAGTATATCTCGTAGTCATTCAAAGCTCGCTAAGATGCAATTTCTGTAAATCACTTCATGTTACTGTTAAAGCAAAATAAGTTAAAAGAAGCTTGGATTAAAAACAATGCAAAAAAATTTTCTTATTTTTGATGCAAAAAGGGATTAAGTTTAAAAAAAGAAAAAAAACTCATCAAAATGAATGAAATTGTGAAATGTTTAAGCAATTAATTAATATGAGTCTTTTTTTAATTATGTTTTTATTTAATCGTTCATTAAAAGAAAACAGCATAACAGAACATGTGCAGATTAAAAATGAAATCATTAATAAAAGGAAAGGAGCAGAAAGAGGTAAAAGAAAAACACTTAAGATATTTAACCCCATTTTCAATAGTGTTCAAATTTTGATTCAAAATAAAAATTACAACCATACAAAAATAAAAAAACACACACTTGTTCACCAATACACAGAAAACAAGCAACAACAAAAAATTAAATAATAAAACCAACTATACATCAGCCTATCTACTGTCATGTTGACTCATCGAAATGAACTTCAAGTTTCTATTAAACACAGAACAAGTTTCAGCTGCTTTAACTTATTAATAATCTTATTCCACAGATCAACACGTTTAATAAAAATACATCATCCCATCCTTTTAAGTTATACTTACTTTGTCTTTTAGAAAATCTGTTTTGAATATTGTTTTCTAGCCTGAAGTGACCCAAATCTGATTTTTTTTGCCTATATGTGACCTGGATCTGATCTTTTCATGGCAGTCTGAACAACACAGATCCAATTTTTCAAATCCGAAAAATTCCACCATCATGTCGCATTCATCCAAACTGTACGTCATTAATACCCAAAAAAGGTCAGAAGCGGGAAGAAAAACAACAACCATGGTGGACAATAATGTGGAGAGCAGTACAATATTTTTGCGACTATAAGGCGCATATAAACGTCTTTTTTTTCCCTCAGAATGTGTGGCGCGCCCTATAGTGCGGTGCGCCCTATGTGTGTTGTTACTCACTGCGGACGCTTGTTGAGACCCACCATGAGAACATCTTTATGCAGAACATTGTTGTCTTAACAACCCTAAAATGGCAAAGAGACACGCCTATGAAGCTAAGCACAGTTTAAACTGAAGGCTATCAGCTAAGTGCAGAGGAACATGGAAATCGAGCAGTCGCGAGAGAATTAAAGATTAATGATTTTGTTTTGTATGAAACGGTGCAATTTTTCCATCCGGACCAGGACTACAGTTGCTCAAGCAACGTACAGCGGATTATAATGAAAAAGCAGGGCGAGCTTCCACTCCTACTGCAGCAAACAGATTGGCGACAAACGCATCCAGCCAAGCCACATCACCAACATGGACGAGGTGCCTCTCACTTTCGACATCCCGGTGAATCACACTGTGGAGAAGAAGGGGACCAGCACTGTAGTGATACACACAACGGGGTATGAAAGAAGTGGATTTTGCTGTTGTGCTTGGCTGCCACGCAAATGGACAGAAACTGCCGCCTATGGTGATTTTTAAAGAAAGACTTTGCCTAGAGACTTTTCCAGCTGGAGTTGTTATTAAGGCAAATGAAAAGGGCTGGATGGATGAGGAGATGATGAAAGAGTGGCTGAGGGAGGTGTATGTAAAGGAGACCAAGTGGTTTTTTTCCACGCTTCACCATTGCTGTTAATCTATGACTCCATGCATTTGCCCATCTTACATATTATGAAACAAATGAAGCGGCTTTAGCTTAAAAAGCGGCATCATTTCCGAGGAGCCGCGACGCGGAAAGTGACTCTGACAGCGAAGAAGGGAAATTGGCATGTCTGATTTAGCACAGCTGTTTAATTCAGAAACAGAGGATGATGACTTTGATGGGTTCGATTAATACTTTGTAATAAATACATGAATAAAGCACAATCATACTCAGTTTTGCTCCCGCTCTATTTTTAAATACTTGTAGAGGTATTTATAATGTAGTAGAAGACATGTACCTGTATATAAAACCTGTACGCCCTATAATCCGGTGCGCCTTATGTGTGTGTTATGTGTGCAGAAATGGCACACACTTAACTGAGACTGCGCTTTTTACAGTACGGTGTGCCTTATGGTGGTCGTGAAAATACGGTATCTACGTTTAACCATCTTGAAAAGACTGTGTTTTTAATGTTGGGAAAAGATTGTCATGATCTGGCCTGTTTGCTCTCCCTTAATTGGATATTTCTTTCACCTGTCGTTTTCCCTCCCTGCCTCATTATCATTTATTCCTCTCATCTGTTTCCTTTGGTTTATATTCTGTTCAGCCTGAGCATTCATGGTCAGATCATTATTTGTTTTCCTGTTAGTCTGTCCAGTTCTGTTAGTTTGATTCCACGGTTCATGTCCTGGATCCTGGTGGCCAGTGATCTTGCCTGAACTTGCCTACTGACTTGTCTCTCCTTGAATACTGGGTCCATCTGTCCTCCTTTCTTGACAAAGATGGCTAGATGAGCTCCAGTAAAACCAACCATGTTTACGTCCATAAACACACGGCACAGTCGCTTTTGATATCATTGAGGCTGCTACTACGCATGCAGGACATTTAAGTTGTGTGAATGTAGTTTACACAGGAGATAATATACAAGTCGCATAGACTGCATTTGGAAATGTGAAAAAAAAAATCAAATAAAAAACAAAAAAAATTGAGCTCCAAGGCCTGTAGCCTTAGTTTTGTCATGGTTATCCTCTTTTTTTTTTTTTTTTTAGTTTTCAGTTACCAGTTATTCTGTTTTGTTGATCTTGGCTTTCTTCTAGTTAGTTCCACTCACACTGTCAGGATTTCTGTCTGTGTTTGTGTTTCTTTGTTTGTCTCCCTTCATCCACCAGGAGGCGCCTGGTTCTGGTCCGCATCCTCACACACCTGCTGATGGTTTCCTCGTTAAACGGTGTGTTCTTAAGCTGCTGACTGCCACTACCACGACGCCAGAGTGTTTGCCGGTTTAGGGTACTCTAGCCAAGCTGAGTTTGCTGAGTCAAACTGAGTTTTGTCAACCTGAGTTTAAACTTTGTTTTTGTCTTTGCTCTCGGCAGGGGAAGTCATCCTGCAAACTGGTTTTCTCGGACGATCTCTCCTGGAAGGGATCAGCTGAGTTTCAAACTGAGCTGAGGTTCAAACTAGGAGGTTTGGATCCACTTTCCCCAAGAGATAGTTTGAGCTTTGCACCGAGAAAGGGATTATTCTCCCTACGACCCGTTCAAGTACCGCAGGAAATCTGAGTGGCAGTCAGTTTCTCCATTCACCTATTAACAACTGCATTCTGGGTAAACCTTCCTGTTCGCCCTCCCACGAATCAGACAAACACTGGAACCACAGCACTAAGTTACAGGAGTAAAAGGATTTCAACAACTTCTCTGGAAATGTGAGTCAAACAGCCAAATCCTCTTCTCCAAGTTTCACGAGTCAAATTCCCCACTGATCCTGAACTAACCGCTGTGTCTTCCGCTCACTTTTCAGTTCCGGTTGAGCAGTGTTCAGAGCAACGCTTCTCCCTCTGTTTAACCTCTTCAATAAAACCCATTTTCCCTGGTATCTCTGTTTTCTGCATTTGGGTCTGTACTTTTGTAAAATCATGACACACACCTGCTCCGTCCGTTATTCTGTTCCCCTTATATACTCCACCTCTGCAGTCACTCAGTGCTGGTTCCTTGTTGTTGTTTTGCTGTTCCCTCATCTCTGGCTTCCCAGGTGAGTTTTTCATCATGCTTTCTGGCATTTTGGTTCTTAGTATTTTGGATTTTTGGATGTCTGCCTCTGTTTTTTCATTAAATATATAAGATTCACCTCTACCTCCTGCTCTTTGCATTTGGGTCCTCAACTAACCTCCATTCGAATTGTGACAAGCTTTAATTTATTTAATGTCATAAATATCTGATTCGTGTCATCTCTGTATTCACTTCCACTTCTAACTCTAATGGTTCTGAAATAAAAAGAATGAGATTAGAATGAGATTATTTTCTGATAATATTCTCCTTCATACTGAGGCAGCTGTAGCTAGCATCATTGAAAATCAAAGATGGGTTCTCCTCAGACAGGCAGAAATACTCTATGTTTACACAGCTACAAATCAATTTAAAAACCAGGAAATCCAGACCGTCCTCAAAGGACAATTTAAATATTTGAATGTTGGCCACACCACTGATGACACATCTTTGCCTGGATAGTTTTTATTACAGCATTTGAATCCGTCTTTGAAAGTTTGAAGTACCTCTCTGGGCTGTCAGGTTCAATTTGTTTTCAGAGGCCTGAGACTCAATCAAGGAGCTTTTTTCTCAGACACATAATGACTGAGAAAATAAGCCTAAAGCATGCAAATCCCCCAAAAAATGCTCTTTAAAGCATGGTGAGACTTCAAATAAAGCAATCATTCACATCGACTGATATATTTCTTTCATTCCTTTAAATCCAGACTGAAGATCTCATTTTAAGGGATTTTCAGAGAACTTCACAGTTTACAAAACGGCATGAAAATTGGAAAAATATTCTCAGCAAATTATCCATTGGTCCCCCTTCATGAACCTCTTCAGATTTAGTCTGGTCTGGTTTCCATGGTGAGCGAATGCATTGCTATTTGATGGGTGAAAATGGTCCCATTTATCAGAAAGCATGAGTGCCTGGGTTTGTCAGGTAGTGACATCATTGGACTATCGATCGGCCGCTGTCACAGAGAAACCTGATTTAGAGCCCGGTGACATATTTCTACTGTGGCAGCAACTTTAAACGTCACACAGCCAGAGATAAACACAGCATTAGATAAAAAGTTTCTAATAGAAAAGTAAAAGAAGCAGTGATAAAAAATTATATTCACCTGTTTTCTCCACTATAAGCCTAAATATTGGAAATAATCATACAATTTTAAGTATTTTGTGTATTACATAGCAAATAATTGTACCAAAAATACATTTTCTTCCAATTAATCTATTTTTACCAAATTCAAGGTGGAAGGTAGATTAACTACCAAATTAATTCAAAATTTCATCTCAGATACCTTATTTTAAGTGAAGAATATATTCAGTAGTAGCATTTCAAAATTTCCCCACTTTCCTTGATGGGCCCTTGGTTGGTCCTTGGCTGGCCCTGGGCTGGCCCTTGGATGGTCGTTGGATGGTCCTTGGCTGGCCCTGATCTGGCCCTTGGATGGTCGTTGGATGGTCCTTGCCGGCCCTGGGCTGGCCTTTGGATGGTCGTTGAATGGTCCTTGGCTAGCCCTGGGCTGGCCCTTAGATGGTCGTTGGATGGTCCTTGGCTGGCCCTGGGCTGGTCCTTGACTGGCCCTGGGCTGGTCCTTAGATGGTTGTTGGATGGTCCTCGGCTGGCCCTGGGCTGGTCATTGGCTGGCCCTGGGCTGGTCCTTGGCTGGCCCTTGGATGGTCGTTGGATGGTCCTTGGCTGGCCCTGGGCTGGTCCTTGGTTGGCCCTTGGCTGGTCCTTAAACATCAATAACTGAGTTGCAAGTTTGCTGCCATTCAGTTGGCACCATTTTGAATGGCTGCTACTGTACTATCATATTTTAGGGCCCTGGGCTGGCCCTTAGATGGTCGTTGGATGGTCCTTGGCTGGCCCTGGGCTGGCCCTTGGATGGTTGTTGGATGGTCCTTGTCTGGCCCTGGGCTGGTCCTTGGTTGGCCCTTGGCTGGTCCTTAAACATCAATAACTGAGTTGCAAGTTTGCTGCCATTCAGTTGGCACCATTTTGAATGGCTGCTACTGTACTATCATATTTTAGGGCCCTGGGCTGGCCCTTAGATGGTCGTTGGATGGTCCTTGGCTGGCCCTGGGCTGGCCCTTGGATGGTTGTTGGATGGTCCTTGTCTGGCCCTGGGCTGGTCCTTGGCTGGCCCTTGGATGGTCCTTGGCTGGCCCTGGGCTGGTCCTTGGTTGGCCCTTGGCTGGTCCTTAAACATCAATAACTGAGTTGCAAGTGTGCTGCCATTCATTTGGCACCATTTTGAATGGCTGCTACTGTACTATCATATTTTAGGGCCTAAACCCCACTGCAAGCCTGATCTAAAAATAAGCTAATTGTTTTTCATTTAAGTGTATTATTCTTAACTTGAACATGTTAATAACACTATGTGCCAATGGAAGGAGAGTTTTTGCGAAAACAAAAAAAGATTGGATCCAGTTGAAATAATACAACTATTTTTTTTCTTCATTATTTTAAAGGTAAATCATCTTATTCTGTGGGTAAAATGTCTCATTTTCCTGCTGGAAACAAGAGAAAATACGCAGATTTCAAGAAATATTAAAATTCAATTTCAAAAATTGGGTTTTTTCCATTAGCAGATCATTTTATCTAAAATCTGAATAAGCAGCACTGCATGCTCATATACAGATTTAATAAGGGTGAAAAGCCAGACTATGGTCTCTAATCAAAAGGTGTTTTTGCCCTTATTACATTTGTGAAGAACCATTTATCCACATGTTCTGTTGTACTCCTCAACATATTACAAATCTGATCCCCCGTTTTTGTTCTTTTTGGAGTAGTTATACTAAAAAAAATATATAAAATAATTAGGATATAACATTATTTTATTTACCTACTGAAATGAAGGACAAAAAAACTTTTTTTTCAGACTTATTGTCTTTTTTTTTTCCTTTGAGGAATGAATCCTAATGATAATGAAAGCTACTGCCTGCTGAAGGTGCTTCCATCCACAGAGCTTTTATTCCCAGTTGTTGGACCGGAGGCAACCCATTGTTTTTATTCTCACTTCCAATAACTTCTCAATGTAGTAAAGAACTAGAAAACAGGAGTAAAGTTTTACCAGCAAATCAGACAGATGGACTGATCAGATATCAAAGCTGGGCTCCTCATTAGCAACGTGAGGAATGAGCCCAGAATAAGTGTTACAAGTTTCTTTCACCTGGGTAGGGACACACATAGGGAGAGCATCCCACAAACACACACTTACTTGTTCTGCCATATGTAGTGAGGACCATGTGTTCAATTCCCATTGATTTACCCTAGCCCTAAACCCTAACCCTAAAACTACACCTAAACCTTATATTACCTCACCCTAACTCTAACCCAATTGACACCTTAGCCCTTAACCTAAACATTAGCAAAATAACTTGTGAGGACCAGCCAAATGTTTTCACTTTGCAACAACTGGTCCTCAATCTGATGGTGGAATTGGAAAAATGGTTCTCACTGTGAGGGCTAGACAGGTACACAACCACACACATATCTGTAAACTCTTTGGAAAACTGAAAGTAAAATAAACTCCAAGATTGATCTGCATGTACAAAGTTAACCAAGGTAACGGAAAGCTTGTCTAAGTTTGTTGCATCTGTAGCATAACACCTGAGCAACCTACTATGATGTCTACCAAAACCAATATGACCAGAAAACTTGAACAAAAAAAAAAAAAAAAACAAAAACAGGACACATAGCATGAAAGAATTAAAGGAGCATCAATAGAAAAACAAACAGGAAGCTTATATACTGAGGAAAGAGTGGAAAATTAGATTTGATTTAGGTGAGTCCATCAAAGGAATGTGGAACAGCTGAGAAAAAGAACTGAGGGAAGAGCAATAATAAAGAGAGATCGTAACTAAACACACAAACTGAAAATCCAGGAAAAAGATTATTTGATCTAAGAAGAATAAATCAAAACGTACAAAAGGAAATAATAAAAAAGTAATAAGCTGTTATGGAAAACCAAGAGCCCATGTTTAAATAATGTTCAGATGGTGAGAACGGCCTTCAACAGATTCAGTCAAGAAAAATGGGCCAAGATCCATCTGTTTGGTTGGGAAACATTATTATCTTTTTATAAACCACAAACAATAAATGAATGAAATCATTCATAGATTTCATTTAGTATTTTTCAGGTTACATTTTCCTTGTATTAAAATGTTAATATGAAAAAACAAGAGGAGCGGAAACCATAAAGGGGACACAGCACCTAGACTGAGTGGATCTCTCTGGTACCATTACTGGGCTGTGAAAAGCTCATTCAGACGGCAAGTGGGCGTGAAATGCAGCTCTGACCACACGGTGTGAGGATGTTCACTCCACAGCAGCTGCAGGTGGATAAAGGCTTCAGGCGCTCCACGTGTTGGGCTCCACAAAGACACAATGAGTCGGTCCAAGGACACGGGAATGTTATCAGCTTTTACACTGATACGGCTCAGTGGGGAGAATGGATTCTGGATATATTAGGACATCTGAGGCATAAAACTCTCACCACCAAAAAAAACCCTTTTTTACTCATCCTGAAACAGATTAAAATTCTGTCTGAAGCCGCATATTAAAAGGCTTATTAGAAAGTCTGAGTTATAACTGCTACACATTGATAGGCAGCTACTGCATTTTCAGCCTCCGTCGGGAATCTGGTTAATCACGGTTCGGGGGGAAGAAATGCATGCATCTCAGAATAGTGTGCAGAAAACGCCAGCAGCGCAGCTCCAGAAGAGCAGCAGTTGCGATGGGTCGTCCAGGATGAATTTATACAACCTGGCACTCTCACACAGTATATCTGTGGAGTAGCTGGCTAAATCATATCCTTCCCTCCTCCTCTCCACATCCGCATTGCCTCTCCATCATCTCGCTGCCCGTCACAATCGGTGGCTCTACTTCAGCTGGGTTTTTAAAAAGAAAAAGACCTCTGTGTTTGGCGGCTGTAAGGAAGAGCGTGCGATAAGGATAAGCAAACATAGATCTTCCGGTGGGTTTCCAGCCTCCTCATTCTGAAAATAGGAGCCGATGCAGTATTTTTTTTTCTTAAATCGTTAGTTTTTGAGGAGCTGGCAGTTATCCAAAGGTAGTGGAGAATGCAGGGAAGATTCTCATCTAAGGGACGACGTTAAAGCAGGGGTCAGCAGGCAGTGCCTTCAGTGTAATCAGAGAAAACGCCAAGGCAGGGATGTTTAACCTTCAGGCCACGGGCCGTTAAACACCAATGATTCTGGAGGGCCACAACAGGAAGTTAAGGGTAGTAATAAATACATGGCTATGGAGTGGCTTTGTTTCATTGCTGTTGCTAAATCATGTTTTGTAAATAAACTTTTAAAAACTTCTTAATAGAAAATTATAATTTTTTATGTTATTTTTGTTTTTATAAAAAAAAGTATTTATTTTTTTACATAGTTTTCTACTTTTAGGAATGAGTTTGGAAAATGTAATTCTTTTGAAACAGTTTTAAAAATCAGATTCTCTCTATTTTAAATCAAATCAGCCACTTTCAATGTTATCATCCCATTAAAATTGTCATTATTACCATTTATCAGTTCCATAGAGTGGCCTTAGAGTGTGCCTGCTACCTACCAGTAGGCTTAGTAGGTTGGTACCACTGAATGAATCCTAACCCTAAGGTAATTATTTTTTAACCAGCAGAATTGTTTAATGTATTTATGTTTAGTCAATCAAAATCAATCAAAACGTTTTTTTATTGTTAACAACAATTTACATTGTAATCGAAATTTCTGTTTCAGTACAACCGTTTCATCAGGGGAACGGATTGACTGAGGACTTGCGTGCCACAGAACGCTGCCATTCGACGGCGCATTCTTATGGCTTCCCACCAGTTACCTGGCTTCCCAGGTGGTTTCCTAATAGTGCTGCCTTTTAGTCTGAACATAATTTTTGTAGTTCTTCATCTATTGTAAAAAAGAAGTTAATCTGCATGTTGCTCATATCAAACAATTCCTCCCCCCAAAAAATCTCATATCCTTTCAGCTGAGTAGTTTTTAAACATCAGATAAAATCTGTGTGACTGAAACATGTGGAATTACCTCAAAGTAAGGCTTAAAAATGCAGTTCTTTTTAAAGAAGTTAGGCTGTAGATAAAAAGTACAAAGTAGGTAGATCTGTTATCAATGATAAACTGCATTACTAGCCCTAAAAAAACTACTAGAAAGTAGAGGAGGCGCAGCCTGGAGCCATTGTACGGGACTGAAAACTGCTAATTTAATGGTTGATCACATCCAAAACAGGCGGCAGAAAACAAATGCTGCTCTTGACTATTGAAATGTTGGCTCTAACATCCAATAGACTAACATTCCTAAAGTAAAGTGAAGGTGAACTGGAAAAGGCACCTTAAAAAGAATTGAAATTATAAAACTCAATCAGAAAAAGAGAAACTAAAAGAATCATCTTTCTTTATCAATACATTTTTTCTTTTCTTTTGCATTTAAACCATCCCTAAGGATGCCAATATGCAGGCCTGTTTTGACATACAGTAAGGTCCTACTAGATGAGATCTGTGAGATTTAAACCAGAAAACTTGGAGCAGCCCTTTCAGGACACATGTAACCATCAGGCCACCACTCCTCCTCATTTTACCACATCCTTAATATTATCTGAGATCTGGTGACTTCGTAGACAATTACATTATCCACTAAGGCAGGGGTCTTCAAGTTTTTCCAGGCCAAGGATCCCCAAACTAATGACAAGAAAGAGTGAGGACCCCTAATTATATATATCGTATGAAATAGTGTTCTATAAAACTGGTCCTATAGTCACTCTATTACAGATGGAGTAATGTAACAAAAGTAATTTGGCCCTGGAGTTATTATAGTATTTCTGATTCTGGTTGATGGGACAGGTATTTGTGAATCAAGCGGTGCCCAGCTTGAAGAGCTCCTCATGTGTATAAGCTGAATGTGTGCATTGATAACTGAAAGACATCTTCTGCCTCCATTTATCTGTTTACTACAGTGTGTTGAATTCATGTGTACATTTCAATTAGTGGAGCAATTGCAGGGGGGAATATAAAGAAAAGTATTATCTACCAAAACTTTCGTGACCCTCATGCAGGACATCCGTAGACCCACTAAAGGTCGCGGACCCCCCTGTTTAAGACCTCCACACTAAGGAATTGATCAAGAAACCAGTTTGAGATAATCTGACCAGCCAGTAGCATCGTCACCTATCAAACACAGGTAGGTTGTGGGTTTTAAAGAGCCATCTGCTGGTGCTAAAAGGTAATCTGACTCCGCCAGATGGATTTGCTCCGCATATCCATCTGGAAACCTTCCAGCTGAAGTAATTTTGGGAAGGCGAAAATACTGGTTAGCTGATTGGCCTATGTTGGCGATAAACGGGCCAAATAAACCAATCAGATCAACGAAGCATATGGCGATACTAACAGAACAGCAAGCGAAGAAACACAATGCCCTAGAGGCTACTCTTGCGAGAAACCAGTCGGGAGAAGAGCAAAAACATCTTTCCCTCTGAGAAAAGCCTCCAGAGCAGTGTTTTGCTCTTCTTTCCAGTGAAAAGAAATACTCTGTAATTCCGATAAAACTTGCTCGATAGCCACGCTAGCGCTAGTTTCATCGGCTGAAGCCCGCCATGTTCTTTTAGACTGAACTGTCGCGCTTCTTCGTTGCGTCACACCTCAACCGCCTCAAAGCCAACGCTGATTGGGACGTTCACGTTTGGTGAGCGGCTCCAAATTTTCTTTAGCGGAGGTCTCCAGACTGATCTGTGAGTGAAATCCTTGAAAGCTCAAGCAGAGATCAGGATGGTCTCTGCCTTGAGACTAGCTAGAAGGCTCCGTGGTGTATACCCAGCCAGTTCTTGCTCTATCCCTGTTAAGCTGTATCGCTATACCCTGAGTACAGATTGGTATAACATTGTTAAAATCTTGATTAGATCTAATTTTGTTTTAAAAGTTTTTGACATGGGATATTGGTAGATATTTGAGAATTTTCTTTCTTCATTACCACATACCATTAGTTCTCTTTAATGTTTTTTTTTTCTGCACCTATCCAACAATCTTTGTCAGTTCTATCGGCTCGCACTGCAGCAATCTGTAGACGGAGCTGTGATGTTTCAAAGCACCTGGAGCTCCATCCTTCTCAGAACATGACTAGTCAGCAATCAAAGGCCCACCTGTTGTTCTTCTGGGATGGTCTAGTCTATTGTTGTCTAAGGATTTTTTGTTTGGCCTTTTGAATCATAATGAATGTTTTTGTGTAAATTACTTGGGACGTGTGTCATGGCTGAATGGTTGATGCTTAGAAGCTTAACTTGTTCTGTCTTTGGAATAAACAAGTTTTTGTCTGTCTGTAGTTATATTAGATATAGATGGATGTCAAAACATCTTTGGAAAAACTGACTGAAAGTCTGGTTGCTTTAGATATAAGCCTATTTTTTGCTTGCCATGACCTGGATGATTAAGAAATTACACTGGATTCTTTTTTTATAGCATGATAAGGTTGATCCTTATCATAAAATGGTAATGGTCCTTGACCTGGAGATTTTCTCAGTGGCAGGAGCTGAGGTAATATTTTATATTTGTGTTTTCAGGGAACTTATTATTGTTGTTTGTTTTTATGGTATAACACTTCATACTTCATAAAATTGCCTCTCTTTCACTTCTTTATTTGGACTTCTCTATTAGTTTCACTTCTAGCCTTCTAGCTTATTTTTTCTCTCTTTTTACACATGAAATGATTACATTTATGAGATTAAACCAAATTACATGCTTAGTGGTTTGATGATATCACTTAAAACTCAGCGGCGCTTAGTTAGAAGAACATGGGGCAATTGAGGGTTTTATATCATTTTAATATCAGTAAAAAAAAAAAAAAACAAATCTGTAAAACTGGAGACAAACAGATTGAAATAAATTTGAACAATCTTTTTGACTGGATTTGTTTTCTATACCTATAAAAAATGCTGACTCTGCTTTTATGTAAAGCAATAAGGGACAGCTGACTGGTTCCTGCAGACCCCCTCAGATCATTTTATGGGTAAAAAGATTTCCAGCTGTTACCTCATGCAGCCAATGCCTACTTCAGGCTGAAATCTCTCCCTGAGGTGTGCTGGAAAGCCCTGTCCATAATGTCCCGGCCACTCATTAAACTATTCTCTCACTCAAAAATGTGAATCCCCTGTTCACTCATCTGTCTTTGTGTCAGGCTGTCAGGCCTCTCCGCACACACCTTTAATCATCCGTCCATTAGGAAGCCCTCTGTTTTCTCAAGTTATTAGATTGATAACTGGGTATAGAGAGGCGCCATTACAGGGATAATGTGGGAGCATCATGTGAGCCTCTCTGGATCCTCTGATCTAAGTGTCCGCCTGTAATGCTACGTTCAGGGCGGCTTTGTGAAGCAGCTACGCCTCAGGCAGCCTTTCACACAGAAGACAGGACAGAAATCCTTTCAAAACTTCCCTCAATCAAGTCATTTTTATTCAACACGATAACAGCTGGGAAGGCTATTTGATATTCTTTAAAAGTACCCAACGAAAGAGCTTTTATTGAAATTCAATAACACCTAATTAATCCCAAAGGGATGTTGAATTATATTATTCAACTGAAGGAGTTTAAAAAAAAAAACATTTCCAAAAAAAATATTTCCAAAATTTGTAATGACGGCTATGCTACGGAAGCTGGCGGGAAAACCAGTATTTGACTAATCTTTATTAAGGAGACGTTTTTTAAGTTTCATTTAAAGTCGAAATACGTCAAATAATCCTCTAATTTATTTTTCAATTTGTTATTTTCATAATTATTAATCTCTTATTAAAAAGCTGCAACTTAATCTGTATTTCAAAAATAAGTTAGACTACATTTTAATATGTTCTGTCAAAAAAAAGGAACTTATTCTTAAATCATGTAGAACACAACTTTCTTTGTGTAAATTAGATTAAAATTTCTAAAATGTTCAAGTTTTAAAAAATAACTTCAACTTTAAAGAAATGGAGGCTGTTTTATTCAAAATTAAAAGAACACTGTCTACAATCTTGGCTTTGTCCCTTTATACTGTATTCTAAATAATGTTTTTTCTGTGTCTGTTATTCTTTACATCTGTACGGAAGCCCAGAGCGGTTTGTCCCTTTGATACTTTTTCACGATGGTTTTCTCAAGAAAACAAGTTACAGTAATTTTCTCATTATCTAAAGATAACGGAAGCCGCTTTCTGGTGATAACGAGACGATAACCTTTTTTTATTAGAAAACCTATTTCTTGTCATAAGGAGATGATTTGGTGTGTGCTACAACTGATTCAGTGTATTCTCATTATCGAGTTAGTATATGAAATCGTGCGAAAAGTTATGCACAGTATTTAGGTACCTTTTTTGACTGCGTTTTTAGATGCGTATTTTTGTCTTACTTACTCAAGACAAGATATCCGTCTTGCATCTTGCGCACCATTACAATAACATAAAAATTTGGCGCAGCCACCACAATTAACCCTAACCTAACATACAACAGAACAGCAAGCAACCTAGTGAGAGACATCATGATGTGATTACGTGCACTGTCCGTCCCAGTTTTCGTCCGTCAGGATGTTTTCATCTTTTTTTTCTGTCGATGATATGTTTTTGGGGAAAAACATACATCAAAAGCACGTCTCAGAAATACTGTGCATAGCTTTGGTAGATTTCATCAGAACGAATAATGAGAGCTATGTGTTGACTGATTTGCATCCTTCAATAATACCACAACGTATAAGAGTGAATTTGAGAAGTATAAATCCTGGCAGGGCCATGAGGCCAATTCTGTAAATAATCCCATGTTTAACTTTTAGGTAACAAGAACACTTGTCATCCACCAAGACCTAACAATGATTGAAAAGAAAAAGGAAACTAAATAAACAGATTATCTGCGCACACACGGTACCACGACTGCACAACACCGGGCCCCCTCAAGCATGGATGGACTGGGAATCCAGGGCCGTTGGCCTGCCTCATTCATTACTCATACAGGTTAATCATCTTGTCATCTCAAGAAATCACTCACCGTTTTCTCGTAATAATGAGATAATTATCTTGTTACCTTGAGAAAAAAAAAAATGGTTTAACCGTGATAACGAGATAGTTATTTCATTATCTCGAGAAGACAAAGAAAAGAAAAAAAGAAAGTCCAGTACGACTCTTGGCTCCCATAAGTTCTGCGTCTCGTTGAGAAAACACTAATGCATCAGATTGTGTGAGAATCTGTACTTTTGCCCCAATCAGAGCCTGGAGCGTTTTAAAATCCCATGATTAAAGGCGTGAGAAATGTGTCGACCACGTCTAACGGTCTCCTCAGACCAATTTAGTGTGTCAAACTCAGAAGTTCTCAAGGCTTTCTTAGAAATGTCATGATCTCATGAAGCGGGAGACTCTTACCTCCATAATGAACTCTCAGTCACACTGTTGAGGTTGAAGTCAAAGAGTTTGGTTAACATCAGAATGACCTGCAAGAAGAAAAAAAAAAGACGGCATACCGTTAGGTCCTAAATCTGATGATTCGATATTAATTTTTAGGAATGATGAGATGATTAAAAAGAAACACGTCAAGGAAGGAAGAAGATTTGGTTAGAAGAGTCAGATTTCAAACTCTTGCGTCGTTTTTTTTTTTTTTAAAGGTGTTTTATTCGTCCTGCAGAGCCCCTCAGCTCAGTATCCTGATGCCTTCCAAGCAGAAAGACAGACAGATTTCATTTTGCTTTATATTCTTCATTTATCTCAAGCCGTTTCTCACCTGAATAAAATTTGCTGATGTTATCCATCAGGTTTATGGCCTGTAAATCCATAAAGGTTCTTATCTCAATTGCTTTATGATGACAGGAATTTGTGTTTTGCTCCGACTTACAGGAACATTTTCCATCGACTTTACATCCATTTGATGTGAAATGACTGGATGCAGTCAGCTGCTTTTACTCAGAAACTTTTTAAATAATCGGACTCTATGATCTGATTGAAGTGTCTGTAAAAAGAATTGAGATGATGTGTTGTGAATTGGTACTATAGAAAAAAATTGCATTGAACTGGACTGATTGACATTTAACACGATTTCCAGTAAGGATGTCTTGAAAACAAGCTTTGTTCTTTAAAAATATTCAATATTAAAAATAACATTTTGACACCAGTCCAAATAATCCCTGATCTGTGCTGCCATTATTGCTTTTTCTTTCTCTACTCATAGATTTATGAGAACAATGACACAATGATAGCAAACGTTATACAACTTTTAATAAAAAAAAAAAAAAGCATTTAGTGGCAAATCATACTGACTTAATAATGTATAGAATATGTAGGAGGCCGTAATTAATAAACTATTTACATGACATGAAGGCATTTTCTGGCGTCTCCTCGACCCCAAATCCAGCTTCAATCATCTCAACAGTTGAACAAGGAAACGTCTTCAGCAATAAATCCAATATTGCAATAAAATAAATTACAATTTATTTAAAATAACTAAAACTACCACCTTTAGAATGCAGTTATTTTACATGTAGATGTTTATTGTACAGAAAATCTCTCAAACTTGGTAATTTATTCAGTTCCAATCTACTGTTAATTTTTCCCTTTTCTACGTTGGATCCACATCCAGACATTGATTAATTTTTTCTTTTTATAGCTTTGGGTTCAAATAAACATTTTTTCCTCCACATTTTAGTTTTTAAGGTAACAGAAACTAAAATAGCAAACTTTAAATTTAGGTGTTAAGATTATATTAAAGTCACCATATATAAACATTAGTGAATTAATCTGTTTGAATAGTGTGAAAGGATGCAGGAAAACCGGTGAGATCGTCTGAGAAAAAACACAAGGAGCAGCAGTTGCTCTTCTGGTTTCAGTCAATATCGCCTGTTGGGGTGTCACGGTTCACTCTCTAAGTCTTTAAAGAGGACAGAAGAGGAAGGAAGAGGTTTTCAGCTCCCTTACAGCCTGGGGCCTGAAGCTGCTCATCAATCTGCTGCTTCAGGTCTGATGTCTGCAGAATCGACTCTCTGAAGCAGCCAATAGTGGATCACACACCAGCCGAGATAGATGTGTGCGCTTCACACAGTCTGGACCAAAAAAAAAATCTGTAGCGAGAGCAGCGGAGGAAAATTCTGGATCAAATCTCGGCTGAATTTGCAGGAAAATTAAGGTTTTTTTAATTGGAACTCTTGTTATTATTTCTGATTAATTCTATCAACATTCAAGAGCAAAATGTCCAGTTCTATAAATTGAAGATCTACTGATTCTCCAACATAAAAACGAAAACCAAACTCTGCAGCAAAACAAGTGTTTTTAAATACTTTCTCGGTAGATTGTCCCTTAATTAATAAACAAATAAGTTCATTGGCTGAAGGAAGCAGCTAAAAGCTGATAGGGGACTAGACCTGCCTTCAGCTTACACTAACACACTGCAGTGGGTTAATAATTACAAGTTATTTCACAACATTAAATACTGATGAACTGGAGGAATAATTTAGACTCGGAATTAGAGTTTTGATTTTAGCGAATAATGTCGTATTTTTCTGCTTTGGATTTTTTCAGTCTTTTAATCAATTAAAATATTACAGGTATTTATTAAAAACATGAAAAAATATAGGTTTGTTTATTAAAGCAATATACATTTACAGGTTTATTTATTAAAATAACTTACAGGGGAAATTCCTATAAACTATATATTTTCATTGATTTTTGGGAGTTTATAAATTAACTATATGATTATTTAGTTTCTAACATTAAGTATGTAGTATTCTCAGTTTATAAAACAAAGCAGAGTATCAGTAATATGAATAAATCTACTCCACCAATCCACAACTAATAAAAATACCAATATGAATGTGGCTGGCTGGAAGTAAATAACTGATATAATCTAAAGCTCTTCTTATGTCTCTCTCTCCTAAAAAACACAAATATCAGCTTCCTTCCAAAGTTCACACCATAAGATATATTTTTTTTGCTTGTCAACCTCAGCACTTTAGATTCTTATCACTGAAATATTTTCTAAAAAACTTTTTTCTCTCTTTTTAACCTGTTAAATTGTTTTACATTGTTAGAATTCTTGTTCAAAGATTTTCCATTTCTTTGCTTCACTTACAGTAAAACTAAACCTTTTTCATTTTTTTGCATTTAAAAAAACACAAACCTCTTAAAAATCAGGGTATAAACTAATAAACTACCTCTGAATTTTTTGCTGGTTAATTTTATTTGTTTCTGGCCTTGAACAGAATCTGCAGGGTTTGTAAAGTCCATGAAGCATGCATTTTTTAGTATTTTTCATGGATGCATAATGAGTTGAGCTCGATATCCAGCATAATTAATTTGCCCGACTTATAGTAGTTTTATAATCGTTGCCCCTGACCTCCACACAATAATTAAAATTATTAATGAGCAGTACTTAAGTGTGCAGTGATTCGTAATCCAATATATACTATTTCCTTTTATTAGAATAAGATTTTCATAGTTTATTACAGTAGGGGCTATTTTAAATGACTAAAATTATATATATATATATATATATATATATATATATATATATATATATATATATATATATATATATATATATATATATTTTTATTATTATTATTATTATTTTTGTGATCATTATGCCTAAGAAATTCTATCTTTTTCATCCATATATTAATCCACAAACAGTTGATGTACATGTAACCCAGGCTTTCCCTCTTTAACCTGCAACTGGTGGAAGACACCCTATGGACTCTGCGTTGTGTTTTCTTTTGGGTGAAGGTGGGATGTGTTCCGTGCAGAAGGGGAATCAGACACAGGGCTCGTAGTTGTGGGGAGACCTTGGCGCGTTTATTCTGTCCACCTTACAGGCAGTAAAACACACTGTAAGAAATACAGCAGTTCCTGCACAAAAATCCCCTGAACTACGGTGTCCCCAACAGGACAAACATGTTAGAACTGCAGTAGTGCCAGTAATTACAGAAAGCAAAAGCAACATCCTTTGGAACATTTATGCACTGGGTTACATTACATCTGATTCTTCAGAGCTTTAAACAGTTTTTTCTTTAGTTTTATGAACTCTGGTTATAATTTGAACAACTTTATTATTTGACTAATTTCTTTTTTACGTTGTTTCAGTGGAAGCATATTTTTCCTTGGCCTATTTGTAAGATAAAATATATTGAGTGTGCCTTTTATCTGCCTAAATAGGGGTGATTGTTTAGAAGTCTTGTACCAGTCTGTATGCTGCAGTTATGGAGTTAATATTGGGGATGACAGAAAGCAGTCGCCTCCCTACTCTAGAGAAGGGTGAAGGGAGGGTCATGAGAGATAAGAATGAGTTCACACAGCCTCCTTCATGTCGCGAACGGGAGACCTGCTCTGAGTGTTTATTTGGCTAAAATGTATGTCCTTGATGAAAGTACTTTATGTAGGGGTGGGATAGTTCCAAGGTAGAGTTTGTGTATTGGGAGCTGGTGTATGAATGTACGTATCGAGCTTTGCCCAGTCAGAGCTCCATCTCGTCATCTGAGAACGTTAAATAAGTTTAAACATTCTCTTGCAAAAGCGTCTGCTTCCTCCTCAACTCCACATTTCTTAATTCTTTTACTGTAGGTTGTGACTCGTGTAAAATAAATTAGCATAATCAGCAAACAATACTCCTCTAAAGTCATTAGTATAGAACATAAACAATAACCCACTTACTGTAAAGGGTTTTCTGGTAAAAAGTCACCAGAGACACTAGACTGTTGTTTAAGTGTCTCTTTATTCCTGTCCTTGCAGTCTGAGCTTTCAGCTCAGTTCATTCATTTCTGTTCTTCGTGTGTAAAAAAAGAGGTTTTTGAGGCATTAAAAGTAATTAGATTGATCAACTTTAAATAAATAAGCCTTATATAATCAGAGCACTCATAATGTTAAAGTGTCAGAGCCGAAAGCAGCTATAGGGAAGAATAACTGTCAATAACATATATATGTGTCTATATTTGTAAATAAATGTCAAAATAAATGTATTTGTTTTTCTTGTTTTCAGCTCATGTGACATTGAATATTTAATCTGTGAGAATACAGGTTTAAAAGTTATAAACTTTTTTTTTTAATAAAAGTATAAATCAAAAACAAATTCAAAGAGTAAAACTTGTAATAATAGTATTTCAGAAAACAGCAAAGTTACTCTCATCCCTTTTAAGAAGTTTCTTGTGTAGATTGCTTTGTTTTTAAATACCATTTGAAAAATGAAACAAGGTTCACCCCATAAAATAGAATAAAATGAAACAAGCATGTTATTTAACTAAGGTAGAAACTGTGCAAAATCAGCATGAATGTAACAACTTATTGAGGTTTTTGGGAACGGTGGTGGTTAAAAGCAAAAGTTTGCTTGTTATTCAGTGAAATTACTCCAAGTAAGAGTTTTTCTATTTTATCAAGTTATTTCTCAGGTAAAAGAAGAAGTAAAGTGCAGTAAAACTACTCCAAAATTTAAATTTTTGTCAAACAGTAGCAGGTACAGTAAACAAAAAAACTTTAACATTAGCCATCTCCGTCAACAGGCCGATCAGAAACGTTGGAGCAGAGGAGGTCTGCTTCCTGATCCAGGTTCCACAGCTGCAACAAGCTGCTCTTCATGCAAACTGCTGCTCTCTGCAGCTTCAAATGATCCTAACTGTTTCAGAGTCATTACTTAATCATATCCCATTGATTCTAAACACTGCATGGGAAACATTCCGGATTCGGTTGTTGCCCTGAAGGTGAGGGGGATGAGTGAAAGTAGGTCAGCCCGAGTCTTTTGGGAAACAAGCAGAGGCAGAAACATCTCATTTGGCTCGGAGCGTAAAAAGTAAAGCAGCGCTGAAACTCGCAGTGTATTTACTTTGTGACTGGAGGTGTTTGAAGCTCAGAAGAGGCTGAAGAAGCAAGAAAATAAGGTGTGGAGAAAAAAAAAACAGCCCTGACTGACTTAAGTTATGAGTTAGGTATTGCTCTGATAAGACTCGGGAAATCCATAGAGATACTTTGCCTGTATGAGTTATCTGATGACCTGCAGGTGTTATGGATAATATGGTGCAGGGGTCACTTGTGTGGCTGTTTTTACAACCGTTCACACATATATCTCTCTCATAAGTGCCTCTGCATCCTTATCTATGGACATTTTACGATGTAATAGCATAAGGAGCTAGAAACCTGCATGCATCCATGCTGGATGCCTCTGAATCCTGCCAGTCTCCATCAGTTTCCCCTCTGCCTTTCATAGCTGTGATACCTGCTCTGCCTGTTACCGTGGCAGCGGTTCAGTCACTCGATGACTTGTGTATGACTTTGTGAAAGTGTTGCGCCAGCGTGAGGCCGCAGTGACTACAACCCGAACAGATGCACTCTGGGTAGTGGAAATTACATGAGGAGGTAGGGGCTCATTAGATATGCGGTAACATCTGCAGGCCCTGAAATCCTGGTGGTGCCGTGTAGAAGGAAGGCGTAGGGATGAAAGGGTTCGGGAGGTCATGGAAGTTTAGTAAAGAGTTGAAAAGCTGCATTGATCAGGAGATGGGGGGGACCTTATGTTCGAGCCAGACCCCTGCACGATAAGGACCAGTTGGGTCCATTTAACTTCCCACCCAGAAGCTTACAGCTTCTCTTTTCTCCTTCTCTGCTCATTATTTTCTTTTCACATCCCATTTTCCTCTCCTAGTCGTGTGTTTGTGAGAGAAAGCAGCTTGAAGATGAGGGTAATGGTGCAGTTATGGCTTTAACAAGTCTGAGCCAGTTGTTAGAACGTCTGGGTGCAGGTGAAGGTGACCGGCTGGTTAAGGTTTCCCAGCTCAGTTTCTGTCCGTCGTTAATGTTGATAGACAGCGCACCGGCTCCAGACTCCGGATAAAGTCCCCTGAAAGGCCGAGGAAGCGACTCAGAGTCTTGTCTCCATCACTTCAAGGGCAGCGCCTGCACTGGCCCTTCTGTCTGCCACATATGGAGAGCATGTAGGAGGTCATCAGCGAGCGGTCCTGTCAGATGGGCTCCCACTGGAAAGTGCATATGTTCCATCACTGACCGTGCCAATTAGGCTTCAGGGCTTCTCCTACTGTAAATACCGCACAGAGACTCGGCTGTAGAAAGTGTCTCTGGACAGGCAGACTGTTCGGATCGACTGTGGAGCAAAGCGTGGAGGCATCAGAGATAAACAGCACGAAATCCAAACTCAATTTCCTTGTTATTTTTACAACTACATGCAATAAAACTGTTTTTTCAAAGATACACACTGCGAAAATTTTTTATCTAAGTAATTTTTTCCTAAATTAAGTTAATTTTTTCTTGAATTAAGCAGGTGAGTGAGACAATGCAAATGGAATAAGACAATTTACATTTCAAATAAGAAAACAGCAGATGCAGTCTCTTATTTCAAGTGCATAATATCTGATTATCTCATTTTAAGCCTAAATATACTCATTCCATTGGCAGATCACCTTATTTACTCAAATTAAGGGTAAATACACTTATTTTAAGAATTTTAAATCTGTTTTCTAGATCGTTTTTGCAGTGCAGAGAAGGTTAACATCCACATGGTTTCAGTTACACCACGCTTCTCTATAAAACGGACCTCAGTTTTTGGAAGTCAAATTAAACAGAGTTTATATCTGTGTGTTTTAACCTCAGTATAAATGCAGCTGTTCTGTAAACCTTAGAAGTTTGCTACAGAACATCAGAGAACTAATAATGAGAACCAAAGAACCCAGCAGACAGGTGAGGTTAAAGAGGATGGATTTATTATCTTTATTGTTTACTTAACGGTGCAAAGTGCTGCAAAACCTCTTGATCAGGACAGGTTCAATATACCATAATAAAATTCCCTTTCTGATAACATGTTTACTGTATGTCTTTTCACGGGTTTGGAAAAAGATGTCATGTTTCTGTGCAGCAGCTGAATTGAACAGTACAGGAAAGCGCATCACGGCAGATACAGAATGTTTGTTCCAAACAATGGCTGGTGTGAAAAGTGCTGTACTAGTTTCACCCGTGGTGTCAAATTAGCACCAAATGTGTTTGGCAGCTCCAGAATCAGCAGTCAGTGCTGCCCATCGAGCCCAAAGCAAAGAAACAAAGTTTGTTACCTTGTTAGTTAATAAAAAGCAGCATCTGCTGCCCAGAACTTTCTGAGCCTTGAGAACAAAATAAATCAGACAGCTGATGATATAATAATAATAATAATTGATTAAAATTGAACTGTTTTCAATTTAATTAATTCCGTTTATTTCTATAGCACCAATTCACAACACATGTCATCTCAAGACACTTTACAGTTCACCAGATCATCCAGTCAGATTGATTCAAAGTTTTCTATCTAAGGAAAACCAGTTGATTGCATCGACTCATTGACTCAAATACAATCCCTCACACTAAGCATGCTTGTAGCGACAGTGGAGAAGAAAAACTCCCTTTTAACAGGAAGAAACCTCCAGCAGAACCAGGCTAAGTGTGAGCGGCCATCTGCAGAGGCCGACTGGGGTTTCAAGGAGACAGAAGCAGACACATAAAAAAGTAACTGTAAAAGGCTGATTGATCTCACATTGGAGAAATGTAACCCTGCGTTTCACCCATCACCCGGGAAGCAATCGCTGGTGGCAGTCTGTGGGAGTGGGTTTCAAGCTCTATGCCCTAACCACTAGGAATATTCGTTGGTAATAAATGTGCTCCTCCCTCCTCTGAAGTGATCAGCTCACGTTCTGAGTCAAATCTTCTTTTTGGTTAAAGTAAAGAAGAGCTAATTTACATTAACACTTTATTTTTTTAAACTAATTTATCTCAGTAGGATCAAATACATTCTAAAGGTTTTCCTTGCAGTTGGTTGGTCTAGATTTTCTCTCCTTTTTTACCCAAACATCTCAACACTGCTGCCTGATCCTGACCAGCTGCCCACAGCTGCAACCAGAGTTTCTCTAAAACAATCAGCTCCAGTTTCACTCAGTTCATGAGTCTGTTTCACTGAATGTGTCAATAATCAGAAAAACATGTTCACCATAAGTAAATATGTTCTTAAATCCTCTAAATGTTGAACAACTCTAAAGAAACTGGAAAACTGTTTTTTTGTTGTTTTTTTTAAAGTAGAACCGAACAGAGCGTTTTTCACAACAGCAAATATCTGAAAACAGTTTAAATATCCTGTGTTCACACTGCAGGCAAACTTTTGATCAACGTCCAACTTCTATTTGTTAAGTGGTCTAGAAATCTGCACAAAGAATAACCTGATAATGAAAGGTCTCAGATCAGCACTCGCTCTGCTGATAAACCATCACCAGAATCGCTCAAAACTACAACATAGTTTACTGCAGGCAGACGTGTACAGTAACTAATTATGGAGGCTTTTGCTCATGTGAAACATAGAAATTGTCCTTTTTTATCTCAAAATATGAGACATTGTTACTTATTAATCAAATTAAAATATGATCGTGATATATCATGAAATTATTTGTTTATGTGAAGAAGAGCTGCCTTTGTGTGTCCTGGTCAACATTCTCTTGTGGTCGCTGGTCATAAGGCTTTAAATTGTTGTTTGACAAGCTTTTTTTGTTGAAATTTTCTTTTTTATTTCTCTAAAGGTTAGTTTTTTTTTTCTTTTTACAGATTTTCCATTGTCATTTTTTTTAAATAGTATTTTACAAACCTCATTAATTCCTCTGGGGACAGACTTTCCCCTGGAGTTCGTAGTAAAGACGCATTTCTATTGGTCTGCATGGAGGTAAGCAACAACATTTTTGTATTAATCAAGACAAACAGATTTGAAAATAATGTAATTTGTCAAACTTAGGGGCGGCGGTGGGGCAGGGGTTGGGCGGTCAATACAAATAAAACATTCCTCACTAATACTGTTAAGGTAACATCAGCCAGCTTATTATGAAGGCCTTGGGCAGATTTGATTGACATTGCAACGCACTAAGGCTTAAATCTGATTGGACAAAAGTTATAGCCACTATAAATGTAATGGAAAAGGCATGGCAAAGAGAAATGCTAAAAAATTAAGAAAATTGATTGTAAGGAATAAAATAATACAGTTGGAAAGAAGAAAATTAAAGGTCTAGGTTGTGAATATAGGTTATTGTTTCTAATTAAAGGCTTTCCACCAGCCCTGTTGACCTTTGCCTCTCTCTGTCATCCTATTTCCTGCCTTACTGTGAAAGTAATGAAATAAATGCCTCTAGAGCCTAAAAAATAATAGAGGACGATTTTCTATTTCCGGGTGGATCATCTTAATAAGTGGTCCTCCTAACTGTCAATCATTCTGGTGATACGTTTACCTAAGGCCGTCCTACGTAAACGGCCTCACGTAAACATGTAAAAGACTCGCCCTCTCCAGCATGTTTATATAAACATAAAAATGCTCGTCCCGTTAGCTATCTTTTCCTGCGCACTTTCACGCATATATCTGTGTCGAGGTACGGGGTCAGCCAGTCATTGAAGCTCAACTTTCTCACCGCGGTTCTTTGAAAATGGCCGAGGGTCATAAGAGAAAAAGTGTCTACATAGTGTATGAGATATATCCCAGAATGCTTTGCGCGGAGAGCTCTACTTGATAAGCATTATGGGATTTGTTGTCACAGCGGCCCACTGTCACCATAGGCCGTCGCTACCTGACAGCAGCGACTAATAACAAAGATGGCGTAGGCACCGCACAGTGGAGGAGGAGTTATGTGACCAACAGAGCAAAAAGCTGTGAAATGTGAAAAAATAACATCTGAACACTTTATGATGAATATATTTTCCAATTTTCATTCATGTATTCTTTTTGTGTTGTTTTCGTTCATTTACAAAAAAATTTCTTCACTTGCAGCAATAATAGACATTCTCTTCATGATTTTATAGTTACCAGTCTCACTTTTGTTCTGCTTAGAACATTCTGAGAATATCTACAGTATCCTTCATTGTTGGTGTCCAGAATTCCTGGATGAATTCAAAAACAAGTTTGTTATTTTTTTGTTTCTGCTCACCCACACCTTGGAGTGAAGGGTATAATATAGACGTGACACTTCTGGTGCATGTAGAGTTTGTTTACTGGTTTGCATTCTCTGCATTGCATCTTTTCGATGTTGGATTCCTGGCAATGTTTCATAAATCATGGAGGAAGTCCAAGAATCACTGCAGTCAAAAAGCAAATTGATTTAAACACATGATAAACAAACCAATCGATCCCTACACCTATTTCTCCTTTCACCACCCACACATTCTTCTGTCTTTAAGGTAAGATACAGCTAAATGAAACCTGCTTTTATAGAGAGAAACCAGAGAGAAGCGCCTAAGGTGAGATCTGTACCCCTCTTAACTAAAGAGGAAAAAGTGATGATATACAGAGCACACTTTTACTGTAAAATGTTAACTGGAGATGTATTCTGATAAGCACATGTTTTGCCTCCTCTGGTAAATGTTGCCTGCATCTGCTGAAAAGCAGGGACAAAAGAAGCGCCTGTAAATGGAAGTACATTACTTTCAAAATGCACCATTTATGTCCTTAAGCTGGAGTGCAGTGATTTAAAGTGATTTCTGTTTTCAAGCCATTTCCTCTCCCCTAATGAGCTGAAGCAGGCTGCATTATCAGTGTTTGCAGAGCTCACCTGCTGCACAGGACAGAGGCAAATGTTTAAAACAGCAGCCGCTCTGAATTTGTCAGCACTCCTCTTGCCTTTTCATGTCTGTCTGTCTCGGAGCATGACCACATCATCAAAAGCTGATTTATTCTTTGCTGAGAACCCAGAGTTGTGATCAGCTCCTGCAGTGGACATGGTCCTGATGGATAAAGAGCTCATTTCAAAGAGAAACGTTGTCTCTGGAGGATGTTCAAGAAGCAGTCCAAACGTATAAAGAAAAAGCACAGATATATTAGTCATGCAAAGGAAATCTGAAGCTGGAGGTGCAGATCAGTCACTACTGTCTGAGCTAAGCTCCGGCGTATTTAAACTATCCCATTATTTCTCCTTTAATCTAAAGTTTGCCTTTGCTGCCAGCAAACACAGTTATCTGCTGTACTTTTGGTAATTGTCCTTGGATGGAGGAAAGAAAATATCATGGATCAAAATTCCCCAACATGCATATACAAGCAACAATTACCATTTCCCGCGGCGCCCAGAAGCCAAACAAACACCAAACGCAGGGTATTAGCACACACTCTGACTCTCCCAAACGTGTCGGGTTCATGTTCTGCAGGGCATCATGAACTATTTGTTTTCCTCACATCTCATTTTTCGTAATCATGTGAGAGCAGATTTCTCCAGGGGACAGATCCTTTCTGGTTTTTTTGTTTTTTTTTTTTCATTACTGTAGGAGCTCTGCAAGCGGCACCATTTGGTGACACACAAGAACGCTTAATGAATCTCTTTCATAGGATTCTTTTTAATCTGGAAAAATGAATTCTGTGAGCACAAACAGGGCAGCGCTCATATATAATGATGTAAACAAGTTCTACCTGCTGACGTCTGGAGATAGCTGGAACTGTCATGCTCACAGGGGGGATCGCTGAGGCAGAAACGCTCCTCTCTGTGGATTAGCCTGTCATATCTTCCTGTGGAAAAATGCACCACTTGTGCCTATTGCTCATATAAAAGTGAAACATGCTTGGGAAGCAGAGTTTTTTTTTTATTCCTTGTCACATACCTAAAAATAATCCATCTTCATTGAAATGGAATTGATCAAGGCCTGTCAGAGTGGACGTCCCTGGGAGCTAACTTTGCATAGCAGCTGCAGGAATTGGTGCTGCTTATTAGTAAATGATCTGTCTTCTGCAGCCTTAGTTAGCCTGATGTCTATCAGTTGTAATTAAGAGGACGAAGATGTTGCAGAAAACTTCGACCATTGCTGTCATTTCCTTTCCTTCCTTTCTGTATCTTTTGGCTGATCGGAACAGGCAAACATTCCTCCATTTTTCAGATGCATTGGAGCAGATTATTTTAGGCCTTTTGAGGTTTGCAGGGATGCTTATGGAATACTGAATAACTGCGCAGCCTTTGCACCTACCTGCAGCTCCGTTTGCCTCTTTGATCCACACAGACCTGTCACTGTTGTTTGCTGCTCTTTTTGTTTGCTCTCTGGATGATGAGGATGATGCAGTCACAGGTTTCACTGATTTGCAGCCGTATGCCGCTCGTTAACCCACTTTGCAGCGAGCACATTTTCATTCACGCTACGCTGGATGCATTTCACTCTGACCATTTTTTGCAATTAAGAACCTGTTTTATCAAGTGTGAGGATGAACAGAGCATTTGAAGAATGGAAAGTTAAGGGAAGTTATTAATAAGATTTATGTTAGTGATATGCTTTTAAATTAGGCAGAAATGTGTTTGTACATGATGATCACATCTCTTTAAATGTCTTAACGGAGAAACAATTCGATCCACCTACTTAATGCTTGTTATCTGCACACAGACGATTGATTTGAACGGATGTAGACAAGGAATCATGGATTCCTACATCCAGATGCACTGCTTTAAATCACCCGTCTCTCCTTAAACACTTTACATTCAACATTGTTTTATGCTTTTTTGCTGCATGTAAAGGCAACATACCTGCTCTTTGGGTTTAACACTCTCTCTATATGACAGAAATAGCAGCTCAGTTTATAATCAGAATCAGAATCAGAAATACTTTAATAATCCCAGGGGAAAGTTTCAACTTTTGTTATTACGCTCTAGTTACAGTTTTTTTCTATGATATATACACACATCCAACTATACAATATAATAAAGATATAGAAATAAGAATAAAAAAAAGAGAGATAAAATATATATACAGGCCTTTAGCTCTGTATAGTATATATATCTGTATCGTGTATATCTATGTATATGTAAAAACTAAATCCAAATAAAGTGAATAAATCCAAGTAAAGTGATATATACAGTACAGTGTTATATACAAACTGTGGAGAATCATACGTACAAAATCCCACCCCACAGGGATTTCTCTCAAACTATTCGCCTAAAGCCTTCAGATTAAACTTTTTTTCAGAGGTAGACAAGCTGATACCTTTATTACATTTTAAATGTTTTCTTTTTACTGATATCAGTGCATATTGCTGCCTTCAGGCAGACGATACAGAGCAATCAAACCAAGAACCAACCGCCTTAGAGACAGTTTTTACCCGACAGCATTAACAAAACTAAATGCAACCAAAATAACCATTAATCATCATGGAGGATGTGTGTGAGAATGTACTATTCTTATTAGTTGTTTTGTATCAGTTATTGTTATATATTTCTTATTTTATGTGTAAATGCTGGTGACAGTGGTTTTTGTTTTTGTTTTTTAAGCATATGCACTGATCGATCATAGCACTTTTTTAAATTTTTTGTGACAATGACAATAAAGAAAAATTGATAATTGAATTGATATTGATGCCCACTAATGTCATATACCTAAAACAAAACAACAGCACCTATTTGATCTTGATAAAATAAGCTTAATAATAACACCTGATAGTGTTTAAATAGTTTTTAGCCTCAATAGAATTCGTTAGCACCGGGCACAATGAGCAGACAAACAGATGTGGGCACCATCTGCAACGAGATCCAATGAACAGAACATTTGCAGACGTCCCAAGTTTCAAAAACGAATTTCAGGGAGATGCTTACACTGGAAAAACGATCTAGAAATAAGTAAAAATTTCTTAAATTAAGTGGATTTACCCTTAATTTGAGTATGTAAATGAGAGTTTGCGAATGGAATAAGTATTTTTACACTTAAAATAAGATAATTAGATAGCATGCACGTGAAATAAGATTGTGTTTCCTTATTTGAAGTGTAAATTGTCTTGTTCCATTGGAAAATTGTCTCTTTTACCTCCTCAATCCAAGAACTAATGCAATCTATTTTAAGAAAAAATTAGTTATCTAGATTTCGATTTTTTTCCAGTGTATCAAACCCATCAGCAGTTCTTTAATCTGAGAACTCAGAGATTAAAGTCAGAATTCTGACTTTTTCCCATATTAATCTGAAATAAAATTTAGAAAAAAACTGTTTTTTTTGTTGTTTTTTAAGTGACCCTATTCTCTTCTGTAGAAAGAGAGTCAGAATCCTGATAAAAATGTCCGAATTGTGATATTAAAGTCAGAATTCTGTTTTTTTTCTCATATTAAACTCAAATTAACTAACAAATCAGTCAACGTTTTTTCCACTGCTCCTAACCCTCCTCCATAATCTCCCCATGAAGTAATAGTTGACAGAAAAGTCATTCAGGGCAGGACTGACTGGCTATCCTTTTTCCCACGGTGCTCTCAATGATGTGCGGCCCTGTTCACTGACAGATGCTCCAGCTACCGCCTGATAACGCTATGTCTTAACCTGTAATGCCAGCACCTGTGCTCTCTGGTACCTGTTCTGAAAATGCCAGCTTGTCACACATTGAATTATTAGCAGGGATCCGACAGCTTGTGCGGCATCCTAAATGTGCTCTTACAGATGCACACGCACAAGTCGAGTCTGTTTAAATATTTTCCCCGGCGTTCAAGGACCAACAATCCTGAAGTGAATGTCAATTGAGACAATAAATCACTGTTTAGCTGTTTGTCATAAAGGGAAGATAAGACCTGACACAATTACTGAAAAGAAATTCATGGACACCGGTCCTGCAGATAACAGTAAGAGCATCACTCAAAGAGCACAAAGCATTTCCTGCACCGAATGGGAAATAGAGTAAAGGGCTGTTTTCCATTCATATTCGTTGCACCTTTTAGCAATAAGGCATATTTTTACTTTGGTGATTGGAACAGGAATAAATATTTGATTTATTTAACTTACATTGAACTCCTTCACATTCAAACACACTGAGGAAGAGTAGGGGCCTGGTAGAGTGGTGTTTCCATGTTAAATTAGGAGGGTTTTTAATGCTGCGAGGAGAGAAAATCTTTGGGGATTCATCACTTTAGCTTCCTTTGATTCCACGTTCATGTCCAACGGATGGACTTTAATCATTATGCATCATTTATGTAAACCCACACTACGAGAACTAATATTTGGCTCTTTGTTTATTGGAGGACAAAATGACTTAGAGCAGGAAGCAGAGTCGCCACGGTTACTGAAGATCAAGACATTTACATTTTATCAAAGGGTTTTTTAAGATCACTGATTTCGTTTCATTTCATCCACTTTGGATCCTTGAGGGTGGTGCTGTCGTAGCCCGAGGCAAAGCTACATTAAAAGAAGACCCCCAAGGATCTGCCTGGGGAGCAGCTGACGCTGAGAACTAACAAGCTCTGGTGTTTCCTCCTGATATCCCTTTGTTCACGTTTTAAATTAAAGATACCCCGCTCCCATCATTTACATTCCATTGATGGTAAATAGAACAGCATAACCCAATATGCCTCTTTTTACTGTACCATCAAAGTAAAGCCACATTATGATTAGAAACTGAAGCTTTATGATGAACCATCTCAACATAGACCATGAGAGGTGAAAGGAAAATAAGTCTTCAATAAAACTGAGCCTTAACTATTTTAGGTTACGCAAGATTCCTCTGGAAAAATTGTGAGCCTTCCTGTGAGCTTATTCATGGCGGCTGCTCCGTGGGCCCCTGGCGGGGCCCGGTCAGGGCTCCAGCAGGCTGGTGGGGTGCCCCTGGGGCTTAAGGTCCCTGGGGACCATGGCCAGTTCCACATCGGGGTGGCTGGCTGCCGGCAGAGCCCGCGGACTTGTCCCTGCGGCTCCTGGGGGCGTTGGTATTGCGGTGGCTGGGGGTTTTCCTCGGGGCCATCTCTCCTCCTCCCTTGGTGGGGGGGCGCAGATTTCCTGGTATGGCCCCTCGTGAGCACCTTTGCTCTGGGGGGTCCCTTTGGGCATCTGGGTTTTCGGGCCCCCACCACTTGCCTTGGGGCTCTGGGGGGCGGGTCTTTGGCTCCTCACAACCACTATTGAGCATTTTCCCTTTGGATAAACTTTACATGCACAAGTGCGCACTCACAAACATTTACAGGTGTTAGTTTCCAGGTACTTAAAGATTCACTTCCATACAGAAATCCCATATTCTTATCTTCAACTACCACAGTATACATGTCAGGTTAAATAATACTACTTATACTTCAAGGTGCTACTTTATTGTATCTGTTATAATATATCCATTAGTTGTGCTGTTCTTTTTACATCTGTTTGCAGGTGATGAAGCAGACTGAAGATGTTTTTTCATAGTCTCCCTCTAATCTCCTCTTTCTTTTTTCATCTTTTCTCCTTCTTTTCTTTTTCCTTTTCCTGTTCTACTTACATTGCAGTGTCCATATAATCTGTAATACTCCCTGCATGAATTATAATAAAGCTATTTATATGTGTCCATATCAAGCGAATACTCCCTGGCGATAGCAATACTGCTCCAACTATGCAGCAAAATCTGCGGGACCTCTTTTTGGCGCATCACAATTATTCTTCTAGGACGCTGTAAAAATAAATAAATAAATAAATAATTGTGAGCCTGCTTGGTTTTGTTCGTTGGTAAACATTTGGCATCTGGAATGCAAAATGTACCTCACAAAAAAGTGATTGGTTTAAGTCTGAACAATAAATTAAACTTAATTTTCAGTTTGAAATAAATGAAATTCGTTGCAATATAAATAGAGGCTAATAAAATCAACAAAGATGTTCCACTTATTAAACGTGTGCATATATGTAACCTGAGATCTGATTTGATTATTTATTCTTGTAAATTTTCTGAAAAGGGCGATAAACTTATTTTACAGACCCCTTCTTGCACTAATTGCACTTAAATAACTTAGAGGGAAGCCTGTACTGTTTAACTTCAACCTGCTCTTTGGATCCAACTATCTCATGCCCAGAAATTCAAAACAAATTGATGCTTATATCTTTAACAAATAAAATACATATTAAAATAAAATTTTATTTACTTCATTTATTTATTTTTATGGAAATATAATTTTAAAATAGTTTTAGCCCCAGTTCTAAAAGAAAAAAAAGTGACAACACATCAAGGGATCACTTTTCCCAAATACAGTCAGTCCATAATGGTGATGACTGAACTCAGCTTTACAGGCTTAATCAGCATTATAATTATTTTAATACAGTCACATCAGCTGGAACATTGTTTTATTTGCAGATATTCTGCAAAATGGCCCACAGTTCCCAGCATCATTGAATTGGATAGCACCAGAAGGACTTTGCTGCAGCACTCGATCATTGATCACGCTGCGGCCGACGCTTTAGGTCTCAAAGGTCAAACCCAAACTGTCCGCCTTCGACGGTATTGAATAACAGTTGGCACTTCACGGTGCCAGCCTTGACCAAAAATTCACCCCAGCCCACACAGGAAGCCATTGGAGGCCAGGCTGTGGAGCCAGACGAGGCTTTGGCTGCAGAGAGCTTGTACAAGCTGAGGCGGGAGGCATTCTGGCTCCCCTCTACCAGGAATTAATCCAAGGACAAATGAACAAGTTTGGCAGGACTGTATGAGAGAGGAGAAAGCAGACAAATCCAAGGGATGGAGTCATTTCTCTGTGTGTGAGTATCAGCTGCGGTGAGTCAATGACTTATATCAGCAGTGTCCATTTGCACATGCTGCAATCACAGCCAGTGATGTGAATTGGTGTCATTACCTGCAGGTTAATGTAGAGGACATGAGTAAACATGATTGATGTCTTTGTGTGGCGGCTCGTCAGCCTGACACAGATGACCGGAGGCCTTCACTCTGAGCCACAGCTCAATAACAATCAGGAGCTTCTCTGATTGCAGAGTGGATGTTGATGCTAGTCTTTACCTCCCAATGTGCTTTTAAACGGTATGAATATCATCTTAAGGATGATAACAACTGCATCTCAGCTAAATGTATTGCAATAACATATGAAACTGTTTGACTTCTACAAAGGGGGCACACATGATAAATGCTCATATGAGCCTTTTTATTTAAAACAAATACACATATGCCACTTATCCAGGCAGATCTCAAACCTTTTATGCGTGCAGATTTAATACCATGATGAGGCCTCTAGTATGCTGCAACCATGAGCTAAAGCTCCGTCTCTTGCTTTTTATGCTCCTGTAGATTCTTACTCACATTTGGACATGTTTCTGATGCTCAGTACTCCAGTTGAGTGGGGATGAGGGGGGATAGAACCCCCCTTCTTAAAAAAATCTTATTAAAATCACCCCCCTCTCTAAATGAACATCAACCCATACCATCCCCTGGGACTTTTTATGACTGAATGTGTAAAATTTCTACTATATATGAACAGTAATGGCAATAATTGCGGTATTGCCCTTTCAACATTTGTCGGGCTGTGGGCTTCCTTTTCTAACAACCTCTTTGTCAAAGACCTTTTTTTCCCCTCAGTGACGGTATAGGCTGTTGAATGTGTTTAGGTGAATGTTTTGGTCATAGGCCAGGGGTTCTTCAATGTTTTCCAGGCCAAGGACCCTCAAACTCATGGCAAGAGGAATGGGGACCCCCGAATATTGTATCAAACTGGTCCTATAGTCACTCAACTACAGACGGAGTAATGTAATTAAAGTAATTTCTCCCTGGGATTATTAAAGTATTTCTGATTCCTGGTTGATGGGACAGGTGTTGTGAATTGAAAATGGTGCCCACCTTGAAAGAGCTCCTGTGTGTCGCTGAATGTGTGCATTGATGACTGAAAGACATCTTCTTACCTCCATTTATCTTTTTAATACAGTGTGTTGAATTCATGTTAATGTATTTTTAAAGGCATTTCAATTAGTGGAAAAAAAAAAAAAACTTTCTACAACCCCGATGCAGCACCTCCAGAGGCCCCCTAGGGGTCACGGACCCCTGTTGAAGACCTCTGTCATAGACAGTATATAAGTAGGCACCTCGTCAGAAGCTGGCCGACATGCCTAGAGGGCGGCCATCTTGGATCGGACCACAGTTCCGAGAGCTGGTGTCAGAATGAATAGAAGATGCCTTTGATCTCATTTTAATCACATGACAGACGAGATAATATTACAATAATCTCTTACATCTCACGACCCCTTAAAAGACCAAAACTAATTTTAAAATTACCTTTACGTTACACATATTTATTCAGATTAAAAACTATTTAAAATTAACTCAAGCTGGATGAGATATATGAAACACAAAAGTTTTATATTAATATATTATAAGTAGGGATGCACAATATAATCGGCCCCCTATCGGTATCGGCCTGTATCGGCCTTAAAACTGAATATCGGACATCGGCCAATCTACTGATATTTAACCCTGATATTTGATCAGCTTCTGAGTTTCTAAAGTCTAAAAAATAAAATAAAATACTTCTTCTTTTTCCTCAAAAACTTCTTTTTTACCGACTTAAAAACTTCTAAAGACGAGGAAAAAAAAAAATATTGACACATTAAAATATCACAATATCTTCATATGCTGATATATTGCCATTTAAAACACCATATCAATCTCTTTACTAATGAAATATTGCTATATGGCATCGTTATGCTATGGAAATCCCCCGAAAATTCATACATTTTGCCATATTTTTTAAATGTTGATATTGATTGGCGTGGTATCGATCTATTTTTACTAACAAAATCTCACAACAATTTGCAAAAAATATCACAAGAGTTTGTGTAACAGAACGATGAAATTTCACGAGATTTTGAAAGTACAATAGATCGATACCGCTGCTTTTAAAAATCTATTTGATATCAGCATATGAAAATATATTTGAGTATATTATTTTTCAAAGTGTTAGAAATGGATAACAAAACTGCTATTTTCAATGACTACTTATTTTTGTCCGCTTTAACATCGGCATCGATATCGGTTATCGGTTACATGAGTTTTAAAATATCGGCATATCGTATATCGGCCAAAATCCCAATATCGTGCATCCCTAATTATAAGATTATGTTTAACAGCCAGAGGTAGGTCGGCCACTCTGTAGACAGCGTCCAATAAGGCATCTACGTATAATGTCTGTGATTTTGGTCGGCTGGATGCGCTGTCCGCCATTTTGCACCTATGCTACACTAGAAATCCCTGAACGAAAGCTGTTCACACCCACGCACATGGCCACCCTACAGTAGACAAGAATATCATCATCATATGTCGAGTATCATGAAAAAATACGTTCAGTTCTTCAAAAAAAAATTTTTTTTATTATTCTAATGAAATTTCACTTATTAAGATCAGCTATTAATTAGCATGAAGATGCTTTGCTAACCTGAATCTTTTACGCTATCCTCTGATTAAACTGTAAAGTACATGTGCTCTAAATGGTGAGAAAGGGGCTGAAAACACTTTAGGCATAAGTTGTGTTGCGCAGCAGCTCTGAGGAAACATAAGGTGTCAATATCAGAGAGTGATTTATAGTCGACCGGCTCCTGCCTGCCACTTCAAACCTTTTAATGGTATTTCTAACACCATCCAATCACTCACTGCGGTATCATTTGAGCTGGCATCAGTGAGTGGATGCTGTCGGAAATTTCACACTGGACCTTTTCCAGTTTAATGCATAAATTAATAAAGAGCTCTCTGATGGGGAGGGGAATGGTGCACTGAGAAGGAAAACTCTGCCACAGAGAGCAATAAAGCTCAGAGTTATTGGTCAACCATAACCACCATGCTTATCTGCAAGTGTTTCTTATTGCTCGCTGTGGTTTCCTTTAACCACAAAGCAGAGGCTTGGCTCACCTCTGTTTGTGGGTAAAAGCTAAACTACGGCCGTCTGATTCTCCACGGTCAGCTAAAAGAAGCTGATGGGAGCAGAAAAAGCAGGCGACTGGTGTACAAGAGGCTTTAAAGTTGAATCGATAATACTACATTGATCAGGGCTATGATAAAATGTGGAGAGCTGACCTTGTAGGGAAAGAAGCTGAGGACAAAATGTTTTCCATAATATCAGTGAAAACAGTGAGAGCTCTGAGTAAGACTAAAATAAATTTGTCACACACATGGATTTCCTCTGTAAATGCAGAGCTGTCACTTTCATTTCACTCTGACACCTCCTTAATCATCCCTACAACCATCAGAACCAAGAGTACATTTTGAAAAGGTCAGTGTCTACTTTGATCAACGACAGATGTGGCGATTGCTGCTAAATCTTCCTATTTCTGCTGAATAAATGACATTTTCAGATCTTTGCGGCTGCATAGGAACATGAATCTAGGGACTTATTGTGCTTCCGCTTCAGTGTATTCACTGAGATGTCATTCCTGCTGTAAATCCAGAAGATTTTGCGATTAGCCAAAGATTTAGAAGTGACTAGAACAGCAAGGGCCTGGATCAAACTGCCTCCTCTCTGCACATACATGTCGTTGGGCTGCTCAGCTTCATGGGCTCCGTGTTTACTTTTTATGATTAAAAATTGACTCAGGGCTTGGGGATGTAATTGCAGCTTAGGTTTGAGATTCATTTTGAATGAAGACGTCGGAAAACGAGAAGGCCGATATTGGAATGTGCTTCTAGGTGCTATTATTATTATTATTGTGGTGATTTTCCTGTCTTCTCAGAGGGAGAAACACTGTGGATGGTATATTTCAGAGGTGTATATGAAAATTATGCTAAATATATATTTAAAAATAAAGTATTACTGATATAAAAGGTTCATATAAAAGTCTCACTCACCTCCTGGATGAAAGACATAGAGGATAAAAACCATTAAACCCAAGCCGAGGACTACTGGTGAGCCTCAACATTTTAACATCTCTACCTCATGATCCCTCCTCATAGCCCACCACCAACAAACTTCCTAGAAAACATGACGCTGAATTTGCTGCAACTGCAAACCTTCTTTCTTTCTTATTAGTTATTAATAAACAGCAGGTTGGTTAAATACTGCGATCAAGGAACTCTTTTTATTCAGACCGGGAACCTAAAGGTGCATTGCTGCTTCCCTCAAGAACATCTATATATCTATCTATATTAGGGGTGTAAATCACACCCATCATGGTGATTCGATTCAGTATCGATTTCCTGACCCAACGATTCGATTATTTTCAATACTAAAGAATACACCACGATACGATTCGATTTGATTAATTGGTAAATATTTTATTTTTTTTAAACCTTACAGGCTAGACAATGTTTCAAATTTCAAACAAATCAATGAAAGCTGTAATATCATTATGCATTTTGTTTGAGAAACAACAGCAAATAACAGAAGTAGAAAAGTTGTAACTCCACCTATTCCTATTAAAACCTCATTCACTGAAAAATCATAATACCCTTGTGTTATAGATTCTGTTGCATCAAAAAATACTGCACAAAATCAGTGCAATGAGTGTTATTCAATACCGCGGCTCCAGATGTCCCCGCCCCTTCTCCACAGATGTTTCGCACTGCACCTCTCCCAAATTGTAGCTGACCGCCAACAGTGTACGCAGAGACAGGAGGCGGCTTGTTTTGTTTTATGACCGAAATTGCGGGTAAACAACTCATGAAGTTTAACCTGCGAGAAGAGGTGCAGGTGCGCGAGAACGCTGGGACCCTTTTTTTCCACCTGATCTCCGCTCTTTTTTGGCCCTCATGTCCCTCCATCATCTGGACTAAACTGCCCCACTTCCTCTCCACCTCGCCATATCTAGACCCACAGGTATAGCACAGACCACGCTTCAATATTGAGCATAAATCAAAAATGTCTGTAATCAAGCTCACTGCAACACACTGCTGTAAGAGTATAACCAGGAAGCGAGGTAGGGAGGGCAAAAGAATAGGTCTAGCGCCACCACAGCACAGGAGGGAGAATTACGCCAGGAGCAAATGGATAAAAATAGACAGAAGGGAAAAACATGAATCGATTCTTTCTTTTGCGGACGATCGATGCATCGGATCGTCGGCTGTTGGATTGATGCATCGATACAAAACGATTATTATTTACACCCCTACTCTATATATCTATCTAGATATCTGTCTAGATATCTGTCTAGATGTCTGTTTTCGACCCCATTTTTAGACAAGCATGTTGTGATACGTAGACACTGTATATTCAGTCCATCTAAATGGAGTGAATATACAGCTTTGTTAGTCACTGACCACCTTTAGTTTCTTTATATTACTATCCCCTTCCTTTCTCCTGCCCATTCAGTGGTCACACATTGATACACTAATTCACTATATTAGGATATTGCTGGGGGAAACTACAAGTGCCAGATGACTTCTCTCCCCACTGGGCCACTACAACAAAATCAAAAGAGGTTCCATTTCCCTGGGACATGCATGGGAGTAGCAGCTACTCAAAGATCTGGGATAAAACCAGCTGGCCGAGACCAGATTCCTCCTCCTTCTTTACTCTGTTGCCAAGAATGAAAGATACTTGGATGATTGCTAGAGGAAAAAAGAACAACAAAACTCAGAACCAACAGAATGTGAGTGAAGCTGAAGAACATTGTGTCACCATCTGATGTCTGAGAGGATAAGAGTCCAGAGAAAGTCATTTAGAGTTTAAATGCTGCAGGAAAGCTTAAAACGGCTCCTCAGGCTTGGATGGCTGTGACTCTGCTGTTAAAGACCTCATAAACATACACTTTAAAACTCTAAAAAGGTTTTTTGTTTTGTTAGACAGCACGCAAAATAAAAAAGATATTGGTGTGAACTTTCAGCATAAGCTAAAAATACTGACGTCCTGTTAAAATATTTATAGGAATTTTATACTTAACTGAAATAAACAGCACTAAATCCAAAACAGGCTGATATTTAGCTGTGAAGTCTGGATGTGGATCTGAAAATAACAGGAAACCATGCATCCATGGTTACTTCAGGAACCTGTAGAGCTCAGCTAATAGCTGCACACTGTCTACTGTAGGCACTCCTATGTTAATATAGTATTTGTTTGCATTTTATCACATATCAATGGAGGACCCTGTGCTTTACAGACATGTAAAGCATTTTTTTTTATATATATACACACTGTAAACGGTGAAGATAAGCACAGTATTCTGCTACTGATGCTGCTGTTAGCTTTTTAAAATGCAAATGCTTTATGTTGCTTTTTTAAAAAATCTGTTGGATGGATGTTCTTGGAAGCCCTACTATTTACTTTTAGTCAATTTACCATACAATATTAAAAATCTAAAGCTTTATTATGTTTAAATCTAAACGGTAGCCTACAGGACACAAAACAAATATCTTTTTTGAAGTTCAATACACAAATCCAAAAGCTGTTATGCAGTGGTGTAGCATTTTAATTCTAAAATAATTTTATCTTGTTTCCTAATTATATTTACATCAATCTTTGTAACATTCATAATTTTATAAATTATGAATTTTACATGACCTTAAATCTTTTCAAATAACTAAATGTTGTTTTGAAAATGATGCATTCTGCATCAAATGATAAATATTAATTTATTATTTACAGTTATTTAAAATAACTTACTGTACAAAGAAAAAAAAAGACTTTTGTTCAGCTAAAATATATTCTTGGTATTAAATCATCATAATGAAGTAATAAGTTATGGATCAGAACCATGCAATAATCCATCAATCAATCAATGTATCAGTTTACGTTGCCTGTTGATGGATTAACAAATGCTCTTTTATCAAACACCAAATCATTTAATCTATTTCAGAAATGGAGATAAAGGACAGGGGGGGTTCTAGAGAAACTTCCAGCATTTGGGAGTAGCCTGACGTAGTCCTACTCAATTCTAGATCAGAATATGAGTCTGCATAAAACTCCATAGAGCTGTGATTATGGAGGCGTGTTTCGAATAGAACCAGGAAAAAAAATGCCTTCCTGCACTCAATTGGATAGACCTACAACCAATAAAGAGCAACGGGAATGCGTGATCGCGTGTTGCTTAATGCATAGTTGTTGTCAACAAATCAAAGCGCGTGCAGTGCACTTGCACTTCCTAGAATAAGAAGATGGACGCCTTGATGGCGTTCGTTCCTCTTTTAAAATTAATTTGCTTTGCGCCGGTATCGCCTAGAACAGACCTAATAGCAGGAATCTACACACCTCAACCTACAGCGGCAGCCATATTGTTGTTGTCCGCCCAAAGCGGCGCTTTGATCACGTGGTTGATTACGTTACTGTTGATCATCTGTCCATCATTCGTAGCAAAGCCCGCCCTGATGACAATTTGATTGGCCCACCAGATATTGTCGCGGGGCGCGCGCATACTCGCTGCTACTAAGTTGATCAATGCCAGACCGAACTTCCCGACCTCAAACGTTGTGGGCGGGACTGAGTTCGAATGGCACCCAGGCTAGGTCTGGAGGTCCTCCCCTAGAAAATGTTGTATTTCGATAGATGCAGTTTCCTTATATTTTTAACCAAACTGTGTCCCATTTCAATTCAACACAACGCTTGTGTTTCTTGCAAAAAGCCACAGCCAATTAAAATAAATGATAAATGGAAATGTTAAATTTGCACAGTATCATCGCACACAGAAATCCTCTCACAAAAACAATGGCGTGCTTCGCCTGGTAGAATTTTGTTAAGCTATAGGGAAAGACTTCCTGCATCATAAATGTTTTTTTCTGCTTATTTTTGGTTTATTTGGTTGTTAGTTAACCAGTTTATTAAATGACTCACTTTGTTGTGCTATACTTTTCCTGCCAGCAGAAGAAAAAAGCTTTCTGACTAGCGGTAGTCATCTATAAAGTTCTACATATTTGTTTGAATGCACTTGAGCAGGTCAGCTGGGCATGAATAATGGTTCAATAGATGCTTTGAGTTTGTAGAACTAGCAGTAAACATGAGAAACGTCACCAGGAATCCATGACAAACGCCCCACGAAGAGAGATTAGCGAGGGGAGAATTTCTTAGACAGATGACGTCATAAGGGGAAGGTGAATCAATGACAGTAGATCTCTAAGCTCTAGCAATGAGAGGGAGGGAGAGAGAATCAGGACACGCAGACATGGGTCACACTGGCAACAGTAGAGCTGTTCTGTGCGCAAATGACACTTAAATTACTGTTTTTTTAATTAATTGCGAAAATATGGAACAATTAGCAATACTGGACGCGTTATTTATCTTCCAAATACATGACGATTCCGTATTTCTAGGGACGGGTGGCAACCTTTATTCTGGTGCTACATTAAAGTGCAGCAGGGATTCGATGTAATTACCAGGAAGGTTTATATTTTACCTGAGATGACAGCATGTAGCTATGATCCCACTGCTGCATCTTTTGCTTTTAATTCCCATCCAGTTTGTTATTTTTTTATGCATTTTAGAAATATTAGCAATTTGCAACTATAACAGTTACGGCTACGATTTCTCAACTGATAGATGATAAATATCTGCGAATCTGAAGATTCTTTTGTGGCGTCCTAATGAAATTCTACTGTTTGTTTTACTTCCTGCTTCAAAGACTATTTTTACCGGAAACAATGCATGTTTGAAAAGATGAATTCATATATTTAGTGGGGAATTGTTGAATTAAAAGAGAATTGTTTCCTGCTTTTCTATATTATGCTTTCAAAAGGAAAACAATTCCTTTTGTTTCTCATATTTTTTTTAGTTTTTATATTGAAATACAAATAAACAACTGTTGCCAGTTGTCTTAAAGGAATAATTAATGGATCATTATCTATACCTTAAACTAATACGTTTGCGGTGATTTTATTAATTTAGCATTAATGAGTAAAAAAATAAAAAGAATGTATTGATTTTACAAGCAAAATCAATGGGAACTACTAGACGCATCTGCAATCAGCAACAATTATTGAAGATTTCCAGAGAACTTAAGCCATTGAAATTCACCAGAGCTATAGTGAAACTGACAATGCCCACGTGCATGGCAGCTGGATGTATGTATTGGCAAAGAAGTCATTAATCGATTCAAATCATGATTCACATGCCACGCGATGCGATTCTATCACAATGCATCACAATACTTGAAATATTGCGTGCATTGCGATATTTTCACTGAACACTAAGAAAAAGATACAGCCCTTACTGACTGGCTGGGTGTGATCTGGATCGTGTCTTCAATTGATACATAACTGAAAGCAACTGAATTCATACATAGCTGTATTTATTGAAATGACTTTTGGAGGTGTTGCCCTGAAAACAAATACTGGAAATATTACTATTACTGGCGTGGACACACTGACAAAAAGATCTTAGGATTCATCAAACTTAAAATAACAAAATAAGGATAATCAGTACGTTTACATATGGCCTCAGTGGTCCTTTAAACCAATGAATTTAAAACATTCAAATGTGTATTTCCCCTTTTGCAAATGACGTGCGTCATATCAATTTCATTTTTACCTTCTTTTTGTTTTAAAAGCCAAAATGCATCCAAGCATCCGACTTGAAATGTGATGGAACCGTGTGGCGAATTTTCATAATGCCCTCCATGTTTTGTTTCGTTTTATTATGTTTTATCGTTTTATTAGTTTTATTATGACTCGTCGCAGTATCCCGCGGCCGGACATGCTTGTGACACAAAGCAGCGGGCGTCAACAGCAGCGACATCTGCTGGATTGGAAGTTGTATTCCACTTGATTTCGCTGATGTGCGCCAACCATTAATGTATTTTATTTGTTCATTTTTTTTTTTAAATAATCGATTCTTGCCTTCAAGAATCGATGCAGTGGATCACAAAAATTTGAATCGCGATGCATCGATGACTTGAAAAATAATAGCGCATTGTGACAAACACCAGATACAGCACTGGGACTTGATTAACAGCTGATACCGCACCGTGACCTCACAAACCAGTAGGTGGCAGTAGTGTTCTTTGACAAAGATAGATGCCTCCAGTAAAGCACATTCAAATGAAAATGACTCTTACTTTATTGAACAGTATGTAATAATTTCATATTTAAAGAACCTTTTTTATGTTTTTTTTTCTGAATATGAACAGACCTTTCCTTTAAATATCTTCCGTCTGTCAGTTTTCTCTGTTACTGTGGACGGATGGACTTTAAACAGTTCTGTAAATGCCACTTTGCCTCATGGTGCTCCTCCAGCTGATAGGCAGAAACCATCCTGACCTCATGGCTAATATCTTTCTGCTCTTAAACCAGAAAACCTGGAATTTGGGTCTCTGCTTTGAATTCTAAGCTTCCATCCGAATCTGTTAAAGAACCAGTTTGACTTGGTTTAATAAATCAAGGATGAGGTAAAAAACTGACAGGATTTCATTTAGAATTTTTTCATTGGAATTGATTGAGGTTGTTCTCCATGTTTAGTCTTTCTGTACATCAATCTGATGCACAGATCTGTTTAACTCTGTCTGCAGGAGATAAACAGTACCTGGATTTACACTTCACTCTGTCATTTAAAATGAACGTTTGTTGAAGGGTCTCGGCTTTATTAGTTCATTTGTTTCAGGCTGACGTTTATTAAAAGCTTTTTCATGATGGGAAAAAGTCGGAGCAGTGTTGCAGGTACAGCTGGTAAAAGATGCAGCTTCACAATCCTTTAGCTTAGTGTTTGTTAGGCTAAGTTTAAGGCAGATCTGACTGCTGCGGTTCTTATTATTCATCATGACTCTTTAGACAGGGATTTGTAGGCGGGTCAGGAATGTTCCTGTGACTGCTCTGCTTTTTTTATGGACACATTGGTCCCAGTCTATTCGTCTCCCTAACGTTATCAATGTATCTATCAAGTTTCAAATTTCCTGCCTATTTTACAAACACCAGCAGTGAGAACTTTGTTATAGAAACAGAAGGAGGAAGAGATGGAGGGAAATGGGACGGGAATATTTACTGTATGGTTGACTCAGGAACCATGATGCTTTGCAGTTAAAGTTTGTTCTCTTCTGTCTTTGGCTGCAGATACTGAATCCACTCAAAATAATCCTGAAAGTGGATATCTTTTTCTGCAGTCGTGTTTTTATATATATATTTACAAAATTATGCAATCATATTTGCCCTCAATTTAAGCTATCAATTAAAAATGATTTTCCAATGGAATGAATATTTCTTACCTTAAAATAAGATAAGGAGGTATCATTTTGAATCGGATACTCGATTCTCATTTTAAACATAATCATCTTATTCCATCGAAAAATCATCTAACTTATCTGATAAACTCAAGGAAAAATATACCTTTTTTTCCAGCGTTCTTGCTAGATTTATGGTGATTTGGCTTCTCTCCAAAATGAGGTCTCACTCCTTCACTCATTTATTCTTTCCATATTCTAACGGTTCATTTATTCTTTTTTTAGCTCCGTTATTTTAAATCCAAACTTCTCTGCTAAGCTTAATTGGGACGTTTCACCCCATAGTGTATGTAAAACCTATAGGTGGGTGTCAACTGTTGGACCTGAATAACTACAGAATTAAATATAGACTAAGATTAATTTGACAGAGGACTAGTGGGACAGGTTTTGGATTAGTTAGGGTCAGAAATAATATTTTGATTTGATGCACTGCAAAAGCAATCTAGAAATAAGTAAAACTTTCTTAAATTAAGTGTATTTAGCCTTAATCTGAGTAGGTAAATTAGATGATCTGACATGGAATTTGTATTTTAGATAATTGTTTTTTCTTGTTTTAAATGTAAATTATCTTGTTCCATTAGTAAAGTGTCTCACTCAATTCCTTAATTCAAGAAAAAATGCACCTATTTTATGAAAAAAAATGGCGAATTTAGATTTAGTTTTTTTCCTGTGCAAGAAGTTAAATACAAAGTTTTATGCCGGTTTGTCACAATTTAAGGAGGTTAAATGTAGACTTCAATAAGATAAATTTTTATTTTTAATGCCTAAAACATTTGTAAGGTATCCTTTAAAGTATTATTAAGTTTCACATAAATAATTAGCTCTCGGAATAACAAAAAGAAAATTTCAACATTATATTAAACATTGAGGACAGTTATAATAAAACTACTGAAATGTTTTGTCTGACTGGAAGACAATTTTTTTTTTAAAGCTCTTTATCTTTAAACAGGATCTAAATGAACCGAATATTATGTAAGGAGCAATTTAAGGAAAACATATTCAGATGGAGGTTTACAGATCCTTTTTTTATTTTTTAGTGTAGTAAATGGGTTTAGTTTCAGAAAATAAATAAAAGTTATGATACAAAGAGGGAGAGATGATGCGTTTTAACTTGGCTTGTCTAAAAATGGCCCCAAGCTCCATTCAGCACGATAAAAATCAAGTTTCTGTGTCATGTTGAGTTGCTCCTTGGAATCGGGGACCAGTAGCTGATGCATTGAGCACATTTAAACCTGCAAGCTGAGTTCTTTTATTGCGACAAAATGTCATTCTGTTTCTCATCCTCCCTCTTAACCCAGAGAGTGTTCCACTGCTGCCAAGGCACATTTCTGAATGTGTGTAAATCCGTTGGCTGCGCCATCTGTAGCAGCAGACGCTCCCATCCCGGCTCTCTGAGACTCGCAGTCCGACGGCGGAGTTGTTTCACTGCACAGATCTCATTACCTAAAATCCTCAGCTCTGAAACAGAAGGTCAGGGATCAGCAAATCCTCACTTCTGGCCGTGCGGGCTTATGTTTCCATTCTGATGCAATTTTCCTTCTGCAGTTGCCTGAATATCACTCTTGTGTCCACCAATTTAAAATCTCATCTATGATTGGAGCCGTTCACTATCTGAGTTTTCAACATACGGGCGGCTTCTCCAAAACTGGACTATTTTTACAGCAGTGTCTCAGTCAGACAGCCTAAATATCGCTACTCAAAGATGAATCACTTTTATGTTTTAAAAATAATAATTTAAATACCTTTAATAATAAAAAAGCCTAAATTTGATGTTTTAGCAGCCGTTTTTTAGTATTTTTTATAAACTAAAAAAGTTACCTTTAAAGTGGTGCTTTTTGTTTGTCTGGGAAAAACAATATTTAAAAGGACTGAATTAGGATTCAAATTAAAAATCTTTTCATCAACTACAAAGTTGAAGCAAGTGAAAAACCAGATTTTTTATGCAGTGTCCTGAATCAGGCGAGACACTCTCTTTTATATGCATTTCTTAGATTAGAAGAGAAATCCACAAATTCTCAGCATTAACAGAAGTAGCCATTCAACAATTCCCAACTTTCTTTGGCTGATTCCCTACAATTCCTTTTTAAACATCTAAAATATTCTTTCTGTTATGATTTGTGGACATTAAGATCTAAATAAAAAGCATTAGTCATACTGCTTGTCTCCCTGTAATTCAGTGAAAGTGTGGAGTCAGAGTAAAAATGGCTGGGGTGCATAATTGGCTGGAAGTTGGAAGGAATTTTGCTGGGACTTGCAGGGGAGTAGGCTGCCATTCGGAACAATAATGAAAATAGTCATGTTGGGTGTATCCGACAACTTAGAGCAGTTACCAATTAAAATTCAGCAGAGTCCGGATAAAAAATAAAAATCAACCAGTAAAGGTCCGGAGACATTTTCAATTATAATCTGTTACTTTAAACATAATTTAACACTGAAATAAAATTGGGTGTTTATGTATCAATGTTATACAATGAATTCTTAAAGCTACAGTGTGTAATAATTACAGGGATATACAGTCAGAAATGTAATATATTATACATAACTATGTTATTTATCATCTATCTAATGAAGCTCAGCCTCTTTTAACCTTAGATATTTGCGTTGTCTTAGAATTTGTTATTTATAATTACATAGAGCGGGTCTGGTAGCCATGGAGCGAAGATCAATCTTTAGCAGCTACTGGCAGCAAGAGAGCCAACAAACTAGCGTGCGAGTGTAGACGCTTCATTACGCTCGAGAAAGCAACTACGGTAAGTTGAGAGAGATGAACTGAGACGGTACTGAACACACACAGAATAACGAAATACTATCTGTAAAATTATCATATGCAAACAAACCTCATCACTTGAGAAGGTAGGTGATGTGGGCGTCGTGGAAGACATTTTGTCCATGTAACGCTTCGCCCATGCTGTTGGGGAGAAGAAGCGGTGGGGAGATGTTCATGTTGCTGCGGTCTGCAGTTCTGACCGCTAGATGTCGCTAAAAAGTTACACACTGTAGCTTTAAATAAAAATATATATATATATATATATATATATATGTTAGGTTATATAAAAAAAGATTTTTTTTTACATTTTAAAATCTAAAGTTTTCTTTTAAGTAGAGAACAACAATCTTTCAGTTTGGTATATAGACAATTTGCTGATTCATATAGTTTATAAAACATCTGAACTGACAGTTTTATTTTATTTTTATTTTTTCTGTCTTAATGTTCGCAGTTGGCTTTATGCTGCCCTGCAAGACTTTAAACCTGGGTTTAAATGGAGATAAAGCCATTCTAAAGCACATATCAAGGAGCTCATTTTGAGCCTGGATCCATATATATTTTTAATTATGTTTATTGTGGAGAATCCTGCTTCACAGCAGCAGGTTGAGCCAAACATCCTATAAATGTTCAGGGTTATGCATTATGTCCAAACACATAATTCATAATATTATTCACTGTAATCGTGTATTTTGCTATGTTGATTGTAGGGCTAAATCAATTAATCCATTTAATTGTAATTAATCAATTATTGAAATAATTATCAACTAGTTTAATAATAGATTAATCTTTAACCAGATTATAGAAACTCTAAAACATGACTATAGTCGACAGAGCGACCAACTTAGAGCACTAATTACACCAAGATTGTAAAAGATATATAAACATTTTGTATTTAACATTTAAAAAAAAAAAACTTCTTGTCTCTCAATATGCTCAATCCAGACCTCAAGTGGAAGCGTTTTAGTTTCATCTGGTTTAATTATGTAAAAATCTCTGTTTTAAGGAACCTTTGGCTATCAGATAATAAATCGATTAAGCAAAAAAAAAAATTGACAGATAAATCGATTTGCACAACAATTTTTAGTTGCAACTGTGGTTGATGGAGCATTTCGTGTAGAGGGATTAGCATTGATTTTTTCTTAATATTTGGGTTTTCTCATCTATTATCTATCATTGTCACAGTGGGCTGGTGCCTATTTTTAACAGTTTATGGACAAAAGGAGGGTTACATCCTGGAATTAACCGCTCAGCTCCACCCTACTTTGGTTACCCGTCCATCACAGGGAAACGTTTCAGCCAGGTTTTCATCCAAATGTAACGCCAATTTTGAGGAAACTCAAAAAAAGACGTTTCCATCCATAGGAGTGAATTAACTGGAGAAGCTTAAGGTCATCATACAATGACCTTCCGATTGGCTGTAGAAAACAGGAAATATTAGAAATATTTCAATAAATCTCAGGTTTTTCATGTCACTGGTGTTTTACTTTACACCATCTTTAGATGTTGATAGAGCTTCATTCAGGACGCCACAGAAACAGCTGATCAATCATGCATGGTAAATGTTCGCTCCGTCAAAATGCATTTGTTTTCATCTCCTCTTTAGTGCTGTAACGCCTTTTGAAATCCAATCCAATCCAAACCACTTTATTTATATAGCACGGTTTAAATAAACACAAGGTTTCCAAAGTGCTACACAAAAGATAAAATAACTAAAATAAAATAAAAGTACTGCCCGCACAGGATAAAAATATGCATGTGTATACATAAAATCAACATGTGTACATAAAATCAACATGTGTACATAAAATCAACATGTGTCATAAAATCAACACTCTACATGATGTCAAAAAGCCAAAGAAAAGAGGTGGGTTTTAAGAAGAGTTTTAAAAATGAGACAGAGAGGTGGCCTGTCTAATGTGCAGCGGCAATGCATTCCAAAGTTTTGGAGCTGCAACAGAAAACGCTCGATCCCCTCTGAGCTTAAGTCTTGCTTTAGGCACTGTCAGGAGCAGCTGATCAGCTGACCTGAGAAAGTCAAAAACCACCTCAGGCAAGTGGAACCTTTTAACAAAATTTATTAAGTTGATTTGAAATATTCTGTTTCCGTCAAGCTCTTCTAATGCAGTACTTCCAAATGTGCAAAAAAAAAAAAGTTGATGGATACACATCTATAAGCAAACAACCATTCCAACATTTACACCTAAAGGAGTTTTGGAGTCATCAATCAGTCTAATGGTCATGTTTTTGGACAATGGGAGGAAGCCTGAGTACACAGAGAGCAACAATGCAGAGAGGGAGAATGTGCAAACCTGCTGAGAATCAAACCCAGAACCTTCTGCTTCATGCTGCTCCACCACGCAGCCAGGTGTTCAAAATAGGCTGACAATCTTAACATCTTACCATGAAGGATATTTTGCAACTTCTCCTTCTGGAGAACCATTATAGGGATAAGCTATGCAAACAATCTTATCAGACACATAAAAGTACCTCAGCTGACTCCTTTCATGAACAAGAACAGCATCTTCATTCCACGTTTCCTCTGGTTTTCAAAGCTCCTTATCTTCTCAGGCAAGCAGATGCCCTAAAATAAGCTTTATTCTGGAATCATACTCTGGTATCTGTCCGTTGGTGAAAGGTGAATAAACTGACTCAGCCCCCTGCTAACTGAGACACTCGGCAAAATGACTCCCCCATCTGTTTATCTGCATTCATCGTACAACCCTTCCACTCCCATATTTTATAGAATTTGTGATAAACAATTTCTTATAGATTGTCTGAGCTGAGCTCTTATTGTTACTTTTAGCTTAATATTTCCAATTTTATCATTTCAAAAACAAGAATCTATGTCCTGTTGTGCACACCAGTATTTCCAAAGTGACAAAACTTCCATTTGCAGGGCCCTAATATGAATGCCAAGATGGATGACTGAACTTTCTGGAATGATACTGACTCAAAGGCTGATGTTCTACGCAATAATATTACTGTCACTTGTATACAAATGAAATGAAATATACTCAAAGCCCAGAGGAAAGTGATAAACAAGCACACATGGCTCCACAACCCAAATCTAATGCCGTTCCTGGAGGCCTTTCCAACAATCCAGTTATTTTATCACAAAAACGCATCAGATGAAGCATAATTAGGCCTCTCTGCTGTGAAAAATGTCCCAGCAGCTTCACAAACAGGTGGTGAATCTGATTATAATGGTGTCAAGGTGGAGGAAATTTATATTAGCTGGGAGGCATCCTCTGAGGTGCAGCACACATGATTTATAGATGATAAAATAAGGAATGTTCACATAATACAGATAAATTCCACTGATGTAGCATCACCCCTGTTCTGATCTATGTTATAGAGGCTATAAAGTATTACTGCTTAATTTTAAAGGTTTGGTTTAGTTTGTTATAAAGAAAGCCATTCTGATATTACCAAGCACTAACAATCCTCATCACAGAAAAAAATAACTTAAAATGACAGAAAATATATATATATACACATATATATATATATATATGTATATATAACATATATATATATATATATATATATATATACATAGATTTAAATACTGCTATATATATATATATATATATATATATATATATATATATATAGTTTAAAGCACCAGGGGCTCGTTTTTTAAATTATTTTTTTTATACACAGTAAGCTGACAGGTACGTGCGTATAAGAGAGGGAGAGACAAAGTACAAAGCACACCCCAGTGTACGACATTTTAATCTCTGATCCGATTTTTTTCTATATCACACTCACTGCATATAGAGAGGCTCCGACTAGTCAGGGTGAGCAGACCTGCACAGATTTTTTTCACTCTCTGTGCTATACATAAATTAATTCCACACATTTGACTTGGACAGATTAGGAAGTTATTAAAAAAAAAAAAAAATGCACATTCTATAAAGCAAAGCTTCACTTAACGAGTCTGTGCAGCATCTAGAACCAGAACAGATAGAGAGAATTTTCATGTATCAAAAACAGGAGGAGATGGCAAAAGTACTCACTTTTCCGTACTTGAGGTAAAGAGGTACAGATACTTGTGTTAAAAAATACTCTGGTAAAAAGGCCTGGAGAGTACTGATTCAACTTCTTTACTCAAGATGCAAAGTAACAAAGGAATACAGGCTTTAATAGAATTGCCTTAAATTATAAAAAGTAAAAGGTACAAAACTACTTTTTTCATGCCGTTGCCTACATTTTAAATGGATGTCTGCCAATAGGACTAGATCTCCCGTTGACATTCATTTTCAATCATCTCATCGTCCATACTACTATGCTAACATTGCACCGCCACCAAGCTGCAATGATTTTGCTGCGAATGAATACCGCCAAATCTGTCGATTCATCTTGTAGTGAATGCGTCAAATGCAACGTAGATTCCCATCCAATTAGATTGAATTTGGGGTATTGATGGCGTGAAAAATAATAGCGGTAACTCCATTGAAATGATTCAAAACTAAAGTACATGAGCCAATTTTTTAAAATGTAAGGAGTAGAAAGGTACAGATATTTGTCTAAAATTTGTAGAAGTAGAAGTAAAAATTAAGCCATAAAATAAGTAGTAAAGTAAAGAGTAAAATATCAGAAAAATCTACTTGAGTACAGTAACAAAGTATTTGTACTTAGTTACTTCCCATCTCTGTCATCAAACGTAACGAGATCTACGTTAAAGAAAAATGCAGCGCTGTGGGATGTGTTTCCTACGCACTGAGGTTATTCTATCCAGGATTTTTAGATATTTTTTTCATGAAGAGGTGAGAGAGATATGCTGCATTTACCTGCTCTGTCTGCCCCTCCCTTATTTTTGGTTTTGTGTGTGGCTCAAAGAGGATCACTACTTCATTCTCCTATCTTGGGGAAACTTGTCAATTTTCTGGTAAGGACCACAGGTCGGATTCAAACCTGTGTCGCCCGCGTCGAAGACTAAGGCCTCCATACATGGCTCATGTGCGCTAACCACTGCACTAAGCCATCATTTGATCTCATTCATTTAGCACATCATTTATACAGTGGCAGCCATTCAAAAATACCCACACTTTCCTCAATAGGTTCTTGGCTCTGCCTTGAATTCCAGGTAGGTATTGATAAAGTTCTACTGGATTCACTTTGTATTAGTCTTTTTCCTGATTCACAAAAAGGTAGGCAGCAGCTTGACTAAGCCATGATGGCAATTATTTTACATCCAAGCAGTATGCAGTTCTTCATATATACACAAACACATTAATTTCAAACAGATGTTATCAGTAGTGTATTGGTATCGGCCAATACTGCACAGCCAAGTATCGGGGCCAAAAATTGGCATCGGCGCAACATTAATTATTATCTTCAAACTGATGGAAGACAATGGCACAGACAAAATTCTTAAAACTGTAATGGTCAATATGAGATTTCTCATATTGTCAGACTGAGATTGCAAACTGCCTTTTAGTTACCCTAAAAAGCTATTAGGCTACAGACAAAGCCCCCAACAATTTGAGACATCCCTACCGCTGCTTTTACACAATGTTTTTCCTCGTATTTAAAGTCTCCAACATATGAAATAGGTTTAAATGTTTTGTTTTTAATTATGGAAAGTTATGGCATAGGGTTACATACCCTTAACCTAAAAAGAAACATAAATATAGCCTGACAATTTTCAAACTTTGCATAATTGTGATCAGGAAAGTACTTTAGCTTTATAAAAAAAAAATGGATATGAACATCTTGATGTGTGTAACACTTAGAGATCTATGAACACATGCCTAAAATAAGCAGACATGTCAATAATTAGTATTTATGTAAAAGTTCCCATTTTCTTTGGTGTCACATTGTAGCTTGTATCAGAGATGGGCTCATGCTGAACCCAGTGATACCAAATATGTGAGTATAGCCTTCATAGTCAGTGTTTTATCATTAAATATATGAAGTGTCCCAAAGGAAAGAAAGAAAAACATGATATGCTGAATCCTGTACTGTTTGACATCACTGTGACAATGGCACACAAAGGAGACGATCTGAAAAGATTGTAGTTTTTGCTTGATGGTATTTTAATAAAACTATAACACAACTTTGCAAAGTACAATTTATATTACTGTTCCAAATCAACAACAAACTAAACCCTCTGAGAAGGGATGAGCTCTCTCCTCACATTAAACTCATTAGCTTCTTGACAGTTTTTAGTTGCCTCCCTGTCTCATCTAGATAGTAAATGTTTTGTAAATGTTTTGTGCATTTAACTTTGAGTGGAGGTGATGAGTGTCCAGGTTGTGTAAATCCTCCAGAATGTGTTTCCAGATCCCCAAGATGTCATCCGAGAAGCCGGACCCGGCCTCTTGTAGTTTCTGGCATTTCTGAGAAGTCTTACGTTCCCATTTGTCCATGTAAACATCGGCACAGTCTGGGGAGAACCTTTTCCCCATAGCTGTTTCTCAGACCTTTAGCCACCATTCATCAAAAGGAAGTCATTTCTTTCCATTCTAAAAAGTTCCAGGATCTCCTTGTCTTGTCTGGAGAATTTACTGAGCAAAGTGAATATTGGAATTAGGTTTAAGGTGAAGTGAATGGGATTTGTAAAATGCATTTTAAAAAGACTGCAATTAGTTAAAATCAATCTGAAAAAAGTTTGATTGATTAATTGATTGATTGATTGATTGATTGATTGATTGATTTATTGATTGATTGATTGATTGATTGATTGATTGATTGACTTGATTGATTGATTGACTCTTTTGATAGTCAAAGTGGAGAATCTTACTGCAGGCTAGTAAAATGCACATGTGTGGAGTCAACAAAAGTAGGCAAGAAAAACATATTTAGGTAGCATTATAATACAGAATTTTAAAAAAACTTCAAAAACAATATACAATAGATGAAATAGGAACAGGAGAACACGGATCCGACGTAACAGGCTGCTGGACATTTCCCCCTCCATCTAAAGTGATTAAAAAGTTTAAATCTGTAAAAAACATGAAACCTTTTTTTTTTTTATTGAAAGAACAAGTTATTAAAGGAATGAGAATTTTATAAAATTGAACTAAACAGCAAAGTTACAAATGAAATGATAAAAATAATATGGTTTACGCAAAGGTTCGGATTTTCTGTGGATTTTTCTCTAACCAAAGTTGGCTAATTTTCATTTAGCACAAGGACATGCTAGCAGCACGCACGACAGAGAACAAATGTGTCCAGAGTTCACAGATTTTTGACATTTATTTGCAGCATTAAATCACCCCCACCAACGAAGAGACTGGCCTCCAAACATGTGGTTAGTGTCACGGTCTTGCTTCTGTTATGTTTTCTTTTGAGTATTCAGTTTTACTTTGCTCCATCTTTTCTATTTTGTTTTTGTTTTCTTCTTATATTTTAGGTTTTCAGGTTTTTTTATTTGTTGCCCTGTTGCCCTCTTGTTGTGTTCTCCTTTTTCCTTAGCTCCTTTCCAGTCTGCTCTGTTCACACCTGCTCCCAATCTGCTCGTTAGTCCTCTCTTTGTTCAGTCTCCCATAAAAACACTCCTTGTGCAGTTCCTCAGTGCTGGTTCCTCGTCTAACTTCCTCCAACTCCATCTCACTGTGTCTTCCTCGTCGTGATGGCCTTCCCTCTGATGTCTCCATGGTTTCTGGTTTGTTTGACTTTTTCCATGCTTGATTTTTGAATTCCTGCCTCAGTTGTCTGTTAGCATTTCATTAAATCAACAAGAAACTCACCTCTTCACTCCCTGCATCTGGGTCATCAAAACACACACAACTTATTCTCATTATGAGTCGTGTGAAATCGCATGGAAAGTTATGCACCTGTAATTTAGAGTACGTTTTGGGCGTTTTCGTCGGTCGCATCTTGCTACATTCTGGCGCACTATTCAGCGAATATAGAATATAAATTGCCAATTAACCCTAACCCTGACCCTAACCCTAAGATATATAAACAGCAAGCAACGTAGTTAGAGACATGAATAAGTGATGATTGCACTATTTTTCCCAGTTTTATGTCTGTCAGCGGATCTGTTTTTTTCGTCTGTCTGCCAGCGCATGCGCACTGATGTGGTTTTTTGAGGAAAAACGTCCAAAAAATGTAACGAAAATAGTAAATAGTGCACATAACTTTTCATCGCGATTTCATACACAAAGCTCCATAATGAGAATATGTTGAACCACAACCAAACCCTGACATTCAAAGACATTTTTCTAAAAACTTTGGTTTCTGATTGCATATGTTTCTAATTTCTGTTTACATAACTTGTTCTTTGTAACAATAATGAAACAAAAATCACTCCATATCCTGGAGGCTTGGGGCCAGAGCTCCATAGTTGATTGCTGTAGTGAAATTGTATTCCTACCACATGAGGTCATGTCAGTGATTTTATCAAGCTAACAATCATGTTGCTTCCCTCAAGGAAAATGTTGACCAAAGGGAGGCTTTTCCTTGCTTTATGTGTCAAACCTTTTTCTGGCACTTGGAAATGCAGCCTGAGCCCCTTGACAGTGATCCCTTAAGCTGCTATCAGCACAAACACAACAAGATGCCGCTGCTTTACATTTTCATTGATTCAGGATTAACTCTTCCTGTGATTAAAGGCCCTCTTCCAAAAAGGTGCACTTCAGAGAGCCATTAGGCGATATCTCGTTGTACTGCTCCCCACAGCAACACTGCCAACCCCCCCCATTACTGTCAGCATATCTCCATACGCAGCAATGACCGCTGTGATCACACTCTGCCAATACCGATGCTTTCACTTCTATGTAGTGCTGTGTTTCAGATGCTGATGTAATTTTCTACATGTGCTGGGAGGATCCATCAAATCCTGTAAAAAAAATTAAACCAGGGGGGCTGGGGAGGGGCAGCTATGTGGTTTATAAATAAGATAAACACTCCAGTGATACTGTGGCAGGACTGCATATCCAAATGGATGAAGCAGAAATGCATGGATTATATATGTGCCGCTTTGCAGCAGGCCTGGAGCTGAAACTGCAGATATAAGCAAAAGAAACAATACAATTACCACAATGTTTAGTTTGGAGTTAATTAAACTGCTTTTTTTTCTAGCAGATAATGTGAGAGAAAAAGAAACAAAAAAATCCTTTCATTTGTTTTCTTTTTTTTTTTTGGTACAGTTTTGGCCTTGCGTGTTGTTCCTTCTCACTGTAATCCATTATTTTTTGACGGAGGTTAACACAGTTCACAGTTTCATCCTTACAAAACAAGCAATTTAAAAAACAAGAAAGAAAAGAAAAAAAACAAATTAAAAGTTGGATTGCTTCATACTGCAGAAGTTCTGCTTTTTTTTTTCCTTCTTCTATTCAGATTTATTACATGAACATTACTCCTCATGAATTAAACATTAGAGTACAGTTGGAGGCAATTTTATGAATTTAGGGATTACGGCTTAGTTAAAATTCTCTAACTGATCCCATAAAACAGCCACTTTAGATGCATTGTGTGGGTGAAGGAGAGACTAGACGCTGTTTTTCTGTCACTTTGAAATTTTCAGGTAAATCTATAATAAAAGATTTATGGCCCTGCTTGGAAGAAAAGCTCTGGAGCTAAACTGCGTGTTCGGGATTCTGATGGCGGTGATGGCTGCCGTCAGCTGCACTGCAGCGCCGTTCAGAAACCCCGGCGAAGCCCGGCGAGCCGCAAACAGCAGTCCGAAGCTTGATTACTGAGGGATAGATTCACTTAGTTTTGGTGTAATCCAGGATTAAAGGAAAACAGCAGCGTTTTTCAATCTATATCCTCTTAAAGGCAGGAATTACAGCAATTAGCAAAGAGCAGGGGACTTGTGAAGGCTGAAGCAGTCAGTAGATTACAGGGAAATCAAAAGAAGACTACTTAGAGCTATTCAGCAGCACATAATCCCTTCTCATGTAATCAGTTTAGGGAGAAAATGTCTCTTTAGGGGCCCAACAACTCAGCCACTGATCACCATACAACAGCCGGCGGGGGCCCCCATAAAGAGACCACCGCGGCTGATGCTTCCCACATTAAGTTTCAACCTACAGATACTGTGACTCTTCTCCTGTGATATCTGCCGCCGCTTTACTGCTACTGCCAAGGTCGTATCTGATGAAAACGTGATGAAGCAGCAGTTTATCTTCCTCCCTCTCTTTTTTTTTGTATTTTCTTCCCTCCCAACCTCCTTTCACCCCCTTCCCACCTTCATCTCTCCTGGCACAGACTTATTGAACAGTGGGGGACCGCCGAGTTTTAATTACACCAAGATCCCCCGAGTTAATTGAACATCGCGCTGGCCCTAATTTCACTTTACAGCAAATCAAGATGTTAGTTATGTAAATTCTGTGGTGTCCCACTGGGGGGACAGGGGACTTCTGCCAGACGGCAAAGTCACTCCCCTCCCCATTTGGTGAAGCTGCTGCCTCTGCAACTTACCTGGAGGACTTTTCTCAAGTGTATGAGATGATGGACGCCATTTTTTATTTCATTATCTAATGGAACTTAGCTGTCATTTAAATAAAACGCAGCTTCAATTGGAAAGACCAAGTGCAAATGAACAAAAGAAAACATGTTGAGCGACATTTCCATTAGGCTCTGAGATCTTTAAGATCATCTTTAAGATCAGCAGGGAAGATTCTTCCACATGTTCCCTAATCACGTCTACAGCAGGGAGGAAGGCAGTCCTGGATCTAGGTAACGTCTCCAATATGGACGGGACAGATTTAACACCTCTGGAAAGTTTCTTTGAATGCCCCGTAGTAGTTATCAGCACATCCACCTGAACACAACCTGTTTTGGTTCTGATTTTTAAGCAAGGCAAGGACTTTTATGTAAGTCACATACATAAAAGTAGTTTGCAGTTGTACAGAGGCAACACAAAAAGTCATAGGCTGTGTCCGAATGTCCGCCCTAATCACTATGTAGGGCACTATAGAGTGGTTAAACCGTTTTTAGTGTCCGAGTGTCTAGTTGATGAAAAAGTAGTGGATTCCAAATTTCCTGCAATGCACCTTGAAAAGTAGTGATCATCCATGGTCACTAGATGATATCCCATAATGCATTTGAGGATTGGTTGTCACAGCAGCCTGCTATCTGGTAGCAACAGCTGCGAGAAGTTATAAAGATGGTGAAGGCACCGTGCAGGGAGGCGGAGTTATGTTACCAATGAGGAAAGAAAAGTAGTGATCATCTGTCCAAATGGTCATTTAACTGAGTTCAATATAAAGTCCACTATACAGTCCCCGCTCTATATAGTGATTGAGGGATTTAGGGGTCAGGGCAGGCGTTCAGCGATAGGCATAGTTTAACAGAAATATTTTGAAGTCTTTTCTCCGATAGCCAGTGGAAGGACTTTAGAACTGGTTCTGATGTTCTCCACTTTCTTAGCTCTAGTGAGGACCCAGGCAGCAGCTTTCTGGATCAGCTGCTTAATTAGGCAACCCTGCAACGCCATGAATAACAACTGCAATAACTTGTGCAATGTATAAAGTGCAATTTTATTTATTTCATGTGGGCTCAGGTTATCCTGAACTATCTCTATCGTTATGCTGCTATAGGTTTAGTCTTCTGGAAGACATGGGGTTTAATTGGCTTCATTCCATCATTCTGCTTCATTCTCTCCTCTGGATTCTCCTACTCTGCAGAACCTGTTAGTTGAATCTCTAATGTTATGCTCTCTCTGCTTTTTCTCATAGGATCTTTGCCTCGTCTTTTCCTGTTTGGCTGTGACACCATCCTGGAGAGAAATATCAGCTGTGCTGCTTCCATCAACACCCTTTATAGCTTTGGTAGATGCCTTTGAGATCGGCCTGTTTTCTGATTCAGCTGAAGTGGCTCTGTTTTGCTCTCTGCTGGATGTGCTCTTTTCATTTTCTGTACATGGGAGGCAGATCTTTTAGTTATCAGGCTCCTCCTGTGAGCTCTTCTGCCTGGCTCCAAGCTCCTACTTTTAGTGTTTCCTGATAAAGTTTTATATGTTAGAGCGGCTCACAGGTTACCTTTTACAGCTGCTTTTGGCTTCTGCTTCCCCCATTTCATGCTCTCTATTCTGAACCCCCAGTCGAATCTCAACGTTCCTCAGCAGATGGCCTTTCCTGCTCACACCTGGAGAGAAATATCAGCCTGGTTCTGCTGGCCAAGAACGCCCTTTCTTCCTGTTAAAGGGGGAGTTTTTCTGGCTGTGTGTTTCTCCACTGTCGCTCCTGTATCCTTGAGTCAGCGCTTAGCCTGCTGCTGGGATTAGTTTTCCTCTCCACTGCGGCCAGAGTCAATGAGTGAGCCTATGCAATCAACAGGTTTTCCTTAGATAGAAAACTTTGAATCAATCTGACTGGATGATCTGGTTGAATTGTAAAGTGCCTTGAGATGACATGTGTTGTGAATTGGCTATAGAAAATTAAACTGAATAGAATTGAAATTGGTGACATCTTTTAAGTTACAAAAAGGAGTGTTGTCTGCATAGATTTGGTAACCTATGTTGTTGTTTATTGAGATCTGAGTTAGGGGGAGCATGTAAACATTAGATAGAGTTCCTGTCCTTCAAGCAGGGTTTAAATCAGTCCAGTGCTCTATCTGAAAGACCAGTTTACCAAGAGCTTTAATAAAATAGAATGATTTCCACATTTGACGGTGATCACTAAGGAATGAAAATGGATTTTTCCAGTATCTATGTCAAGGTACACAGAAGTAAAAAGGAGAAGACTCTAAATGCATTGATTGAATTAAGATCTCAGAGGAGTTCATTTGTTAAAACCATTCAGACCATTGTTTTTCTCTCAAGTCCCATGACAGCCAGAGCAGTTGATTCTGCAGCAGGGTAATTTACTCTGCTCCCCATACGGTTTGTTTGCGCCGTGGGCCTCATGGGTAATCCCATAGAGCTGCAGCTTTGGCTGATAACGTTAGTCTTATCTTAAATACCTGGAAGTGGATGGCGGTTCTGGTTTGTTGGAAGCTGTCAGTAGCACCTCAGTGAAAGAGTCTCTACTGATAGCACTAGGGGCTGCTCCACGTTCAGCTCAACATGACGCTGTACTACATGGTTGGAAGTTGTACATTTTTTATATACTGCAGAGGAGCTGCCGGCAAAAAGAGCAGCGCTAAAACTCCATAAATATAGAAAGATGCTTAAGAAAATTATGTGGAAACTGCAGAGGTAGAGAAGAGCCCTCTTAGATGCTGAACTCATCATTAAGGAACAAAAAGATTTTAAGAAATTGATAAATTCTCATCCTGGGCTTTAAGAGGCACATGTAATCTATTACTCCTCAGATTTGTTCAGGGTCTTTGTGACATAATCTGAAGTTGTGAGGAGCTCAGAGGGACCTCTCTAAAAGCTGGGGAAATTCGACGAGGCAGCATGAGGGCTCCTGATTTGCCACAATGAGAGCTTTCTGAGAATTCTCCTGAAAGACACGACTAACTCTCTCACACACTGTGCCAGACTGTAAGTGATTCTGCCCCTCTGGTGTACGGACTAAAAAGGATGAATACGTTTTCAATCTGTCTCTCTGCTCCAGCCCTTATGGTGAAGCATGCTCAGAGATTCAAAGGCACTTTCTTAAATTTCAACGAGCCCATTCACTTTGTGGAAATTACTGAAACAATGGTGGTAGCAAAACTCTAAATAGCAAGTATCTCTGGTTCTGTAATCAAGTAAGTTGGAAATGCAACAGCTGAGGCCTTCATCTTTAATACATTTCAGTTGTGGAAATCACTGCAAAAAATGAATGACATGGAAATGTATTAATCCTGTAATATCTCCCATTATTTGTTGACTAATTAACAGTTATCTGATTGCACAGCTTCTGTTTTCATTATTCAAACCTATTTTACCTCACCTTTTGAACTCAGCAGGTTTCTATAAGCCTCAAGGTTATCATATCTGCTCTCATTTAACAGATAATTGGAAATTTGTTCATATTTGTCTTTATCATCCCAGATTTTAACTGTTATCATTTGGCTTTAGCAGAAACTGTTTAATCCGAGGTCAATAAGAGCATAAAAAACAAACAAACGCTTTTTTTGCTGCAATGGTTAGTTCTTACCAAGAAAACAATCCTTTAAATCATAAGCAACCGGATTCAAGTTTTTCTAAAAATCTTTTGAAGCATCTTCTGAACTTATTGCAAAACACAAAACCCATACAGGATAAAGACCCAGGAGAATGACGGTCGCTCTGATGCGATCTAAATGCTTACACCATAGACATAATTTAAGACTAGACCCTGCATCGATGGCTTTCGCCGATGGGCGCTGACGTGATTTGGTGGCGCAATGTTGGGACGGTCGACAGCTCCGTTCAGTGTAACGTGTTGAGAACAGAATAAATTTTAATCAGCTTTAACTTGCTGAATGTTGAACAAATTTTCAGTTTTTTTTTTTTTTTTGAAAACAACTGTTTCTGTCACAGTCTTGGTTTGTTAGTTCCTGTCTTCCAGGTTTTCCATTTGTTGTCCTCTGCTGCCCTCTTGTGTCCTCTTGTCTTCTAGCTCTGTTTTTCTGCTCTGTCCTCACCCGTTTTCAATCCTCTTTCGTTAGCCCTCTCGTTGTCTCTGTCCCCTTTAAAAAGCCCTCCTTCCTCGCTCTCTTGTTTGCTGGATCCTCGCCTAACGCTTGTCTGCCTACCCTCGCCTCCTCCCTGGTTCCTGTGTGAGTTTGGTTTCCCCTGATGTCTCCTTGGTTCTGGTTCGTTTGTTATTTTTGTTGGATTTTTGAATCCTGCCTCAGTTCCTGTGAACCTCATTAAACCCACCTAAATTCACCTCTGCCTACTTGCCTCTGCATTTGGGTCTCAACCCAACACCAAATCCTGACAGTTTCAGTGTGTATTTAAATAATCTGAGTGGGGTTAAGAGTAAAGAGTATGATGGATTGTATGCATATTGCAAAGCACAGCCACTTATAGATTTTTACATATTTTTATTACTATATACACACATATATATGTGTATATATATATATATATATATATATATATATATATATATATATATATATATTTACTGTAAAAAATGTCTACAGCTTTATATATCATTATCTGTTCTTCAGATGCATAGTATTTATCTTTGTAAATACACTGTACAGATAAAAATGCAATAGCTTTATATTTTTTCTAAGCCACTAATTGCCTTAATAACATAAAAATGAATCACTGGACATTAATATGTCTTTCATTTCTTTAGGGCTCAGTGGCTCAAATGTTTTTCAACCTTATTCAACACAAGCTGTGGTTGTACCTTAGATATGCCTTAGATTTGGTGATCCAAACTCCACTTTGACTTAAGATCCTCACTTGGCAATATCTGCAGATTAGGTGGATCTTCTAGACTTTGGAGGTCTGCAGTTGGTCCATCCTCTACCGGTTCCTCTGCTGGATTGAACAGAGATCTTCAGATGTTGGGATATTTATATATCTTCTTTATTTGTATTTTTATTATTTAGAACCAAACCCTGATTTAAAATTCTTCCGACTGTGCTCCCTGGCATATCTGCTGGAGTTTCACGTTGCTGCTTGTTCTCTAATAAGGTTAACATGATAAAAATGTGACTACATTGGGGAAGGAATGAATGATCTTCTGGGTAATGTCAAGGGTTAAATTGATTTCTGTATCTGTTTATGCAGAAGGAATTGCATGTTGCCTTCTTACTGAAAAATTCATAGTAGCATATAAATATTTTAACTGCTATTTGTATGAATCGGTTATGGATAGATGAAGATGTTTTCGTTGGCATAAGGTTATCACTCTGAAATAAAAACGTTTTTTTTTTGACTCGTGAATAGGGCAGAATTGTTCTCATAATGTCTCTTTGTAGTATTACTGAAACCAACTGGGCTAAAACAGGCCGTTATATAGAAACGTACCAAAATGTTCCACAGATGTTAGAAAAGAAGGAGGATCTTCTTTGAATCCCTCGACAAATGGGAGGAGAAGCGACTCCAGTGTTTGTTGTAATAATTCCAGGTACTAACATGTGAGCAAACAGCTCAGCATCACAGGCGGCTGAAACAAATGAGGCCCGGGTTCTGTGGGAATGACAGTAAACGGGTTCGCCGCGGCTCTGGCTAAGTGCTGACGGAGGAAAGCTGCCTGCCTCTCCATCCCTGTGCTCCTCTTGGTTTATTTCTCTCTGATTCTTTTTATTCTCAGCTCTACAGAGACTAATTATTTTGTGAAGTTTCACTGCTGCTCGTCCTCTATTCTCGCTTTGACTTTGATTCTTCCTCCCAAACCAGATCTACTGTTTTTTTTTTGCGCTGCCGAAGGTTTATTTGTCCCTACTTGCTGTCATCTCTTTTTAGAGAAGCAGAATACGGCTGCATGGATGAATACAGTTAAAGTTGTTTTGGTGCCTCTTTCTGCTCTTCTGTATATCTACAGGGTAGTTTTAGAGTCTACACCTGAAATAAATTAGAAGCAATGATGATGAAGTGTACTCTGAGGAAGAATAGGTAGAAAGTTAATGCTTCTTTTCAGCAAAACTGTCAGCTCTCTCCACAGAAATACGACGAGCCTTGAGCACACTAATTCCTTTTATTTGACTTATTTAAATATTCAGACTTGGGCGGACTGCAGATGACAAGACATATGTGTTTGCGATTTTATGAGGAGCACATCTCTTGCTAAACTCTGAGACTAATTTGCACACAGGCTGGCTCACGCTTTCATGCTAATGATTGATAATGTTTTATTAATGCAAAATATTCTCTGCCAAGCACCTAAACAAATTGTGGCAATTTAGTCCTCCCAATGTGCGGTATCAATCATTCCCACCTAGAAACGATCATGCATCACTGCTTCTTTCCTCGAAAAGGGGGCTCAGAGGTCCGGAGGCGGTAACTGCACATTTCTGACTGAGAAAAAGCAAAAATTTCCTTCTTTTCAAAGTCAGAACACGATCCCTTTAATTGCCTGTGAACAAAATCCCCAAATTTTGCAAAGGTATTGATTTTTAAGAGTTATTATGCAGGGAACTGTTTACGACAGCAGATTTTTCTTTTTGTAAAAGGCCAAGCGATGGCATGGTGTTGTTTTTCACTAATGAGAGGCCAGACGCAGGAAAACAAGAAGGGAAGGTTTGCCTAAAACAGCGACAGGTTTTCTCTTTTATTAAAACTGTTTTTTTGTGGTTTTTACTTTGCTTTTTGACATTAAAAGGGATTTTTTTTTGGGTTGAGGAAAGTTACAAAGTGTGAATAGGGAGTTTATTTAGCTCCAGCAGGCTGACACATATAAAGTAACATCAGGCAGATATGCAAGCTGCTTTTTTCATAGACTGTTCTTCTTCTTTTAGTTATTATTGTGTTAATTTTATTCCAAAATTTTATTGGAAACCAGGGCTGTCTTGATACCAGGTCTTCCAGACCAATTTTAAATAAAAGTACTTTAGATTCTGCAAAAATCCAAATACCAGAACCAAGCACTGGATACATCAGTTATTACCACACGTTGATTGCGGCCATTTGTCATCTTGCTGTAGTTCCTACTGCAGCGTCCGTTATGCTGAGCCGCTGCTAGCAGCAAAAAACTCTTTTAATCTGGTGTCATTTTTAGAACTGAGATGTTTTATCAAAATACTCATATTAAAAGACAAATTTCCCCCCTTTGCTTATGACATTTTAGCTGAACACAACAGTCAGATTTTTCTAGATCCTAAATGTTTAACTTAAAATGTTAAAAAAGACATTTGTACCACCTTCTGGTATCTAATTTCTCTCATCTTTTCCTTTATAGTTTTTTTAATTATACTGTATAAACTAGGGATGCACGATATAATCGGCCCCCTATCGGTATCGGCCTGTATCGTACCTTAAAACTGAATATCGGACATCGGCCACCCCCCCGATATTTAACCCGATATTTGATCAGCTTCTGAGTTTCTAAAGTCTAAAAAAAAATACTACTTCTTCTTCTTCCTCAAAAACTTCTTTTTTACAGACTTAAAACTTCTAAAGACAGGGAAAAAATATTGATACATTAAAATATCACAATATCTTCATATGCTGATATATTGCCATTTAATAACACCATATCAATCTCTTTTACTAATGAAATATTGCTATATGTCATCGTTATGCTACTTTCTGAAATACCCCGAAAATTCACGAAATTTTTGCCATATTTTTTATATGTTGATATATTGGCTTGGGTATGCGATCTATTTTTACTAACAAAATCTCACAAAAATTTGCAAAATATCACGAGAGTTTGTAACAGAACGATGAAATTTCACGAGATTTTGAAAGTAAAATATAGGTCGATACACGCGTTTTTAAAATCTATTTGATATCAGCATATGAAAATATATTTGAGTATATTATTTTTTCAAATTGTCAGAAATGGATAACAAAACTGCTATTTTCAATGACTACTTATTTTTGTCCAGCTTTAACATCAGTATCGATATCGGTTATCGGCTACATGAGTTTTAAAATATCGGCATATCGGATATCGGCCAAAATCCCAATATTGTGCATCCCTAGTATAAACAGAGGGAGAGAGTATCTGTATTGTTTTTATTATATCATAACCATGTTTTTGTAATTGTTTCTGTATTTCTAATAGGACCTCTTCCCAAAGCAACACTGTAAAGGAGTTTGTAAAACATTTTAAAAAGACAGTCAAGCACAGTTTCTGAATCGGTTCCATTCATTTTAAAACAGCAGTGTAATGATCAATGTGGAGGACAAACTGGAATATACAGAACTATTGTAGCTTAAATAAAAACACGAAACATATAGAAGGCATAAAAGCAATATAAGGCAATAAAAATACACCAGAAAGATCAAATCTATCATGATGGGTCAAAAATATGCCAAAAGGGGTGGAATTAAAAAGCTTTGTCCGTTCAACTTAGTTCAGTACATCAGTACAGCCGAGATTAGCTGCTGGTAAGTTGAGTAACTAGGAGGAAGTGCAAATAGAGAACAGAAAAGAATAAAAAACATAGAAATAACTATTTTCTTTCTGTATAGAAATTCAGGTGTACAAACAGCAAAGTGAAGCGTGGAAATAAACAGAAAGATAAAAAGCGGGAACAAAAGGAACAACACTGTCATTCTTAAATGTTTTAAAGAGTGGAATTAGTTAGGAAAAACCCACATACACCAGCACTGTTATTTATGACACAGTTCTTTCAAAAAAATAACATGCACTCCTAAAGATCTCAGGGTCCTCAGCAAATAAGAGCGTGCTTTGTCCCTTCCTGTTGTTATTTCAGTCCAGTTCACTGGCAAGATGAACACCAAGACAGGTTAGGCCATTCCCTCAGTCACTGTGGGTCTGTGTCTGTAAAGGTCCATCATCAGTCCCTTTGTTTTCCCCACATCCATATGATGGTCCAGTTGATCCCAAACTACAAAGCTCTGTACCCACTCACCCCTTGCTCACACTGGCTCCGGTACCCGGAGGGAAACTCATAATACCAGGATAGATGCACAGACAGTCTCCAGAGATTTCCTGCAGCTTTGCAAAGCAAGGACCTTCCTTCAGTGAGGACCAATGCTTACAAATGTTTCAACATGATGTTATTTAGGGGTGGGTATTGCCAAAGAAGTCAATGCGATTCGATTCCAATCACAATTCACATGCCGCGATGTGCGATTTTATCCTCGATGCATCGCAATATACTGGAAATATTGCGATGCATTGCAATATTTTCACTGAACAAAAATTACCAGTGGCTGACTGGCTGTGTATGATCTGGATAGTGTCTTGAATTGATACATAACTGAAAGCAACTTAAGTCATACATAGCTGTATTTATTGAAAAACAACTTTTGAAGATGTATTGCCATGAAAACAAATACTGGACAAAAAATATTACTATTACTGGGCATGGGCACATTGACAAAAAAAGTGCTTAGGATTCATATAACTTAAAAATAACAAAATAAGGATAATCAGTGCCGTTTACATGGTCTCAGTGGTCCTTTAAACCAATGAAATTTTCCCTTTTGCAAATTACTAGCGTCAAATCCAATTTAAGTTTTACATTCTTTGCTTTTTAAAGCCAAAATGCATCCAAACATCTCACTTGGAATGTGATGGAGCTGGGCTTAATTTTCTCAGTCTCCATGTTTTGTTTATGAATGACTAGTCGCAGTATCCCGCATCCGGCATCTACTGGACTGAAAGTTGTATTCCACTTGTTTTGGCTGATGTGTGACTACCATTCATGTATTGTATATATTCCTTTTTGTTAATTAAGAATCGATACTTGGCATCAAGAATCGATGCAGCAGAATCACAAAAATTAGAATCGCGATGCATGCGTCATGACGCATTATTTTGCACACCCCTACCGATATATAAAAGTTAGTATCAAAAAACTATTTTTCAAACCATCCCCAAACTAAACTGTCTGTCTTGTTTCAAAATAAAAAAAAAAAATCCTTTCTTTCTCCCCAAAACCCTTCAGCGCCCATCAGGTGGTTAAATAACCTCTGGCACATTTTTTTTGACTGCAGCATCTGCAGGTATTTGCTCTATATTTGCATATATAACTAATCAATATTTTCATTTCATTTTCATTTATTTTGAAACATGATATGATTTAACAATGTTTACATTGGATGCTTCATAAAAATACATCATGTTTCAAAAAGGAGTAGGATGAAGCATAAGCTTATTAGGCCCTACCCCTCAGTTACATGTGTCATGGTGGTAAAGGACAATTATTTACAGTAAGACAAACAGTATACCAACTTTTTATATATTACTCTCTTTTTTGTATTCATCATAAATACTTGCTGGATGCTTTTACATTGTTTAATGTTTTCAGGCAAGCTGTTCCAGAGCGTCACTCCGCTAATTGATAAAAACTAAAGCTGCTTTTTGTTGTTCGAACATACTTAGTTTTGAAATTAAATTTTGCTCTTAGATTATATTTTCCATCTCTATCAGAAAACAAGTGTTATATGTGCGCAAGAAGTAAGTTATTTCTTGCTTTATAAAGAATTTGAGCAGTTCTGAAATTGATTAAATCTACAAATTTAAGAATTCTTGGATCAAGGAATAAACAGTTTGTGTCGTCTCTATAATGCTTGTTATTCGTTACTTGTATTGCTTTCTTTTGCATAATAATCAATGGTTGAATGTTTGTTTTGTTAGTGTGACCCCACACTTCAACACAATAGTTTAAATAAGGCTGAAACAATGAGTAGTATAATGTGTGGAAAGCTGGTTAGAAGGTGCCGGGCTTTATTTATAACAGCCAAACATCTGGCCAGCTTTGACCAGACATGCTTTATATGTCTTTCTAACTAATTTTATTATCTAAAATGACACCTAAAAATTTTATTTCATCAGCTAATTCTAATTCTACATCATCAATACTTAACTTTATGTCACTGCTTTTTTTAATGTTTCCAAATATCATGAACTTTGTTTTTTCAAATTTAACAATAGTTTATTTATATCACACCGTCTCTTTGTTGCCCGTCCACACAAAGTCAAAGCGAACAACTTTAAATATTTTCCAGAACCTTTGTCGTAAAGGCGGAGACGTAAAAATAAATGTGATCATCCCACCACGAATGCATGAAAACGGCTGCAAAATGTATGCCAGGCCTGTAAGTGGCGCTGTGGTGCCAAAGCAAAAAAATAGAAGAAAACAGGCAGCGAAATGTTGGGCATGCGCAGTAATATTTATACATGGTTGCCCTGCGGGGTTCATTTTTCGTGGTTCAGTCAAATTCAGGTGCTGAACTATGTAAAGTCCAATATTGCTCTGTTCTTCCTGGAGATATGTAAGAAGAAGAAGATGTTAATAAGCCTGACAGCAGGGTGAGTAGCATGAGCAGCAACCATTCAACACAGTACGGCGGCACCATTGTTGTTGTTGTGATACCGTGTCGCGCATGCGATGTTTAGAGGCGGCGCTATGACGCATCGCGTGTAAGAAAAAAATGCGGTGAGCTTAAAGATGGAAACGCGAAAACAGGGTTTTAAAATCTTCCCCACTCTGAAGGCATAATAAAAAAAGATGATAGTTTACAGACCCCGAAAACGCGGCTTTCATTATGGATGAGAGGCTGGTTTGGTGAAAAATTTGTGTGTTTAGACCAGGGTTTTGACTTCGTGTGGACGGGCCTTTATTTTAATCAATTCTTGTGTAGCTAGCGCAAGTGTCTGTTTAAGATTTTTACTAGATGCAAATACATTTGTATCATCTGCAAATGATACAATTTTCATGTTTAAGATGTTGTTCAAGTCATTTACATACATTAAAAACAAATGTATGTTTGAAGAGATACAGATGATGAATGGATGGAAAAGGGAAACAGAAGGTTTAAGATATTAATATTCTACAGACATAGATGTTGTTTTAGCAAATTTGTGCGGGTTCAGATAAGTGGCTCAGAGCCATCTATGCTTGTTTGCCTCTATATTTACCCCTGCATAACTAGATGTTAAGGAAAACTCAAACTTGGAGCATTGCTCGCAGACATATACACAACCGCAACGAGCTGAAATTGATAGTTTGGGTGGAACGTAAATAGCATCATAAAGTACCAACGTCAATGTTTATGGCAGGCATAAGGGAGGAGGGGTGAGAAGGGGAAAAAGAGAGGGGGTGGAGATTTTTTTTATCTGTGCAAAGGAGAGAAGGAGGAGAAACTTAAGCGAAGCTGGAAAAGCCGAGGGATTATTTTCGAATCTTGCCTGAATCTGCATTTGTTCTCTTCTGACTTCTTTCTAACACAACACAGGAAAGTTCTTCCCTCAACACTCGCACCCAAGTAATCACTCAGATTTATTAAACCACCACAGGCATCGCCAGAAATAAGCAAGCAGAAATCAATGAAAATACATCTGAGGAGCAGACTATACATTAACTATTAGATCAAACCCACTGAAGCAAAGTTTCAAATGAAAAAACTCAGAGCTTGAACATAATAAGCAAGGAGAAGATAAAAAAAAAAAAAAAAAAAAAAAAGTGGCGCAATTAGGAGAGATCAGAGCTGATTCTTTCTGTCATAAGAGGAATAAACTGGAAGAAAGAAAAACTCGCCTCAGTCAAGCCTGTTGCTGTGCTGGAATAATGACAGGGTTCAGAAAAATACCCCAGGATATTGATCGCTAATGCTTTAGAAAGAGCTTCAGAGCGTCCAACATTTCAAAAACAATTATCAGGTGAGCTTTTTACAGCTGCAGGAAGTTTTTAAAAATATGATATCTGGCCGGGCTTCAAGCAGCCATGTGGGATCAATATGGCTGGAATTAATGGGCGACTTAACAAGGCACTTAAAACCCTCTTAACAGGACAGATAAAAACCCAGTGAACTTTGAAATGTAATGAACATTTTTTATCCCCACCAAGCTGCTGGCTTTATTAGCTGCAACAAATGAAGCAGACACTTAAATTAGACATCCAAATTGACTTCTAAATAAATTAAGGTGGCTGAACATACACAAGAGGTCTTTTAAAGACAGCTCTGCAGGTTGATGGAGATTTTTCTTCCTGTTTGGTTGTTTTGGATCTTTTTCTCCTTGAAGTCTCCCACTAAGACAGATAATCCAGGACCATCTGCAGCTGCAGGGTGCGCTGTGACACCTGAGAAATGGAGGCCTAATCCATTAGAAATCCTGTGATACAGCAGTTTACTCTTTAATGTCTGAGTTCTACTTTAACTGTAAAGATCAACACTACAAAAAGGTTGTAAAATGACTAAACGTTTATGAATCTGAGTAGGTAAATAAGATGATCTGCCAATTAAATGTGTTTTTTTAAACCTTAAAATAAGGTAATTCAATATTATGCACTTCAAATAAGAAACTGCAGTTGGGTTATTTTATTATCTGACTATCTGACTTACCTGCTAAATTCAAGAAAAAAAAAGCACCTATTTGAAGAAAAACTCACTGAAGTACTGATTTAAATCCTTCAAAAGCATTTTTTTCTTAGATATATGCCAGAAATAAAAAATGGAAAAGAAATGTGAATGTGATAAATTAGATTTCATCAATTTATTTTATTTATATTGTGGCAATTAACAACAAATGTTGTCTCAAAACACTTTATAGAGACAATTTAACCAAATCATCCAGTCAAATTCATTCAAAGTTTTTCTATCTAAGGAAAACCAGTTGATTGCATCGACTCATTGACTTTCGAAAGCAATCCCTCACACTGAAGCATGCTTGTAGCGACAGTGGAGGAAAAAACTCCCTTTTAACAGGAAGAAACCTCCACCAGAAGCAGTTATGGTTTTGGTTCTGTTTAAGTTTTCATTGGTTTCATTTGTATTTAGTGTTTTCCAGTTGTTTTCTGGTTGTATTTGAGTTCTTATGCATTTTATGTTTACTTTCTTTTGCCCCCTTGTGTCAGTCTTCTTCCCCTAGCTCCCTTCTAGATGCTTCTATCCACACCTGTTCCTCGTCTGCTTATTAGTCCAATCTTTGTTCTGTCTCCCGTTTATACCCCTCCTGTCCAGTTACTCTTTGCTGGTACCTCATTGTTTCTTTGCTCACTCATGTTTTTTCCCCTGTATTCTGTATTTGCATCTGAACTTTGCTTATGATAGGTTTGGAACTGCATTAAATTACTAAAAAATCATCTCTGCCTCCCCCCATCTCCATTTGGGTGCTCCAAAACCCAACCTGACAGAACCGGACTCAGTGTGAGCGACCATCTGCAGAGGCAGACTGGGGTTCAAGGAGACAGAAGTAGAGATACAGAAAGAAGCAGAGATACAGAAGTATAATCTGCATGTCTTCAGTGACTCCACTTCACACTTTGGAGTATTTTTATGCCGTAAACTAACAAAAGATATTTTTCAAGGTAAGAAAACTGCTCAACTGATTTCAACTCTTTAAAGAACCAAACGTGATCCTTTTTTTATTCAGTCCAACAAATCTTTTATTTCATTTTAAATTCAAGAGGCTCCTAAAATTATCCCAAACCTTTTTTTCCCCACTTAGTATCTGTTTATATTTCTAAGAAAAAATCATTTTCATCTTTCCCCTGTTAGCCTCTGTTGTTATGAATTTACTGGGAACCGTCAGCCTCAGATCGTCTCTCTTTCGCTTCCAATAAACTCCTCATAGTGGATCTGAAGTCTGCTGGATGTGAGTTATTAATAAAACATTTTCTTAGACAAGTTCAAAGGTCACTTTATGAGAAAGAAACAGTTATGTACGACGTTGCTGTGTTTGGTAAACACAAAGCAATAAGAAAAGAAAGGCTGTTTCTCAAATAAAGAGGAAACAGCTGCAGGCAGAGAAAAGTTAAACCTCCTAAATTCTAACCCATTTTCTTGTTCGATAAAGTGGTAGAAAAAAAAAAATGTTTTCTCAGTTTTTGGCAAACAGAAATCTGTCTCAGCTCATCCAGTTTCCCTCAGCATGATGGGTCCCTCATCGTGCTTAACGGAACGAAACATCCTATGCTTAAGGCAAACAGAACAACAAACACATTTATTCATTATATATATGTTTGAGGGGGACGCTGGTTGCCTCAAAATGTTCTCCACCTAAATAAAGTGAAAAGTGACCTTTTTTCTTCAGAGCGTTCTAGTCAGAACCTCTGCTCCCATTCCCCCACCTTTTACTTCAGCTGTGATAAACTTAGTTTAGTGTTGACTTAAGAAAGCAGAAGTCAGATGAACAGCTTAACTCAGTGGTCAAAGCAGGATGTTTTGAGATAATTCTTCTATCAAAAGTCACAAAATTTCTATCTGAGCTGGAAACCAATGGGTTCATTAGCTCAATGCTCTGTATACAGAATTAGCCAGATCAAATATATTAGCTCTGTTTACACCTTTGGTTTCCGGTTTTTGTCCCATAAACCATGATCATAATTTTGGACTTTGAGAACCAATATCCATGTTTCATCTTAACACGATAACCAAAGAAGAGAATGCAATGTTGCACAGAAAACAGCTGTGAGACCTCTCTTCTCTGCGCTGTAACCCCCTCTCAGCCAACTTGCTCCACAATGCAACTCGCATGGAGGTGTGACTCGCCAGCCCCCTCTGTGTTAAAGTTAAAGGCCAGAACAGAGGATCTCTCTCTCTCTTTCCGTGAAGCTGCCCGGGGGTTCACATCGGAGGAGGACAAAAACATGGCGCCAGGCCCAAAATGCTCAAATCTCCAGAATGATCAAGGATAAGTCATAATGGTTGACTTTTCAAATCCGAACTGCTGCAAAACAGACTGTTTGCAACAAATTCCTCTTGAGTTTCAGAACGTACAGAGCCAGACTGGAAGAGAACGTCTCCTAAAGTTCCCTTGGTGTGAGCTGCATGGAAAAAACGTAAACCCCTGTTTGCTGTGAGCTTGTCCTTCTAATCTGCTGCTGGATGAAAATCAAAAACAGGCATGGACAGAGGTTTGCAGGTCTGGCACAATTAGGGACAGAATCTAGTTAAACAATATGACTTTGATGATTTTGGTCATGTGTTTGTAAACACGTGTTTCATGTGTTTAGTGATGAGCAGTGGTGTCAAAAGTACACACATTTGTTACTTAAGTAGAAGTATAGATACCGCAGTTTAAAAACACTCTAGTAAAAGCTAAAGTATCAACTTGACTGCTTTACTCAAATAAAAGTGAAAAAGTATGTGCTCCAAAAACTACTTAAAAGTATAAAAGTATAAAGTCACCTTTAAAAAACAGCCAGAAGCCATTATATGAATTGAAAGCTCAATTTTTTTGATGATTTCGAAAAATTAATTGAGATAGGGCGAAAGGATGAGGGAGGTCTTGTTGGTCTCTGCTCCATCTCTCAATACGCTCTCGACCTTTCAGACATTTCAACGTCTTTTTCTGAATCCCACATTGTAGCATGGCATAGACAATTCATGTTTGCAGTTTGAAGAGCACCTGCTTGCTTCTGATGATTTCCTTTAGCTAACCAATGAGTGTTTGCGTTATATGACTCATTTAATTACACTAGTTTTCACTAGATGTGGATGGAGCCAATGATCTGCATTGGATGGAGCACATGACATGAAATAAATATGTAATAATAAGTAATAAATAATATAATAATAATAATAATAATAATAATAATAATAATAATAATAATAATAATAATATGTAATAAATAAGTCAGAAGAAGGAAGAAAAACTATGTAATGGAGTAAAGTATAGATACCTAAAAAGGTGTACTTAAGTACAGTAACAAAGTAATTGTACTTTGTTACTTGACACCTCTGGTGATGAGTAAAGACAAAGCTAACAGGATGGACTGTGTGCTATGCTACAGTATTTGGTTTTGAGCTGATGTTGAAGCTGGGACAAGTTGTATTTCACTAATGGGTTTAAACACTGATATAACATTAGTGTTCAAGTGTTTTCTCATATGCTCATTACATTTCAGTGACCTGGTATAAGCAAAAGTCATTTAGTGGAATCCTGATGTCTATTCGCTGCTAGCTATTTCAAAGAGGGTAAAGAATCATTTTGACTAAAGGTTATTGGTTCTAGATTAAGCAAATCACTTAATAAAACAATTTTTAGCCAAATAATGTTTCATTTACCACCTGGTTTTGCATTGTGAATGGATTTGAAAACATTCAAATTTCTCTCAAATTAGTGAAAAGCTAATTTGATCATATCCCAAATTCTTCCAGATAATATTTGGTTTCAAACACAAAATCCACCTTAAACTGTAATATGATTTTCAACCATGTTCTCTTTCCACTTTGTACATAGTAATTTAGTTTAGTTGAGTTTCACTACTTTCAGTTAATAGTTTTAAACTGAAATATGTTTGCTGAATGATTTTTGTTAATAAACTCTTATATTTTGAACAGATGTGGTGAATTTATTCCATGTATTTGCAGAATTAACTGTTTGACCATGATTAGTTTTCGAATCACTCTTTCATTTATTGTTCTAACACACAGCTAGTAGGGGGTGTTCATAAACAATATATGACAGTTCAAATAACATCTGATTAAATAAGATATTTACCACCCCTACTGGGGAGGGCAATAAACACCTTAAAGTATCAGAACATCATATGAATCCCCAGCTGGTTGGGAATTGAATGTAACAGTTATTCACAACACAGTTCACTTTGGGATAGACTTTAAAATCCTACTGTTCGCATTTAAAGTCATTAATCACTATTTGCCTCCACATCAGGCCCCTGCGCTCCTCAGAGCTTATTGCCCTATATGGCCCCAGGACTAGGTAAAAAGATGCGCTGTTCTTGTTTCTTAGTTGTGGAACGCTTTATCACCTGAGCTACGATCCATTAATGAGCTGGGAGTCTTTAAATCCACAGCAACAAACACAACTGTACCAACAGGTTTCATATAAAGTAATGGAAACAGCGGAGGCTTTTGTATTTGTGTTGCGGCTTTTGTATTGTGTTGCTTTGTTTTGCGGCTTTTTGTATTTGTTGCCTAGGCTTTGTATCCTATATGTTGTGGCTTTTGTATTTGTGTTGCATCTTTTGTGTTTGTGTTTGCAGCTTTTGTATTTGCGTTGCAGCTTTTGTATTAGTGTTGATACCTCTGGGCCACCGTAAATAATGAAAATAACAACTTTTAAGTTTGTAATAAGCATAAAATCTGTTAACTCCTTTACTGGCATTACAGGAATAAAACCTTCTTATAAATGTTTAGCAGTGTTTCACTGATATTAAGAAGATGAATCTTTGTCTTTTAAAGATGGGGGAGAGATTACAGGAACAGATCGGATCATTCACAACAGAAGGAGCTTTAGGAAAAACTTTCTGAGAAATGTTGGTAAAAAAAAATATCAGAGCTAAGACATTCTAACCAAAGCTTTACCCGTCTAATAATGAGCTTATTAACAGCTCACTGAACTCTGTAAACATTTCAGTCAAATATTTGTTAGAAAACTTCATGTTTCCTATTTTAAATCTTTAAAAAGTAGCAGCTATCTTGTTTTATAGTTAAAAAATGGCTGCAGTGTGATCTGCAGAGCTCGCTAGTTCTTGGGATGAGAATTTACAAACTGCTGTGTTCCTGATGTGCTTCAGGCAGTTAGTGCTTTCAGGGCAGCAGCCTGCTGAGACCATCGGCGCCCCCCCCATTGGGAACAGATTAAGTGGCTTCATGAGGAACGTGACGGATGGACAGAAAGTGTTGCATATGAAGAATTCATCTTTGTTTTGATTTGGTTTTTCGAGTTGTCACATCTGACAAGAACAAGTATTGGTTAAATAAAGGAACCCTCTGAAAGAAATGTTGATCTTGAACTGGGTAAATCTGTTGGGGCTTTGCAATAAATTTTAGGGATTTATTGGATCTTCATTTTTAAGTTACTTGTTGGAAAGTACAGAAATAAATGCAACTGGCTTTTAAAAATAAGTTTGAGGCAAAAAAAAATGGTTGCAGGGCTCATTTTAATTTTACAGCAACATTTCAAATAAAACTATAAAGTAAAGGCTCTTTTGTTATTTACCTATAAAATGACTTAACACTAAGATTTATTATATTTAGATATTTTTTTCTAAGGCTAAGATAAATGTCCTCCGGCTAAATCTTGATATTAACTGTAATTTAGTTTCCTTAAAGGCAATAGACAACAATGATTGGGCCTAATGGTCAGGGAATAGAGCCTGGAATCCTGAGGTTCTGAGTTTGAGCCCGAGTCCCACAGACTGCCACTCTGGCTCTATGAGCAAGACCCTTAACCCCACACTGCTGAATGGCAGCCCACTGCTCCCCAAAGGGATTGGTTGCAGAGATAATTAAAGTTCTATTATTATTATTAGTGTTATTATTAGTGTTACAGATAATAATTAGTGTTGTGCCAATGCCATTTTTTGGCCCCGCTATCGATATCCGATACCCGGCTGTGCAGTATCGGCGGATACCGATACCATACCATCTGCTTGAAATTGATGTGTGTGTACATATGAAGAACTGCATACTACTTGGACGTAAAATAATGGCCATCATGGCTTTGTCAAGCTGCTGCCTACCTTTGTGAAGCAAGAAAAAGACTAATACAAAGTGAATCCAGTAGAACTTTTTTAATTGCCTACCTGGAATTGGTGACAATAGTTGAATAAACTTTTGGCTCTCAATATGGTATCATTGCCCTATTTGTTGGTACTCGTAGATACAGATACCAGTGTCGGGCCCCGCTACACAAATTATTATATTCACCTGGTCGCTTGCCGAGTTGTTTGACTGGAGTAGCATCAGTGAGCTGTTCCCACTGCCACTAAAAGACAAATTTTCCTAGGTTTAAACAGATATTTCAGCTAGTGTGAAAGAGGTATATGATGTGCTTTGAGTATAGTTACAACACCAACAGAGGTATGATAATGGGCATATTTGCAAAGGATTAACAAGGAAGTTGCCTATTTTGGCTAAGCTAGAAAGCGCCTCCCAGACAAGGGAGAAAAAAATAAGGAAAAGTCCAAAATCCAGTGTGAAACGATGAAAAAATATTTTAATCTAAGTTTGAGACTAGAACAGTGCTGGGAATACAGTTAGGCTCTATTTAGTAGTAACCATGTGGCCTTCTTTTAGTTCTGTGTTATAGCCAGCAGATGGCGCCGGTTTTGTTTATCTTTTATGGACCTTGTGCTGCAATTCTATTTAGGCTTTAAAAAGACTATCCAACCATTCCAGGACAGATGCTAGGTGTGAATAACCTTATTTTATCATGATTAAATGGTTTTTGGTTCTTTTTGTTTGGTGTATAGTATGGCCATACACCTTTAAGTGTATTGCATACCATAAATGTCCTAAACTACTTCTGCTATTCTATAAATAATTGCATGGCTTAGCTCCAAAATACATTACAGACTTGGTTCCATTTCAAAATAGAAATGAAACCAATGAAAAATTTGAGTTCTTATGTTTATCTTATTTACCCTCTGTTGGCCCCTTGTGCCAGTCTCCTTCCCCCTATTGCTTCCATTCACACCTGCTCCTCTTCTGCTGATTAGCCCAGTCTCTGTTCAGTCTCCCATTTATTTCCTCCTCTTCAGTTGATGTTTGCAGGTTTCTCGTAATTTCTTTGCCCCTCATGTGTGTTTCCGCTGATGTCTCCTGGATTTTGGTTTTCTGTATTGTGTGTATTTTGGACTTTTGCTTCTGTTGCCCTATGCAACTGCATTAAATAGGCAAGAAACCACCTCAGCTTCCATCTCTGCATTTGGGTTCCCTTCAAAGCTTCACATAACCTGACAGTGTGGAGTGTCATGTAATTGTGCTCTATAAACGGCTAGCTAAAACAGTAGTAGTTCTAGTTTTTAGGCTTTTTACTAACTTTTCTTCATCTGCTTGTATTCTACCACTCCAATATACTTTCCTCTGTGTGTCACCTTATCAATACGTATCAATGAAATCTTGTGTACAACATTCCCATGTGAGTTGTCTGATTACCGGATGATGTTAGGAACGTGTATCAGTGCTCTTGGCAAACCTACTTTCCATCTCTGTGATCTCATCATGTGCCTTCAAGACTACAGTACATTATTAACACCATGTTTGTTTTGTTTGAGCCTGTATTAATCCAGGACAGAGACGTATAAAACAATATTCTAAAAATATTGTGTTTTTTTTCTTGCTTCCTTATTAACTCTCCTTGTTGCAAAATTGTGACAAAGTCCCTCCCTCATCCCTTTACCCTCCATGCTTTACCTTGGAGTAAGCAATAACAAAAAAAAAACACTGACACCAAAAATCTGCACACGCTGTTTTGGACAAGATGAAAACTAGATGCTTCTAACGACTCATTATGGACCTCAAAAACTTAGATGCTTTTGTTTATGAATTCAGAACACTGAAGCAAAGATAATCATCCAGGGCAGAAGCCCTTTGACACAGTCCCCTAACGAGAAATGAGTCAGTCTCATTTCTGCGTGAGTCAATTCAATCTTGCGGCAGAGAAGAGGAGATTAATGGCCCACTGCATTAATTAACTCACAGAGAGCAGCGGAGAAGACCCCAAGAAAACACCATCTGCATAATATTGTTTTCGGTTCAGACACACCTAGACCTCTCCATTCACTAGAGTCATTCCAAACTACACCACTGGATTGTTGATTTTTGACAACAGCCACAAACTTTGGTAAATTATTCAGAGCCGGAATGGGAGCCTCCCTCCCTCAAGCAGATGGCTTCTTTTGTTGTAATCAAAGTGCTAAACATTCGCTAATGCAAACTTTAATGAGTTCAATGCAAACTTTATCTATCTCCCTCACAGCTGCTGCACCTCGGAGTCACAGATCAATCTATTATTACAGGTAAAACAACAGGCGAGCGAGAGGGAGGGAGCTGTGGTCGTTAGTGGTGACAAATGAAGACTTGGGGATGATGGGGATTTATCCATCTGGAGGGAAATATGTTGCATTCGGAGCTGAACGGATGAGGCGTCAGCGAACGGCAAATATAAAACATTAGGCTGAAAGTTTCCCTCTGGTTTCTAATGGAATCAAAGATTTGAGTTCAGTTACAGATTTTAATTCAACAATAAACAAAGTTTTCTGCAGCTTCTTCAAAAGGAACACTGTTATACAGATACAACGTTTCAGCTATATGTATATATACCTTCAAGCCCAGAGCTATTCATATCTGTGGTGACAGATTTAGGTTTAAAGTTCTTATTAAATTAGATGAACATGTTCCTTCTGACTGTCAGTTATCAGTTCTTTAGCGCTGTCTGGCCAGAGTCCTGAACTAAATCTGAAAAATAATGTGTGAAGAGACGCAAAGATAACTTAATAACATTTGTATGGAATCTAAATCCAAACAAATTTTTTTTGTTTTCAAAGCAGCCCTTAGTAACATTTTTACCCTAATTGTCACATGTCAGGAGGCCAAGCAGTCTTGGAGGTGTGACCCATACTGGTTGAAAGAAGAACATGCTTTGTAGAGTTTTCAGCAGACAAACTTTAATTTTCTTCTTGTGCAGGACATCAACCAAACCACACCAACCCAGAACAATGGCAGACATGTTTCTTAAATAGAGGAGGAACTAAATTGGAAGAAACCATTTTTAAAAGGCTGTACAGCTTCACACAATAAGAAGAAAAGGAAATTTTGGTTTAAACAAACAACTACTTAAGAAATACTTTTACCAATAAATACAGAAACAAATATTTTAGTTCAATCCAAACAAATACTCAAACTCAATAAAGAAAACAACATACATCAGATCAACCTCCCCCCTCTTCAATTATCCAATGGTACAGTCCTGTACACACCTGCTTGGAGAGTGAAACAGCAGAGGTGAGTATTTCAAAATATTTTAAATCTTTAAGCCATGAATGTCCCTTTTATGAATAGTTAAACAAAAATAAAATATTGTAAAGTGAAATAAATTTACCTTTTTACAAAAATGAAAACAAGATGTGGCCAACCAAAGAACCACAACCAAAACAAATCCACTTCACCCAAAACAACAAAAATAAACCAATGTAGAAAACCAGATCCTGTGTTTAGCTGCTACTTTGGCCAATATACAAGTAACAATGTCTCATTGTTACACTAATATATCCTCTTTTAAGTCCCTGCAATTGGACTCTAAAGGTTTATTAGCCGCTGTTCTGTCAAATGAGCACACCCTGGCAGACCACCATAGCCATAGTCAATACCTGTTTATCCCTTTAGTTTAGTATGAAAAATAGACTTTTAGCTACCTTAACGGGCATGTATCCCTTTAGTCACGTCTTGCACATGCATATTGACTATAGGTATGCTGGTCTGACGGGGTATGCTCATCTGACAGAACAGCGGTTGGGGGTCTGTCGTCTTCCCCTACTAGCTATGGTCATAAAACCACTCTAGCACATTTCTTTGCCCTAGACCTGTTGGCAGTCTCATGATTCATTCCCATAAGACTAAAGCTGGGCATATACTGTATGATTTGTTCTGCCCTTTTCTGTCATGGTCTTGGTTCTGTTGTGCTTTACTTAGCTCCATGTTTTCTAGTTCTAGTATTAACTGGATTTATTTTAGTTCTCAGGATTTTCTTTGTTGTCCTCTGTTGCCCTCTTGTGTGTGTTCCTTTCCCCTTTGCTTCCTCGTTGTCTCCTCTCACACCTGCTCCTTATCAGCTCGTTAGCCCTGCCTTTGTCTCAGTCAGCTATATATACTCTCCTTCTGCTGTCACTCCTTGTTGGTTCCTTGTCGTTGCTGGTTTCTCAATGCTGTTTTCTTCCTCCCTCGTCTCTCTGGCTTCTCGTGTTCGGTTTCCCCTGATGTCTCCATGGTTCTGGTTTGCTTTACATTTTAAGTTGGATTTTTGGATTCCTGCCTTTGTTTACTGTTTTCATCAATTAAACTGCAAGAAATCTGCTCAGCCTCTCTGCCTCTGCATTTGGGTCCTCAAACCACAACCAAACCCTGACATATTTAGGCCGATTTTCCAGTCGTGCGAGAAGTTTTCAATCAGGCTGACTTTCAGCCTGATCATGTGTTGTGTAGTATACAGGGAGTAATGATGGGCAATCAGCCTCTAAGGACCACCTCCAGATCAGGAACCATAAGGTCGGGAGAAAATCAAACATGATTGAAATTTAGTGGGCCGTCATAAGGTGGTCGTTGGCAAATCGCTCAGTGCGCAAACAAGGATTCTTCTTCTTCCTCTCAGAGAAAAACAGAAGCATGGCGGAGGTGCGAGTGAAATGGAGTACTTTCTGTAAAATTGACAGACCGTAGTAGCCAGATTTGCTCAGCCATGTCTTTATCCAAATACGTTGTTGCCTTTTCCGTTCCAATTTGCATGTTTTTAAAAACAAAAACAAGGCTTTGTTGAGCTACTGTATGAAACCTATACCTCAACACTATTCCTGATACTTGGAATTGAAAAAGCTTCCTGGATTGGAAGCTAAACATCTTCAAACATGGAAACAAAGTCCAGTGGATTGTTTTTTATCTTAACTTTTTTTTTTTACATTTTCCTAAAGGTAAGTAGTTTATGCCTAATTTCTACACAAAAGTAAAAATGTAATTGATTTTAAGACATAGACACTAACATTGGTTTTAGTCATGATCGCTAGATAGAAAAGCAAAATGCAAAAAACTTTTTTCCAACACGTTCAGAGGATGAATTTTTCATTTAAAATAACATTTCATTGTTTTTTTTTCCAAAATGTCTGACAAAGACAGCCAAAAACCATGTTATTTAATTTTAAATCACACATAAAGCGCATAAAGTGAACCCCAGTCTGACCTATTTCTTTCTCATTCTTTACCAGAGACACTTTCACCTGCATGCATGCAGAAAAATGGACAAGAGAGGGAATAGAAACATGAAACGAGCATTAAAAACTTCAGCACTTTGCTGTTACTACTTCTTAATTCTCTACCACTTCGGTACTTTGAGGTATGAAAAAAGTTTAGTGTTTTGCTGAAGTATGCAAACCATTAACCATAAACCATTTTATGTGATGATCAAAGACAAGGCAGGAGATACATGTTAAGGGGAATAAAAATGAATCATGAGTCTGAAATGTTTGCCGTCTTTGGAAATGAGCTCCAGCTCAATCAGTTTATGTGATGCAATAATGTGATCAGGACTTTGGCTCGGCTCTTCAAACATGCTAATATGCTTTGACCTGTTACTCTCGTTTTATGCTTGGAGCTGTTTGAAGCCTGCAGGGTTTCCAAGATTGTCCCGGATCTAGCTTCTTCTCATCCTCTCTGACCATCAGCACAGCATGATTCTGTCATTTTGTTTAAGTTTTCAGGGTTTCTTACAATGTTACTCTTCTTTCTCAGTTTTGCATGCAGGGACCAAACTTTTATTTCTATTCTTTTACTCTTTTTTTTTTAACATTCATTGTGGTTTTAGAATCTTCACTTTTTTGACTTGATGAAACTAACTGCAGATGTGGTGAAAAATGTTATTTTTTATATTGGTGTCCAGAGGCGTAGCCAGAAAACCCTAATAGTAGTGGCCAGTCAATAACCAATGTACATTGAGGGGTGGCCAAAAGGCACCAGAACCTCACGGTCAACCAACACTGTTCAAACAGGAATGAGCACAACATTCATATTTTCTAAATAAAGACAAACTAGTCTTTCCTTCAGCCTTTGCTAACAAATAGACGGATCTATTTAAACATCTATAATGTGTAAATAAAAGGTTTGAGCTCTGGAGTGAACATATTTTACATTGTCATTACCTACTTTTATCAATAATCATTCTGCAAATGAATTATATTTCAATCTACTAGTATCTACATTTAATGAATTTTTAAGTTAATATTAAAGTAATTATTTATCCATGATTTCACTGAAGACTCCTAGATGACTTGCAGAGGCACATCATTTTATCTATACCCCAAATAATTCAAAATTTAATTCTGAAAAGAGCATGAATTCTGTATATAGCATCTTTAATGTTTGTATATTGATGTTCATAGTTAACCACAGTGTTTCTGTTGTCAAGTAGTTGTTAATATATGAAAAGTTAGTATTGCAGAGTATTGCTGCTGCCACCATCTGTATTACAAGGAAAAAAATAGTAGGCCCCCCATCTAGCTCCGCCCCTGTTGGTGTCATAGCTTCTCGACTCTTAACATTTTAAGAGTCGAGTCGAGTGGAGTCCAGTTCGCTCCGATGCACTCACATTGTCAGTTAAAATTGTTAGATTATAAAATTTGTAAAATAACATTTATTTGATCTAGGTGTGATTTGTTTCGACTTGTTTTTAAATTGAAAAACAGTTGCAGGCCAACAGATTTTAATCCTTAAAAAATATGAATTGCACAAGCCGCAGCCACTGACCCTGGCGCATAAAGCAATGGGATGCGAAGTGACCATTTTTTAATGTAGTCTAAGAAAAATAAATGAATTAAATAGGAAACACGGGGCAACATGAATGGAGGGAGGTGTTACGTTCACAGCTGGGAGCAGTGCAATTATTTAACAGGCAGTTAAATAAGATAATACACATGTATCGGTGACATCATTAAATCTAAGGCTGTGTGTCCCAGGGCCCTGGCATCATTACATGCAGGAATAAATGTCAGAAAATGCCTTCTTCTAAAGCCTGGAGCGATTTCGCCGGAGTGGCAGGAGCAGATTTTTAGCCGAGCATCCTGGAGCAACTTTGAGTGGTGGAGCAAATGAGTGAAATTCCTCCTGAGCGGGAATTGGGCAGCGCCCATCTCCATTTACATGCTCTGGGGTCAGACCAATCCTGTGTTGCGTGTATTAAGCAAACACAGTGTTTGTAGATTACCCACAAAAACCTCCACCTATTGCACGTTTTGAACACTCTTACTTAGAATCTTTGAAGATCAGCCAATGGGTCCATATTTTCCGGTTAAAATTCTCGATTTAAATTAATAAAACCCTTTGATAGTGTCAGGTTAGAATCCCAGCACAGAGGATGATCCATCCCACTGTTCAAAAGCTTTCAACTGCTGCCCTCACCTAGTGCGGCTCATCCTCCGCTCTGTGAATTATTGAATATTTCCATAAATACAGAAGTCATACGGATACATTAGGAAGACAGATATATCTGTCGGTGGACTTTTCTTTTCAACCATTTCATGCCTTCATGATCCATAATTTCATATTTAATGGATGCGGTGAGAAATAATAATGATCCAATTTGAAAAGGCAAATTTTTTGAACATCTGATTCATAGATCAGAGACACGGCAAAAACTCAAAATGTTAATGTTCCAGAGTATGAATTCAAATGAATTAACTTAATGTCTAACCTGACATGACCCCATCCCCTAAAAAAAAAAGAACTTTCTAGACAGTTTGCTAGAGAAGCAAGCCTCTATATACGATAGAAAACATACGGAGGGGAGTATTTGTGTTATATGAGTGATGACAAACGATGGTGCATAATTTGTTGTAATTATACAGACTAATGTGATTCTTTAATTCTTCTGCAGTGTTTAGATGAAGGAAAACAAACCAGAATCAGAAGCGGCTTCAGTCTAGGCCAGCTGCTAAACTGGGATAACAAGCAGCCTTCATTCCCACTCACACTCAGCAGGTAAATAGAAAACGATTTCCAATTGATGCCACGAAGGATGACGGGAGTTGAATGTTTGGCTCATGATGCCACCTGTTCAAGTTTGTTCTGCAAACCTGAATTTGCTCTGAAGGCTGTTTAAAAAAGAAAAATAAAACTTTTTACAATCTAAACAAACATTTTCCTATAGAAATGGAGGAACATGCACAAACTGTTTTATTTAATACTGAAAAGCTCTTTCAGTTATTCTATAAAACTGGAACACAGCAGTTTTTTTAAAATCAGATTTTTGTGATAAAAGTGTAAATAATGTCTAAATATATCAGGTTCTACAAAACATTTCACAGTCACGAATAAAAAGAGAAATGCGAAAGTAAGTATATTTTTAAATACACTGGTGAAGGTTCTGAGTCATCCAGGTCATAGTCATTCCAAAAAAAGAACATTTTAAATTGAAAAAGGTTCCTGGATGGGAAGCGAAACATCTTTAAATTTGGAAACAAAGTCCAGAAGATTGTTTTTAATTTTCTCTTTTTGAAAGGTATATTTTTAAAACCTTTTCAACATTTTATTTAGATAACATTTGATTAACGAATTCAACTTCTATGAAGGAAACAGCAGAAATCTTACGTGCTGTGGGCGGGCGCCAGAAGCCTCTAAAATTAAACAGATTTGGAAAAGTTTTACACATTAATCCGAATAATAAAACCTTTTCTTTTACTGAAGGATGGTGAAAGAAATAGCCTCTCAAACATCAACCGACTTCATTAAACATTATCAGCAAGTTTGGACTGGGAAAATAAAAAGAACTACAGTTTTTGAGTGTCTTCATGGAGCATTTTTCTCTAATTAAGATTGGGGTTATAAATTGAAAGAATACGATGAATTATTACCAATAATTCAACATAACTACATCTCCATTGCTCATTGATTCTCATCATTAATCTCTTTCCTCATCTGCTGAGCGGCGGCTGTCTTTGACCTGGTGGGTAACTGCAGGAAAACCACCAAATTCAAACTTTTATTGAACATCAGTTTAGATTTTTACATTTAATTAAACAAATGCATGGAAATCAAAGAAGCTCTTATCATCCACCTTGGCATATAAACTACTGCAAGGTTATAAGATCGATTCACGCTCTCATTTAGGAAGTGACGCCTGTCTCACTAATGTTTCAAAAGCTTGATGTGGAAACGTCACAGATAGATAGATAGATAGATATAGATAGAGTACTAGATAGATAGATAGATAGATAGATTAAACAGTGTAACGTCCTACACAGTCTCATATGAACACATAGATACAGACTTGAGATAGATAGATAGATAGATAGATAGATATATAGATAGATGGATAGATAGATAGATAGATAGATAGATAGATAGATAGATAGATAGATATATAGATAGATAGATAGATCTCTGTTTAATCTTCGACATGACTTTGCCTGTAGCTTTGAAGCTACAGGATCTGTACATTCTCTTCTCAGGCATCTTATTGAAGCTGCAGATAATGTTTTATTAGAATGAATGGAAAATCTCTGATGCCTTTGATGTCTCCACAAAACTATTTCTTTTAAATTTCCACCATGACAGAAAGCAAATGGCTTTGAAACTGCAGTCTGAATGAACTCCCCTCCTGGATTCATGGGGATTTGAGAGGAATACGTTCCCTCCAGGTTACAAAGGTTCCACATTTTCTTAACTTCCTTCCACAGATTATCTCACAGCTCCCTTTATGAAAATCTAAAATGTTTTTTTTTTTTTTTTATTTCTTTTAAATTTCCATGTGTGTGAAGACTTTTATTTAAGCAATAACTCAGTTAACATCTTCCAACCAGGCTTTCCTCAGGGCCACAGGCTAAGAGCTGGTTAATGCCCCCATGCTGATTTAATTCCACTTTTGTAACTCTAACTAAAATATCCATTAATCTACAACCATAAAAAAAGTTTCTGGCCCAACAATCATCTTCCTCGCAGCACCGACGACGACTAAAAAGAATCAGATGATATAGTTCAGATGGAGGCCCAACCTGTTTGATGTCAGGCTTGATATAACGACTCCACACAATGACTGATGGAAATATGCAACCTGTCTTCTCTTTTTAGCGCTGAGGGGCCAAAACCGAAATAAAAACTGCCTCTGACATTAGACAGGAAGAGTTATGTTCCTGCAGGCGGGATGGAGATCAGAGGGAAGGATCACACACTTTCCCACTGCAAGGATCAGTTGAAGTGCGTGATTCAAATGAGAAAAGAGAAAAGAGAAGCGCTGGATCATCAGCCTCACAAGAGAAAAAAAAAACAGATTCAAACACAAACTAAACAGATCTTAGTTCTGATTTCACCCGGTTTACTGATGTGTCCCTCGTTGTTACTCTAAGACAGGACAGAGATTGTTTTCCTGAACTTAGAGGCATAGGAGTATGAGGAGACCACGCGGGAATAAGGCTGTAATTACAGAAACAATGGCGGCTTGATAACGCAGGGTTCAGGAAGAGTGCAGAGATTCATAATTAACGTAAACATTGTTCCAGCTGACTTCCACTTTTTCACCCCCTGAGATGTCGCCGCTTAAATATTCAATAAAGATAAGAAGGCCGTGGCCGCTGATGTATTCTTGTAGCTTCGGTGCAAATAAAGAGGTGAAGCGGAGGGCCTCAGAGGGAGACCTGTGCTTCCCTCCAGCTTCTACCTGTTCAAATGATTTATTCCCTCTTTCCATTAATATGGTTCCCACTTTGATTTTAGGAGTTTGTTATAAAGTTGACGGATTAGGAAGTCGTTACCACCTGCCATGTTTGGAGGCAGCAAACATGAGGAATAACATGCTCCTGTTATATGCCAACAAAATAAAATGTTCTGCAATTTAATGCTGTCACAAAATATGTTATTTAAAGAAATAACTTTCAGACTGTCACATATTGTCCTGTGAACACACCCCCAACTGGTTGTGTGTCACTAAAATAGTTAAATTCAACTATTTAAGCTTTTCCATATACAATGAAGAAAAGATAAAATGCTTGTAAACAATTATTAATTAAATTACAAAGAAAATGAAAAAGACTAATTCAGAAATGGCATTGGTCCAAATATCTGGCTTAAAGTTATCAGGTCAAGTAAGAGTTTTGTTCTCTGTTGGATTCGGTGTGTATTTGATTTGTTTCCGTCATTAGATTCTCGCTGCCTCATACTTGGAGAAAACTGTGTAAATATATTGGATAAAATTGAAGGCAGTATAAGTAATAAAAAGCCTGAAAGCCCAACAGGCTTAACTTGCTCTCAGACAGGCTGAACGCTGTTTGTTTATATATATTTCTATACATTTTATAAATTCGTAGAGAAGTCAAGTTAAATGTCAAATCATTCTGGCTTAAACATGTATATAATGTACTCCAAAAAAATTGTATTTAAAAAAAATTCCTGCTCTTAAAATCTGTGTTTTTTCATTATCTTCTGCGCAGGCCAGTTAGTTATACATCAGCCTGAATACCTAAATTCAGCCAATAATATATCAACGCTTATCTGTCAATCAAATTTTTTTTTCGGTCACTTAGCATCTTGATTCATATGTCGCAGCTAATAAATACATAGCGGTTGAAATAAGAATAATTTCCTTTCCCACTGAGTTCCATCCCAGTGTTCACAGGGATGGACGTCTGTGTCTTCAGCAGGCGTGAGAGCTAACAGAACTGGCAGCGTTGTGCGAGGCAAGGGGCTCAAACATATACTGGCTGTAAGCCTTCTACACCAAACCAAGCTTCTGCCGCCCTGGCGTCCTCTTCCACAACATCTTCTTCCCCACTTTTCCTCCTCTAAATAAAAAATGGATGACAGAGGAGACTCATCCACGACCTCCCACACACTAAACTCTCCTCCTCTTGCATGTTTCCTCTGTCCATAGCGTTCCTTGACAGTGTCATTTCTAAGTCACCAATTTAGGAGCTACTTGGTCCCAATGGAATTTCCCATTGGGAACCTACCAACACTAAGTTGATAACTTGTTAGCAAGATGCTTCTGACAAGCCGGCAACAATCAAATGCTTGCGAACCTTCATAATCCACCAATCAAATTCCTTTATTCCTTGTGTAAAGGTCGGGCACCACTCAGGAGAAATTCGGAAATGCACCGGTTGGAACGGCTGCTTCCCTACGATTATAAAAGCAGAAACAGTGATACAAAAGACTGGAAATGCAATGACAAAGGCAAAGAGAAGTATCGGTCAGTTGTTTTTTTTCTATAACCCCTAAAACCACTGCCTTTTCTCTACCTTCTTCCAATAATGCAGGATGTGACAAAGAAAAAGTCACACTCTTTCCAGCAGAGGAGGAGACGTAGAGTTGACATGTTTACCGGGTCACCGAACCAGCAGCTAAATGTTAGCCTAGCCGCGTTGTGTGGCTGTATTGTAACACTACATAAATCTGATTTAAAAAGAACTACAAATTGACTTAAATCCAGTGTATTTGCTCTTGATTTGAGCAGGTAAATGAGACAACCTGCCAATGGAATGAGTATCACTGCCCTTCAAAAAAAGATAACCAGATACCATGCTCTTGAAATAAGATAAAGGACATAAAGCAGCGAACTCTGCTCTCCAGAGCAAGTAGATTGCTCCTGCTCTCCTCTATTTTGTCCTCTATCTTGACGCTTCCTCAATTCAAGTATGTCTGGATCTGCAGACATTTGGAGGGGAAGCGAAATGTCTTCAAACCTTGGAATCCAAGTCCAGTGGATTGTTTTTTCAACTTTTACGGAATCTATTTTATTAACATTTTTCTATACGTATAATGGGTCTGTTTTATGTATTGTCTTCTCAATTCAGAGTGTTATAGTCTTCTATTAACATTTTTTATCTAATAAATCCTTGGCCAGAGGTGGATTCCCTAATAACTCCTGCCACTGGGCTTAGCCAGTTTACTTGGGAAAATCTTATATTGTATTTATCTATTTATACCTAACAAAAGAAAAAACAAATCCTTTCATGAATTAAGTAATGATCTGAACAAACGCAGAGGAGACAAGAGGAAAAGATGTGATTTTAGTCTCTATGAAAATGCTAAGAAGAGTTTTCCTAAAAGTCGTATGGGTTCCTGTCAAAAATATTCGCTGTCACTATGTTGAGTTTAGGTTTCTCCCTCAAAGAAAATCAGATTTAGGCTGAAATGGAACAAAGAATACCACAAGGTCTCTTAAGGAAGCTTTGAAAAGCACACAGGCTGATAGTTAGCAATGTGAATGTAAAGGGGAAATCTCATCTCAGATATCTTCAAGGACCTACTTAAATATTCAAATCGGTTCTGTTTATTTATATAGCGCCAATTCACAACATATCTCATGTGAAGGCAGTTTAGAGAGACAATCTAATCAGATTGGTTCAAAGTTTTCTGTCTAAGGAAAACCAGCTGATTGCATCAACTTGGCAGGATTCTATATAAATAAGTGGCAGAATGGAAGAGTTAAGCAGACGATCTCTGAGCCAGTTTTCATGTCAAAGGGAAGAAAGAGAGCACATCCACTTAAGCCCTGAACACACCAAATCCCATTATGTGTCTGAACCATCAGAAAATCGTGTCGGACAAGGTCGTGGTGTTTAGAAGTCATTGAAAGTCAACGATGATGACCACACCAACGCGGTTTTCTGCAGGAGGCTGCATACGTAGCTCTGACTCAGATAGACCCCAGGTCTGTTTTAATTGAGTACTCAGCAATTCAGTGGCAATATTATGGGTCCGATGGGAAAAGATTAAAACGTATCCTCCTTGGGGGAAAAATAAAATCTGTCAATTGCACAAAAAAAGGAATCTAACAGGGAGACTCTGACTTAAACAAATAAACAAGAAACAGGCAAAACTAGAGGCAGACAGCACAGCTAGGTGCAGATTATCACCATCCCCTTATTTTGGAAAAGAAAACAAAAAAGAACCTTGGTAAACTTGGCAGAAAGCTCTTTGAATCACCTCTGACAGCCTTATCCAGTACCTATTATACCCTCCCACAGCCTTTGTTACTGTGTTTTCTAGGGATGCACGATATAATCGGCCCCCTATCGGTATCTGCCTGTATCGGCGTTAAAACTGAATATCGGACATCGGCCACCCCACCGATATTTAACCCGATATTTGATCAGCTTCTGAGTTTCTAAAGTCTAAAAACACAAATTCTTCTTCTTCCTCAAAACTTATTTTTTACAGACTTAAAAACTTCTAAAAGCGAGGAAAAAATATTGATACATTAAAATATCACAATATCTTCATATGCTGATATATTGCCATTTAAAAACACCATATCAATCTCTTTTACTAATGAAATATTGCTATATGTCAAGTTATATGAACTCATGAGAAATATTCACGAAATTTTGCCATATTTTTTATATGTTGATATATTGACCTGTGAGTATTGATCTATTTTACTAACAAAAATCTCACAGAATTTGCAAAATATCACGAGTTTGCTTAACAGAAACGCGATGAAATTTCACGCGAGATTTTTGAAAGTAAAATAGATCGATACAGCGTTTTAAAAAAATCAATTTGATATCAGCATATGAAAATATATTTGAGTATAATATTTTTCAAATTGTCAGAAATGGATAACAAAACTGCTATTTTCAATGACTACTTATTTTTGTCCTGCTTTAACATCGGTATCGATATCGGTTATCGGCTACATGAGTTTTAAAATATCGGCATATCGGGATTATCGGCCAAAATCCCAATATCGTGCATCCTCACTTTTGTTTTCCTTTTCTTTATAATAGTTCCTATAACATGAGATGCTATGCAGCACCTATGCTTGGTAGTCATGGCAGATGTTCATTTTTGTTTTGCTTTTTAACAATGTTATATAATGTGACCTTGTAACCTGGCCTGAGGATATGTCTAGGAGAGAAACAGGACAAAATACTAAAAAAAAACAGGCCCCACTTTATCATCTCTAACTGAAGGTGTTGGTGGCAGCAGCCCAGGTGACATTTCCCTCCAAGATGGAGTCACAGCTGAACAAATACGACACATTTCAATAAAATCTGGAGGTTCATACATTCATGGCAAACAGTGCAATCTTAATGTTCTTCTTTTTTTTTTTCAATACAGCATAAAAATAGATTCCTGCCTGCATATCGTCTCCTATCATGCAGTTCAGCTGTATTTAGCTCCAGCCGTCGGACTAGTAAATAACTCCAAAGGCAGCTGCAAACATCTTGAATCCTAAATTAGGGGTTTATGTTTGCATTCATGATTTATTCATATCCAGGAAAAAAAAAAAGTCCATGCCATTTCTACTCATCATTAAGTGTTAAATGACTGTCTCTTAATTAAAGCTCCTAATTATTCATTCATACTTGTTTTTGCAACATTAATTTGACATTGCTTTGGGTTGAAACCTCCCAATGAACTAAATCTGTGCATAAGGAGACAGAAAGCAGCATGTAGACTGGGGTCAGCATTAATCAATAAAATTAACTTTTCTATGATTGATACTGATAAAAAAAAACTTTGATCCGCAGCCTCATTCCCAAGACTCCCTGTTTTGAATAGGTCTTGTTTAAATATGATCAACACAGCAAGGAGCCGCCATCTGTCATTAAAACACACACTAATTAAAGCTTCTCTAATTATTCTTTCTATATGGATTTGGGTAACAACGCAGAAAATTCCTCGTTCCATCTAATGATACAATACATGTGTCATTCTGACCTGATCCTCCTTTCTGCTGCAATTAAAACCTGTGCAGCGCTGCGAGACACAGCGGGCCTCCATCTCCCATCATCTGAGAGCTTTTTAGCCTCAGATCAGCTCATCAGAGCAGTGCTGACGGATCAAATGGGCTTGAATTTGCTGGAGGTGCGAATGAGGAAAAGAAAAAAAAAAGTCCTTCGACTGAGGAATACGGTAATAAGACCTCCACTTGAACTAAGCAAGGCTCTCCAAGTCCCCAGGCAAAGGGGAAATCTCATTAGGCACAAATCCTTTCTACATGGCGGCCTCCAATCACAATGTCGAGGTAAAGGAATCCCAGCAGCCGACTTTAAGGGCAGTCGGGGGGATGCTGCAACCTAAAGAAACAAAGTCATCCCACCCACCTCTCCACCACCGAAAGAGGCATCTTAAAAACGCTGCTATGCTGCATATTCCTCCTCCTTTAGACAAAGCAAAGTGCTCCAACCAGCAATATTTAAGATTCCACGGTGGAGGAACTGTAGCTGCAGCAAACGCAGGTGAACAGAACTAAAGTCTGGGAGATAAAAATATAAGTTCTCCAAAGAGGCCATCAGATGCTGTTCAGCACTCAGCTTGTTCTAAATAGCCTCAGGATTAGAATCCAACTTCTCCAAAGGAGGCCATCACATCCCAAAATAGAAAAATATTATTTTATGTTTTCAGACACTCAGCCAGAACTTCTTTAGTCCATCCATCCATCCATCCATCCATCCATCCATCCATCCATAATCCAACCATAATCCATCCATCCATCCATAATCCATCCATCCATCATCCATCCATCCACCATAATCTATCATCCATCCAACCATCCATCCATAATCCATCCATCCATCCATCCAACCATAATCCAACCATAATCCATCCATCCATCCATCCATCCATCCATTCATCATCCATCCATAATCCATCAATCCATCCAGCTCCATAATCCAACCATAATCCATCCATTCATCCAACCAATAATCCATAATCCATCCATCCATCAATCCATCATCCATCCATCCATCCATAATCAACCATAATCCATCCATTCATCCAACCAACAATCCATCCAATCTGTAATCCATCCATCCATCCATCCATCCATCCATCCATCCATCCATCCATCCATCCATCCATCCATCCTTCCATCTATCCATCCACCATCCACCCATCCATCCACCTTAATCTATCATCCATCCATCCATCCATCCATCCATCCCATCCAAAATCCAAACCATAATCCAAATCCATAACGATCCATCCATCCATCCACCCATCCATCCACCCCTAATCTATCATCCATCCATCCATCCATCCATCCATCCATCCATCCATCCATCCAAACATACAACTCCAACCATAAATCTATCCATCCATCCATCCATCCATCCATCCATCCATCCGATCCAAAGTATAATCCCATCCATAATCTATCCATCCATCCATAATCCATCCATCCATCCCGTCCCGTCCATCCATCCATAAATCCCATCCATCACCCATCTATCCATCCCATCAAATCATCCATTCGTCCACTCAAATGCATCCATCGTAATCCATCCATCCATCCATCATCCATCCATCCAATCAAATCCATAATCCATCCATAATCCATCCATCCATCCCATCCATGAATCTGTAATCCATCCATCCATAATCCAACGGTGATCCATCCATCTATCCATCCAATCCATCCATCCATCCATCCATGCATCCATCATCCATCCATCCATCCATCCATCCATCCATCCATCCATCCATGCATCCATCATCCATCCATCCATCCAACCATGATCCATCCATCCATCCATCCATCCATCATCCATCCATCCATCATCCATCCATGCATCCATCATCCATCCATCCATCCATCCACCATCCAACCATAATCCATCCATCCATCATTCATCCATCCATCCATCATCCATCCATCCATCCATCCATCCATCCATCATCCCTCCATCCACCATCCATCCATCCATCCATCCATCCATCCATCCATCCATCCATGTTCTTTCCCGGTATTTCAGCCCCCACAGTCCAGCAAACATGACCGTTAGTTTCTGGTGAGGTTTCAGTCATGCAGATCAGAGTCATTCCAAAAAAGTTATAAAATTCACTGAACTTAGTTTCCAAGTTTGAAGACATTATGCTTCCCATCCAGGAAATTCTCCTTAAGTGCCAAATGGTTTTGTGTCTTGTGTGTCTGTGTGTTAATTGAAAAACAGAAAATATGAAATCTGAGAAAACAGCAAAAAAGATGTTTTTTAAAACCTTTTATTGATTAAGAACTTTCTCAAAGTTTAATATCTTAATGGCGTGTTTTCTAAATGACCATTCACAAAATGCTTTCTTTGCAACAATCATGGATCAAAATGAGCTCCATAGCTCAAGTGTATTTTTAATTTCATGACTTGGGTCGAACTCACTGTTCTGAACTCCACTGGAACTAAGTGAGGGCGTAGTTAAAGTTCAGAGCTGGTACCAGCTGAGCGGTTCCTGTCCCTCAGAACTTCAATGACCTTGAGTCTTTCAAACGTGAGACTGTCTGGGTTTGATGTTTAAAGTCATCCAGCAGGGCTCAGAAGACTGCAGATTACAGCCAGTGTTGATATTCCAAACCAACAGCGACTATATTTACATTAACTACAGCATATTGAATAGAGGTAATGTCTTTGGATGGAGGTGGCAGCGTCCCAGCTCCTCCCAGGTGAAGGACAGACTCCGTCAGAGAGAGAGAGTCCCTTAATGTCAGGACTATTTGTACTCATTGTGTCACGCTTTATTTGAATAACAAATCAGTAAATGTCAGAGTCACATCAAATAGAAGCTGCAGAGCGTCTCAGCCTGCTCCTCTATCTGCAATATGTTTTATTACTTTTGCTCTAAGTGATTTCTAAATTTGGAAAAACATTTGATTTCAAATAGCTGTGGATTTTAACAAGTGCTAGTGTTTTTATCCATCTTCCCTGCCTTATATAAATAATTCAAAAGCCACAGCTTGTAAGGTTTAATCCATCTTTAAATCTCTTTCCATTTCCAATTAGCCCGCTGCACCTGCAGCACGCATCTGCTGGTCTCAAACACACCAGCTTTCTTTTTTCCGCCCAGGTTATATAAGCCAACAGCGTCTCGGAGGAAGTTTGTGCCTCTCGGTAACCAAACAGGAGGTAGAAAAGCATTGTCATTTTCATCAGCAATGCTTCGGCTTCTGCGCCTCCCCTCTCTAACCTGATTCAGTCAGCGTCTGACAGCTGAGAGTGAGACGGAAAAAGAAACGGTGGAAGGAGGCTGAGATGTAAAGAAGTACCCGCACACAAAGCAAAGGCTGCTTCTGTTTTTTTCCTCTCTGCCACAGAGAAACCTGAGAGGTGCCATATTGGTGGGAGTGGCACCGAAATAAAGAGGATGCTCATTTAAGCCACAATCTTTGTCAAAAAAACAAAACTTATCTCATTACATTCAGTTGCATCTTGTGTTGCGCAGATTATTTCACCTGCTGTGAATCATAAAAACATCTAAGGTGCTGTCGTGGCTCCAAGTATCTGTCTGTATCAGCACCTCGGAGGGTGAGGGACATTAAACACGTGCCACAAACGGCTGATTTTCACAGATAAGTAGAGAATAGATCTGCTTGTGCAGCTCCTTCTCTTGGTAACCTTGACCTTGTGTGGCTTTGCAGGGGAAGAGTGCATCGCGTGGAGAGATCTCTTTGAGCCTGGACCTCCCTCTGCTTGCTGTGCTGCAGTGCAGCCTGTCATTTAACTATTGATCGAGACTTTCTTCATTTACAGCAATCCGGCTCTTAGATGGGTTCTGAAACAGCTACATGGCCGACGCTCTGGCAGAATGCATATTCGGACTTTAAAATCAAAAATCCTGATTGGCTAGAGAGTCTGTGCATGCACATAGGGTGTTTAGGTAAAGTTTACATGATAATAGGATATGAATTTTTATAATTTAGAGCTGTTTATGAAACATTTGGCCAGTTTTATAATCAGTGGTCTCCAAAAGGGTTGTGATGGGGGTGGAGGCCAGACTGATGCCACCCCATGGAGGAGCCATATGGCCTGGAGAGCTTTACCTGACTCAGGCCTCCTCTTTGGGGCCCCGGGCACCTGGCGTAACTGGCAGGAAAACCGTTGGCAGCTTGCCACTTGTTGAAAGCTCCTGCTTGGAACTGGACGGGGCCGGTCACCATGGAGGCCCTCTGGCTGGAAGGTTACCAAGCAGGGCAAAGAAGGTTCAAAGGGGAGCTCTGCAGGAGCTCTGTGTTCATCTCATGGTCAAACACAGTTTAGCCAAAAAACTGGATTACCTTTGTGAATTACACTAAATTAATTATGGAGTTCATAAACAAATCAGATAAAACCAGAAGCGGCTGGTGGAGTTTTCTCCAGGGGGAGCTATAAATTCAAAATAGACGTATAGCAGAAACCAATCAAATGTATACTAAGTTATCACACCAGTATGTTTATATGAATGTCAATAATAAAAAAAAAACATTATAAAACACTTTTTAAAAACAACATTTCATGTACAGGTTTACTTTTTGTACATAAACGTTGCCCTTCTGAGGCTTTGTGAAGGTGTCACAAATCTATTCAAATAATGCACCGGTTTACTAATACAGAAGCTATTAGTCAGCTTTATTTTTTTTTTTAATAAATAAAAAAAAAATGTCTTCTGAGAATGTGTTTATTTAAGTGCAACAATGCAAATTAACAAACATCTAGAAAAAGTAGACTATATTCTATTATTTTTCAGGTGAATCCCAGATTGTTCATTCTTCTTTGCCTTTTCTAAAAACTGATTTAAATCAGTTTTACCTGTCTTTATCCACACTGGGTCAGATCCCGACATTTAAAAAGGAGGCAGACAGTTGAGACAGCAGAATAAAGCATTAGCCTCGCTGCATGAAGTTAGCCAAGCCAATTTGTATGTTCCGCCAATCAGGTCCAAACAGTTTCACGTTTAGCTTCTCTAGGTAAGTTTGCTTCCCCGCCCGCCACTCGGCCTGTCAATGTGTCAACTGTGACAAAAGTTACTGCCACGTCAGGATGTAGCTTTGATGCGCCCAGAGCTCCCCTATACTGCTGTATTGGAGGAGCTACTGCTCATGTACAATTTTAACAACAGTCAGTGAGCAAACTTTTTTGAATCACCAATCGAAAAATAGTTTTACTCGTCATTAAAGATTAAATATTTTTCTTGCACATCTAAGTCAAGGCAGCAGAATAAAGCATTAGCCTCGCTGCATGAAGTTAGCCAAGCCAATTTGCCAATATAATTAAAAATATTTTATTATTTAATTTTAATTTGTCTTTTATAATGTCTTTATTATGGTCATTGGATGGGTGGGGCAGTCAGACAGTACTTCCTCCTAACTGAGATTGTCTTTCACTAGGTAAACAAATAATCAGTTTACAATTAATCGTGAATTAACGCTTAGTTCCAATAAAATGTGATTCATCTGATGATGATCATTGTAAAGAATATGATTCAGTGTTAAAATTGAGTCGACTAGAAGGAGCCGTTGCTCATTCTGAAGCCTCAGTGGTATTTGCCAGAGCAGAGGCATACTGAAGCAGAAGCATCAATCAATCCAGAGTCCGGTCTGGATTATTTAATCTGATTAAATAATCTGATTACAGGAGACAACGATCCAGAAAAAAATGAATGTTGTTCTGTTAGTAAATATAAACACAGGATAAACTCCTTTACTCATCATTTAAATAGTGCCTATTTAATTACCAGTTTAAAGCTGCTGCTAACTGCACAAAGTCTCTCCCAGCACTAATTAGACTAAAAACAGAGAAGTACAGTATATCAAAATTATCATCCACTTTATTGAAAGGATGAGGTAAGTAGACTGACAGCATGCTGGAGCGACATATCCTGTCTGTTTATGGTAGTTTTATATCTAATTACATTGGAGATTGGAACTTTTTCACATATATTATTAGTATTTTTTTATTAAGCAACCTAATAGCTTCCTCTTTTGTTAAACGTTTTAACATTTATAGCTTTAAAATATGTAATAAAATATTTTTTTACTTATTTAGTCAGTATTTAATACAGCTGACACAATAAACTTTTACAATTTTACGACAAACCTTTTTTTTGTAAATTTTAAAAAATACATATTCAGACATTTATGATAATGAAATATCCTCTTATACTCTAACAGAGAAAACCAAGTTGCTGATTATTTTAATTGGCCGTTTATCATTAATTGTTTGTCGATCGACAAGATCAATAATCTTTAGATTCATTTGTTAGTTGATAAATAGCATCCCTACTTTTCCATGTATTTTTAAAATGTTTTCTTTAAGTAATGACTTGGTCTAGAAACTTTTACACTAATCTAATAAATAACCTGATGTTTCTCATAACTAAAATCAATTAGAAATCTTTGACTCTGAATCTGCTGGTTACTGGGTTGAACTGACTGTAAAGTACTTTGAGAAGAAATCAAGTAAAATTCCAACCTAACAATATCTCCATCTTTTCTACCATATATTTATCCCCAGCAGGGTGAGCAGAAATCAAACGTATGAGGCGTTCTGGCATGTTGCAAACAGGTTTGAGAGATAACAATGCCCAGATGGAAAAGCTTCAGGAATGATCTGAGAGATGAAACTGTGTCTGTCCATCAAACTCTTTCTGAGATATAAGTGCAGGATTTTTCAGAGACATCGACTGTTTCCAAGTTCAAAACATCTCAGGTCGCTTTCAATTTCCAAGGGAATTCAGGCCAAGGTCGGAGCATTCATTGCTCTGTGAAGTAACAACACCAAAGAGCCATCTCAGACATAACAACTTTCAGCTAGCATGTAAAGGTCAAAGGTCATAACTGGTCCGTTACACAAAGACTGAATTGGTTTGGCTTTTCACGTCAGGTTAAACATATTTCTACCACATTTTATACAAACACACCATAGCCAGGTGAGTTTGGTAAACGTCGTGATCCTGCCGTTCACTGTGTCAAATCAGAAAAATATATTACCATATAATGCTTATTTAGCTAATAGCTACAGGTGCTAGTTTAGCTAATAGCTACAGGTGCTAGTTTAGCTAATAGCTGGTGCTAGTTTAGCTAATAGCTGCAGATAGCTGTTGCAGTTTACACAGACACATTTTCACATGACACTTTTTAAACCTGATAGTTTGATATTGTTAGTGACATCTATCAAGTTCCTGAATCCTCCTCTGCTGCAGCTACAGGCCATAAAATTAATTCAACCTGATGTTTAATCCATGAATCTGTGTTTGATTACTCTGCAGCTAAAGCACCCAGGTGTCTCACACAGAGAAAATGATTTTTGAAACTGAATTACAGACCCAAAAGTAAGACAGATAAATGGAATCTTCAATGCAGCAAAATACATTTTAAAGGCGGTTTAACTCATTTTCAAACCTTTAAAACCATTAAGCTCACTTTTAGTTTAGTGAAATCCAACTTTTAACTAATGCATTTAAGTTCAAATTACAGGAATGCAGTCAGTCAAGGTAAATCAAATTCAGATTCAAATAAACAAAGTGACTACCAATACAAACTCCTGCTGCTGGTCATTAGACATCCTGATAAATTGTTTACTCACTAATCTTTTCTATTCTACATTAATTTAGACAGGGGTTAAAATGAAAATAAATTTAGGTTAAAGTTTGACTATATCCTCTCAACATGTTCATATATTTTTTATTGAGGGAACAACTCTGAGATTTTTTCAAAGAAAGTCTTAAGGAATCCTAAAAAACAATAATAGTCCCCATCAATGCAATTGTCTTTCTAAGCGATGCACTTTAAATATGTTTTGGTACAAAATGGCTTAAAAGAAGACACAAAACCAGGGTTTGGTGTTATAGAAAAACCCTGGATTTTAAAGGTGCTTAGTCATGTTATACTAGCATACAGCAAAGACATGTTAAAGTAGGAACAAATGAAATTATGGAATGGACTTTAACATAACTATTTTATTTCCTTATCAATGTTTAACAGAAGGTTCAAACAGAAAATAATAAATGACCATAAGAATGTATGAGAAAAAGAAAAATATGAGAACACAAATCCGAGTTTTGTCTTCATAAGTTTGATTTGGTTATGAAAGAGTAATGTGAAGCAGCATCAGAGTTATTTCTGGGTGTAAATAGGATAGGTAACATATAAGCTTTGCTTCAGCCTATATGTGGGCATATATATGTGTTTACAGCATGTGTATGTTCTGTTTAGTAGAATGTAAAGGTTTTTTATTTTTTGCTGTTTTCTATTATCCTTTTATCATTATTATCAACCCAAAATAAAATAATCAGAATTGTCATGACCAACAACCATTTAATCCTTATAGAGTGAGGTTATATACACCAAGCATTCCTCCTGATAGTATATAGGTAGGCCTTTTTAGAGCCTAAATGGAATTTCAGCACCAGGCACGGTGAACAGAACTAAGCAGACATGATACCATCTACTGGCAGTACCACCAGGTAACAAGTATGTACTTAAATATATACTTTTTAAAGACAAATTAAACACATTAAAATAGAAATTCCAAGTACATTGTTGATCACCCCTGAATTACATCTGATCTTGTTCAGTTCTCTAAATTTTAACAGCTGTGACAGAAAACTGTCACACTGTTACAATAAAAATATCTGACCAGCACAAACAATCATTGATTGACTCATTAGGAGTGAGTTTAATAAAGTTGAAGAGAGATTTGAATTTGAATTGGTTACATCCAATCGTACGAGCGTCTGAAGTGAAATCCTTTAAGAAAAATGCTGAACGAGTTCAGACAATCAGAATCCTGAGTGGTTATTTATTTGGTTTTAAGCAACCTCTCTGGGATCTTTTTGGATAAGAGTTTCCTGAACTCCCTGAGTGTCCTTATCTGTGTCCTGACATCACACTTTCTCTGCATCCATCACTGCTCGCACCCTAAGAGGAGTATTGTCTGCTCTCACAGACATGGCTGAACTTGTTTGTGCACAAAGACATGAGCAATGAAGGTTAAAAAGAGTTGTAGAATATCATATCTCTTTATTTATGCACAATTACTACCTTTATGTCCATTTAACCAGTTTTTTCTTATTGTTAGGATGCGTCAAGCCTACTTCACGCTCTTTGTGCATTAAACTCTAATTAGGTGAGATAAATGATAACGCATTAACAATGAAAAACCTAAACAAACACCAAACATTCATGGTGGAATAAAACATAGTCCACTGACTATTGGGTAAAAAAACGTATATATAACTTTCTTATTAATTTAATAGTTCAATTCTTTAATATAGGTCAGATAATTCAGAACTGAAGCTTCCAGGTCAGTGATCTTCTAACTTTTTTGAAATAATTTTGCTGTTTCTAATTCAAAAACATGTATAAATACATCTTTGATTATGAAAAAGATAAAGCACAATATCATCTGCATACCAATAGAGAACAATTACGTTTAACACCAGGGAATCAGGAAGGTTTAATATGAGTTTCCACAATTTTGCTTTTCTTAAAAAACCTGATAGAGAAGTCATGAGCTGATATTTTATTTATCAATTAATTTATGTGGATTTAGAGTTAGCTACATTAGCTATAAGCCATGGTTCATTAACCATTGTTTCTCAGTCTTTTACTCATAAATGAAACGTTACACAAGGTGAGTCCCTGATTGGAGGACTCTTTCCTAGAATAGAGAAAGGAGTGGTGATAGCGAGACAGGCTAATGGCAAGCTAGCATGATTCCAGGATTGACGTCAAAACGGGGAAAACCAGAAACGGGCCCTGATGCCATTCTATCCATTCTATCCTAACCACAAGACGACTGCTCTCCGGGTACTCCTGCTTCCTCCCACAGTCCAAAAACATGACTGTTTGGTTAATTGGCTTCTCTAAATTCCCTCTTTAGGTGTGAGTGAATTGTTGTTTGTGCTGTTTGTCTCTGTGTTGCCCTGCAATGGACTGGAGACCTGTCCAGGGTGTATCCCGCCTCTCACCCGTAGACAGCTGGAGAAAGGCACCAGCACCCCTCATGATTATCCCCGCTTGGGATAAGCATGACAGAAGATAGATGGATTATTATATTTTTGAATGTAATATATAATCTTTAAAAGCTGAGAAAAGCTGTTTCGTTTGTCATCTGAATGGTGACCTATTTCCCACCCTGGGGTGCAAAAATCTTTGCCCATAGACTCAGGTTAAAGGTTGACTATGCACAGTAACTACTATTCAATGCAGAAGATAGGACCATCCTGGGGTGCAGCTGAAAGCAACTTTATTTGCACGCCAAAGCACTGACATCACAATTGTCTCTTAGAAAGTGTGGCTGATTGACAGGTATACAGAATTATTTAGCAACAAGGCTTGGCTAACTGCATGCAGCGAGGCTAACGCTTAATGCTGCTTTCCCTGCCTTCTTTATCAAATATCAGGATCTAACCCAAATTGGATTAAGACAGCTACGACTGATTTAAAGCACTGTTCAAAAAATGCTATAACGTTTTTTGTTGTTGACATGCATGTAAATATACCAGTGTGATAACTTAGTATACATTTAAGTTTTCTCCTTCCCTGGAGAAAACTCCACCAAGTACCACTGATCAAGACTTGCTGGTGACATTTTTTCCATAAAACGACAAGCAACAAGTTTGTCATTTATTTTTCAGCAATTTATCTGCTTTGTTTGTGTCTGAATGTGCAAATTAAAGCATATATTGTATATCATATTTTAATTTAATAAAGTGGCATCCCCGAAATGAATAAGACAACTAAAATGAAGCCATTTTTATTTAATAATCTACAAAAAAGGTGTTTGGTGTTTATGATGTGCAATCTGGAGACAATAAACTGGCTTTAAACAGTAAACATGCACTATGGTCTTCCTTTACATTCCACACATTAGCTGCAAAGTTTGAGTTTTTTAGCTAAGCTGCTGCAGCATGCTGAACATATGAAAACATTCTGAGACACCATATAAACCCTAGACAGGTGCCATGGCTTTAGAATCAAATGAAGCTACTTATGTTTCAGGAATGTCTGTTTTAGGATATAACGTTATCTAATGTGATGTAATGCAAAAGGTCATAAAATATCCTCTTTACGATGCAAGCTTGCTCAGACAGCTTTCAGCTCAAAAAACCTGTTTCCCATTAATTCAGCTAGTGATAATCATTCAGTTCATTTTTTTGCCTCAGTTTCTTAAAAAAAACAATGGAAAGCAACAAATACACCACTACAATGGAGGCAGAGAGACAAAGAAGGAGCAGAAGCAGCACTGTCTGGATCCTCTGGAGAGCTTCATCAAACAGGAAGAGAAAATGTAAGCCTCCTTCCCTCTGCATGAGCTTCATGCTTGTCTGGAAGCTGATCTTAAGCTGGAGAGTTTTTAGCCTTATAAACATGAGGAGGACACTACATGAGATTAATAAATAATAATCTTATGGAGTGGATTTGGCTCTTTAATTGGCAAAGAGAGTACATTTAGCAAATAGAAATGTATAAAAAGAAATGCAATCCAGAAGTAATAGTTTTATTTATGGATTGCATTTTTATAAATATTTAATCAAAATGTGTAAAACAAAAAAAAGAAATAATACAATTGTTTTTTTTTTGTAAAAATAAAATTAAAACTATTTGAAATTTCAAAAACAAGATAATTGAAATCAACACAGTTACAAGCCTTTTTTTTTAAAGAAACATTTGTGAATTGTTTTATTTATTTAAATTTAGAAAAAATATATTTACTTAAATTTAGCCTTATAAACATGAGGAGTACACTACATGAGATTAATAAATAATAATCTTATGGAGTGGATTTGGCTCTTTAATTCTTTAACTGGCAAAGAGAATACATTTAGCAAATAGAAATGTATAAAAATAAATGCAATCCAGAAGTAATAGTTTTATTTCTGGATTGCATTTTTAAAAATGCTTAATCAAAATGTGTAAAAATAAATAAATAAATAAATAATAATAATAAAAAAAGTTTTTAGGTAAAAATAAAATTAAAACTATTTGAAAGATAATTTCAAAAACAGTGAAATTAACGCAGTTACAAGCTTTTTTTTTTTTAAAGAAAAATTTGTGAATTGCTTTATTTATTTAAATTTAGAAAAGGGGTTTGTTTAAATTTTGATTTACAAAACTTATTGTTTGTTTCCAAAACAATGGAATAAAATTCTCTCCATACCCTCCCAGTTCCCACCTCAGCCCTGACCTATAATGGAAACATTTTGATCCTGAAACCTTGAGTTTCTATGATCATGGGTATGTTAATAAACTCCCTAATTCCCTTCAGTTCATTGGATAGCCTTAAATACCCTATATTCCATTCAGTTCTTACGCAATATTATAAAACTGTTTTGCACAGATGATGATAACCAGTTTCCATGGTATCAAAGCATGAATACAGCCCAAACCCTATTAAATAGATATGCTTACCATCATATTTCATAAATACAAAAGAGTTGCTAGTCTCCAAGGTTCACTGGAGCTGTGTTTGAGCTGTAAAAGCATGGGGACATTTTTTTCGCCAAACACCTTGTGATAATGCTCCTCTGGCTCCATATCCGACAGGCAAACTTTGTTGTCGTCTAATGGGCCCTGATAGCTGGATTCTGGTTTGAAGAGCTGGGACATGAGGAAGCAGGGCCGATCAAAGCAGCATCCTAGTTATACATGGTAATTCACTGGGTAATGACAGCACTGAGGTAAATGTGTTGAGACATCAGCAGATGTGGCAGAGACTGCAGCTCCAGATGTCTTCATCTGTCCCTGATGTGACTTTTCAAGGATGACAACATACACAGATGGGCCCTGCCAAAAATACGGATGGAGTTTCATTTTCTTAGGTAAGACTTCCTGCTTCTTGCAGCTCCTGGAGGTACTCTGGGGCACCGTATGTTGCAGACCAATATAAAACAGGAGCCACCGGTTATATTCACAGTATATAATAGAAAATGCTATATTGCATAGGGAATTATTGCACTCATTAATTAAACGGTTCCTAATTACTCAAAGTAAAAATGCTCCAAATCTTTTAACAGAAATGTCATGTTGATTCCAGAGATGTCTACATTACATTACTATCACATCACACGTTGTAAAGGCAGTTATTAGCTTAATTGTAGCAGAATTTGGCTACAAATTGAAAGAAACATTATACGTCCTCTGGACGGGGCGTGACAGTCAGTGGGTCACAGAAAAGACAAAGCGAGCTGGCAACACAACAATCCCATTACAACTTTATCTTTATGCCATTCCGGAGCGACAATAATTATCTTTTTGGAGTTTTTTTCTTTCTGTCTTCGTAGCTATAAATTTTCATAGTCTGCATCTACAGGTGTGGAAGCCCAAAATCACGTAAATTTGGTGGACCTAGGCCAGGGCTCTGGAGTGCTGCTGATTGTCGAAACTCGACTTCAAGAGGAGCAGTATGGATGTTGTCATGGCCACGGAACAGTGGACCAGCTCTACACCCTCTGATTGGTGCTTGGGGGTTAATGGGAGTTTGTCCAACCTGTCCTTGTGTGCTTTATAGGTTTGGAAATGCCATTTGACCAATTCTCTCCTGGTTCCATGTGGGGTCCATCTCAGGCCAGTGTAGTGGGGGACCCTTTACCATCCAGTCTCTGTAAGTAGAACAGTAGTCTGGCATTGAGTCGGACCTGTTTGGCACTAAGTCTGACATTTACTTGTGCATGTTGGACTCCAGCAAAGCTTCCCTCTGTCATCGGCCCTGTTCAAGTTTTCTAGGCACACCCGGGGCCTGAGGGGTTCTGGTTCGGGGACCAGTAGATCCTGAATTTTGTGGATGATGCTGTCTCCTGTCAAGACCTACAGCATCCACTGCTGCAGTTTGAAGTCATGTTTGAAGTGGCCAGGATGAGAATCAGTTCCTCCAAGTCCAAAGCCATGGTTCTCGACCAGAAAAAGGTGGCTTCTCCCCTTCAAGTTGAAGGAGTACATCAAAGGGGAGGAGTTCACGAGTGAGGGGAGAAGAGAGCGAGAGATCAATAGGCTAAACAGTGCAGCCGCGGCTATAATGCAGATACTGCACTGGTACTGTTGAGGTAAAGAGAGAAGTGAGTGAAAAGGAAAAGATCTGGATTGAACAGTCAGTCTTAGTTCCTACCCTCAATTATGGTGATGAAATCTGGATTATGACAGAAACAATGAGATCCCAGACACAAGCGACTGAAATGAGCTTGTCCCCCACCCCTAGCTAGCCTGGAAGCGCCTCATGCTTCTCCAGCAGAGCTGGAGGAGGTGTCCGGGGAAACTGAAGCCTTGAAGTCTCTGCTGAGACGGCTGCCCCCACGTACTGGTTCCGGATGAAGCTGAAGATGATGACGACTTAATGACTTCCCTATGTATTAATTTATACATACATATTTAAGTAATTATCTTTAAAGAAATTATTTTTTTTGTATTACTTTAAATGAATAAAGATCATTTATTTAATTGGCTATTTATTTACATGTTAATTTTTATAACTGAATTAGATTTTCAAAATTAATGTTACATTTTACTTACTGGGTTCCCACACCTTGATTAACATCAAATAAAAAAACTTTCTTTAACTTTCTAGGAGCAATTTTCTAACTTTTAAGGATCATTTGTGGTAGTATCTACCTCTTCCTTCCACCTCTGTAAGGCCATTTCTCAATATGTGTACTTGTGCTTCCTCATGTGCTCAAAAAACGTCATCAGCCTCAGCCCTAGTACTGTGTCTTTAGGCTCCTGACAGTGCCTAAAGCAAGGCTTAAGCTCAGAGGGGATCGAGCGTTTTCTGTTGCAGCTCCAAAACTTTGGAATGGATTGCCACTGCACATTAGACAGGCCACCTCTCTGTCTCATTTTAAAACTCTTCTTAAAACCCACCTCTTTTCTTTGGCTTTTGACACCATGTAGAGTGTTGATTTTATGTATACACATGCATATCTTTATCCTGTGCGGGCAGTGCTTGTATTTTATTTTTGTTTACTTTTTGTGCAGCACTTTGGAACCCTTGTGTTTTATTGAAATTGTGCTATATAAATTAAGTGGATTGGATTGGATTTGATTGTTCCAGTTCACAAGAACAGCAGACCGAGAACGGACAAAGTCCCTGGATGTTGTTCTCGGCCCTCCCTCTCTTTACCCAGCATGCATCAGAGCAGACTTGTCCGTTGAGATTGACAGCTGTCCCAGCATGCACTGCAGCAGCAGCTTCCAGATTAGCGCTCACAGAGCTCAGAGTATTAAGTTTAAAGTTCTCTTTTCTGTTGCTGTTGTTCTCCTAAGAACATACTTGGCGAGAACACGGTTTCGTACTCATTTTCTTGTGAGTTAAGAAACGGCCTGAGTGTCATCTATCGGAACTTTAAATGGCAGGTGTGTCTTTATGGCTGTTTTCAAACACTTTACAAGACTTTACATTATTGTTTTTTTTCAAATTCAAAAACTATCCAGGATTCCATAGAAACACTATACTTATTTCATGATACATTTATTTATTTTTTTACTTTTATGTATTTCATGACATATTTTGGCCCTCAAAACACCCCCCTTCAGGAACCCCTGCATTGGGATAACCCACCACATGACTTAATGTCATCAATGTAATAATCCATTAACACCCATATTTCTAGTTGTCAAAAGAAATTCTCAATTTACTTATTTTACTTTTATTACTTTCAGCTGTTTTTATTTAAACATGGTTATGAGCAGAATCCCCTCACTCAGGCAGAACCTTTTGCTGACTGCAGTTGTTAAATATAAAAAGCATTAAGATGTCTAAACACCTTAACTTAGTAGATGATAGGTGGGAAGTTTGGACTCTAGAGGGCTTCACTGAAAACGTAGCAAAGTGAGTGCGATGCATTATGAGCAGCTGCAGAACACCCACAGGCAAAAATTGAGCTGACATCCTATTTTAGTTACACTTATTTCTGTTGATAATGTTCGGTTTTATAATTAAAATCTATAAATTGAGTCTATATAATCCCAAATAGTTTGCTGCCTATTTTATTTCTGCTTTTGTTTAATAAAATGCAACAGAAATGAGACTCGTAAAAGCGTATAAAAGCCTAAAGCCGACGTTGTCAGACCTCTTCGCAGTGTTTCATCCAGAAGGTAGAACACAAACCATCAGGTGATGCAGAAGTAGAGACCCTGGCATGGAGTCTCTGCAGTCTGCAGGGTGTATCCGTAGCAGCCACTTTGTTTCACCTTCCTATCAGCAAAGATCATCTTTAAAGGATGAAGGCTTTATTATGAATCACAGAGTGTTTCCAGACTTTGCATTGTGTGAATGTGCAGCACTAATGTGGCATTATGCACTTCCACCATGTCGCCGTGTTCACTCATCTATTAGTCACACATTGAAATGGGAATTTTAAATGCTGTATGTTGGATTAATTAACATTAGTGTTTCATGGATTTAATTATAAGTAGCAAGAAAGACTTTATTGCTGCCAACTAAAGTGGGTCTATTATCCTCATCGGAGGCTTTGTATCGTTATACTCAAGATCAATTAGAGATGGACATGAATCAAAAATAAAAGGAACTAATTATCTAAAGCTTTCTCTGAGAGTGGATGTCCTCTTTCTTTATTCTAAGTTATGTTAAGAGATACCAAAGTGACACTACCTGAATGATTTTATCAACAAATCTATTAGCTAACTGAACTGGTGGTATATATGAAACTGGAGTCTATTTAACCACTAAAATTAATCATTATATTACAAGAAATAGTTTTTACAGAAGATTTAAAAGTTGTAAAAGTAATGTTATTAATCATCCTTTATAGGCATTAAATAATTAGTGTTTTTTCGCCCGTGTAATTGCATTTTATATAACCCCAGTCTTCATGTAGATAGAAATATAACTCTAAGCAAGTGACAAGATAATCCTGGTTATAGTTGTCATCAGAAGATGCGTATACTGTGGTTATTAGGGGACTTACATGGTCAGCAACAATACTTTCGCTCTGATGGTTAATCAATGACCTCCATTAAGGGGACCAACGATGGCAAGGATGTTAAATGTCTGTTTAATTGGACTAAATAGAAAAATTAAACAAGCTTTTTATCCAACCAAAAGAGTTTCACGCATCACTTAACCAAGCACGGTAGAAACAGACTGGATGTAGAGAACAAGCCTACATATCAGCTTATATTCCACAATGTACTTTTGGCATCAAAGCGGCTCAAATTGTCTTGATAAAAACAAAGTAAATCTAATTAAAGGAATAGTACACCCAAAACATGATTAGCCTTCATTTTCTACTCACCCCCATGCTGAACAACACTCTGGAGTACTTTTTTGATATCTCAAATGCATCTGGAGAT
>JAGKQL010000001.1:8200038-8272756 GCA_018398635.1 Cyprinodon brontotheroides | reverse complement strand
GGACGGACAGATGGATGGATGAATGGATGGATGGATGGATGGATGGATGGATGGATGATGAACGGATGATGGATGCATTTGGATGGATGGATGGATGGATGGATGGATGGATGGATGGATGGATGGATGGAAAATTAAGAAAAAATTGTCGTATAGTGTTGAAAAAATACACTTACTTTTTAAATTGTATTTTTTTGTAAGTTTGCAACTTATTTACTCAGATTAAACAATGTAATGATCACAGTTGTAATTTAGTATTAAGTACTATTACTGTCTGTTGAACAGTATTGACTGTTCTGTTAACTTTCACTCCTGAGGTTGATGGTTCGAGACCCACCTTAGAGTTTGATAGTTGAGATTATACTGAAGTGTTTTGGCTAATGAGGCAGTCAATTTGTGTTTAATTTAAACAAGTTTAACTCTAATGCATATTCTTGTGAGAAAAAAGAAAAGGTATGAAAAGAAGTCAGAATGACTCTATTTATTATTTCTTTCCAGAAATGATTAAACCTGTATTTAAAAAAATCAGAAAGATTTTATCTAAAATAGCATGACTCCTTAATAGAATATCTAACTATAAAGACATTCAGTTAGCAAAGGCTGAAGATCATATTAGATAAAAAGTGGGACCTCTTATCAAGGTTTATAGATTTCTAAGATACTTAAAAAAAAAAGAAAAATGTGTTTAGTTCCAAATGAATTAATTTAAAGAACTTTGCTTATGTCTTATCTTGTAACTTTTTGCTGTCAAAGTTTGGACATTTTTTTAAATGTTCTTTCTCTGCTTTAAACTTCCAAAGATTTCCCGTATTTGATCAGTTTAGAGAAGCAGTGAGAGCAAAATCTGCAGGAACTATGCGGCTTTATTTGTGTCTGTGATTCTCTTTTATGTAACCACGTCTTCCAGAGTACTATTATTTCCTGTCTGCCTCCATCTGACTGCCGGCGAGTTGCCATGTCATAATTTTCCTCAGAGGAAGTCTTAGGGCTTAGTGCTGAAGTTTGGTTTTTATCTGCCTCTACTTGCTTTTTGGTTCTGTCAAAGGTAACTGTCATCTCATCAGACAGTCGCTCAAAGGATATCATCAAACTGTCAGCATCTGTGAGGCCGTAATTGAACTCAAAGTGCAGTAACATGGGGGAAACCAAAATTGTTTGGAGAGTTGACTGAACTCTGCTTTGTGGTATAAAACAGGGGTCGGCAACCCGCGGCTCTTTAGCGCCCCCCTTGCAGCTCCCTGTAGCTTTTTAAAAAATTTATAAAAACTATTTTTTTTTGGTTTGTTTATTTTAATATGATATGCATGAGGTCAAACTGACGTAACATTTGTCTAATAAATAAATTTAAACAATATATGTAAACATTTATTTCCGCGAAAATGTGAGTCATAGCCATAGAGATCAGTGGTCAAAGCCTGCAACACATGTCTTAGTGTGGCGAGGTGCCAGGCAAAGAAAGCGGCGGGGCCGTGGATCCCAAAGGGACAAAAAGGAAGATACCTGATGAGAACAGAGGATTCATAGAAGAATAGACCAAATCATTTGCTTTCATTATCAATGCATTTTTGCTTTGGCAACGAGAATTTGTCAAATAACAAAAAATAATCATTTAGAAGGGAAGGGTAAATGTGCAGCCAAACACAAAGCTGTGGAGGGAGAGAGAAGGCACGATTGCAGAACTTCTGGATAAATTAAAGGAGAGCAAAAGATAGATTTAAGAACTAGATAGCATCTCCAAACTCCACTATTAGGCTGCTAGTTTTGTTTCAAGTATGAAAAACCGTCCACATTTGATCAAACATCGCGGTAGCGCTTTGATGCAGGGATGTGATCTTTTTTAAATTTTTTTCTCCCCAAATCCTCAAAATAAAAATATCACGAAAGAAACAATGGTGATGGAGGATGTGGGTTTTCAGGGTTAGAGAGCTCTGCTCTGATTGATGTCGTTCCTGCTTGGTTCCTCGTGACTCAATCAACTCCTCCCAACAGAAACATCGCCCACCTAATAGAAAGATTCCTTTATTGCGTTTCTATAATGTTTACAGCGTAATCGCAAATTAAACCTTCAATCACACAGAAAACTCAATAATTTAAAAAAACAAAGAGACAATTAGGAGAAATGTATTGATAAAATTACTTAAGTCTTTGGTGCTCAGACCTCGGCAGGAAACATAAACGCTATTTAATTTTGATAGATATACATGAAACAAAAGCAAAGAACAGGGCTGTTTCCCCCAGGCTAAAACTGGTGGCAGGAGTGAAGGATAGATGATGTTGGTCAGTCTGTATGGACCTACTGGATGTGAGAGGCGGTCTGCTGAGCTTAATGGGGTGAGATCCAGTGACCGCGTGAGCTAATACTAGAGGCTTCACTCAGGGACCTGGAAGATGGGAAGTCCGTGTTTGGGATAACACAGTGTTGAAGTGAACTCTGTCTATGATGAGCAAGCATGAAGCTTACAGTGGAGAGGAAAAACTTCTGGCAGAACCAGGCTCAACATGGCGGTCTTCTGCCGAAGGCGAGGTTGATATGAGACGAATGTGCAGTAACAGGCCTCCGAGGAATGAGGCTCTGATGAAGCTTTAGCTACGATGGTGGAGGAGGGGCTTGAAGTGGGTTGAAACTGGGTCATCTGAATGGAAGTCCGACACAGCGCAACCAGGTAGTAGACAAGTTGGAGGGCCTTTTAAGATGAGCTTAGGATGCCGATTGGCTTTCATTGAGATGTAGTTCAAAGCTGATTGGCTGTGTCATAGATGGATGTATGAGAGCAGTTTCTTTAGTTGAACTTCTGCTTAGGCTCCATTTAAACCACGCTGTGAAGGGCGGTGAAAAGGCGTGTGGTGAATTCCATGTGGTGAGAGTGTTCACTGCTCCTCCCTCACCTCATGCTACTATGTAAAATTTGCTCCAGGATTAACATTTAATCATGAATTCTTATTATATATTCAAGACCACGTAGTCCTTTTGTTATAGTGGTCTAATACACTTAGAGCCCATGTTACTATCGAGGCTTATATAAGACTTTTACATTTTTTGTTTTTTTGGTCCAATATGGCTCTTTGAGCAGTTTGGGTTGCCGACCCCTGGTATAAAATATTCAGGTTCTGCAATGTTAAGTATAAAATCAAAGGTAAAGATGTAAACTGGTGGAGGTTGGCATGTACTGTATCTCATTAACATTTTAATTTAGAGACTAAAATATATGTGGAAGAACAGCTTAATCAGCTGTGATCCTGATAAAACTCTGGGTTGGCTGCATATGAAATGCAAACATATGGTAGCCTGGGGGTGTAAACACGCTGCAAATCCGTAAATGTGTGGCAAATAGAAAAAAAAATCCTGCTAAAACAGAAAAAAAGTTTCCAAATATAAACTTTAAACAAACACACTAAACTTTTGTAGGTTTATTATTTATACATCATGTGCATTGTTATTCTGTTAGCCAGATTAGACAGAGTAGAAGGCCTTCCTTCACATTGTGGATGTCACTGTGTGTGCCCAGGAGGTCATCTAATCAAGACAGCCTTTGTGTCTTTTTAAAAATACACAGGATATGGGCACATCTTGGAGCCGGGTCTGATAGAGGATGGCTATCTGCAACCCTTCTTAGGCATATGAGGCAAAAGCTGCATATAGGTCAGGGCGTTGATGGCACGTGTCAGTTTCTGATGGGACAGCTAAGCATCCACATGATGCAACACATAGACTCATAAGGTATAAGAAGCTGCATGGAGATTACCTTGTTCGGGCTCAATCTTTGCCAGACGCTCATGGACGGGCGATTTTTTGAGCCCTCCTCCACAGCTGTGCAAGCTCCAAGCATTTTCTCTGTTGTTGGGATCTGGAGGTCTGTCCACCTTCCTCCAGCAGAGAGGGAGCCTCTAGGTCTCCTGGAGCTGTGCTGACGACCACACCCGCGATCCATCAGTCATCAGGAGACCAGCATATAAGCAGCGGCAGGACTACACTCCAGCGCCAGAGTGTTAAGCCAGTTATGGTTAGCGAAAGCCTGAGCCAACCAGCCTGTCTGATTCTCTGACTCCCCTTAAACCTGAACTCGAACCTAATCAGTTCTTTGTCTTGTCTGTCTCTTAGGAAGAATCCTGACTGAACCCTGGAACTCTGGAAGAGTTTCCTCTTGAAATCTGCCTGCCGGCTCTCAGGAGCTCATCTGAAGAAGCTAACTGACTGAACCTGCCTGCCCGCCTTCAAGAAGAGGATCAGGAGAAAACCCTGGATCTGAACACTGATTATTCTGAAGTCAAGCCCTGCCGCTGCTTAGCCCTCTGCCAACTTCTAGCCTCCTGGACCCACCTGGTTCCCTCCCTCAGCTGCTAACCCTGAACCACGTCACAGCTACAAACCTGCACAATTCCTCTGGCAAAGATCTACCGCAATGCCTGGCTAACCTAACTGTCCCTCTTTACAGAGAACTCTGTGTGACCAGTCCCGGATCTGTTTCTCTGCAACTTTCATATAACCTTGTGTTTATCTCAATAAACAGTCAACCTTTTCATCTGCCTCGCTTGTGTGAGTGTTCTTCTGCATGTGGGTTAGAAATCTGAATCCCATCATGACATCTGTCCTTGTAACGACCTCATCTGGAATAAACTCTTACTTTTTTACTCCTGTTTTATAGTCCTTTTTACATGTTATTACCCAGTTTGAGTTAAGAGTAGTAAAGAACTTGCTCCCAGGAAAACAACCGTGAGGAAGCCCCCGAGGCGCAACGGCCTTTTTTAGGGGACATAACTTCCTCATTTTAACACATTGCAAAGAAAATGACTGCATTCAGTGGCAGTTCTAGACTAAATTCACCAGAGAGGCCAAAGTGGGGTCAGGGTGGTCTTCATGGGTGCGCCAAAAAAAGCATTAAACAATAAAAAAGAGGACAATAGATTATAGTTTGATATATTAAGTAAGACTTGAAGCCAAAGAACCATTTGCGACTCTGAAGTGAAAAAAGTCAAATTGGTTAAATTATAAATATTATGTCATTTCAACAAAAAAAATATTCTTTTATGGTTTAAACTGTCAAGTTTACCTTAAATCACCACAGGAAAAAAACCATATCTAAGATAATAATTTCCAGGTAAATCCCTACTTCATGTAGATGACCACATATTATCACTCATATTCATTGATGAATGTGATCTCATCAGCTGACCATCGGATCATTGCTGTGGTCAGTGTATCACTATCACCATTAGCAAAGCTGCTGTTATAAAACATTATATTTTCTACTCGATGTATGAATTTAAAAACAATGTGGCCTATTGGCTGCCATTTAAAAAACCAGTGAAAAAAAAAGGTTTTTAATTGTTGTTCAGTGTATCAGTGGATTATGTGCCGCATTTCTACAATTGTAAGAACTAAAGGAAAAGCACGTTTTTGAGATATATGATTTTATGGCCAATAAAGTTGGACTAAAGTAAAAAATATTGGGTTTAACGAAAGTACTATGTTTACATTCTTTGGATAAAGACAAAATAAAGATTTTCTTTGGATGATCTTTTTGTAATCTGTAATCATGATTCAGGAAAAGAACATATTTTTGACTTATTATAGACAAAATGTATTTATATGAACTTTAAATGCACTGCAAACACATAAATGAAACCAAGATACAAAGAACATCCAAAGGTGAGGCGCTGTAATGTGAGCATTACAGGTTGAGAAAAGCTCCAAACTAAGTTCACATATAGTAAATGTTCCTAACTCCTCGTTGGGGATGATAAAACTATATAGGACAGCCATACCATAGGCATTACTACATTGCATGCCAATGCACCAGAAACATAAATGGGAGGCCCATACTGAAGACATTTGAAGAGAGATAAGAAAAAGTAGGATTGACTATGAATCTTTTTTTTATAACTGATCCTCTTTGAGCATCCTATTTACATCTTTACAAAGGGTCTTGGTCCCCTATGAGTTGTTAAACGTCTCCCCTGATGGTCTGAAGAACTTCTGTTATCTAATTTGATGGTTTGTTTTTGTTACCCTTAGCCTTAGCCTCTTACACCCTCAGGGGGTATAAATAAATTTCTGCCTGACAAAAAAACACACAAAAGTAAATCACTTATAACCTCACAGCTATTAGATTTAAGAAGAAACTTTTGGTACCTCTGTAAAAAGGTAAGATGTCATAGAATGGTTTTCTGGTGTCAACACCATTGTAGCTTTGACCCTGCCTGAAATATTAGGGACAAAATACAAAATATTTTGCATTTTTTGAATCTCGCCAAAATTTTCTTTGAAATAAACATTGCAAAACACTACCAAAATATTATTTATAGCACAAAAAGTAGTACAGACTTTTAAATCTAAATGTTGTGTAAAAATATACCAATTTTGGACTCAATCAGATGAATCTTATTTATTTTAGAATGGTATTAGTGAGAAATTTCTTAGGCGGAGGCCATTTTGGCACATTTATCCAAAAATGTCACCAAACTGTGCCAAATGTGTGTTTTACATCAATACTGGGGGTTTGTTAAAATTACAAGGTCATCCGTAGCAGCTGGACCCAAGGGGTGGGTCCGTAGGGTTCTAGGGGTTAACTATGTTGCTATGATACCAGTATCGAGTGGGGCCCTGATCAAGTTACTAAAATGGTGGTATGCGGTATCAACGAGTACCAAATAAATAGAGCACCGATACCATTTAGAGACAATCCAAAAGTTAATTCAACTATTGTCACCCATTCCAGGAAGGCAATAAAAGTTCTACTGGATTCACTTTGTATTAGTATTTTTCACTAGCTTCACAAAGGTAGGCAGCAACTTGACAAAACCATGATGGCAATTATTTTACATCCAAGAGTAGAATGCAGTTCTTCATATAAACACACACATCAATTTCAAACAGATGATATGGGTATGGTATACGCCATTCGTCAATACTGCACAGCCAGGGGAATCGGTATCGGGGCCAAAAAATGGCATCATCTCAACACCAAATAACTGAGGGATTGCTTTTCGAGTCAATGAGTTCGATGCAATCAACTGGTCTTCCCTAAGAAAACTTTGAACCAATTTGAATCTATGATCTGGTCGATTGAGATGAAATGTGTGTTGTGAATTGGGGCTACATAAATGAACTGAATTGATTTAACATCTTACTTTGTATAATCTTTGTGTCTTTTTGTGTTAGCGTGTTTCATGTGCAGAATGTTTCGTATTTGCAGTGTGTTAGCAAGTTTCTCTCTATTTTCTTATTGCAGCTTTTATCTTTCACTTGTGTCTTTGTTAGTGGGATTTCTGTGTTTGCTAGTTTCATTTCTTGGTGTTTGCAGGACATTTTGTAATTGCTTCACATTTATGGAGACATAATTGCAACATTAATGGATTACAGATTAATAGTTGATTAAGGAACAATAAATAAATCTTGCCTACCTACATCTGCATATAGACAAAGTCATAAATTGACTGCAAAGTAAAGAAAATGACAATGACTGGATCATTGAATGCCATAGAATAGAAGGAGCAGTCTGAGTGGTTCTTATTATCCTTGGGCCTGCTTGTTGAATAAAGTCTGTATACATAAAGCCTCAGATGGGAATGCCTGAAAATATAACCGGTAAAAATGTTTAGTTTCAGTGAAGAGTCGACTCCAGAGAGTTTAGAGGCATATAAGTACACAATGAGAGAAATAATGACTTATTTGTGTGGGAGTCACTGGGGATGTTTGCTCCTAAAGACAGGGGGACTGGGAGCCTGCTTTGTTCATTGGCATATAAGCAGCCTGACGGCAAATAAACGCTGCTCATCGGAGCGGGACTGCATCCGCCTTCCCCAGCACTCCAGGGCACGCACCTACCGCTTAGCCCACACAGTGCTGTCGCTTACAGTTTCTACTTCAACATGTCTTCTCTCCTCATTTCCTTAAATCTCTCCTCTCAGCAGGATGTGCTAACTAACAGTTCTAAAAGCACAGAGATTAGACTCGGATCACATTAAAATTGGATGTTCACAACCTGATTTGGAAGCTTGTATTGTAATTGCAGCATGACATGAGAGGAGCGTGGCCAAGACACAAGGTGCGTGTTAGCGAGATGAAAGGAGATTTAACACGGGTGGGGATGAAGGAAAATCATCACAGAAAGAAAAAAACAACTCCAGTACAACTCTAGAACTCAGGAAATGTAATCTTAAATGACTGCAACGATGCAGCAACCACCTGTCCTTTATCATTCAAGCTAATGAGGCTTAAAATTCATTGATTTTGTAGTTGATTTCATTGTATGTACACCAAATAGAAATATGCATATTAGCTTCTTAAATTAACAGTTTCCTCTTTAAATAAAATATAACTGATTCTTCCTTTGAGAATTTTCAAGTTCTATATTTCAGAGAAATATCAGACGATTGAACAACGCCTCCACGACAGCCAATTGGCATCCAAAGTTCATCCTAAAAGGCCTCCGATCCAAAACTCGTCTCCTACCTACTGCACAGCTAGTGGTTGCGCTGTGACTTCATTCAGATGACACCGTTTCAACCTACCTCCATCCCCTCCTCCACCATCGTATCTAAAACTTCATCAGAGTTTCAATTAGGGTTGTCAAAAGTATCGATACTTTAAAAAGTATCGATACTGAAACGTTGTATCCGGATACAATACTCATTTTCAAAAAGTATCGATACAGCCATCTAAAGTGCAGAATAGTGGAAAATGCACTTTCTGAACACTGTGTGATTGAATAATTCTGTGCTTTTTTTCAGTTTCAGACTTTTTTTTGTAACAGGTGCAGCTGCTGAGAATTATTTTTGTTTAACATTTAATTTTAATTTTGTAGTTTTTTTTTATCAAGCTTGCTTAATATTGTGTACAGCATACAACCTCAAAATATTATTCTTATTGTTTTTTAAATTTATTTCTTGTATTTTTTTAGTAATGAAAATATTTCTGTTGAATTTAAGAGACTTTGTTTTTTGATTCTTGTGGTATCGAAAATGGTATCGAGTATCGAATATTTTACTTGAGTATCGGTATCGAGGTTGAAAAGTTTAGTATCATTGACAACCCTAGTTTCAATACTCCAGAACTCTCACTGCGTTCCCCGTCTCATCTTAAACCGGTCGACGAAGACCGCCATGTTGAACCTGGTTCTGCTAGAGGTTTCTTCCCAATGGGGGTTTTTCCTCTCCACTGTAAACCACGCTTGCTCATCATGGACTGTTTTTTTCAACCTGTGTTATCCAACCTGGACTTCCATCTTCCAGGTCCCTGAGGTGAAGCTCTAGTATCAGCTCACGTAGTCCACTGGATCTCCCAATAAAGCTCAGCATACAGTCTCACTAACCAGCAGTCTACAGACTGACCAGAAGCTGCATCTATCTCCACTCCACCACCGGTTTCAGGCCTGGGGAAACAGCCCTGTGCTTTGCTCCTGTTCATGCATATCTATCATAATTGAGCGCTAATGTTTCCTGCTGAGGTCTGAGCGCCAAAGACCAAGTAATTGTATCCGTGAAAGTCTTCTAATTGTCTTTTCTCTCAGCGTGAGTTTTTCAGATTGAAAATATATATATTTTTTGATAATATTTGGTCTTTAAGTCAGTTTGGCAGTAATAGACTGACCCTTTTTAAATCTCCCCAGTAACAGGTTCATCATCTTCTTTTTCAATCACAAGTATTTGAGAGAAAATTGATCATTGCTGAATTTCATCATGACAACGCCCAGATCACAACTGCAGCCTTTTACATTTTAGATAGATTTAGCTCAACTCCTCAGGATTTTATTAAGTCTAAAAATATGTAAGTTTTAAAATAAATTCCCATTACAAAAGCCTGCAATTCTCTTTTTATAATTTAATTGTAGTTAGGTTTAGGTGTAAGGCTGCCAATTATTATCCTGCAATTCACTTTAATACAAAATAACAAACTTTGCAGAGAAAACAAATATCTTAAACGTAAGACTGTCCTGCTTAACTTCAAACTGTATAAATGAATATCAAACAATAAATAAATATTGCAATTTTGTACAAACTTGTTAACATATTTGTTGAAGATTCACCTCCCCTTAAAGCAGCGTCATCATTTAAATGACTCTGTTCGTCCCCCATACTGCTCAGTTATCTCCCGCCATCTTCTCCCTGAGCAACACTTGGCTCGACCAATGGGATGAGGGGATTCCGGATCGTTACATATATGTTGTCAACTCATTGGTCACGATGCAGGACAGGGTCCGGGAACAAGCTTACTGTAAGTTTTGTATGTAACGTGCCCTTGTGTTTCATTTTCCATTAGCTTTTACCTGAATACTTTTTACTCTGACAGTGAATGGGACAAAGTGTGTTTCTTTTCCACTAAATACCGGACAGATAATTCTATTTCTAAATACGAAACGATTCCGTTTTTAATTCCGTTTTATCATTTTGTCTTTCCTCATTTCATCTCTCATAGTTGTGGGTCTATGATAAAAATGACAGACCTCTCTCATCTTTCTAAATAAGAGAATTTGTCATCAGTGCCCTGATTAAATATTGTATATTGAGCAATTATAATATAATCAGTTTTTCCAGAGTTCTTCAGTTCTGATATTTCCACTTCATGGTTTGGGTCAATGTGATCTTTTCAGGTTCAATCAGCCTACTTTTCTACAGTTAGTCCGCAGCTCAGCTGGGTGATTTCTAACCTGATTTTATTTGATTGATTTAACAAGAGTGGTAATGGTCACACTATAATCCTACATTTGTTTTCACCTGAACAGTCTAATTTACAATGAGCTGATTTGAAAATATTCCTGACTTTATTTTAGGTGTGATGCTGGGGATAAAATATTTTTAAAACAGATCCTAGAAAAATTAGGTCCGGTTTTTTAAAAGCGTTTCTGGCTTTTCTGAATCACATAGAAGACCTGCTAGGAAATTGGTAATTGCATTTTCCTTATAAACACTGTGAAAAATCGGATGAAACATGCACATGATTTGAATCCGTGCGCACAGGTTGAAAAACTACATGCAGTATTATAGGCGTTTTTATGAAGCAATCTGGAATTAATGTGACATATTTACTAGACACGTATTTATGTAATATATACAGCATCCTGCACACAGCATCCTCTCATTGATGGGTACCTGGTAACATTTTTATTTATGAATTGTAACTTTGCAGTAATTGAGGCTGTTTTTATTGTTCAAAGCAGACAAACTGATTGTGATTTGATGCACTCAGACTCGACAGTCTGCAAAGGGACAGATAGTGATCCTTTCTGGTGCAGTAATAAAGCAGAATAAATGTGAATTTGGTGAATAAACCCAGATTTTAGACGGAAATGGGGCGTTGCCATGGTTGTAGGGATGCAAATATAGATCCTCTCAACAGCAGAGAGATGTGTGAGACTGGGACTGAGGCAGCATATGCGAGTGAATTTTTCGCGCCCCTTTGGAGGCCGTCATGTGATCGACACCTTATTAATCTGTCACAAGCTCTTTTGATATTTAGCGTCTGTTTGTGCATAAAGAATCCAGACACCACGCTGCTGCCGCTGAGTTTCAGTTTCTAATTCCTCTGCTTCTAATTGCTTTTATTGGACGCCTTCCAGGGCAGGTTGCTGCATGTCTGCAGAAGTAAAAAACTTCTTCTTAGACTGACAGATAAAATGTCAGCCAAAATCCAGGTGAGTGGCAGGCTGAAGTACTTAATGCCTGACATTTCATAATGTAAATAATGCTGTCCCTGTGAATGTCTTACATCCTTCTGAGTAATATGCCATGGCTCCCTGGATGAGAGTGCTCTTTCCCTCTAACCTTTTTTTCTATGCATTTCAATGACGCTCCATTAGCCTAGTTTCTCTTTTTGTTTCAGCACCAAAAAAAATAAAAAGTTGTATAGAATATGGATATTTTTTTTGGTTAACCATGTAAATTGTCTATGTAAATATTGCTTTCTTTAAAACCTAAAAAGTGAAACCACAAAAGCATCTCTGTGTTTCAGTTTGCAGGTTGAAGAATGGCCAAAACTAGAACCTCTGAAGCTGAAAGGGTTTTTTATTTTCTACGTTTCTACCAAATGAAATAAAATAGAAACACGAGTTTGTTTTATATTAACAATCTGTTGCTTTTTTTGCTTGTGTTTAACTATTTTGCTTGTATAGGATTATTCCTTTGTTATTAAAAAAGTCTCTTATTTATGAAGAAGGAATGTCCTTATATGACTTTTTTCATTTCCGATACAATACCGGATATTGTCCCTACTTCAGCTCTAAATCAGATAGGAAGTCCGACAACTGATCTAAAAACTAATAAAAAAAGAAAGTTTTTTTTTTTTCATTTTTAAAAGAATTGCTTCCATTTCATTTCCATCCAGTTTATGTTTTACCAATGAATCAGCCACACATCCTCTGGATTTAAATGCCTTGTATACATTTTTTATGTAAATTTCTTGTATAATTAAAATGGAAAATTCCAATAACATAAGCCAATTTGGTGAGTGTTCCCCCTAAGAGCATGGTACCTAATGTCCATCATGATGGAGGAAACATTTATCTGCCAAAACCTTGAACGCAGTCTTCAAGTGGGACAATTTTTGACAAACATGAAATTGAAAAGACTCAAAAGTGGTAAAAGTGATTGCCTGAAACTGCTGACCTGAACTCTATTGAAAAGGTAAGCTCTTCGGACAGTAATTCACTACTAACATACGTCATGATCTGACTTTATTAAATTAATATATATATTGATATCATGATGTAAATGTATGCAATTAAATTGACATGACATTTCAATATACAGTAGAGTCCATGATTACCACATCTGTCACTGACTGATGTTCTGGTTTTTATGTTTTGTTTTTTAAAGGTAATATTCTTTTAAAAGTTGCATTGGAGGAGTTTTATTAACTTAGCAAAATAGTTGTCAAACGTTTGTACAAATAACTGTTGTTGGATTATTCACGGCAGTCTTTCAGAGACTATATAATTATATTATATCAATGGAAATTAAAAACTGTATTCTGTTGTATGTTTTGACTACATCGTCCAGATCTAAGTTCTATACATGTAAGTCATAGCCTGACCAGCCACATATTTAACACTGGGCATACACTGTATGATCTCGTTGTTCTCAGCTACAGCTCTAACTGTCCGACAAAACCACAGGGCTTAAAAGTTCACAACTCATGATAACTGTTTGCAAACTGTGTGCTGATTAGATTTGACTGCTGACACTGTACGTCCAAAAACCACACGTCGGATTCAGCTCCATAGTGACATGGCAGTGATCGGACTCAATCATGTGGAAGTAAATTCAGAGAAGAAGAAGAATTGTCTTTTTGCACAAGCGCAGAGTGTGAGGTTGAAATAAATCGTAACTCTACAGTAGAGACTGACACGTGAGTGGATTTCTCACTCCTGTCCCGTCCCCACTCTCTGAAAAAAATTGTGTCCCATCCTGATCCGGGCCAGAGTAGAAATCTAAATCCTGTCCCGTCCCACTCCTGGTGAAGAAATCCTCCCCACTCCCATCCCGCTCCCATTCAGAATGACACCAGCTCCTGCACCACTCCCATTCTTGTTGTTTTTGAGCGCGGGTGAAAAACTCAGAGCGGGAAGCTTACTGTTGGTTTTGAAGCTCGTGTAGTTTTTGACTCGCATTATAGTGCCAGGCTTCAAGGAAACAAAACTACAAAATGGGCGACGCCAGTACTGGATTTTTTTCTTTCTATTTTATTTTATTTTTTGGCATCAATCCTAGTTTTTATTAGTTACTATTGGTTTGCTCCTGCTCCTGTCAGCCCCCGTTAATGTTTAATCCTGTACCGTCCCAATCACGTGATCGTTACTAATACTGACTCCCATCCCACGTGAATTCCACGGGAATCCCGTGACTCTGTGGGATTCCCAAAAAAATTTCAGTCTCTACCCTACAGCAATCTGATCTCTGACTGAAAGAAATCCATCATCTCTCTGAGACAGGTTTTTAGCTAGCAATGCATATGGGCGTACATTATATAGAGTCTAGGCAGAAGTTCTGCTGTAGAAACTGATTGCTCTCCTACATCCACCTACGACACAGCCAATAAGTCTTGAACTATACCTCCATGAAAGCCAATCAGCATCCAAAGTTCATCTTAAAAGGCCTCCGGTCTGCAGCTTGTCTGCTCCGAGTGTGCAGGCGTTGGTTGCGCTGTGTGACTTCATTCAGATGACCCCGTTTCAACCCACCTCCTCCAGCCCCTCCTCCCCACCATCGCATCTAAATCTTCATCAGAGTGTCATTCCTCCAGGACTCTTTTCGGTCCCTGTCTACATCCCAACGGGTCCAGCAGAAGACCGCCATGTTGAACCTGGTTCTGCCACGGGTTTCCTTCCCAATGGGAGTTTTTCCTCTCCACTGTCGCTTCATGCTTGCTCATCATGGATAGGTTCTCTCAACCTGTGTTATCCTAACTGGACTTCCATCTTCCAGGTCCCTGAGGGAAGCTCTAGTATCTAGTAATTCACTGATCTCCCCATCAAACCTCAGCAGACCGTCTAACTCTAACCAGCTCCAGTCTACAGACTGACCAACTTCATCTATCTCCACTCCACCACCATTTTCAGGCCAGGAGGGAAACAGCCCTAATCTTTGCTCCTGATCATGTATATCTATGAAAATTCAGCGCTAATGTTTCCTGAGCGCCAAAGACAAAGTAATTCTATCAATACATTTCTTCTAACTGTCTTTTCTCTTCGTGTGAGTTTTTCAGATTGAAATGCCCTTTACTAAAAATATTTGAAATTGTACGCCTTGTTTTTGGGATTCACAGCTTCGGTCAAATTCCTGTATAGGATTATTTTTTGAGGATAACAATCAAGTTTCACCTTTAGAAGTAAATTCACATTACATTTTCTGATTGTTTGAATTAACCTATGAAACATAATGTTGTACCTAAAAATGATCTCATGTCTTCCCTAAGAAATTTCCACCTTTATTTAAGCACCTGACACCCAAAACATGATTAGCCTTCATTTCCTACTTTCACCCCATGCTGAACAACACTCTGGAGTACTTTTTGATATCTCTCAAATGCATCTGGAGAGTCTGGGGAGGCTTCTTGCTGTCTGCTGACATTCAAATAATGGGGAGGTCTATGGTGACCTTTGAGACAGAAAGGTCCATAAAGTCCACAAAAAGCACGTGTCAATATTCCTCCATACTGCTAGGTCAATGTATTCCAAGTGTCCTGAGTGGGTAGCATCAAGAATTTACTCGAAAACAAAGTCATTTAGAATGTTTTTAGAGCATAAACAGTAGTGTATAGGATTTCCTGAAAGCGGCACATCTTGGTGGCTCCGCTGGCCTTACAGGGGAAGCGACAGACCAAACCAGATGAAAGTGCGCATTCAGCGTCTGCTCTGCCAATAATGCAAGCGTTAGAAGAAGAAATGTGCCGTTTACCTGTGCAAAGAAAGAAACAACGAAAGAAAAATGTCTGAGGACTTCAGTGTTGAGGAAGAGCATGAGTTCTTTGCCCGAGCTGAATCGCTGGTTTGGTCTGCACGCTTCCGTAGGCGTTATGTGAGCAGCGCGTAATGTGCGCTTTCAGGAAATCCTATACACTACTTGTTTATGCTCTAAAAACATTCTAAATGACTTTTGTTTCGAGTAAATTATGGATGCTACCCACTCAGGACACTTAAGAATACATTGACGAGCAGTATGGAGGAATATTGACACGTTTTTGTGGACTCCTTTATGGACCTTTCTGCCTCCGGGCGCCATAGACACCTCCATTTTTGAATGTCAGCAAAGTAGACAATAAAGAAACCTCCCCAGATCTCCAGATGCATTTGCAGGAATATAAAAAGTACTCCATAATGTTGTACCTAAAAATGATCTCATGTCTTCCCTAAGAAATTTCCACCTTTATTTAAGCACCTGACAAAATTAGTGTTGTAACAAAGTGAAAAAGTTGAAATTAAGACTCTAAATTTCAAAGTTTTCTTGGGGATGATATCCCTGGACCCTCTTAAATTCTGTGCCACACAAATGCTAAAGATGTAATCCATCATGGTGTACACCTTATGAAATATTCCAAGCTAAAATCCTGCTTTGAGATGACTGCCAGCTGTCAGCTATCTCACAGTACAAATGATGGACCTGCCAATTAATGACTCCTCTTCATAATTCTTCAACAAGGAAGATTTCCCGCTCAGTCCTACAGTATAATAATGTCCGACTTTCCCGTTGTCCTCCCCCAGGTCCCATAAAATCCAACACCACTGATAAACAATGTAGAGCGAATAGCCATGCATATTAACAAAACACACACAATCAAACATAAATGAAGAAAAAAAAGTCAACAGCATGGCTGACAAGCCAAATCCTATTAAATTGTCAGATTGCTGTGATTTACTGAAAACATGGTTCTCCTTTCAGCTGTTAGATGCGCTTACGATGCTTCAAGAGATGTAATCTATTTGATTTACTTCACCATCCAGCTTTAATTTAATGTTGGATCATTCAAACTAAGAATCATAAATACTGCATATATTCTTGCAACCCTTGAAATGTATCTGTAACATGAATAGTTCAGACATTTCAGAAGTCACTGGGCTTTTATTTTAGCGTATTTGGTTTATGTTGATGAATTATTTTATCTACATACGTACGTAGAGTACACATTTTTCCATATTTATTTTGTAGATTCTCCACTTCATCAGTAAATTTGACTTTTAAATTGATCTAATATTGGTAGTAACTGTGGCATATTTTACTCTGTAGTCGTTTTGTTTACTGACGTAAATTGGATGACTTCTATTTAAATTACAACGCTATATTCATCTCAGTATTTGTTCTGTCTTTAATTAGGTCTTTCCTGGCTTTTTTTATTCCATGTTCCCTTAATAGGTCGGTGTCTTTAGAAAAGAAGATCACCCCTAAAGTTTGAGGGTAGACTAAGTTTAATATAAAAAATATGGACAACTTCATTTCCCTTTCTCTCACATAACTTGTTTATCCTCCAAATATTGAATAAACTCCATTTCAACCTAAGTCTTGCTTTGCACACAGTTAAAAATATGCAACAGCATTAAAATGAAAAACTGCTCTTTTTAATGATGTCAGACTTTAAGTGTCATGCAATGATTCATGCATCACTTGACAAAACAAAATAGAAATTATATCCATCTGCTTAAATGAAAAAACTGGTGTAAATACAACTATTGTGATTTATCCAGCAGGAAACTAAACACATCATGCACCTTTTAATAAACTCGCAGAGCGAAAAGCTATGGCGCGTTAACACAACACTCATAATCAAACATTAATGAAGATTTTTTTTTTTTATCTCTGACAGGCCAAATCCTATTAAATTGTGGTGATGCTGTGACTTAGTGGCAGCAGGTTTTTCTGTTCAGCTGTTCCAAGTGTTTACAAAGCTTCTGTTTTTGCCAATTTTTTCATGAGTCATAATTAGATCCAAACATACAGGCTTCCAGTGACGTGCAGGTCGACTCAGAGACGAGAGCTTTGTAAACGCCATGGAGGTTAAATATTAAGAGCGTCGCAGCCCTTATCTGCGTCGCTCTCACTTCAGCTCTGTGCCGCGTTGTCGACGTGTCTGTTTATTTATACAGCAGCTCAGTCCCAACACGTCTGTTTGCTGATTACAGCTACAACTCTGCATATTTCATGCGGGGGTCTTTTTCTTTAATTTCATCCGTCCAAGTGAGCCAGCTGGAGAAACTAGAGCTAATTACTGCATTGTCAAGGAGATCTAAGATCCAACTGCACGGATAAATTAAATCTACAGAAAAGTAAATGAAACAGAATTAAAGAGAGAACAGAAGTATTTCTGACTGGGAGTTTTTATTTGAGTTATGGGGTCAACAACAGATGGTCCATTTGATTTTGGACCTTAAGCAGCTTTTTAAGGCCAACAACCAAACCTAAAGCAGAGGATGAAGAGACAGTGGGGTTTTTATTTCAGATAGAGCTGACTGTTAAAGCAATTAGATAGGAGATAATTTCACCATTTTATTGCCTACAAAACAAAAATAATGTAATTTAACTTTATTGATCTCACATCGATCTCAGCATTTAACCATCCTCTTGGGGAGCAGTGAGCTGCCATCGTGCGGTGCTCAGGGAGCAGCGTGGGGTTAAGGGTCTTTGCAGAGGGACCCAGAGTGTCAGTCTATGGGAGTGGGGCTCCAACTCAGAACCTCAGGATTTTAAGCTCAATGCTCTAAACTCTAGGCCCCCAGTAATATATATCAACATATCCATTTTAATTAGGAAAACAAATCAAAAGTTATAACATTTTCTTACTCTCCAATCTGCTTCAGTAAATTTATTTATTATTCTACACTTATAAAGTTTTTATGTCAGACAACCAAATCATAAGTTAAGGCCTTAGTCACTTTTTGATGATATAAACATTTCAAAAATGCTTCTCTGGGTCTTAGTCATCATAAAAGGTGTTCCCCAGGGTTTGGAATTAGGCCCAGTTCAATTCTGAATATTGTCCGTGTCACAGTCTTGGTTTTGTTATGTTTATTTTAAGTATTCAGCTTTACTTTGCTTCTTGTCTTAGTGTTTAATTATTATTTTCTTGTTAGTTCCTGTTCTTCCTGGTTTTCCATTTGTTGTCCTCTGCTGCCCTCTTGTGTCCTCTTTCCTTAGCTCTATTTTCTGCTCTGTCCTCACCTGTTTTCAATCATCTCGTTAGCCCTCTCTTTGTCTCTGTCCCCTTTAAAAGCCCTCCCTCTTCAGTTCCTGTTGGCTGGATCCTGGTCTTACATCTTGTCTAACATCTGCCTGCCTTGTCTCGTCTCTCCCTGGCTCCTAGAGTTTTGGTTTACCCCTGATGTCTCCTTGGTTCTGGTTCGTTGTTATTTTTGTTGGATCTTTGATTCCTGCCTCCGTACCTGTAAACCTCATTAAACCCACCAAAATTCACCTCTGCCTACTTGCCTCTGCATTTGGGTCCTCAATCCAACACCAAATCCTGACAGTCCGTCTCTAGGAGGCAAACACTAAATTTGAAACTCCAGCTCAAACCCGCTTTTATTTAATAAAATATGGTTGTTTTGTCATTAAAGCTGGAGAAAAAAAAACTGAACTTTTTATGTAAATTATAACATGATGCTGCTTGTCAAACCGTCTAAAACAAGGAAATGATTTAAAAATAAGTATTAAGTTGTATAAGTATTATCATTTATTCATACTACTTTGGGATTTTATATTTAAAACTCAGGACAGGGTTTCCTAAACGTTTCAGCCTGTGAAGGCCCCCTTTAAAAACACACAAAATAAAAAGTTAGGCAATTAATATCATTTTTAAATTAACACTGTCTAACTTTTAGCCACTAGGGGCGCTAGACCTCCAAAATGTACACAGTGCCGCTTTCAATAAATTTATTTTTTTAAATTGGCATTAATTATTTAATTCATCATTTTAATTGTACTTATTTACAATTTAATAAGGCCTTTAATGGCTCATTTTAAAATGTGTTGATATATTTAATATTATAATTATGCATTACAAGAAATATTGGACCTTCACATGTTATATTTTGTGACCCTGTATACCTCAGGGATTGTATCACAATGAGTGTGAAAACCATTTCATGACCCCCAGTTGGTGTCTCACAGCCCACCTGGGGGTCCCAAGCCCCACTGTGGGAACCCTTGACTTGCTGTAGACTTTATCTTACATGTATAAAATAAGAGATAATTATATTTCCTTCACCTATCAGCTTTGATTTCACAAAAGATATTTTGAATTAATAAGCCCTAATGCTCCTGGAAAAATAATTTCTCTCTTCAAGAACATTGCAGTAAAAAGATTATTGGGCTTTCTTTTCATATAATTGATTTGTGTAATTACATTTTTTCTTCTAAATGAACATGTTTGTTCATATCTGACTCTACAAAATTAGACTTTTAAGCGGACAATAGTAGCATAGAAGTAATATATTCTGAAGTTGAATAACTTACTTAAATGTAAAAGCTAAATGTTTCTTAGTATTTTGTTTTAAGTTTAATTTGGCCTTTTTCTCCTCATGTCTGATGGTTTTATTTAATTTTTGCCTTATTAGACCGATCCCTTTGGAAAAGAATCTCACCCCTACATCAGTTTAAGAGGAGACTGTTGCATGGGAACATTTTGGACAGAAACCTTCCTCATTTTTCCTCCCCTCTCATCCTTTTTAATCTCCGTAGAAGGAACCAGAATGCTGTATAAGGACCAACTTGAACTCCTGACCTGCTTTGCACACAATGACAAATCAAACCGCACCGCCTTCTAATGAAAACCTGCAGGGAAAAGACGGATGCTCTGAGGGAATCAGACTGGCTCTATGTATTGTGTTTCTTTGCAAAACAGAAGTTTAACATGGCTACGATCAGAACTGTAACACCTCAAATACTAAATTCCTTCATAAAATGGTTTAATAAAAATGTTTTCTGCTTTAGACAGTAAAAAAAATGCAGCTTTTTTATTTGGAATTAAAGTTTAAGTTAAAAATAATCTAGAGAAAAGTGGGGTGAACATCTGTAATAAATAATTACATGAGTAGAAATAAATTCTGACCTAATAATTCAAAAACTAGGCTTGATTTTTTTGTTGGAATTTTGAGCATTTCTGGCATTTTTGGAGGGAAAAAAATGGATAATATTCCAATAATAGACATTTGAACTCGGACCTAACTTTGGAGGAGCTGCTGATCCTTCTAATCTCAGGACCAAACGTCCATCCAGGCTGTCAGAAACTTTGCATGACTCTGGCTCTGCAGCAGAGAGGAGAGGAGGGCTAGAAAAGCCTCACCTCTCCCACAACCTGCAGAGCGACCTGTAAGCTCACAGAGCATCGCTTCATCCTCACATCAGCTCAGCTTCTCATAATAAAGAAGCTGAGGGATAAACTCCAAGTCTGTCCCTTGCAGGCCCCCTTACATCCTAAATAAAGAGTCTCCATGGAGTAAAGGTGTTCAGTTTTCATTCTAATTGCTGATCTCACCAGTGATCTACATCAGTGAGGCAGCTGGACATGACATTTTAATTAAAGACGAGTTTCTCCGCCACCGGACTCGCTCTCGCGCACACGCGCGCGGCTCGCGCACACATGACGGATGACTTACGCTGCTGTTGTGTCCGGACCAGTGCACCATGGCCTGGTTGTGGGCCGAGTCGCCTGTCAGGGCGAACGTGGAGCTGTTGAGCTTTAAGTCCTCCTGCCGCGCACCTGCAGCTCTGCGCTCCTCTCTGCTCCAGCGCGGCACTCTGCGCTCCTCCGCCGCGCCCGCTCCCTCAGCCGGGGCTCTAGCACCGCCACTGTCCCTCTTGAAGCGCTGGGAAGTCAAACCAACTTTCCCCTGCCCAGGCTGTCCGCTCCAGCTGTCTGTAATCCGGCTCAGCTCCGCGCATCCGGCAGACCCAGGCTCGCAGAGGACCCTCCCGGTCCGGCCGCCGCTCCCCCAAACTTCCCCCTGAAACCCCGCAGCGGGGCCACTTGTTTCCACCCTCAGCAGTAATTCCTGTGGACGCCACTTATACCCATCCTGACATGACCTGCAGGTTATGTCCGCCTCGGCGACGAGAGCCAAGCAGGACAGGATGAAGAAAAGCCCGGAGCAGAGCGCACCGTGCCACTTTGGGCAGAAGCTGACCTCCCTCTCCATCGCTGGGGGCAGAAAGGATGCGGCTGATGCTGGAAGTCGTCGCTCTGCCTCACTGGGACGTGGTTCTTCGCTCAGATGCGGAGGAGAACTGCTGCAAGTTGTGGCGTTGGCCAAATGCGGTGGAGTAAAAAGTGAGGCTGAGCCTAAGTGGTCCAAGTTGAAGGGTTTGATGAAACGAAGCCCCGCGCGCGCAGAGGGAGGAGCTGAGGCATCCAGACTCAGAACAATGTTGCATCTGTCTGTCTCATATCTGTAATTTCCCACCATATGGCCGAGCTTAATTAAAATACTCAGTCAAACGTTGATTTTTTTTTTTCTAGTTTACTATTTACATTTCAAATGCATTTTTAGGACAGTTGTTTTTGGTAATTGTTTTATTGTATTTGTTTTATTTCCCCTGTTGCAGCTTTTTAACCTTCCTCCAGAGGAAGTAGGTCTCTGAATTTGGCAAATTACATAAAATAGTTGAACGGTTTCCATGAATTAAGATCTGGAGACAGATAAGGAAATTAAAACCATAAAGGAGAAGGATTGTACATGATAATGCAATATGTTCTATAGATCCATTACAAACACAAAGAAAACATACTTTACAAGCCTCTTTTGTTGATTATTCTGGTTTATGTCATATCAACACTTAAAATAATTTAATCACAACATCCATACTTTGAATAAGAATAAAAACAGATATATTTATAACTCAGATAATATTGACCCTTAACCAAATATTAGGGCTTATAGTTAACCAGCAGACTTTAGTGACACATTCCTAAAGGACACTGTTAAAAAAGCTTCCCTTCACACAGTTTAAAATGGAACAAAGTCCACTCAAGAGTTTGGTTAAGTAAATGTGGCCCTAAGCTGGAATCAGGAGCAGGGGGGGATTTATCATTAGGCCATACTAGGCAGTTATGTAGGGCCCAAAGTTCCTGGGGGCCCCATATAACTCTTTTTTTAAAACTCTTTGGCTGAAATGCCATCAGAATGTTTATAATATTAAGCATGTCTCAGCCCCTCTTCAGTGTCCACCATATTGGTCCAAACAGACAGCAGCAAACCATTTGAAAACAAATGATGCAAAAAGCAGTGTTGCGAACTTAGCAAGTTTGTTGCTATATTTAGTAACTTTTCATTACTTTTCATTAATTACATACTTTTATTTCTAAAAAGCGCCTAGTGCCAAATCTAGCAATTTTTTTCTGCTACTGGAGACTTTGGTGACAACATCTAAAAGTAGAGAACTCTGCTCTCCAGAGCCAGTAGATTGGTAACCCCGCCTCCTTCTCTCCTCTATCTTGTTCTCTGCTGTCATGATTCATGCAGCTATTATTTCATCCAAATGAAAAATGGAGAACAGATCAGCAGATCATGGCTTGTCTACAGTGAAAAGAAGAACTGGGTTATTTACTTTTGCCGTCGCCTTTTTGGAAACACAGGAAGGAGCAATCAGCCGAGTGAGCTTAGTGCTTGGAAAATATTCCTTTTGAGACAGTATGAAAAGTCAGCTGAGTACAAAACATAGAGAGGAAAACAACAAGAAAATAGACAAGAAGAGAGGGACAAAACCTAGAAAAAAAACTAGAATTCTATTAACATTTCTATATATGTATAATGTATAATGTGCCTGTTTTTGCCCTGGGCCCCAAATTGCCTAAATCTTCCCTTGATCAGGAGCTACCTAACAGGCATAGGAACATAAGAAGCAACTCACAATTTATGTGTTATACAATGTTGCAGTCAAGACCAGCTGATACAGAAAAAAGAGCAGAGCTCACTGAGACCCAGACAAGATGTTAGGTTTATTCAATGATGATTATAAAATTATTGTATGTGCTATGAAACATTTGATATGATGCTCCACTTTGTCTTTATAGACCAGTCAGAGAATCAATTCCTTGCCTTGTATTCCTCCTGGCAGGAGCATCCTGTTCTATGAACTGATCAATTGTTCTGGTCAGAACAATACTCTGTTTAACCATGTCATGTTCTGTTAATAAAGCGCTTCTGCAGTAGAGGTCCAGGGAGACAGTGTGTGCTTGGAGTTCAGTTCAACCTGCCCCTCCTGCAGGAGCTGTATGAAAGCCCTTACTGTGTATTTCAGTTCTTCTTTTACAAACCTACATTTTTGAACCCAACACAAGACCAAGACTTTAAGGTCCAAGAACACATTTAGACAAAGACTGGAGGATCAAGTGAGATCGAGTCAGAACCAAGACCTCTCAGGATTCTAGTTATGTGGGTAGCTTTGTATTTATCTCTCTCTCCACCACCAGGTGGTGCCCCTGTCCTCGTTTGACCTCCATGCACACCTGCAGCTCATTGCACTCACCGGAGGAGTACTCTGAGCAGCAGGCTGTCACTCTTTCACCTTATGCCAGAGTGTTTGCTGTTTTGGGTAATTTCTAGCCAAGCAGAGATTAGCAGTGTCCAAACCTTAGCATTGTTTCTCTGAGTCTTATCTTGTTTTTTTGTCATTGCTCTTCTGCAGGAAGTCTTCCTGTGTAACTGGATAGCCTGGACCTTCCCCCCTTGGAAGGATTTACTGATTTCACACTGAGCAAGCGAAAATCTCTACACAATCCGCTTAAGTCCCCATCTGGAAACCAAGTGACAGTCCGCTCCTTTACTCCTCTGGTCCAACGTATGTCTGCCTGTTCGCTCTCCAACGAGTTCCCTCTTCTCTGGATTAAACCACCACAAACTGGATTCAAGGATTAACAAAGAGCCCCCCAAAAGTGAGTTTCTCTCCAGCATATTCAAGCCTCAGTCATTTTCCCTACAGTCCCTGAACTGCTCACTGTGAACTCCCCTTCAGACTTTTCGGTTCCGGTTCACCAGTCCACTGAGTTCCAGCTTCCTCTTCAGTGTTTTTCTACATTCAATAAACCTGTTAAACTTTTACCCTTGATCTCTGAGTGGTTTTCTGCATGTGGGTCAGATTCGTAAAACCAGTTATGACAAAACCAGTGCCTCCTTTATGGAGCCAATATCCCATCCAACAACACGCTTTGTAAATAGATAAAATTTCAATCCTGCAATGAAATTTAAAATTTCTAAATTCAAAGAAAAGATTTTGAGAGTCATTTTTCTGTTTTTTATTTTATTTTTTGTTTTATTGTTTCTCATACTTTTATACAATTTTTAAACACATTCTACATTTTCTAATTGTATTTTTTTCAAAATTCACTCTTTCGGATTGAGTCATAAAAATTGATTGCTCGGTTTGGATCCAATAAAATGTTGCAAATGTCCAGCAGACCAATAGAAATGTATCTTTGCTCCTCTCCATAATAGAGAGCCCGCCCACAGAAGTAAAAACTATGTGATCTGTTAAATTCAATTTCAAATAATGCAAAGTATAAAACTACATCTGAAAAAGGAAAAACTTTGAACAATTTGAATAAAGAAATATATATTTTATACATAATAAGTATAAATTATTTCGTGAAAATATTAAAAGAAATAGTAAAAAATAAAATACAGTTAACAGTGAAGTTAAGTTTTTTTTCTAAATTGTGTTTTTTTTCAAATGATTTACAAAAAGTGTCCTTGAAAAGCAACAATAATAAAACAAATGTCTTTCCACAACCACACTTAATTGTTATATAAAATCAAGACAACTTCTCTAATTAATTTGAAAGCTTCAAATTTTCAAAAGAACTAGGCATTAAAGACACAGAGGTGAAATAAATGTCACTTTCTCTATTCAATAATTATTACTAAAACCTTCAGTCCCTCTTTTTAAATATAAATTTGATTAATTCCAGCAAAAAATAATATTTTCTTTAATTCCTTTTCCCTTTCTTTGCTAAGGCTCATAATGAAAGTCAACTGTTGATGAATTTAAAAACCTAACTCATTCTGATGATGTTTCTTGTATCAAAAAAGACTTTAATTTGCCAGGCAGAGAGATAAAAAAAATCGTAATATCTTCAGCACATGGCCATAAAATATAAATATGTAATCAAACATTAATAATTTAAATATGAAATTAGTTTACTAATCATTAATTCGGGAGAACGATCATTTGAATGCATGCATCTCAAGTCAAATTAAAAGTTTAACCAATTAAATGTTCAGAATTTTTAATTGGGCCACAGATTGAATTGAATTTGTGTCACTTTTGACCTTCCTTATAGGCTGTGGTCCAATTGTTGTTTTTGAGCCTTTTGACAGTTTTAGCTTTCATTTCAAAATGTCATGTTCAGAACTTTCTTGAGTGCTCTTTACTCTCTTCACACCTGATTGAACTCACGTGGGAGCTGTCAACCGATAGCCACCTAGTGGTGAGTTGGATTCACTGGAAGAGGAGGAAGCCAGTCAGACTCAGCAGGCCTCAAACAATTATGAGGCTCTGCTGGGAACATCTGATGGAGCCCTCTGTCTGGGATGTTCTCAGCTTCCACCTCCAGTAAAACTTCTCCAAGATTCCAGGGGAGGCTGGTGACATAAAGTCCCAGTGATCCATGTTCTTCGCCTCTTTTGTTGATGCAGCTGTCCGTAGCTTTGGTCATGAGGTCTGTTGTGCTTGTCAGGGCTGTTATCGTTAAACCCATGGCAGTCACTAGCAATTAGGGATCCTTTCAAGCTGAAGAAGAAATTTACCTTGTTTAACTTCTGAGGGAGCAAGCAGGTAACATGAGGCCAAGCAAGCTTCTGCCAAGGAAGTCGCAGAGGCAAAACTCAGGGAGGAGTTTTTAGATACCATTAAGAAAGACTATTAGTTGGCCTCAATGAACTTCTGGCAAACCATCTGACTCCTTCTGCTTCGTTTTCATTGGGAACAGAGAGCTGCTGACCTTCACTGAGGACATTGTCAGATGGTCGAGGGAATACTTTAAAGATCTCCTCCTGAAGAGCGGAAGTAGAGACTTGGTTCTCTGAGCTGGTATTTTTCACCCAGGGCATCCAGGTTTCCAAGATTTCCAAAGGTTTAAACATCCCAAGGAGCTCTGTGCAAGTGATGATATTGAAATGAAAAGAGTATCCGGCCACTGGGAATCTATGAAGACCCGGCTGTTCCTCTAAACTCTCAGCTGAAACAAGCAGACTGATCAGAGATGCAGCCAAGAGGTCCATGATCACTCTGGATGAACTGCAGAGATCTACAACGGAGGTGACACACTCTGTCCATAGGACAACAATAAGTCATATACTGCAAATATCTGGCCTTTATGGAAGAAAGCCATTTCTGAAAGATATCAATACAAAGTCTTTTTTTAAAGTTTGCCACAATTTTGAAGAAGATGCTCTGGTTAGATCACTTCAAAAACGGTTTGGCAACAATGCAAAATGTTATGTTTGTCATAAAAGCAGTACAGCTCATCGCCCTGAACACAATATCCCCACAGTAAAACATGGTGGTGGAAGCATCATGGTCTGGGCCTGCTTTTCTTCAGCTCCTTTTCCTAAAATGCTTAAAATAGAATGTAAGATGGATGGAGCCAAATATAGGATCCATCCACCACTCTCCTCACCTTCTTCAGGTCTGAGGGGCTGCAGCCTCCACACCACACAGTGAGACAGCTGATCAGAACGCTCTCTATGGTGCTTCTGTAGAAGGTGGTGAGGATGGGTGGGTGCAGGTGGGCTCTCCTCATCCTCCACAGGGAGTACATGCGCTTCTGTACCCTTTTGATCAGTGAGGTGGTGTTTACATTCCAGGTGAGGGTGTCTGTGATGTGCAGCCCCAGGAATTTTGTGCTGTTGACCACCTCTACAGCTGAGCTGTTGATGACCAGTGGAGCGCAATTAGGACGGTTCTTCCTGAAGTCCAAGATGATCTCCTTCATCTTCTCCACATTAAGGATCAGGCTGTTTTCTTTGCACCAGCCCACCAGCTGCTCCACCTCCTCTCTGTAGTCGTTGTTGTATCTGATGAAGCTGACCACCCATTATAACCTGGTTATTACGAACCACGTTGAGTCTAATCAACGCCTTTATCCACAACTTGTCTTCCTGTTTCTGACCTGATTCTGCCCTTTGATTCTTTGAGTCTGCCTATCCCCTGTTAGACATGTTTAGTTGTGCTGTTTGGATCTCTGACCTGTGTCCGGACCCTGCCCTTAGATTCTGCTCTGGATTCTCCCTGGATTTCTGATCACCCTGGTTCTGTTGTCTGACCATGGACTCTGGTTCTTCCTCCTGATCATCCTGCCCATCCTTTGACTATCAGTTACCTGCCATTTTTCATTAGTAAAATCCTCAGAGCTGCTCTGATCGGATTCTGGATCACATTGTGCTTTACCAGTGACGTCACCCACCTACCAGAGCCATCATTCACTTTCCAAGCCTGTTCTAGTATTGTGAGAAAGTTATTGACCAAAGTTTTAGTGACTCTAAAGCTCCCAAAGTCTCTTTCTGGTTAGTACCTTGTAGTCTAAACTTCCAATGGTTCCTGTCCTAGACACTGGTGATTCATCCTCAACCTGCAGCACTTTACATTCCAATGAACTGTTTCTGTTTCTATCTGATCTTGTTGGCTGGTTCTCTGTCTTCTGTTTCCAGTGGTTAAAATATTGCACATAGCGATTTTTACCACACATTCTGTTTGTGGCTGGTAATACGTTTCAATCTGATCATTAAATATTGTATGTAAGCTTTTGGGACCTTCTCTTACTGGAAACTGAAAGCTTCACACATTACACCTGCAAGTAGAGGCCTCTGATAACAATTCAACAAATAAAAATGGAGTTTTACTCTGCTCTTGAGGGGACATTTCATTCAGTAAGTGTAATTAGATGTTTGATTTTCTCTAACTATATCTCTGTCTGTATGAATCCATTAGAAAAGAGGGCTGGTTGCACTGTTTCCTGAATTAGGCTGGAAAATGTATTATGAATTTATATCCGGCATGAAAAGCCAGCGGAAACAATGAAAGCTCATCTTAGTGATAGAGATTCTGCAGCTCTGTGTGTCTAATCATTGTTAGGTTATCGGTGAATGTTGATGAGTGTCTGTAGCCAAAAGGGAAGTTCAAATGGTCACAGTTTACTGCAACAGCTTCCTGCTTTCTACCTCACAGTCAAGGATTGAGCCGTTGGGGAGGAAAATGGGCATTAAGTGTTTTATTTGCATTTAAATATTTCCTCAAAAATGTAACCGATTTGAAACCCTTAGTACATTTAAATTTTAAGCTCCTAACTATCTCGGCTATCTTAAATTATTGTTTACTAATTTTAATCTTATTCTAAAAATGATCTTCATGTCTAGACAGTAGTTTTCTCAACAATCTTTACCTAAATTGGTCCAAAACCAAAAATATTTACACCTTGCATGGTTTTCAGTTGTATTACAGATGAACCTGAACATGGTGTTCATTAATAGTAGCCCCTTTTTGCTCTGAAGATCCTGAATAAAATCTAATGCAACAACTTCAAAAAGGTCAGTGTGTCTTTTGGTCATTTCATTTTGATTTTGGAAACAGATAAAAAGCAAACAAACACAAAAATAGGGTTATGTGGTCTTTGTGTTTGATTTATATATACATTTTAATTGAATAACAAAAAATTCTCTACAGAAGTAAATGCTAATCCATTTAAAATTTCACCCACTTTCTCCCTTGGTTGGTCCTTGGCTGGTCCTTGGCTGGCCCTTAGCTGGTCATTGGCTGGCTCTTGTTTGGTCCTTGGCTGGTCTGTGGCTGGCGACTTAGCTGGTCATTGGCTGGCTCTTGGTTGGGGATCCCCTGGCTGGTCATTGGCTGGTCCTTGGCTGGTCCTTGGCTGGCCCCTTAGCTGGTCATTGGCTGGCTCTGGTTGGTCCTTGGCTGGTCTTTGGCTGGTCCTTGGCTGGCCTCTTGGCTTGTCCCCCTGGCTGGCCCTTCTTGGCTTGTCTTTTGCTGGTCATTGGTTGGTCCTTGGCTGGTCCTTGGCTGGTCCTTGGCTGGGTCCCCTTAGCTGGTCGTTGCGCTGGTAATTGGCTGGCTCTTGGTTGGTCCTTGGCTGGTTTTTGGCTGGTCCTTGGCTGGACATTAACTGTTCATGTTGGTTCTTGGTTTGGTCCTTGGATGGTCCTTGGCTGGCTCCTTGGCTGGTCCTTGGCTGGTCCTTGGATGGTCCTTGGCTCGTCCTTGGCTGGTCCTTGGCTGGTCATTGGCTGGTCATTGGCTGGTCATTGGCTGGCTCCTTGGATTTGGTCCTTGGCTGGTCCTTGGCTGGCCTCTTGGCTGGTCATTGGCTGGTTATTGGCTGGTCACTTGGCTGGCCCTCTTTTGGTTGGTCCTTGGCTGGTCTTTTTGGCTGGTCCTTGGCTGACATTAACTGTTCCATGAAGTTTGGTCCTTGGCTGGTCGCTGGTTGGTCCTTGGCTGGTCTTTTGGCTGGTCCTTGGCTGGTTCTTGGCTGGTCATTGGCTGGACATTAACTGTTCCATGGTTGGTCCTTGTGGCTGGTCCTTGGTTGGTCCTTGGATGGCCCTTGGTTGGTCCTTGGCTGGTCTTTGGCTGGTCCTTGGCTGGTCTTTTGGCTGGTCCTTGGCTTGACATTAACTGTTCCATGGTTGGTCCTTGGCTGGTCCATGGATGGTCCTTGGCTGGCCCTTGGCTGGTCATTGGCTGGTCCTTGGCTGGACCCTTGGCTGGTCCCTCTTGGCTGGTCCTTTGAAGGACCGTTGAAAAAACACAATTTAAAAAGAAAAACAGGAAAATACTGTTGGAAAAATGCAATTTTGAAAAACTGAATATCAAAAAAAGAATAAAAACAAAATAAAATCTTTCAATACATTTTCCAGTGTTTCATTTGTTGATTGCTGTTTTTTCTCCAAATTGCAATTAACAAAATATGTTTTGTACTGATGGAAATTCACAAAAAAACATATGTTGATGCAAAAATGAAGATGTTCTTGTATGTTGGAAATGGGGGCAGAGAAATTTGCCTTTGGCTTCACATGCTAAATAAAAAAGAACTTGAAGCATTCTACATTTTCTTAAGTCATAATTGGTCTTTAAATGCACAATGAATGTTTGATTTGTTGGAGTTTACATTTTCATGTTTGTTTGTTTTCTCCTCAGGCTCTTTTTCTCTGCATACTTAAGATTACTCTGACAAAAGACACCAGGCACCCAGAACAAAAGGTCTTTATTGGATAAAATTTGGTTCATAAACAGACCAGAAACAGGTAAAGGCATTATTGGATGTTAAGTGGACCATTTATCTTTACAGGCCGTTATCCAGCAGTCTGTTTTTGAACAGTCGGGAAGGTTGGGCAAACATGAATGTTTTTGCAACATTATTCAACATTAGGTAGAGTTGTTTATATCTTATGACTTCCCAGCATATTGAAAGTGTTTGAGTCACAATAATATTTAGATCTGGAAATGTCAAGACTGTTTTTAATCATAAGGTTTTCCACCAATTTTTACATAAAACCTCTGGAATATTTATCAATCCAGACAATGAAAATGGGATTATTTCCAAAAGCGTCTGTAATCCTTCGTCTTTTCCTGATAACACCATTCAGCTGGACTACAGGTTCAATGTTTAATCTGCAAGTTACTATTAACACCAGACCAAAGACGGATACATGTGGAAAATGACCATTTCTACCCATGTTGGCTCTACTTTACCATGGATTACCATGCTGTGGGTGTAGAGGGGAAGGGAACAACACTGCTGTCGTTTTAGAGAGACATTCTGGCCTTTCTTCTATTAACCTGAGGATTTGGATTAACTAACACAAAGACTGCACCCTTTTTGTTCACTCTACTCTCCAGCTCCTGGTTCCTGACCACATGTTTTAAAATAAACACCCTCTTCCTTTGTCAGGTGGAGGTGTTTGTTCCCAGGATTCCCCACTTTTTTGATGTCAAGTGGTCTTCATCATCTGAAACATCCTACTTAAATATAAGAGAGTCCTGGGAGCACTTTGAATATCACAAGTGATTAGCTTAAAGCTATAATAGTTACAAAATAATAAAGACCTTGAAAACATTATTTTCATTATCTATTACCTTCAACAGACCATCTAGGATGTAGCATAATTGCTGTAGGGTTCTAGCCAAGTTCTCCTATGTTCTTGCTCAGAATTTTGTTAGATTTCCTCCAACATCAAACACGACCCAGCATCTTTTCGCCCAATTTGAAGGATCACATATACCAGTTACCATCAACCCGATTCTATTCTGAAGCAACTGATTGGTTCCATTGCATGCTGTCAGTTTGGTGACCATTGTGATCTGGTATCGTAATCGACTTAATTAAATTCAGTTTATTTATATAGTGCCGAATCACAACACACATCATTGAAAGCCACATTATACAGATACTTCAATCAGGATCATCCAGTCAGATTGATTCAAAGTTTTCTATCTAAGGAAAACCAGTTGATTGGATCCACTCATTGACTCGAAGGCGAAATCCCTCACCACTAAGCATGCTAGAAGCGAACAGTGGAGAGAGAAAAAACTCCCTTTTAACAGGAAGGAAACCTCCAGCAGAACCAGCGAGCTCAGTGTGACCGGCTGCTATCTAGCAGAGGCAGACTGGGGTTCAAGGAGACAGAAGCAGATGACATTGCGACACAGTTACCTGGCTTTTCACCAGGTGACATCCACTCTGTCATCTGGATCATTTGATGCACTTTTTGGATCAAGGAGATAAAATTAAAAAGAAAATGATATTAACGGCTTTCTAAACAGGCTTTCTAATGAAGTAAATCAACTACGAAGAAAGCATCGGAAAATGCATAAACATGCATAAACATCAGTTTTTATCTTGCTCATTTTTGATGATGTATACTTTACTTCTGATCTAAATTCAAGCTAAAAAAAAGCGTTGTAAACCTGAAAATGTCCACTAGCTTTGTTTTTTTTTTAATCTATGGTAGTGTTTGTTGTGCTGATTGCTGAGACGGTTGCTGTTTTAAATGCTTTGTGAAAAGAGAAGCTCCATAAGTGCTCTGGAGTAGCTTTGTATTCATCCTGCTGCTTTGGTCAGCCACAAAATCATCAATTAGTGTCAGTTTTCAGTGGGAGGACCACAATATAAGTCTACCTTAGCAGCCGAGGCTACTTACCTAATTTCTATAGATATATATATACATGTTAATATATCAAAACCTTTTTTGATCATAATGTTTTTCAAAGTTTCCTTACTGGACTGCATGATTTTCTTATTTAATTTACACAAAGTGTTATTCGCAACAATAATGGAACAAGAATCACTTTATGGTTATAAATGATCAGAATGTGAAACCTGATTGGATGTGAATGTGTTTGCAGAAACCTCTGCAGCAAAACATCTAAAAACAAAAACAGTTTGACGTCAGCCTGAAGATTATTGTTGTGATGATTGCAAAAATGACTCATTTTGACATTTTTTGCTTTGAGCTTAAAAGACAAGTTACCCTGGACTGAATAATGCTCAGCTGCTGAATCCAGCTTATTTGTATTCATAAACATCAGAGAGCAGAGATGGGGTCAGGAGCTATCCGTTTGCTGTGGGATTATGGAGACGAGTGCAACATCTGAATTAACCATCTTTAAAATTTTAGCACTTCTGAAATGTTTGTCACCAATTCATTCAAAAATAAAATATATTTAAAAGTGTAATTGATGTTAGAGATTTTATAAAATCAAAACAAGATAATAAAAAAAGTCTGCTGGTGAGTCAGCATCTTATTTCCACGTTCTAAGTTACATCTCAAGCAGTGTCCTAAATTAGCTGCACCAGTGTGGTGCTCTGCTTTACACTGTCATGCATATTGAAAAACATTAATTGGATAATCCATTTAATGTTGGAGGAGAAGCCCTTTAGTTATGTCAGCTGGGCATCTTTGGGATGAACGTGCCTCCTGCTGAGTAATGCTGGTGTAGGGAAGTAAAGCTAAATTAAATTAATGCTCATAAATCAACCTCATATCTTCGCAAAATTAATCTCAACTCTTTCCCCTTTCATTAACTGATCTCTATCACACGTTAAAATAAGAAAATGTTTCTGTATATTTTCAGTGGTTCGATGTTTATGAAAAAAAAAATAAAAAAGTGATTAATACACAATATATTGTAGATTATGAAGATTAAATGTATGATTTAGATTTTTATAAATCAGTCTAATTCCATTAACTACCGATAAATGTCTAAGATTTGGCAGGAGCTGCTAAGAAGACCAGAAAATGTAAGAGGAGATATTTTATAGCCTAATTCAGACTTTAACTCTTACGTTTCCCTGGAGGGGGAGAAGAAGTGAAGGATGTGGGCCAGCAGCAAACAAAAGCGGAAAAAACATTCAAGATGGTGCTTATAAAGCCCCATATGTGAGAATCAGGATGCTTAATCTGGAGTAGATGGGGAGCAAGGGGAGTTTTTATGTGGAAAAAAATGTTGGTTTGTTGAGGATTCTGGGGGCAGCATTCTGTACAACCTAGAGATGGTCCAATGATGCTTAGTTCAGATAGGTAATAAGGAGTTACAATTATCTAGTCTAAGAAACAAAATAACACAATTAAAACAATTCACAGTTCTGTTTGAGTATTTTATGGGGATGAAATGTTTTTTGTGAAAACATGAAGGAATCTAATTCTGCATGTTGTCGTCTAAAGTAAAACGAGAGCAAAATCTTACCTCAGGTTTCCTGATTTAAATGTATTGAAGAGGATTAGAGTCATTGAAAAAAAACACTAGATAAAAAAGGCTTTTGATTCCTAACTTTATTCTCAGAATTCTGACTTTGATCTCAGAAATCTGACTTTGATCTCAGAATTATGACTTTAATCTCAGAAATCTGACTTTGATCTCAGAATTATAACTTTAATCTCAGAATTATGACACTAATTTCAGAAATCTGACTTTGATCTAAGAATTTAATCTCAGAATTCTGAATTTAATCTCAGAATTCTGGCTTTAATCTCTGTTCCGCCCTCATCAAAGAGTCCCCCTTCTTCAACTGGACAGACAGATGACTCCCATCACACACTGGTCAGATTTGGTAGATTCATTCAAACTGACAGCATGCAAATAGGTGTAAAACTAGAATGGAGAAACAAGATAAAACACACAATCAGCATAAAATATGTAAAAACTAGGATATCTAATACGCATCCCCAAATATATGGCCCCCAACTAACCTAGAAAGCTACTACATTGACCAACTGGATATATGAAACAGCATGAAATATTTATACTAAAAATATACTTAAAAAATATTCATAAACGATGCTGTTATGCGTAGTTTAAAAAGAGGATGGATTAAGATGTTGCTGCTGCTCACACTGCCATGCCATAACTGGTCTCACTGCAGTATGACTGCCCACATGTTAAGCCCAGCCCAAAAAGTAAAGACACCACCTAGTGGCAGGAGAAAGAAATTGTTTTTAACCTATTTTATATTTTAAAAAGTAACTTTTTGAAAAAAACAATGTATTTATTCAATGTCTTTTTTTATTCAATTTTATTGATTCTTTTCATATTCGTTTTTACAGATCCCATTTTCTTATTTCTGGGTCTGTTTTTCCTCTGAAGACTTATTTCTATTGGTCTGATGGACGTTAGCAACAGGTAAATGCATGTGCTAAATGAGCAAGCCTTAAAAGCAAGGGTGAAGTGACCAGGGTCTTATGGATTCCCAAAGGGGAATTTGTTAAGGCAAACAACTGAGCAGCATCTCTCTGAGTCAGTATGATGGTTTGCATTTCAAGGGGAGAAAAGATAGATAGAAAGAGGAGTGGGCTCAATTAGCAACAAAGGGGCACAGCAGTGTGAGGCCCATTTACAAAGGCCAGGTTAGAGTCCTGATCATCTGACCTTTGCCTCATGTCATCTTCTTCCTCGTGTTCTTTCTCTCATATGTTGATCTGTATGAAAGATTTAAAAATAAGAATGCAATTTGTGAAACTGAACATGAAAAAGAGATATTTGAAAAAAACAATCGAAATAAAACAATTATGGGAAAAAATAAAATCTGAGAAAACAGCAAAAGTATTCTTAAAACCCTTTTTTCGACTGAGAAGTTTTGTTCCTGGATAACTTTTTTTAATTACCATTTTCAAATTTCCACTCACAAAACATGTTCTTTGTTTGTCACAATATTGGAGGAAAATTTACTGCATAGCCTCACTGAGTGTTGCCATGTTTTGACATGTGGAGGGTTTATTCTGGGCTATTCTTTCTAATTTGCACATGTATTTGAGGAAGGGTATGGGGTTGGTGAATAATCCATGAACCTGAGATTAATTATGCAAACTGGGATTTATGAAGGTAAAGAATAAAGGCCTGGTTATCGTCAGCCAGCGAGTGAGCTTTGTCGCAGATATTCTGATTTATGCCCGCAATATTGAAGCGTGGTCTGCGCCAAAATATTCCACGCCACAACGCTAAGATGGACAATCAGGAACTAGCTGTGGGTCTAAATACGGCGCGAGGCGGTGAGGAAGTAGGGGGAGCAAGTTTGTCTGACAAACGGAGGGACATTAGGAAAAAGAGCGGGGATCCAGACGGAAACATTAGGAAAAAGAGCGGAATCCGCAGACGCGCGACCTCGCACTTCTAGCTGGTCTACGTGCAGTCGTTTTCCACAATGGCGGTCATACAAACAAAACAAGCGTGCACGGTACCAAACAGGCAATACGCCATAGTGTAGAGTGGATGTAGATTTTCTAACCAATCAGAGGCCTCCTGTTGCACGCACTGTCTGTGGTCACCTACAATTTTGAGAGGTGCAGCAGAGTACTCTGTGTGGAAGGGGCGGGGCACGTTTGCGTCCACTGCGTTACCAATACGCAGACGACCTGGTTTCTGAGTATAAACCGTGCACTTAAAGGAATAGTACACCCAAAACATGATTAGCCTTCATTTTCTACTCTCACCCCCATGCCGAAATCAACACTCTGAGTACTCCTTCTTTTTTTGATATCTCAAATGCATCATCTGGAGATCGGGGAGGCTTCTTTGCTGTCTGCGGTGTATTCCCGACATATGGGGCAATGATTTGTGCCTGAAGGCAGTAGCTAGCAATTATAAAAGTCCACAAACGGGTCAATATGCTGCATACTGCTCGTCCAATGTATTCCCAAGTTGTGTCCTGAGGTGGGTAGCATCCATAATTTACCCGAAACAAAGTCATTTAGAATGTTTTTAGGAGCATAAACAGTAGTGTATAGATTTCCTGAAAGCGCATTCACGCGCGGCTAACGAAGCTACGGAAGCCGTGCAGACCAAACCAGATGAAAGTGGCGATTCGGCGTCTGCTCTGCCAATAATGCAAGCCAAAGTAGAAGAAGAAATGTGCTGCTTTACCTGTGCAAAGAAAGAAACAAGGAAGGAAAATGTCTTGGAGGACTTCAGTGTTGAGGAAGAGCATGAGTTCTTTGCCGAGCTGGAATGTGCTTCACTGGTCTGCGGCTCAGAGACGCCAAGTAACCTCAAGAGGCTCGCTTTGCGAGGAAATCACTATACACTACTGTTTAGGCTCTAAACTACATTCAATAAAGCTGACTGCAAGCTTAGTAAATAACTGATGCTACCCACTCAGGACACTTGAATACATTGGACGAAAGCAGTATGGAGGAATATTGACACGCTTTTGTGGACTTTATGGACCTTTCTGCCTCGGCACCATAGACTCATTATTTGAATGTCAGCAGACAGCAAGAAGCCTCCCAGATCTCCAGATGCATTTGAGATATCAAAAAGTACTCCAGAGTGTTGTTCAGCATGGGGGTGAGTAAAAAATGAAGGCTAATCATGTTTTGGGTGTACTATTCCTTTAAGTCGAGATGCTTTAAACTTCTGAATTTTTCTTTGCAGGACAAGTTTTTAAATCTCTTGCTATCGACATTTATTAGAAAAGCATTATACCCAGGGTTTCACAAAAATCTAGAAGTGACATAGAGTGATATAGCTGAACATCCGGGGTGTACCTTCTACTCACCATGTAAAGGTGATGGTGTCACCTGATTTTGGTAGATGGTCCTCGGAGAGATTAAGCTCCTTTCTGGCTTCCAGTTTGAAAACTCTGGCTCCTACCCATTTCCTTCTCATTAGACATTCTTACTACCCCACTGCCCAGAGTTTCCAGAGGCTCATTAAGGTGGCAACACTCTCAGAAATCTCTTCATTTCCCAAGAAGCTAATAAAAATACATAAATGGATGTTTTCTTGTAATCTACCTAACAGGCAATGAAGCAACTGTGGCTCGTTGAAAGTCTAATTGTCAGAGCAAACAGGAGCAGGGAAGGATTTCAGTGTCTATTGAAGGAGGCATTTCACTACACAGTGACTTCATTCATACTGTTTGGGAAAAGTGCATATTTCACACACAAAGGCAGCTCTCACTCCTTGCATTCAGATTCTTCTGCCTCCCCTGAAATCCCCTCCATTTCAGCATCCTCCGCGGCTAAAATGACTCCTCCATGAAGTGCTCTGGATTGAACACATAATCAGCTGTGAAACTGAATCTACCTGCTGTGTATTCACCTTTTCTTTCTTTCTGCCACAGATAAGTCATTAGTTTCTATTCATCAGGCTTAAGAATGGAGGCGGAGGGGAGTGCGTTTTTTCAGAAGGGCTTTCATCAAAAGTTCTCACGAACATTTTGAGCTCCTGTGTCAACATCACGCAAAAAAAATGAAAAAGACATAAAAAAAAAGGAAGAACAAGATCAACTTTACTCAATGCAAGAGGGCAAAATGAGTGACTGCTTTAAAAGCTTTCTCACTAAGGCTGAAATATTAATATTCCCTTCTCAGGAACATCACTAGTATCCCCAGAGCGAAGCAACGATAATAATTAATGAATCTCATTTTCCGTCCACTGTGCTGATGTTCAGGGCGCCGGTGACCTTCAGAGGCAGAGCGCGGCGCCGTCTCCTATCTGGAGTCAGTAGAGGAGAAATGAACAATCTGTTTGAATTCTCTGGTTGCAGTTGAAGTTCATCATGCTGATTTGTTTACCTTAGTGGGCGTGCTCGCATGACTAATTCATGGTGAAAACGTGTCAGTCACATTTATATGTCTGATTGGGCTCTTTTGGGGTCAGTACTGTCATGGTTTTGGTTCTGTTTTAGTTTTCTTTAATCCATGTCTTTCTTTGTTTTCTAGTTTTATTGGTTTAATCCCTATTTTGTGTTGTTTTCAGGATGTATTTCAGTTCTTAGTTATTTCTTGTTTGCCTTCTGTATGTCAGTCTCCTTCTCCTAGCTCCTTTCTAGATTCCTCTGTCCACACCTGCTCCCAACCGGCTGATTAGCCTGGTCTTTGTTTCTGTCTCCCATATATACACCTCCTCCTCAGTCACTGTGGCTAGCTTGTCGTCATTTCTTTGCCCGTTGTTGTGATTATTCCTGGTTCTCTTTTTGTATTCTCATTTGACTGATTTACAATCAAATGAGAATACAAAAAGATTTCAGCACTTTACCCTAACAGGTTAGAGGAAATGACACTGAGGCTCTGTACTAATTGATAAAACATGCAAGCAGTGTAAAGCCCAGGAGTCCTGAACTTTGGGATGCTACATTTTTTAAAACTGCTGGTGAAGATTCTCAGTCATCCAGGTCATAGTCATTCTAAAAAAGTTAAAAACAATCCTTTGGACTTTGTTTCCAAGTTTGAAGACATTTCTCTTCCCATCCAGGAAGCTTTTTTAATTCAAAATGTCAGAAATAGCGTTGAGTTTAAGGCTTTATACAGTAGGACAACTTTTAAACTAACTTGACTTGCATTCTTTGAGTCCTTCCTTATTCAATCTGTGAAATAAGAACCGTGTTTGCCTTATCCATTAATCACATGTTTCATATTAATCTGTACCCTAATGTTAAGTGAGCTTTGTATGCACCCAGAGGAACCTGCTCCACGTTGCAAGTCTAAAACTTCCAATTTGGAGCCTTTTTGAGAAAATGTGCTAATAAAACCAAGTTTGCTAAAGGATTTAAGGATTCTTTTATTGTCATAGTATCTCACATTTGCTTTTAGATCTGTTGTTTGGACTCAGATCCCGGTTCAACAATTTTAATATTAAAGGGAACTAAAGGGAAATAGATGAGGCTGAAATGAGTGTGGCTTGAGTTCAGCAGTAACAGCTGAAGGGGAAAAACAGTCTCTGAGCCTTGTCCTCTTGCTTTTGGATGAAACATAATCTTCCATTTTTTATAAACATGCCAAAATATTAGAATTCAGTCATTTTTGCATTTTGAATTAACTGTATCAAGATTGTCTGCCGTCCTGCATTTATTTTGCCGGCCTGCATAGACATTTTTTTCTTTATTAATATTACTATATAATTCTTCTTTCTAACGGTCTAAATTAGTTTAACTATGCAGAATGTATTTATAAATGACTAAATCTAAACTATGAGAACCCTCCGTTGCAGTGTGCAGGGGGCCTTCAATGATTGGTGTATTCCTTAGAGCTTATGCTACCTGAGGAAGAGTACGTATTTAGGGATAACTGATGCAGGCTCTCAGACATTTATCTTCTGTTTCATCCAAACTGGCCTCACCTCTGTCTTTCAAGCACTTATTATAGGTGATGATAGCTGGAAGCAGAGTGGACCTCTTGTAGAGGTCTGCCTTGCACCAGATGTGGAGAAGCCTTTGAATGAAGACACTGCTGGAGTTTTTTTTTTTTTATTAGAAAAACATCAATTTAAAAGAATAGGTGCAAATATATACAGTGAACAAAAAGGATAATCAAATATTGTTATTTGTTTACAGAAAAAAAACGAGAAAAAAAAACACAAAAAGAAACTCATTACAAACCCATATCAACAAAAATACTTTCCCTCTTAATTATCTACAGTGAAAAAATTAATGTTTATGCACAAAAATTTATCAAATTGCCCAGTCCTGAAAATATTTACATTTACTGAGCAGTCTGAAAATGTCCTGAGAAAGTTGTTGGTCGATGCTTATGTGTTTTCCTGCTGGAGTTAAACACACTGATGAAGATGGCCCTTACAGTTCTCCATAAGGTTCTTTATTACATGAGAACATCAGCTCTGGAGATTCTAGATGAGCCGGCCTTCTTTATTAGCTTGTTTAGCTTCTATATGTAATTTGCTCTAATGCTGTTACCCAAGGGCAGGAGTCTGCAACCCAAACAGTTCAAAGAGCCTTATTGGACCAAAAAAAAAAACAAAAAAAAACAAAAAAAACAAAGACAAATCTGTCTGCAGCTTTAGAAATGTTATATAAGCCTTGCATGGCAACACAGGCTCTAAGTGTATTAGCCCACGACATGCTGGTGAAGATTCTCAGTCTTCCAGGTCATAGTCATTCCAAAAAAGTTGAAAAATAATCCATTGGACTTGCTTTCCAAGTGTGAAGACGTTTCGTTTCCCATCCAGGAAGCTTTCTTAATTGAAAATATCTGGAGTAGTGTTGAGTTTCAAGTCTTATAGTAGTAGGGGCGAGTCGTCTTTTTAGTTTTAATTTGTTTTCTCTTGTTTTTCTTAAGTAGGGAAATAATCGATTGTTGTTCTTTTTATTTGTATTAATCAGATTAGCTCAGTTATTTTAAAATGTTTTGGTCTCATTTTTCAGAGAACTCAGTTTTTATTCTTAAATCTTAGAATGAAGCAAATAAATCAGGAAAGTTAAATTTCAACAATTCTAATAAAGTACTATGACATTATTTATGATAACATCAGCTAGCTAACAAACCAACAGGTGTAGTGTGTCAACATTAGAGAACAGCCCAGGATTAAAAAGGAAAAAAAAAAAACACCTAAATCATTAAGCTGGCTTGATATGACCAAATAAAGATAATCAATCATTGGTTGTTTCTCTGAATTGTTTGAAAGTTTCTTATCTTAACGCATGGGTTACCCTCTAAACGTTACCATTTGAATAATATAGCATTACAAGCATAACATTTGATTGCCAGAAGCACAATACTTACTTCAACAATGTGACATAAACATTATTAATAATTAAATCTGCAACAGCACCACAACATTATTCAGCTGTCTGGGTGTCTAAGAAAAACCTCAGTCTGACAAAGAAATGATCCTTGTTCTCCTGTCAGATCTCAGGGTCTCTGGCCTTGCACACTCTGACTGGTAATAATAACATTCTGTTTCACACTGAAATCGGACATGACAGTCCTGAGAAGACCTGAGGAGAAAATGAGAGGTTAAAAATGTCAGTTCTTTGAGGATCATACACTGTAACTAACGACGTGACAAACAAGGCTGGAAGAGGGTGCACACGTTTATGTCAAAAATCCTGTGTGACTTCCTGCTGCTTTGAGGAAGAATGTATTTAAGACATCATACACATCTATACTAGTGTTTCCTGTAGGTGGGGTGTGTAGAGATGTAAGGAAAAAGCGTCATCAGTTGAAGGCTGAGCTTCTGCTACTAGTAACTGACACCTGTTTACCTGCTTTACAACCCAATTTAAAAAAAATGTCAATTTGAAATTATAATTAAACTTTATTTTAGAGTTCATATTTTACAGAATGGGTCATGAAGAACCACCGTAACCTTAATGCAGCACAAAATCGCTTATGTCTTATCAAATCTGCACTGAAAAAAATAATGCATCTGTTTTTGGCATTTACCTAATCATAATTAGTTAAAAAATGTGTTAAAGTAACTAAATATGATTAAGTAAATGCCACAACTGGTTGCATTATTTTTTTAAGTGTGTAAAAGAAACACATAAATAAATGATCCTTTTGAATCATCTTCACTGACCCTGAGACTGCAGGAATCTTATTTATTTGCATTATTAATATATTTGCATTTATGCTTTCCTTTCCAGGTTGCTTTTCACATATTCATTTTCTGTGTTACCTTGAAAGTTACTTGCATTCCATTCATCGTTCCTTGCAATTATATGACACACTATGTGATGTGTAGTTAATAATCTTTAGTACAATGTCAAGTTTGATGGGTGCTCATATTATGATCTAATTCTTAATGTCCTACAAAGTGCATCAATTAGTTACTTCATCAGTGTTTACCATCAATCTCTGCATCAAGACAAAATGAAAACAAATCTTAAAAAACAGAGGAGAATATGGACACGGAGTCGTGGCAAGAAGTGAAGGTATGCTCCAAGATCTCGCCTTTACGGATGATATTGATGCAAAGGCCAGTTGTATTCAATAATAAACAAAATCAGCTGTTAGGCCACAAGATCCGCACTCTTATATCCTAAATCAGAGGTAACAGATTAGCGGGACGTGGTCCAGACCCGATTCACCCGCTGGCTAATCCGGACCCAACATTACACACATTTATAAATTTCCTCTTGTTGTTTGGCGGCAATGTCTAATTTCATTTGCGCCACTTCTCATGTTTGTACAGTAAAGCCCTCCGGCACCAGGCTACACATGATAGAAATTAACCAATGAGCCAATGAAAAAGAGAGCAGAGAAAGTGTGGACTGCTGGAAGAACTGTGGTGAACTGGTGAAAGAAAAAGTGAAATGGTGCTCAAAGATGACCCTGAACATTTTGAGTATGTTTGGCTCAACCTGCTGCTGTGTGACAGGATTCTCCACCATGAACAGAATCAGAAATAAATATGGATCCAGGCTCAAAATGAGCACCTTGATATGTGCTTTAGAATGGCTTAGTCTCCATTTAAACCCAGGTTTAAAAGCCTTGCAGGGCAGCATAAAAGCCCACTGCTCTCATTAAGACAGAAAAAAAAAAAAAAAAAGCTATACCAAACTGAACGATTGTTGATGATTTTTGTTGTGGTTTTTTTGCTTCAAGAGTCAAGTTTGTCTCATTGGCACAGACAGGTTATCCCTGACAGGATTCACAACCTGCTCCTTTTTTATTTTTTATTTATGGGGCAGCAACGTGTGAAACCTCTAGAGCTGATCCACATCTCCCAAAACTTTGAATTCTCAGCTCAGTTTGTTCCAGAAGATCCTCCCAGGGGAGAGAAGGTCACAAACATCCAGCTGCAGTTGGGATGTAGTGATGTTATGAGATGAGCGAGAATGGCCTTGGTGGCGCAGTGTGTCGAAAGTAATGGAATGGGCGCTTTCCCCAAACAGTGCTATGGAGGCGTATTAATTCTATCAGTGAGGGGCCAAAATTTGATGACGTCCGAGATCTTGTTGCGCTACCGCATATACCAATTCGGACCGCCGGGAAGTGGTTCAGAATGCTAAAAAGGTTTTGGCTGAATTGAGGCATCTAAAACAGCCTCAGTGCGTTCAGATCAAGATGTGGAGAGTTTTGTAGAAAGAGCTGCTGTCAGCTGGATAAAGTTTGGATATTTTCTAATTATCCTATTGGTAGAGAAAACATACTAATTTCATTGGCAAATTATCTCAGAAAAATTTACCTTAGAAATACATCGGCGGCAGCTCCAATTCCATTGGCTGGATTAATAGACATAGGTGCTACTGTAGCAGCTATCACACTGTTAGATTGTCCTTAGTTGCTCTCTAGAAACAGCAGCTTCATAGAACCTGCCTCAATCGCGGGAAACACACAGAACACAGTTTTAGGAGCAGAAATAAAGATTTCTCTTTATTATTTTCTCCCAGAATGGCTTGTCTTTTTATCTGAACGCTAATAATTCAACATTCCATATATACTCAGCATAACAGCAGTCTTCATCTAAAAAATGTTAGCATTTCGCAGAAATATCAGATTGAAGTTATGTAAAAGTACATTTGTCATGATTTAATTAAAGATTCTTCCCCAAATGCAGGAAGACCAAAACAGAGAGACCAGGAAAAAGTTTAACAGGTTTATTTTGAGAAAATGAGATGAGTCCAGTGCTGCTCTGAACACCATTGCCCAATTTGCACAAACACTTTCACACTGTCTGCTTGGGTTTACTTTCACTAAAATGGCAAAAACTAAAACGGTTCTTTAAATTATTGTTCTAAGAAATTTTACAGACAAAAAAACTTCCAAAAAGATTTTTCCAGTTGTATACACAATCTCAAACCATTAATAATTTCAAGGGAATTTTAAAAGGGGAAACCCAGAAAACAGGTTGCAAAAAATTGGTGACAGATTTTATTTTCACAACTGTAGATTGCTGCACTCTGACCAGTAGGTGGTCATACATGTTCACATGAAGCCTCATGAACTGTGGGGATCGCTTGAAGCAATTTGGCCAAACAGTTCAATGCCTTATGAGGCTTCATCTCACCATCACTAAGCAGGATGACTTTCCCGCCGAGAGGCAAAGACAAAAACAGCAACATTAAAACTCAGGTAAACAAAAACTCAGTTTGACTCCCAGCAAACTCAGCTTGGCTAGAGTACCCAAACTGGCAAACACTCTGGCATCAAGATAATGGCAGTCAGCAGCTTAAGAGCACCCCACAGGTAATGAGGCAATGAGCTGCAGGTGTGCAGGGAGACTCAACTGAGGACGGGGCACCACCTGGTGGAGGAGGAAAGGAAACACAAAACAGACCACACAAACTGGATTCCTGACAACATTTGGATGATGGCGAAGAAGAACTGTAACCAGCTACAACAGGAACACAAATCGACAGCAGCTGGATTATAAAAAAAATATATGTCTATATTATTAAACCGATGTTGAAAACAAACCAAGGCTATTCTTATTCACAGTTTCTAGCTATCAAAATACTGTTTTTGCACCATGAAATAAGGGGTCATCACATTTTCATCACCTTCTCAAGTATAAAATACAAAAAACATGGGTACATGTACACTTCTTGGCCGCATACAGTATGTTCATAGGTTCCTCCCCTTCTACAATAAAAAAGGGGGGAAAAAGTCTGTTCCCTGTTAGTCAAACTTTGACCTAAAACATTTGGCCTTATTGTTCTGCAAAAACAACCCCTGTGGAAATAATAAAAATAAATGTTTTCTTATCCTGTTGCCTTTTTATTCATCTCATATTTTATTTCATCACATTTTTTTTTAAATTAAAATAATTTATGGTTATTGTTTTACATCAAATGATACAGACAGTGAAGCTCTGAAAGAAGGACTTAGTGCATTAGCCTGCTGACAGATCTATTTGTCCTGATGACGCTGCAGAGCACCTGCTAACATGCAAATAGGTATATTTGTGATTGACCTCACATCTGAACCGAGACATCAGCCTAAGAGGATAATGATGAGACGAGCCGCGCTAATGATGTCTTCAAGTTTCAGCACCCCTCGCCACTCCGTCAACTTTGACCTCGAAGAAGAGTTTGCTATTGTATTATTGTAAAAAGTTCAATTAAGCTGTAATTTGAGACAGAGCCTGCAGAATCATTTCAAGGCAGAGGGTGGTCTCTTAGTTCAGCCTGAGCATGCTTAATAAGCAGCTTGACTCTCTTCTCAGCAGCTATTAGCATCTGTTCCCTGATGTGAGATGTCGCTGAATAATGACAGAGAGAAGCAACTTAATCTCACTGTGTTTGTGATTTATGTATGGAATCTGTTGAGTTCAGAGGGAAATATTGTTGAACGATTATTTACCTGCATTCAAATGGCCAATTCAGAGCCGAAACTCAAAAACCTTTTTGCGTCTAGAATGAAGGATAAATAGATGTTTCTTTGACTTCTTTAAAAGGTTTCTTTTAGTTGAAAAGCTCCAACAGTTTCCTGCCTGTATCCAATGAAACCCAACATCCTCCGTCTGTGAGGAAACACCGGCCATCTTAATGGATGTCCTGCATATTTAGACACATCTGTTCTCTCATAGGCCAGAGGCTTTTGGGAATTTTTTTATTCCAGACGTTCTTTCCAAATTAACTCCAGGAATGGGGTTGGTGTACATAAATTGTAAAAGGATTTATCAGCTGTAAGGTTTTTTAGATTTGAGACGTTACAACCACAAACCTCGATGTATTTCATTTGGATTTTATGTGACACATTAACAGAGTGTAATTTTTGATTTGGAATAGTAAAGAGTGTATTATATTATTATTATTCATTTACTAATTGCACAACTTCTTAAACTGAATGGCATGTAATTGCATTCAACTTTCTCAGTCAATTTCATGCCAATCATCTTTCCTAGAATCAACATTAAGAAAACTATCCAGGGTAGGGAAGGGACTTTAGTATCAGGAAGTTCACAAACTGTAGTTAAAAGCCTTCAGCTGATCCAAAATGCTGCAGCCAGAGTTCTGATGAAAAATGAAAAAGAGAGATCACATCTCTCCTATCTTTGCTTCTCTTAATTGGCTTCCTGTTAAATCCAGAATAGAATTTAAAAAAATCCTCCTTCTCACATATATAAAGCTTTAAATGGCCAAGCTCCATCTTATATCATCAGAGATCTGATTGTTCCTTATGTTCCTAACAGAGCACTTCTCTCTCAATCTGCAGGTTGATTAGTGGTTCCTAGAATTTCTAAAAATAGAATGGGAGGCAGATCTTTTAGTTATCAGGCTCCTCCCTGTGGAACCAACTACCAGTTTTAGTCTGTGAGGCAGACACCGTCTCACTTTTAAAACGTTCCTTTTTGATAAAGCTTATAGTTAGAGTGGCTCACGCTATCCTGAGCTATCTCTATAGTCATGCTGCTATAGGCTTAGACTCCTGGAAGGACATAGCGACAAGGGACCTGTTTTCATCATTCTGCTTCATCTGTCTCTATTCTCCCACTCTGCAGATTCTGTTAGTTCAGTCTCTAAAGTTATTCTCTCTCTGCTTTTTCTCATAGTAGCTTCATCTGGTCTGTTCCTGTTTGGCTGTGACTCCATCCTGGAGAGAAATATCAGCTGTGCTGCTTCCATCAACTCCTTTGCTTATAGATGTTGGAGATCGGCTTTTTTCAGTGTAGTCCTGTTTCTCTGACCGTGACTGGCTGGATGTGCTCTCTTCATCCTCTGACATGGGAGCTGGCTATGAGCTTGTCTGCCTGGCTGTTTGTTTCCTGGACGGGGCCGCCTGTGGAGCTGTTTAACAGTAAGCTTTAGAATCTACTGCTTGGATTTCTATTTCTTCTTCTGTCTCCTTGAACCTAAGTCGGCCACGGCAGTTGGCTGGTCAAACTAAGCCTGGTTCTGCTGGATGTTTTTCCTCTCCACTGTCACAAGCATGCTTGGTGTGAGGGATTGCCTTGGAGTCAATGCAATCGACTGGTTTTCCTTAGAAAGAAAACTTTGAATCAATCTCACTGTATGATCTGGTTGAATAGTCTCTGTAAACTGCCTTGAGATTACATGTACTGTGTATGAATTGATGCTATATATAAACTGAATTGAGTAGAACTCTGGACTGCTAAATTTGGACAAGCTTATAGTATTTCACAACCAAAACACGAATGACACTATTCAAATTGGGACTACAGCCTTCTGGAAAAGATTCAGAAAAAACAAAAGTTAGAAAATGTTAAACGCTAAATGATATGAGGAAGAAAATACGCCAGCTTACTCTAGCTATTTTATATAGTAGCTGTAGTTGTCTGTAGGGAGAGAGAACTCCTCCACCACTCCAAAGAATATAGCTAGACTACAGTTAGGCCTACTTATTCCATTAACATCTATATACTAGTATGAATGCTGTGTTTCCGTTCAAAAATTATCTAATACAAAGAGGAAACTTGGACCAATCCCTCAAACACATAACAGACATCATTTGGACATTGGTTTTTAGGCTAGATCTGGTCGGTCCGTCAAATTCAATTCAAATTCAGTTTATTTATATAGCCAAATTCACAACACATGTCATCTCAAGGCACTTTTTACAGTTCAACCAGATCATACAGTCAAATTCGATACAAAGTTTTCTATCTAAGGAAAACCAGCTGATTGCATTTAACTATTGACTCAAATACAATCCTCACACTAATCATGCTTATAGGAAGCGACAGTGGAGAGGAAAACTCCCTTTAACAGGAAGAAACCTCCAGCAGAACCTCTAGGCTCAGTGTGAGCTGCCATCTGCCGAGGCCGCACTGGGGTTCAAGGAGACAGAAGCAGCATACATAGAAAAGGAAGCATAGATACAAAAGGCAACTGTCAACCAGCTCCACAGGCGGCCCTGTCCAGGAAACACACAGCCAGCCAGGCAGACGAAGCCCGGCTTCGTAGCTCCCATGTCAGAGGATGAAGAGAGCACATCCAGTTATAGTCACAGTCAGTGAAACAGAAAACAGGCCGATCTCCAGCATCTAGCTGCCACAGTTCTAGATTTTACTCCGTAAACATTTGTTGAAGATTGTGCTGTGTTTGATGGGTCTGATTATGTCCAACTTTAGCCCAATAATAGACTTTGAAAAGACGTGGAAAACTGGGTTCAGCATCTGATTTGAAAATGAAACCTTTTCACCTTTCACTTTCCGACCAAATGTGGACGTTTTTTGGTCATAAATCATGTCATCTTTTCAATGTCTTTTCAGCCAATTTTTACTGGGATGTAACACTAATGTAACCAACTAAGCTGCAAACCACATGTGTGCAGATATATGCATATATTTAAAACACTATTTTATGAAATATTCCATTATTATTTATATTCCATTATTTTCTTCCAGATCACATACTCTTCAATTCTGGAGGCATGCTTCTGTCCCGAATGAGGAGAACAGACACATTTCAAAAGGTTAGCAAGAACATCAGCAACATTTTTAGTGTTCAGTGATCTGTAAAATACTATACACTGCAAAAAGTGATCTAGAAATAAGTAAACATTTCTTAAATTAAGTGTACCCTTGATTTGAATAGGTAAATCTGATAATATGCCAATGGAATGAGTATTTTTACCCTTAAAATAAGATAATTAGATGAAATGCACTTTGAAATAAGAAGATGGAATTGTGTGTTCTTATTTTAAATCTAAATTGTCTTGTTCCATTGGCAAAATGTCTCTTTAATCTCCCCTCAATTTAAGAAGAAATGCACTTATTTTAAGAAAAAATGACTTATCTAGATTTAGATTTTTTCCAGTGATATTTGAAAACATTTTTAGAGACAAAACTCAACCTCAAAAACATTTTAGAAAACAAAATCTTAAAATATAAAATATATGAAGAAATCAAAGCAGTAAAATAAAGAGAAATAATAAAATAATCAAAAAGAATAAAACAATTCAAAGAAAAAACATTGCTTACAAATAATAAAACCTAACAAAACAAAGTTAGTCTGAGAACCTTTTTTCAAGCTTCATTTTAGTTTTTTACAGGACTAGACTTTAACACAAAATATGCATTGATAGAATTCAATTCTACACTGCAAAAACATTCTGAAAATTTTAAAATAAGTGTATCTACTCTTAATTTGAGTTGGAAAATAAGATATCTGCCAGGGGAATAAGGATTTTCACCCTTAAAATAAGATAATTAGATATTATGCACTTGAAATAAGACACTGCAATTGTTATTTTTTTCTTATTTTAAATGAAAAATGTCTTGTTCTATTGGCAAAGTGACTCACTTATCTGCTCAATAAAAGAAAAAAAATGCACTTATGTTAAGAAAAATTGACTTAGATTTACATTTTTTGCAGTGTAATGCCAGAGTAAAAGATGAGGACATGAATACAGCAGAGTAAGGATTTTTATTCCTCCAAAAAACATGCATTATTTTCCTTCCAGGTGAAAGTAATGTGCAGCATTTTGTTGCTCAATAAGAAAATAATCTTTGTGGTTTCAACAAAGCAAAATGTGTATAGTATCTGCGAATAGTTCAAAGTGATATGAAAATATTCGTCAGCCACTATTCATCTCATATTTTATGTTTATGCTGAGCATGTTTGTAACTGAAATGTATTGTTCTCTATCACCAAAATACAGCGAGGAGGAACTTACCTGAAGCCATGTGAAGGCAGAAACCTGCTGACACATCGGATTTGTTTGCTGGAGTCAAATAAATATGATTCGTGTTTCTGGGAGAGACGCACAGTAAACTATATCCGGAGCAGCTGTGCGAATAACGCTCTGAGTAATTGAGTCCACTCTGCATATTTATGACTAAATAGACACCCTGTCTGCTGCTAGATTTATTGGTGGGGGGTGCGGTTCTGGCGGATGCTCTGTGTTGCAATCTATGGGTTTATAAAAGGGCTTTAGCAAACAAAACAGTCAATCTGTCAGTCGTATCAGAATCGGATGTATCAGGAGAGCGGCTGCACAGTCTACAGATCATGTGTTTCCACGGAGTGCCTCTAAAAAGTCCTTTGGAGGGAAGAGAAAGCCATTAGGCGACCAGTGAAATGCATCCATAACGGATTGCTCATTGATAGAAAAGTATCAAAACAGAGACATTTATTTTAATTTATGTTTTTTAATTTATACCACTCTGAGAGTGAGGCTTTAGCCGTAGATCTTGCTTCCCTGGGTACAGCTGCCTTCCTCTGTGGGCCTCAAGTTGAGCAATGAGACAAAAAGAAGCAGACGTGAAAAAACAGGAAAAGGCATATTGATCTATTGGACACCATCAAATAGGAAGATTAACAATGAGTGCAGCATGTTAAATTAACATTGCCAAAGATAATGCTCACTCCCACTCCTTTCAAAGTAAATATAGTGTTGAAGGTGTAATTTTCTTCAAGGCTACGATTCACAGAGCATTTACAATCATAGGAAAAAAGACAATGTCTTTTATTTCCACACTGTGGTCAAAGTAATCACACAAAACCTTCCCTCAGTAACTACTCATGAAAAAAAGATAACGGTGATATTGAATAGCTGTGAATGAGGAACTGAGTCCACCTCACAATCCTACGGCTTATAGAACCTCCTTCAGCATCTTAAAGAACCCCTGTGTGACTTTGACTCTTATTGTTGTGGAGGGATTTTAGTTAGCTTTGGTTCATTGAACCTTTGTAAAGGTTCCTGCCACACCTTGCCAATTTAGCCAGCAAATGCCCGACGTCCCAGAATCTATGTCAAACTTCTGCAAAACGCACAGGAGCGTAATCCCCATTAAATGATGCACAAGCTTATAGGATTCCAGTTTGTGTGGGTTGTTATTGTGTTTATGTTCTCTCCACCACCAGGTGGGGCCCTGTTCTTGTTGGGCCTCCTTGCACACCTGCGGCTCATTGGGTCTTCACCAGAGGAGTATTTGAGCAGCGGGCTGTCACTATCTCGACGGCAGATTGTTTGCCAGTATTGGGAAGCCTTCCTGTATCACTGGATAAGCCTGGACCTTCAACCTCCCCCCACCCGGAAGGATTAACTGGGTCACACTGAGCAAAGGGGAAACCTCCACATGATCCGTTCAAGTCCACATCTGGACCAAGTGACAGTCCGCTCCTTTACCCTTTACTCCTCTTGGTCCAACGTTGGTCTGCCTGTCCACTCTCCAACGGGTTCATTCTTCTCTGGATTTAACCCCACAAACTGGATCCAAGGAATAACCAAGAGCCCCCCAAATCGTGAGTGCCACTCAAGCTATATACGAGTGCCTCGGTCTTTTTTCCAACGGTTCCTGAACTGATCATTGTAATCTCCCCTTCAGAGTTTCCGGTTCCGGTTCACCAGTCAGCTGAGGTCCAACAGTATTACCCAGCAGAATATCTCTCTCCATCTGTGTTTTTGTTAACCCTCAATAAACCAGTTTACTTTTACCCTTGGTCTCTGAGGGGTTCTCTGCATGTGGGTCAGATCTTTATAGCCCATTAGGACACAAGGATCATTTCATGGGTGTTATGAAGCATTCCCTGGAGGCCCCCAGCCTGCATAAAGACGTGTGTCTTTGATCGCGGTATTAACCTAGCTGCTGTTTACCACCCCAAACCAATAAAAAAAAAATATATAAATAAAAGAAAAAGAAAGAAGGTCTGCAGTTGCAGCAGATTCAGCGTCATGTCTGCTAGGGAAGTTTGTTGGTGGTGGGTGCGTGAACACAGGGAGGATCCATCACTCACCTTCTGGCTCACCCTATGATGGGGATGAAGTCTGAGGAGAACTGACGGTTCCTCCTGTGAATCCCCTTTATACCAATACGCCATTATACAGAAGTTGGTAGGAAACACGTTCAGTGCTCGTCTGGAACACGTCAGATACGTTGATATGCCTTTGAAGGAAGTTCTGTGATAAGTTACGCAGAAGTTATGCGCAAGTTACTCAGAGGTTTTGGATAAGCTAGACAGCATGACTTATGAGTAATTTACACTTAAAGTATGTCAGTGATCAGATAACTTACCTGAAACTTATGGCCCACATATGGCATACTCTGTTGTACGTATGTTGACGTGTTTCAGCATGCTTCAGTATACTACAGCCTGCTCATGACTTATACAAAATGTACCCATAAGTTATCCAATGTATGCTAGCGTTTTTTCCAGATTAAGTCAGACATACACTGGTCTAAATAATCACGGTGTGACAGGAGCTTAAGTTTGTGTCTCTGCATGACTCTATTAAGGTTCAACAATGGCATTTCAGAGATTTTTGAGTCTGGACTTTGACTCAGACTTTGCCATACTTTATGTGGTGAATTTTGTCCCATTATTTTCGCCAGCAAAGGAAACATTTTGTCAATGGATATTTAAAATTTTTGTTTTTTTTATAAAAATTTGGAAAAATCTCATCAAAAATCTAGAATCTAGAAATGAGACTTTGTAAAACATTTTAAGAAAAAAATATTAATAGTGACTTAGTGGTTTATTTTTGAGATTTTGTTTTTTCATGTTTATTTATTGATAATAAATTATCAATAAATAAACGTAAACAGGAGAAGTTCAATTCTGTTCAGTTTATTCATATAGCACCACCACATTCACATTACGTCATCTCAAGGCACTTTTACACTTCACCAGAATTCATACAGTCAAAATTATTTAACATTTTCTATCTGTAGCTTACAGTGGAGAGGAAAACACCCTTTTTAACAGGAAGAAAACCTCCAGCAGAAACTCAGGCTCTTGTGTGAGCGGCCATCTGCTGAGGCTGACTGGGGTTCAAGAAGACAGAAGCAGAGATACAAAAGCAACTGTTATATGTATAGTATGTTATATGCTTGTGAGAAAGAACACTACTGCCACCTACCGTTCATGACGCCACGTGTGCGGTATCGGCCGTTGATCGTAAGTCCCAGTTTGATCTTTGGTGTTTGTCAGCCAACGCCGCTATTATCCAAGTCATCTTGAAAAACATTCTTCTTCCAAATGTTGGCTGGCATATTACAGGTTTTTTCTGACCAGAAGTTCTCATGGCAAATCCCTCCCTCTCTTCAAGTTAAGGCAATCCAATCCAACGACGAACCCGCCTACATGGACATATTTTTTCTTAAGTTTGGACGCTGATTTTATTTTATTACAATGCCTATGGCCAAAAAATACATAAATAAAATATAGCTCATAAAACTCACTGGGGCTTATTTATTTAAAAAAAAGCAGCAGCAGTTTCAGAGGTTTGGAGACGGTGGAGACACCAAAAGTTGTTCAAACCCCAGCAGCTCTGGAACTGTTGTGTTTCTCCTTTTGATGTAAAATTACAGTTAAATCTGAGCAGTATTTTACTGTATCACTGCCATACAGTATCATACTGTAAACTGCAATGCAATCTGGGAGAAAAAAAAAAAGATTACAGCAATTTCAGAGAATGTCATTCTTTTTACAATATTACTGCACTTTTACTGTAAACTGCTAAGCATTATGGGAAGGTGAAAGAAAAAGTGCGGGAAAACAGGATTCTACCATCGGTCCTCGGAAAAACTGCTCAGCCAACTGCAGATGCCTGGAGCTGCCCAACGTCCTCCACACTGTTCACAGAGTAAGTTGACATTATTCACTTTTTTGTTCCTGATTTAGAAACGGGATTTGAGGACTTCTCTCGTTTTAGTTTTCTGCTGTTTATGTTTTACAAAAACGCTGTTGAAAAATGTTGTTTTTGTAAGCTAACATTAGCTAAAATTGTGTTTGCTTTGTCTCAATTTAATGTTAAATTAACATTAAAACATCAGGGGAATGGATAAGTAACATGGCAGGTCTGAGTTAGCATGTTATAAGTTTCCTCTGTTGTGTTATAGTGCTCTATAAATTATTTCAGTTGAGTTTCCACATCAAAAGAGAAACAAAACAGGCAAAGTGCTAAACTTGGCCAAAATTACTAAGAGTCAGCGTTATGTTTTCTGTTTTTTTTTTTTTTAATGGTGGATTTAAGAAGTCTTTCCATTATTGTAAAAAAAAAAAAACCTAGTCCATTCATTGCCAGGCAAAATGTCTCTAATAATTCTTTTTGATTTTGTGCCTTTTTAAGGAGTCTGCCACACCTGCACTTGTGCAGATGACAGTCACGCTTGCCTGACACACCACGTTTGATTGTGGCTGGTAAGTACAATATCTGACTTTGAATGTGAATAAAATATTGATAGCTATGCTCATACTTTACTAAATATGTTTTGTGTTATCATAGAAACATACGGAAGACGATTAGGGCCACTGGAGAAAAAAAATCTGAGAAAAATGCCAGAATTCTGGCTTTAATCTCAGAATTCTGAGGGGAAAAGTCAAGATTTCTGACTTTAATCTGACTTTTTTTCCAGAAAATTTGAAAAAGAAGATTTTTTCAATTTTTTTTTTCCTTTTTTTGATTTCTGAGAAAAGTCAGAATTTAGACTTATTTCTCAGAACATTTGAAGAGATTTTTTTTTTTCAAATTCTGAAAAGGCAGAATTCTGACTTTTTTTCTCAGAATTATTTTTCTTCTGCAGTAGCCCTAATCCTCTTCCGTAGAAACATAATCAGACGAGACTGATTCCATTATTTCTGGGATCTCTGTTTATTGTTTCCCACTCGTCTTTTTCTTAGGTCATATGGCACAGGCAAACCGATGGATGATGAGCATCGAGAAAGAGGTGTTATGTGATGGGACATCCTTTGTTCTTGGCCTTGCAGTAGTCTTCTCCTCCTACTACAATTTTAACCTGCAGTACCAACATGAAGCAGCATGCACATTGGAGTTCATTCAGAGGTAGCTTCTCTTTCAAGTATAGTGTTCCACAGAGCTTGATTTGATTTACTTTTCTTCATACAACACCATAAGCCAATAACCTTGACGTGATAGCCAATGGTCCTTAGGCTCTGACACAAGTATAGCAACCACAAACACTACAAATGCTACCTTTGTAGTAATGTTACGTCTGAAACTCCTTTTTGTGGTTCAACATACTGGGTCACTATATTGTATATTGTTGACATGCTACATTCATAGACTGATAAAACCGTAAGGGAAAAAAAATTTTTTTGTCGATGTTGTTTTACAGAAGCTGCATTGACATCAACCCGGAGAGAGGCACAAAAGCAAGCCATGAGATGGTGAAAAGCAAGAAGAGCGGCAAGATGGTCCAGAAGAAGTCAACATCTGTGAATCCGCATGTCAGCACACTCATCGAGAAGATCAGTGATTTCAAGTGGGACTTTGTCTGATACACACGCATGCACATTGGGGTATGACAAAATAACGATGCACGATGTTATATGTTGCGGTGTCATATTGATATAAAAAAAAATGCTGTATTGATATTTTTTCCAAAGGAAATCTCACAAGATTTTGTAAGAGCATGGTGAGATCTCGCAAGATTTAGTTCTATTTGCAACGGTTGAGCATGTAGAAAAGTCCCCACATTAGCACTTAAATCTATGTGCAGTCTGCAAAATATTGTTATAGGAATAGTTCACCCACAGATTGATTTAACTTTATTTTCAAATTACCTTCATGGTGAGCAAATATTTCAAATGCAGCCGGAGATCAGGACGACTTCTCGTTTTACCCCAACTTTCATATAATGGAGTTCGATTGAGCCCGAGCCAACAAGGTCCTTAGAAGTCCACAAAAACTTGTTAATATTCCTCCATACTGCTCGTCCAATGTAATGTAATCCAAATGTCCTGAGTGGGTAGCCTCCAGAATTTACTCGAAACGACGTCATTTACAATATTTTTAGAGCCTAAAAAGAATATATTACTCCACGGAGCGCTCACCTGCGCATTCACGAAACTACGGAAGCCTCGGCGTTCAGAGTCTTTGCTGCCGATAATACACTGTTTAGATTGTGTTAAGAGCAACAGAGCTGCAGACGAACCGGGACAAACACAAGAGGAGTTGGATATTGATTTAAAACAAATAATGAAAGAAAAAGAGACTGCGCGATCTCGTCTGCCTCGCCTTCCGTAGTTTCATGAACGCACATCGGCGTGCGCGCAAGAGATGCAATGTACTTCTATTTAGGCTCTAAAAATATACTAAATGGCGTAGTTTTTAGTAAATTAAGGACACTACCCACTTTGGACACTTGGATTACATTGGACGAGCAGTATGGAGGAATATTAACAAGTTTTGTGGACTTGTGGAAAACGAGTAGTCGTCCTGATCCCCGGCTGCATTTGAAATATTAAAAGTGTTCCATATTCTTGCCAAATATGATGGCACAAATTTTAAAGGTTATTGATGTTTAGTTTATGATGCTAAATTGTTCGTGATTATAATGCACTGACTAAAATGTTTATTTTACATATGATACATTAAGAAGAAGCACTGTGCGCTTTGCTTTACTGTTATGCTCATTTTTTATGAATTGCAAAATATTGCAAGAGGCACCTAGTGATTCCCAGCCCTAATATGCATACAGTGTTAGGGAAAATGCTGGGGTATTTGTATAGGAAGCAAGTTTAGCTCCAGTATGAGAGTTTTAGCATTAGAATTGAAAACATTTAGTATGAGCAAAGTTTTTCTGTCCATCCTTTACAGTATTCAGATCACACAATTTGACAATGTTGTAATTTTCATGAGGCACTATTTTTCAAATAAATATTTGAAAAGAAACTGAATATTTTCCAGCTTTCATTTATTTATATAATTTATTTCTAATAATTGTATTACTTTTTTAGTAGTTGTATTATTACAGTAATGAACTGTAGAATTAATGTACTGTAAGCAGAACTGCAAAAATACAGTAGTCTACTGGCAAAGCTGCTGCCTGTAAATTACTGTAAATTTACATTAAATGAATATATACGATCTGTTGTAAATTTACAGTAATTAACTGTAGAATCATTTACAGCAATATACTGTATTTATATATTACAGCAAGATACTGTAAATAATACAGTAGTTTACTGGCGAAGCTGCTGCCAGTAAATTACTGTAATATTCACTTTTTGCAAAAAGTCTTACAGTGTAGAGTCACAGAAATTTACCTGCATTTGTGGTTGACATGATGTAGAACACCTGTCATACAACGAGACCTGCCTATTCTCAAGCATGTCTTTATTACTGCTGTTCGAAAAAGACCCATTATTTTCGAGAATAAAAAAACCCCAACTCAGAGTCATGTTTTAACTGATGCAGTTTAGGCTGAGCTTTACTCAGCCAATTTTATTTTATATTTTCAGAAACTAGAAGGCTGGGCTTACAGTCCCTCAGTTATTTGCTTTTCCATTTGGGCACACAAAATAGGCGAGGATTACTTCAAATCAGTGCTAAACACCACAACCTCATCTGACATGATTTTCTTATGGATTGGATGGAAAATCAGATTCAGTGTGTTCAGGGTGCATGTCTGTCCATTTTTAACTCCCCCCTACGTCAATCATGAAGCTACCGAGATACTTAAACTTCTTTTGTTTACTCCTAACTGGGCGGGGGGTTTGGGCATTTCAGCATTTTCTGGTTGAGATCAATGGCATCAGATTTAGAGAAGCTGACTCTTTCCAGGCTGCCTCACTCTTAGAAACAAATCTTCCCAGTTAAATCAGGAACTCGAGGCATGAAACAGAAAAACATGGTTCACAAAGAGCAGAGAGGAGAAACTGAAGTTCAGATCCTGTCCATAAACAGGTGCAGCCCGGGTGGAATTCAACGTGCACCGGTACCCAGCTGGACTTTGTGCTGAGGATGCAGACAACACGTCTGGATGGGCTTTTTGGAACAATGTAATTAAAATAGTTCTGGGGCTTTGACATAGTTAACCAGCTCAAAAAATGACAGCATGCAGAAGTTGGGAGGATGTGGCCACCCAGTGCTTAACAAAACATGCTGCAGAGAGAGATGCAGGAAGCCCAAACCCTGGAGGCATCATTAATGTGATGGCATTTACAGCTACTGGCTCAATGACTGATCAGAGCAGGAATCTGCTCTGCTTTCTTTCCCTTTGCTAAGGCAACAAACATTTCTCTGAGTCCAAAACAATAAATCTCGATTGGCCGAAGCATCTCTGATCAGGTGTGAGAAAGAAATTCTCCAAAGTCTCAACACATAGGAATCAAATCTATAATCCAAAAGTAGTAATCAATTATATCTTTCTTTTCAACGCTTATTTGCAACAAACACTATCAGAGCATTTAGAGATTGCTGATGTGAAAACAGGGATATAAAATTTAATCATATTGCATATTCTTTTACAACACCATAGGGAAATAAAATTGTAAATGATGCTTAAATTAACTATTTTATTTCTGTAAAACCAAAAGTTCTTCCTGAATGCTGTTCAGGAGATATAATGAAAATTAAAACGGATTCCTTCAGATTGGCTTCTCTGCTTTATTTGTACCCACAGTAATGGAGCGCTCTGCTCTGACGCTGCAGGGTTACTGGGAGTTTCTAAAAATAGAATGGGAGGTAGATCTTGTAGTTATGAGGCTCCTCTCCTGTTACTTTCCAATTTTGCCCTATCGGCAGTTATTGCCTACTTTAACTTTATCTTCTCTCTGTTTTTTCTTTTTTCTTTCTGAAAATAGAAGTTTCTTCTGCACCAGTTTTTCTTTTAAGCTACAAAAGACTCCAGAAAAATGGCCATCGCAAGTGATATTTATCGATATTTTATTTATTTTTTAATTCCTCCCATAATTTTAGTGTGGTCTCAGTAAGACATTAAAGGAGGAACAGCTTCCAAAATACTGCTGGATCTGTGCTTCAGTTGATTTTTTTAGCATCTACTCCATCCTCTCAATCACCCAGTCAGGGACAGCAGATGGCCGCTCAATGTAAGCCATGAATTGCTAGAGATTGCTTCCCATTGGTGCCACATGCATGCAAAGCACGATATTGCTGATGCAGGACCAGTCCACCATCATCACAGGCTTGTACAGGAGGCGTGTTCTTAGATGCTGTCAGCTGGTTTCCTCTAGTTAAAGAGACAGAAAAGTTTCATCGAGGTTGGCGGGCAGTGAACAATGAGGGCTAGATTAAAATTGATAGGTGCTAGAAGCAGTTCTATGGAGTGAAATTTGCTCATTTATTGTTTCAAAGAACACATTCCATTAACGGAAAAGTCCGGTCAGCAAGGAATAATCAATGGATCATTATCTCTACCTAAAACTAATACGTTTGTGGTGATTTAATGAATTTAGCGTCAATTAGTAAAAAAAAAAAAAAGATGTTTTCGGCGCGATCACTGAGTCTGGGAGCGGCCATTTTTGCCCAAATATAGCAACACCTCACTCCTGCCATCTTCCAGCAGTGATGTCACGGTGCGGAAAGCGTATCGCCCTTTTCCCCACTTTACAAGCTAAATCAATGGGAACTACTAGAGAAGAATGTTTTCAAGATGACTTGGATAATAACGTGTTGTGACAAACACCAAGATACAGTGCAGCACTGGGACTTGATCAACAGCCGATACCGCACCGTGGACGTCACTAACCAGTAGGTGGCAGTAATGTTTTTGACAAAGATGCCTCCAATAAAGCACATTCAAATGAAAATTACTCTTAATTAAAAACACTTATCATTTATTGAACAGTGTGTAATAATTTCATATTTAAAGTTCTTTCAGAAGTTACAGTTGTGAATATGACAGGACTTTTCCTTTAATGGAAATTTAAAAAATGGAGAGATTCTAATTTTTATATTTCAATTTTCCCAGTTTTATTTTATTCATTTTTTATAGAGTTCATATTTCCAAATTTTTTTTTTCAGTTTTACAGTTTTTTATTTTGCTCAATTTTTTTTACTTTTCTTTTTCTTACATTGAGTTTTATGAATTCAAATTTATCTTTACAGATTCTTTTCACTTCACTTAAGCCCAATACAAATGATTGCATTTGAAGCAAACTATCACGATTTTATCAAGAGCTCGGACCCACATGCAGAGAGACCAATACAGAAAGACCAGGGGAAAGGTTTAACAGGTTTATTCAGGAGTTTGTGATGAATCCAGTGTTGCTCTGAACAACGCTCAACCGGAACTGAAAGGTGAGGGGATGACACTGCGGTTAGTTCAGGCTCAGTAGGAATTTTGATTCTCGAACTTGAAGAGGAGAATTTGGTAGATAACACATGTTTCCAGAGAGGTTGCTGACTCTTAGACTCCAGTCTGTATGCAGAAGTTTCAGTATTTATCTGATTCGGTGGAGGGCGGACAGGGTTTACCCAGAATGCAGTTAGTAGGCGAACAGAGAAGCTGACTGCCACTCAGATTTCCAGCGGGTCATAGTGGAGATGAATCCCTTACTCAGTGTGAAGCTCAAATGTTCCGTTGAGGTAAAGTGGATCCAAATCTCCAGTTTCAATCCTCAATTTAGTTTGAAGCTCAGATGATCCTTCCAGGGAGAGAAGGTCAGAAACATCCAGTTTGCAGTATGACTTCATGCCGAGAGGCAAAGACAAAAACAAAATTAAAACTCAGGTTGACAAGAACTCAGTTTGACTCAGCAAAACTCAGCTTGGCTAGAGTACCCAAAAACTGGCAAACACTCTGGTGTTGAGGTAGTGAAAGTCAGCAGCTAAAGAGCACTGTCTTAATGAGGTAACTCACAGCAGGTGTGTGGAGAGGCAGACCAGAACCAGGCACCTCCTGGTGGAGGAAGGGAGACAAACACAGAAAAAAAACATACACAGACAGGAATCCTGACACAAACATTTACCAATACAAATGATGTCGCCAATGTCTATGCAGACAAATAGAAATGCTGCAAATGAGTCCCTCCAGAGCAAAACCTGCCCCCAAGAGTTCAGAGAATGTGATTAACTATACATTTTATTTAAAAACCATCAGTCTAAAATGCCTCAAAGCAAATATTTTTGCTAATTTGTACATAAAAAAATATTTCAAGATAATCTAAATTTTTTAACATATATTTTTATTTAGATAAAGTGAGGATTTAAGAAATTGGCACCGTTGTGATCCAGTCTAGATGTGAATATAAGGATGCTCCTTTTAAAGCTTTTATTTTGGTAAGGGTCACTAGGTTTGATATGTGCTTGCACACAATATTCTCGTTACATAATCTTCCATAAAACTATCCATTACTCGCTCTGTTAACATGCAACACAACAGCAGACAAACCCATCAGCACAAATAACAGTGTTTATCCCCCCCCAGACAGAGCAGTATTTATTTATTACATGGTGTTTTTTTATGAAGGGCTTGACTGGAGCAGACCCTGGTGAGTTGGGATCTCATGATTGCACTTAATCAAATAAAATCAGTGCAAGCCTCCCGGGTGGCTGAACAGCTTAGCTCAATATTCTGTCCTTCACTTGTTCATACAGCTCACAAGGGCAAACAGTCTAAGCTGAACCTCCGGTTTGAGTCAATCATTTAACATTTTCTATTAATTTCTGGCGGACGGTGTGAACTCTAGTGCGTGAGGTTTAAAATGAATTATACTACAGGTAGAATACAGTCAACCTGCAGCCAAACAGCTGGTCCTCATCTCAATATAAGCATGCCTGGGAGCAACAATAAAAACAGTAGAGGAAGCAAAGGAATACATAATGGGACCACTATAAGACTGCGACAAAGAAAAATGTTTCACCCCAATTTCTTTTACCCCGCTCCACTGTGTGATTCCTATGTCTGGACCGCCATCGCTTTGACACCGCACAAGACATAATTTTTAATGCAGCCACTTTAAATTATTCACCACTGTTGCAATTTTCATGAGTTTAGTGATTACATAGTGAAATGGTGCTGTGGGCAAATCAGGAAAGTATTTCTCTACAGCATTAGCTGCTATGGGGGCAAAGGCAGGAGAGGACTTCCCACCACGGACAGAGAGAGATTCTAATTCCGCTCAAGGCGTCTAAAAATGTCTTTTTCTGCATCTTCTAATGGGGGTGATGACCCCCGGCTGGGCTCATGGAAGGAGAAAAAAAGATTTTTGTGTACGAGGAGTGTGGGAGAGATGCATGAATAATGGAGATTTGCTGTTCAAGTCATTTCAAACAAGTCCACAAAGGCTCTTCAGTTTGAAGGTTTTGCAAGGACTTCAGCTGTGCCTATGGAACCGTTTTCTGATGTGGCAACTGAAGACTGAGATTCAGATTTGGTTTGAACATGAGTTAAAAATCCTAAACTCTAGGAATAAAATTACAGTTGGCTGGGTTAGGATTTTTTTCTGCAGGTAGATATACATTTCTGAATGTAGATGTGGGCAATGATGTTATGAGTTATTTCATGCCTCCCAGCCCTGGATCAACATCTCACTTATAAATAATCAGAATAAGAATTACTTTATTATTGCTTTGCGGGAAATTATTTTCTTGCAGTGCAACCGTTTACAGAAGATACAGTATAATAAGACAGAATAAAATAGGTAAAATTTGTAAAAGTTCACCCACACAGTAAAATTATACACTTCCCATAAAAACAGTGTAAAAATGATATATAAGAATAAAATAAAAAAAGCTTTCCATGCACAACCATACCTTTCTGCTCACACCCCAGCTGGACAACACATATTCTCATTATCGGTCATTATGAAATGCGTGCGAAAAGTTATGCACACTATTTCGTACGTTTTGGACATTTTTCCTCAAAAAACCACATCAGTGCGCATGCGCTGGCAGACAGAAAAAAAAAACAGATCCGTGGAAAAACAGTGCAATCATCACTTATTCATGTCTCTAACTACGTTGCTTGCTGTTTTTTATCTTAGGGTTAGGGCTAAGTGTAATTTATATTCTAGATTCGTGAATGCTTTGTCAGATGCGCATGCGCATACGACGAAAAAAACGTCCAAAACGTACGAAATTACGGTGCATAACTTTTCGTACGATTTCATACGCACTCATAATGAGAATAGGTTGACCTGGATTAAAGATCTCAGAGCAAGATGTAAATTGGGTCTTTCGTTGTCAGAAGACCAGGAAAGCTCCTGGATCTGACAATGTCTCGATAACAAGCCTGAAAACCTGTAGTTACCAACTGGCTATCTTCATTGGTGAGGTTCCCTCATGCTTCAAGCACTCCATCATCATTCTGGACCGACAGAAAATTAGATGCTTATTCTTTATGTATTCTGTGAATTGTTTTTGTATAAATAAACTGAATTGAATTAGCACATGTATAAAATACTAAAATTAGTGAGCAGGTTAAACATTAAGATATTAAAAAAGTACATAATAATGGAATCTAGGAAATCCAATGAGAAACATTAAACCAAAGAACATAGTATACTGTAAGTGAGGTAATGTTTAGATATGTAAAAAAATAAGAACCAAAGAGTGTTTAGCTTTTGTCTGCGACACCAACAGCTTCCATGGAGGTGGTGGCCTAGTGGTTAGTGCAATGAAGTTGGATCCCTGAGGTCCTGGGTTCAAGCCCCACTCCCTTGGACTGCAACTATGGGTCCCTGAGCAAGACCTTTAATCCCCACACTGCTTTCTTGGTGCCACAAAATGGCAGCCCACTGTTCTCCAAGCGAATGGGTTAAATGCAGAGTGTGCATTTTGTTGCTCTATACTTGTGACAAATGTAATGACAATAAAGTTGAATTCTATTCTATTCTATACATCCAAATTCTCAAAAGTAATTCTGGCAAATATCCAATGAGACTTATCTATCTATATCTATATTCCTGTGGCAAAAGCACATTAACACAAGCAAAACAAACAACAAACATTTGAGATGTACTTCTGAGATACTTAATATTTCCTGTTAAGTATTTACCTTATAAAGCAAAGCTCATAGTCCCTAAAAAAATAATAGAAGTTATCCTGAAGAACTGGAAAAAAGAACTTTTAATTTCCAAAAAAGTAGAAGAAAAAGTTATTACATGGCTAAATCTTTTTCAGACATATTTACAGGTTAACATTGGACTCTTCTTAAAATTTGCATTACTACGGTAGGCCAAATAAATAACAAAAAGATTTGTAAACGTCTAATTCTAGATAAACTATCTTATAGATTATCATACATCATACATGTTCTTTGATAAGTGATAAGAAATTTAATAATGAAATAATACATTGAAATCCCAGAGATGCTCATACCTTCAAATATACCAAAAGTAACATAATAACAGTTTGTTCTTGTTTGGTATTTTTTAACCCCATAAATGTTTGTTCCAAGTAAGCAAGGTTACTCGGTACTCCAACTAGTCTCATCCCCAACCCTTCCTGTGTGAACAGCTGCAAAGTATTTGTAATTTACTCATGTGGGTCCCTTGTGACTAGAAATAATGATGTTTGAGGCAAAGCAGCAGGTAGAATCCCAATGAGGTCAAAGACTCGGTCAGCTGTGCTCCGTTTGGCCTGGAAAGTCCTTTGAAAATCTGCTGGCTGGAGCGATCCATCTCTGTCTTCAGCCCTCAACAGGGGAAATGGTAGATGCATTCAATAAATGTGTTCTTGAGAAATGTGCAGGAAATGATTAAGAGTGGATAAATGGGGACGCAGGAATTTTGCAGGACAGTGTTTGATGTGACATCCATTATATCATCATTGGAGGAAAACAGCACTAGTTGCCATGCCGTCGAAGTTAAAAGAAAAAAGCCTGCCACCCTCATGTTGGAAGCTGGGTGAAAGAGTTTCTTTTGAAGCCAGCTTTCCTTTGAAAAACAACTCTGACTATAATAGAAGCTTTATGATTAATGTTTCATCAAATGGAAAAAAAAAAGTCTCTTTGCTAATTAGGCAACAAATTGTCACATTCTTAAAAGTAGAAGAGCGCTTTGTTTGCACTGTTTTTACCTCGACCCCGACAATTAGGAAGTGAACTACTTATCACAGAGATTTTAATGTAAAATGCATGCAACAGCTCACAGCATGAGGATCTGATATACTATATTTTCAGCTCAGTTTGCTTCTCTCTGCACATAATCAGGTGCTGTGGGGCCAGATCCAATTCCAGGCAAACAAACGGACCTTGTTTCCACCTCTGTTGTTCAAATGGATTCTTTGTTGTCAAGGATAGATGCCTACCGGGGCCCTGTTTGTCACATAGTTACTGTGTTGTGCAGATTGACTCTAAAGAGATGTAGAGGGACCAAACATAGCTGCTGTACCTTCAGAGAAATCACAGTACCTGTAGCAGAGAGCCAGCTTCAAAGTAAGTGTTGTTCTTAGAAAAATACAAGCCAGCTTTTATCGTTCTTTCCTGTTGTCTGTCTCTGGTGGTTTTAAGTTTATCAGATGCTGATTTAGACGCATTTATATTTCATGTGTGCGACGTATAAATAATCTGCTCCAGCCTGGTCTTTCTGGGCCTGTGACAGACTTTTAGAAAACATATTCCCCGCTCCCTCCGTTGGAGAAAGGCAATGCTTCCTGGGGGACATATTAATTCTCCAACCACATAGCAGGGCTTGATTGATTTAAAGTCTATTCTTAGTTGGCATTTGGCTTAGTGCTAAATGATTTTCAGCTCAAACTGTCTCTCTGCTCTTGCCAGCTTTTCTCTCCTCCTTTTCTCTCTCTCTCTTCCTCATTTGCTTTTTTTCCCTCCCTCCTCCCAACTTCCATCTTTGCCATCGTCTTGCACCTCATCCTCCTTGTCCTGCTCCCTAATTAAGTCTCTTTGCCTTCTCCCCGCTCTCCTCCCTCCATCACTCCTAATTCCTGGGTGGAAAAAGCCTCGGCTTGTACTCTGGCTGGCTGAGAACAGCTGCCTCTCCAACTGCTCAAGCATGGACAGAGCTTGTTACAGAGAAAGACAAACTACTTCTTAAGCAGGATGTCACGAGCACACAACTCTTTCACAGTTTTTTTTTTTTTTTAGGAGTTCAGGGCAGAATCAGCTCTCTCAGAGAGCTTCACTTGATTGCTCAAGTAAAGAGCACAAGTAGAAAGAGAACTGTTTCACTTTCTTCACATAATATTGTTTGGTACATCTGTGAAAGCGTTGTGTTGTGCAGCATCACAGGATAAAGGCACAGCCATGAAGATTTTGCTGCTCTATTATGAATCAAACACTCTAACAGATAATCTATATGGCACTCCAAGAGCTGAAGGAGGTTCCCAGGCTGCAGCTTAAAAAAATTAATCTGCAGCCTGCAGCATGATGTGAAGGCAACATGTGCCACTTTATTTATTCTTCCTTTGGATTATTTATAGGTTACATATTAGCATGCATGTGTCTTTCATTTGAACATGACTAAATGGAATGCACAGTTTTGGTAAAAGTAAGAACATAATCCCACATCTGTGACCTGGTGTCTGAGAGTAACCAAGGTCAATCCAATGAATGCTATCTTTATCAGAATCTATGGTTGGCTGGGGGCTGTATGGACTTATTCCTCATATGCAAACATGTACTAACAATACCTGCCATGTCTACACAAACATATGCTTTCAAAACTAACAGCTTTCATGGCTTCAGCCTAGCATGTTCCAACCTATTCCCCTTTCCCTTACGATAACCTTTTCCCTCCTTCTTCCTTCCCTGCCTTCCCCATTTCCAGATGCTTCATGCAGGGCTTTTATTTGCAACCTCAAAATGTGCCCTGAAAGGACACAGTGTGAGATTAAATTCTTTTAATCCTAATCTACTCCCTATGTTTGCTAAATTATATTTCTAATGCAAGGGCAGCGGCTTCCAATGGCTGCCGCCTCAGGCACCTGTCCCTAATTTATGTTGTGTTATTGTATCTGTTGGATGGGTTATTCTAAAACAAATTTCTCTGTCCTCTGTACAATAATAAATAAGTGCATTCTAACAGTGATTCTGACAACTAAAAGGAAGGGGACCAAGGATCGAGTCTTGGACAACCTCTTTATTAAATCTTGGAATTAATCAATTCTCACTGCCAATAAAGTTAACAAGATATGTTTAAGTCATTAAAAGGCATATGCTAAAGACTTTTCCCAAAAAACAACGTAAAGCTGCCAAAGCTCGTTTACTCTGACCCTAGTTATAATTTGATTAGTTCCACAAAGAAGTTAGTAAATAAACCTGACTGTTAAGTTAATAATCAGATTGAAAGTACCACTATCTTTTGACTATTAAAATACATTTTGGCTGATAAGTAAGACATTGCATTCTTGTTCCACTACCTGCCAACCTGGTGTGAGTCCTTGAGGCAACATGAGGTATGTTGAGTAGATGCTTAAGTAATCCATCATGGACCCTTGTTCCTGGTGGAAATGAGTGAGGCTGTGAAAGGTTATTTTGCAGGCAGATTGAGGAGCCTGGTGTTATTACCGCCCTGTGTGTTAAATGGCAGCAGGTTTAAAAATGAACTAGACTCTGGTGATATTTAGCTCCAACTCAAGAGTCGTTACCTCGTCGAGGTCAACGCAAATGACAGCCCGAACATGCAGAGATCCACATGCAGCGTTGATTCAGGTGGAACAAACTCCAGAAGACTTCGCATAAGATTTGATTCGAGGGAGAGTAACCGATGATGGCAGGAGAGAGGGCTTTTCACACAAAGAGCTGACTGCCTGTAACCTTGGTGTTACCGACTGCTAAAGAAGAATCAGTGACACCATAAATCACATGCATATGCAGTAAAACGTTTCAGCTGGATTTTTAATACACATCCTCTCAGGTGTTCAGGACTTCATGATGATTACAATAACAGTAATACTTCTCACAGCATCCATTAGTAATTTATGCAGCCTGTCAGTGCTGTCCACTCCTATATGGGTCACAATGAGAGCTGATTTATGGAAGCTTCCAGCAAAACTTCTTATCTGCCCAGTTTCATACGTCCATTAGGCCCTCTTTGGGTGTTATTGATGGGTCTACTGAGATACATCATTTATGTCACTGCTTCTGACACAAGTATTCTGGATCAGAATCATCGCTGCATTTCCTCCATCAACAGCCTGTTCTGTCTGCTCCCCCTCCCCTCCCTGTCCTTCAACTGCAAATTTAAGATGCAGATACTCTGATCTGGGCAAGGAACCAGAAGCCATTAAAGGAATAGTACACCCAAAACATGAGCCAGCCTTCATTTTCTACCCCCATGCTGAACAACACTCTGGGAGTACTTTTTTGATATCTCAAATGCATCTGGAGATCTGGGAGGCTTCTTCGTCTGCTGACATTCAAATAATGGAGGTCTATGGCCCCGAAAGGGTGCAGCAACTTATAAAAAGTCCACAAAAACGGTTGGTTCCTCCATATTGCTCGCCCCAATGTAGTTCCAAGTAACCCCGGAGTGGGTAGTATCCGCAAATTTCATCAAACTAAGTCATTTAGAACGTTTTGGAGGCATAAATGGTAGTGTATAGGATTTCCTGAAAGCGCCGTGAACGCCTGCGCGATCACGACGCCACGGAAGCCGCGGCAGACCAAACAGATGAAAAGCATTCAGCGCCTGCTCTGCCGAGCAATGCAAGCCGTGAGAAGAAGAAATGTGCTCGCCATCCGTGCAAAGAAAGAAACAACGAAAAGAAAAAAAAATGTCTGAGGACTTCCAGTGTTGAGGAAGAGCGCGCGAGTTCTTTGCCGCAGCTGAATGCGCTGGTTTGGTCTGCCGGGCTCGAAGGCTCGGGCCGCGGATCGCCAAGCATGAGAGCTGATTTATGGAAGCTTCCATACAAAACTTCTTATGCTGCCCAAAACATTCTAAATGACGTCCATTAGGCCCTAAATTCCTGGGTGTTATTGATGGGTCTACTGAGATACATTGGACGAAAGCAGTATGTCACTGCTTCTGACACAAGTATTCTGGACTTTATGAACCTTTCTATCGCTGCATTTCCTCCATCAACAGCCTGTTCTGTCTGCTCCCCCTCCCCTCCCTGTCCTTCAACTGCAAATTTAAGATGCAGATACTCTGATCTGGGCGAATTGTACGAGCTTCATTAATACGTTGATGAGGATGATGTTCCAACAGCTGGTTGACAAATTTTAATTCCCAAATGTGTCTACAAAAATTGATATAGGGGGTCCAAAATAATAAACCCCTCCCCAACGAATGATGAAAAAAACTGCCTCAATTAAAGTCAGTCACAAATTGCCTATTGAATTACAACTACTTAGTCCCTGAACACTTTTGCAGTTACCTTGGAAGTGGAAAGTTCTGGTTTTAAATCTTGTCTGGCGGCCTTCCTCAATAGTTAAATAAATAAATATGTAAATATTCTTTTACATATTTAGGGTTTCCTTCCTGATGATGGAACAACATATACATTAAGTTAATTGTTTACTATCAAGTGCTCCAGTTAATTAATGGGAGATTCCATTATCAACTCCTCACATTGTTCGAACATGCATATTCTTAGAATTAGTGTTAGTAATCGACACCCATACTAGTATCAGACGCAGTCCCGAGCATTGCCCCAAAGTCGGGTATCGGGTATCGGCGAGGTACCAACAAATAGGGTTTCGAGTACTCATTTTGAGAGCCAAGTTTATTCAACTATTGCTCACTGTACCACTCCTGGGCATGGTACCACTTTGTATTAGATTTTTTTCCTGCTTCACAAAGGTAGACAGCAGCTTGAAAAAGCCATGATGGCAATTATTTTACATTATTATGGTATCGGTATCGGCCGATACTGCACAGCCAGGTATCGGATATCTATATCGGGGCCAAAAAATTTCATCGGGCGCAACACTAGCTAGGAATTAATATTTATGAACCAGACCCTCAGCAATAACATCAAAGCTGTTGCTGTCCGTGAGGACATCTGGAGGGAAGAATCAAAATGTAAGACCCTCCTTTTAAACTTCTTTTAAATACTTCTTACCTGCTGAGTTCGAATTCAAGGGCTGCGTGCCCCTCCGAAGGACACGTAAATTCTCCTGTTGGACGATTATGTCGTAGTGCAACACCAAGGTCTGTTTGGACTGGAGGACTCCTCAGTATGCAGTAAAAGCCAACAAATGCAATCTCTCTTTTGGGTTCCTTTGAAGGATGGGCCCGCGGGTCCACGCAGCCTGGGTATCCCATGATATACAGGTAGTCAAAGTAAGCCGGCTGTACTATGCTCAGAGGAAAAAGGTTATTGTATTCAAACAGTGGGGATTATTGTAAGTGCAGTTTAATATAATACTGGTTAAAAATAAATGTTCTTTATTGGAGGTTAAGTTTCTTGTTCAGGGAGCCAGGGTGGCAGTCTGTGGGAGTGGGTTTGGAACTCACATCTCAGGATTCCAAGCCCTGTCCCTAACCACTAGGCCGCCATTAACCTTAGGCCACTACCCCCCCTGGTATGTGAATAGTTCCGTCTGAAATTAATAAAAATAACTGTTACAAATGGTTATTAAGTCAGATATGTGGCAGGTAATGGGTTTAGCTGACATTTAAGCTCTAATTCCAATATCTCTGCAGTATGGGGACTGTAAATCTGATATTCATGACAACGGTACTGCTGCCGAAGCTCCTCAAAAATGTTATTAGCACCCAGGACAGTAGTGAAAAGTTCGGTATCTATTCTCTCCCTGCTTTGTGTGTCATCTATCAAGAGAAGAGAACATTTTTCTGGAAGAAATGGATATTTTACATTCTATCTCTCTCTCATCATCGGACATGCTCAGAGCAGTACCAGTAGCTATTTAAGTGTTTTTTATGTATTGCTTTTTTTTTCATTTTTGGAATATTCAATTATTACGCAAATACAAAAATATTTAAAGGAACCCCACGCCCAAAAAGACAAAAGAATAAAAAAGTAGGAAAAACAAAGTATTGTTGCATTGTTAATTCGCCAGGCCGCAGGTTCTCAGCCACATAAATAGTTTGATTTCCAGTTATTTACAAATAAAAAGATATTGCCCAGGTATCTAGCTGCTGCTAGACGTCAACCCTCCCCGCCCAAATGCCGGCCAGAGAGTAGGAGATGCGCCCAGCCATCTTAGCAGGTTACCGGCATCCTCTTTTTTCCAGCGTCTGCATTGTGATGGATTGCCGATCTCGAAAGCTGCTCCAAAGGTGCTTCTGACCAGTTCATTGCTAGCTTTCCGTCTTCGCGATCGTGCCGGAGCCGCAATGCACGAAACAGTTGTAATGGAATAATTTGTGGTGAAAGAGTGCGGGATCTCCAGAGTTGCATTCAGTGTGTAGAAACGCCGCTACCCGTGTGCTTGGAAATGCTCGGGGTTTTATTTAAGTATGTAGTAACAAAACAAAATAATATTAAAAAATAGAAACATTAGTGTCTTTGTTGGGAACATGATGATTCTTCGTAAACTTTTGGCCATAATAGCAAACGCAATACATTGAAACCTCTGACAAAGCTGAAACATTGCCCACACTGCAAAGTGGGCAATGTATACACTATAGAAGTGTTTAGAGCGTGTCAGCTAGTGCATAGAGCCAATTCAGCCACCATTCCAGAAACAAGCTGCTGAAGCAAACCACAAGGGTGATATGATAATTGTGCATGCGCCATCTCTATCAAACTCTCTCTAGAGCCTCTTCCAAATGTCCACCCTCTCACTCAGCTGCTGAAGGAACTATTAAAGTCACCCATACTGCAGTATACTTATTAAAACAGAAAAAAGGCTAATTTTAATATTTGTTTATATGTCAGCTGATTCTATATAGGGCTCATAAAGGGAGCGGGGATGGGGGGGTGGCTGCAGATGTGAGGCTGCTGGTAGCTGGGAGCGGAAGGCAGATTTCGCACCCGCCCACCAACGATGCAGGCAGATCTGAAAAAATTAAGAAGATTGTTTCTCCTTCTTTGTTCTCGTCTCCTGGGGATCAAGACCTTGAAGCCTTGAGCAGCACAAACTTCTTTAAGCAATGAGCTTTATTGAAGCAGAGGCTGCCGAGACGAGGTGGGAATCTATCAACCTTGTCTCTGTCTTCAGTTTTTAAAACAGCACAATTAAGAGCTACCAAGGCTGAGCAAGAATATTTTTTTTTTTACCATTTCTTCATAAAGAGCAAAGGTTAAAACAGATTTATCAAAGAGAGATTTATTTTTTATGGAACAAAACCCTTCTCTCATTCATCCAATTCAAAATGAATTGATGATGCCCTTTGCTTAATAAATGAACTACATCCATTACTGTACGGTATTAATTGACTTCTTGCAGCTTCATTTTCAGAAGTTAATTACCTTAGCTTGTAGCTGAAGAACAAACACATTGTGAAGTGTGTCACCATTATGTGTCTCCTTGTGATTCTGTTTACACACCATTCTAATAAAGGCTTAGACCTAGCTTGGGGGATCCATCCCACCGCTTTCCCCTTTAATAAGACTAGAAG
>JAGKQL010000001.1:8141758-8190785 GCA_018398635.1 Cyprinodon brontotheroides | reverse complement strand
AATCCTATACACTACTGTTTATGCTCTAAAAACATTCTAAATGACTTCGTTTCGAGTAAATTCTGGATTCTACCCACTCAGGACACTTGGAATACATTGGACGAGCAGTATGGAGGAATATTGACACGTTTTTTGTGGACTTTTATGGACCTTTCTGCTTCGGTCGCCATAGACCTCCATCATTTGAATGTCGGCAGACAGCAAGAAGCCTCCCAGATCTCCAGATGCATTTGAGATATCAAAAAAGTACTCCAGAGTGTTGTTCAGCATGGGGTTGAGTAGAAAATGAAGGCTAATCATGTTTTGGGTGTACTATTCCTTTAACCTTTGTACCCTGTAGAAATTCATGTTAAAACGAAGGCTATCTTAATAGACCGAGGGATCTTAATTTAATTAATTCCACATGTATGAGAGTTTTCAGCTATGACTCAATTTGTAACAAACAGCATGACAACCACTCCTTTAACAAAATGTATTTTTATAGCTTACATTATGAACTTAGGTTTATACATTCTGCCCTTCATGCCAACCACAATTTGGTGCTGCACATTGCAACACATTGGTTTCAGAAAGGGCTTAATATGGCCAAACTTCTGCGGGTTAACGCAAATGGAGTGAGTAGTGGGTACTTATTAGGTAAGTCATGTTCCTTGCATTCTGATTGGTTAGGGGCTGGCAGAGGGGAGGCCTGCCTAGGGCAGAATCCATTCAAGAACCACCACTGCAAATTAGACATTTTGTTAGACTACTGGATCAATTACTTACAACAAGCTTTACAAATTACTGCCTGACTTTGCATTGTGCATGAGAGGAAGCCTGAGAGGGAATATCCATTTTTGTGAATGCTTCTTGATAATAAACATGAAAATAACCCACCTATCAAAACTAACAATCAGAATTAAACTCAATTTAAATGCATAAAAAGAACAGGAAGCAGCATAAAAAAGGGAAATGGGTTTACCGTATAAGGAACATACTGATTGTGTTTTATAATGATTGGTTCTTGTTTGCATGAAATGTTTGTGTTTTCTGGTGCCTCGGTTGGCAGAGCAGAGGTTTTCAAGGCTGTCTTTTTTATTCCAGTACATTAAGAAATCATGAGTCTGTCAGAACACAGCAGAGCAAATAAAGCCCAAACAGCTTTGATCAGTCTGTGTGCAACACCTCGATCTGTCCTCAACCCAAAGCTCTGAGCTGCTCTTAGAGGGGCTTTCAGTCTGTTGGCAACGCAAGAGCAAATATTCTAACAGGCTGAAAACTCAGAATGAAGCTCTCTATGTAAAGTCGACAAAGGGTAATGTGGATAAAACAAGAAATTAGACTGAAACTTAGATCCCTGAGGACAAAATGACAACAATGTTGCCTTTTTTTTAATATTAGTCAGGGTTTAATCACAATTTCCCTACTGAGTGTGAATGAAGAAGGGAAAAAAAACCTAAAACCCAGAAAAACCTCTTAGGCCAAAGAATATTTCTAAGGTGAGGCTCGATTGACATGAACACTATGTCTTTGTTCATGTTTCAAACTGTTTTTTGTCCTGATTGAGCCATGTTACCTTTTAGCTCTGCACAGCACTTTGGTCGGCTGGGGTGTTTTAAAGTGCTCCAAAAATACATTTGACAAACTGCTTTGTCTAACTCAGAAAAACTTTTCCGAAAACTTTGCCCTTGCCTTCTACCACATACTAGCAGCATGATTAATCACAATTATTAGATGAAATTCATCCCAGTTTTCAGCTTAACTCCAGTGTCAGTCATTGTTATTGATGATTTGAGCAATATTTTGTCATTGGATGAAAAGCAAAATCAGAATGAGATCTGTCAGAGGTGACGGAGTGAAATAAACCTTCATTTTGAAGTTTTTTTGTCTGAGCAGAGAGGAAACTGTGAGTGTTTTAATGCCAGAGGAGAACTTTGCACCCTAGGTGTGAAACAGAGGCAGCAAGGTGGTAAAAATGTTTTTCATGGGAATTTGGTGAGTAGACAATATAAATCTGTGAGGAGGGAATCAAACAAAACCATATACATAGGCACATGGAACACAAAAAACAAAGAACTAATTACCTGAAGCAGGTGGAAACAATAATGCTTATTAAAGTGTGACTAGAGCTAATCAGGGATGCTTAGACTAATCAAACAGATAAAAGAAAAGATGATCAGAACAAAACAAGGATACTGAAAAACACGAAAAGTTGCGCTTTTAATTACCTTTCTGTGCGAGTGTTTTTAAAGTGAAAGGTTTTATCTATTAAAATTTAACTCGAGTAGCACTACTTCAACATTATTTTATTCTCGAGTAGAAGTATAAAGTATGATCATGGAAAAATGTACTCGAGTGCTGAGTAGTTGTTGGTTGATTTAATCCAATTCATGTTAAAAACTATGTAATAATACATACAGAGTTTTGTGTAAATTTAGATATAAAAAAAAAGCAAATGATAGATGTAGTATCATGGATCTCTGATAAGAGGCGAGGAACCATGCTAAGGTGATGCGTAAATCATCTTAAGAACCAAACTAATGAAAGCTCGGTCCGTACATGGCAAGGATCGGTTTCCTAGGGCTGGTTTAAATGGGGCTGGTTTAATTGGTTAGTTGTTTAAATATCCAGCTTGAACTACTATAAATTAGCAGGAATTAGAATCTACTAAAGCTGGAGGATACGTTAATGTGTGGGATCCATCTCCTTAAAGGAGAATTCCGGTTTTTAACACTTTTAGCCCATTTTCTGTAGTGTCCAGGATGAAATCGAATGATCGACACCAAAATTTTGACAATTGGTCCTGTCTCACCCTTTTTGGCTCATGCAGAATCCCCCCTGGCTGCTTTTTTTTTTCCTTCACTTTCTCAGCTGCCGGCGTCAGTGCTAACGTCTCTGGTAAACACTTTAAAAACTCTGAAAATGGAATACGAAGGTGGATTCTTGATTCTGCGACGTCAGATTACACAGAGTGAAGCGAAAAGACTACAACTGTGTAAACAGGCCCCATTTCCGTTTCCTGTGGCAGGGAATATTGACTATTCCTACAGAACTCCAGTAAGGATTTACAAAATGCTAAATAAAACACTACAGAAGACGTTTTTCTTTTCTGAAACTTTTTTTGGAGCGTCATTGAACAGCGCTGGACCGGTGAAGTAGCATATTTTAAAAAGAAAGTTTAAAGGTTTTTTAAAAGGACATTATCGGACATACACTATGGAAGCCATTCTGAAGCAGCAAAGGGGATTCTGCATGAACTAAAAGCAGGGCAAGGACCAATTGTCAAAATGTTGGTGTCGAATCATTCGATTTCATCCTGGACACTACAGAAAATGGGCTAAAAGTGTTAAAAACCGGAATTCTCCTTTAAACTCAAGACAAAACATCTACTTTTTTGCTGGTTTAAAAACCTGTGAATCTAAAGAAAATATGATAATATGAATATTATTGAAAAGGTTTAGTTCAGTGATTCAAGTAAAACACATATGAATTATATTCAAACTCTATTCAAGACCTTATTTCTGATCAGTTTGACTATATTCTGTTTACAGCTAATAAATTATATTAATAATAATTTAACTTTATTGATATCAGACTGGAGAAATTCCCATTTAACCCATCTCCTTGGGAAGAGTGGGCTGCCATTGTACGGGGCTCGGGGAGCAGCGTGGGGTTAAGGGTCTTGCTCAAGGACCCAGACTGCAGGCTGTGGGGATCGAACCATTTACTTGTAACATTCTCAGAGCACAAAAGTGCCCTGCTCTAACCACTAGGCCAACACCTCCCCAGTTTAGATAGGCAGCGGCTCCACATCGACCTCCCGACACAATAAACGGAAGGATGGATGGATGGATGGATGGAAGGATGGATGGATGGATGGATGGATGGATGGATGGATGGATGGATGGATGGATGGATGGATGGATGGATGGATGGATGGATGGATGGATGGATGGATGGATGGATGGATGGTACCTAAATGTTCATTTCAGTAATTGCAACAAATTTTGCTAAATGACACATTTACATTCAAGCCTGATAAAAACTTTCATTTTTTTATGGTTTCTTGAAAAAGAAATCCTATGCAGAGCAGGAGAATAGCGTAACAAGCAATAAAATCTTTTTCACAACTTTGCCCACCCTCTGATGTGGTTGCTGTTGGAAGGTTTTCTCTTGTTTCTCTGTTTTTTTGTCCTCCTGGCTTCAAATTAAGGGTGTGGCTGCTCTGCTGAACTGCCGTCTCACCCATCTCCAATCATCTAATCAAGCTCTAAACTTTAAGGGATCTGAGATATGTTCTATCAGCACCTGATTGCTAGTGACAGCTGCGGTAATCAAGCTCCATTTTTCTTTCCATCTATTCTAGCTCAAGCTTCTTTGTGTCTCATTGTGTTCCCAGAATATCAACCAGAGTCTTACCTTTAGATTCCAGCAAGAAAATCCTAAATCAAGCTTCAAACAGCTGCGTCACCAAACTATTGTCCTCTTAAAAAACCTAACATCCTTCCCTGCTTTTCTACTACAAATCCTTACAAGGTATAAACCTTTAAGATATAACATTTTTTACCCGCAGTCCCCAATAAAGGATCCATCCACGAGAAACAAGGTAGACCTGCTCTGTCTTTCTAGATTTCCTTCAGAAGTAAAACCAAAATAGCTCGGTAATCCACAGTAATTATAGTCAATATCCGGATAGCAAAATATGTCAATTTAGTGTTTAGAGGAAAAGTCCAGTCAGCAAGGAATAACCAATAGGTCATTATTTTCATTATTTAACAATGAAAAAAGCAATTGAAAAGTCAACAGGAAAAATATTTTTAAAAACCATCTGATATATCTCAGCTAACGTATGTAAGAAAGGGGAACATTTCTCTCTGTTTTTGCACACTGAATCCAGCCTTATTTTACAGCAGACCATAAAACATTTTTCTTTATATTAATAGTGCTATGATTCTTGATTCAGGTCACAACACTGTGTTAAGCTATATTACTCCTTGAGCTGAGCGGCGGCCCCACTCCACAGCGATACTGAAGGTGACAGTGCTCAGCCGCTGTCCTGAGGCAGCCGTGTGCACAAGTCATTTTAATTAGTTTTAATCGAGATTTTATCCTCTCCCTGGTTCATGACTCATGCACCAACCATCCCATTTTCAAGGACTTGCAGATTTTGTATTTTTTACAGGATGACCTCAACCTGGGAAATAATCAAGCTTTTATAACTTTTTTTAGAACTACTTTAGTTCCTTTATCTGTCTGTTTATAGGACTGCTTCAAAAAAAGTTGAACAGAGTTTAATATAAAGGAGGGTCATGGCTTTACCTAGAGGTGGTTAACCTATGAGGACAGGAGGTGGCATCACCTTGAACAAAGTACTGATCTTTAGAGACAAGACATGCTGAGTAATTAAACTGCATCCAGACTAATTCGATCCTAATTATACTGTGATATAATCAGATTGACCAGATTATAATTGTTCGTTAGAATGGTCTATCTTAGAAGGCCCTCCAGAGGGCAGGTTCAGAGTGGAGACCTTCTGTTGCTGCTGCCAACATCAGCATACATGAAGGTTTGAACCTTGAGGTTAAGATGAAACAGTATTTTCACACTCAGAAAAAAACATTTTACATATTATCCCTAAGGCAAAATAGCTACAGATTGCCATTCCGAACTTAGTCCCGCCCAGCAACGTTTGAGGTCGGGAGTTTACGGTCTGGCGATTGCTCAATAGTAGCCTGAGTATGCTCGCACAATATCTGGTGGGCCAATCAAATTGTCAGGGGCGGGCTTTTATACGATGATGGACAGCAGATGATCAACAGTAACGTAATCAACCACGTCACCAAAGCGCGCTTGGGTGACAACAACAATGGCTGCCGCTGGAGAGATTGAGGGGTGTGTAGATATTCTTGCTATTAGGTCTGTTCTAGAAGATATCGACCCAGCAAATTAATTTTAAAAGAGGAACAGAGAAACGCTTTATCAAGGCTCATTCTATATTCTTATGCACAAATTACCAACTGCAACTATGCGTAAGCTTAACATACGTCCACGCGACTCTGTTGTTTTTATTGGTTGTAAGGTCTATCCAATTGAAGTGCAAGAGGCATTTTTTTTCCCTGGTTCGATTCAAAGCACGCCCCCATAATCACAGCTCTATGGAGCAGCATCAGACTCATATTCTGACTAGAATTGAGTAGGACTATGTCAGGCTAAAGGCAAAAGGCATGTTTATGGCAAATACAGCAAAGTAAGGTTGCAACTGCAGCACCTGCAAACTTTTCCATGCAAAGTTGAAAAAACTGGACTTTGTCTACTTTTAAGATGGAAAACCAACAAGGGACTGGATGTGGCCATGAGTTAGGGTGATAGAGAGCAGCGAAGAAAAGCTTTTTTGATCCCTGCAACCGTGTCTTCATAGATTTGGCAGCTGAGGGACACACTGAAGCTGATCCAAAACTCTGCTGCTCGTGTTCTCACTAGATCTAAGAGAGAAGAGCACATCAGCCCTGTTCTGAAGTCCTTCCACTGGCTCTCTGTAGCTCAGTGAATAGACTTCAAAATCCTTCTGTTGGTCTAGAAATCACTGAATAGATCAGCACCTCAATGCATAACAGATCTGTTCTCAGTGGATCAACTGGACGAGCGGGTTCCCCCCTTAGGAATGGGGGTCAACCCCCGTCGGTCCGGTTCAATTAGCATGTTTTCTAAGCCAAAACAAGGCTTTGTTTTTGGTCCACTCCATGAAGCCTCGAACTCAACGCTATTTCTGACATTTAGAATTGAAAAAGCTTCCTGGATGGGAAGGGAAACAGCTTCAAACTTGGTCCAGAGCAACTGTTTTTTAACTATTTGGAATCACAGTTACCTTGATGACTGAGAATCTTCACCAGCAACAACAAAGAAGATGTTTAATCAGAAACTAAAGACCCAAATCCACTATACTAACCCTGACTACCTGTATAAAGAAATGGGGGCCCTAAATATCCAACCAAAGTAGATTAGGGTTTAGGTTTATGATTAGACTGTGATCCAATATCTGAAATAGTAGTACAGGGTCAAATTACTGACCTCAGATATGCGGAATTCTCATTGATTCAAACAGTACTGCACCTCAGTTTAAAAGATCTGACTTGAATTAAGTAAAATGTTGATTTAGAAACTTCTTAAGAAACTGAAGTTTTGTGTGTAAGCAGCATGCTGTTTAATTACCACAATCAATTTGAGGTTGATGAGAGGGCAGGTTCACTCAGTCTTTAAAGCCATGGTTCAAACTAACAGACTGTTTTGGAGAATCTGTTCTTCCACATCTCTTGTGTCTTTTTCTCTTTCTTTGTTGTTTCCTGTTTGGATATCAGCTATAATTCAGGTGTGGCTGTCTGGATTTGGCTCCTGTGATTATTGATTCTCTACACCTGTGACTTGGCAGCGTTCAGCAGCAAATCAACACTGATCTGCTCTCCAGGCACCGCCAGTTCATCAGTCGCCATGTGGCGCTCTGCTGATTGTCTCTGTAGATGTAAGTGCCTTCTGGACTCTGATCTAATTCTCCGTTCTGCTCAAGAATTCCCAGATCTCCCCTGCCTGCCCTCTTTTTTTTGTGTGTTTTTGCAATGCTTTCTTAAATGGGTTTCCATCTGATCTTTGACTAGACGGTTGTAAGAGTTAATATACTGCATTATAAATAGTTCACATCAGTTTCTATACAGTTTATTTATATAACGTCAATTCACAACTGGTCATGAGGCATGAGGAAAAATCAGCCAGATCATACTGGTTCAACGCTTTTCTATCTAAGAAAACTGAAGTTGATTGTATCTAATTCATTGACTGAAGGCAATTCCTCACACCAAGCATGCTTTAGCTGCAACAGTGGAGAGAAAACTCCCCTTTAACAGGGAAGAAACCCTCAAGCTGAATCAGGTTATGTGAGCGCCATCTACCGAGGCCGACTGGGGTTCAAGAGAAAGAAGCAGAGACACAGAAAGAAGCAGAAATTTTGAAGCTTAATGGGGCCCTAAAAATTATCTTTAATATCTCTGAAACAACAGCAGGATATATGACCCTTTTTTATTTATTTATTTTCATTTCATACAAATCACCGTTTTATATGCACAAACTTGGACTAAGGAAGCAATAACCATTTGGTCTACCTGCTGAGTTTCTTTCACGTCAGTGGGGTATCAGCTTTGTGCAGCTGAAGCTCCTAATTAATTTGATGATGTGGGCCAGGGTGTAAACACAGTGCATCTGAAATGCAGAGCATGCTGTGTGAATGTGGTTAATATAAAAAGAAAAAAAACTAATCACAGCCATTAAGAATGTCAGTTTATAGTGAATCACTGTTCACAGGATCACCTCACTACAGAACTTTTCAAGAAATAATTTTCACAGCATTTTTCCACTACCAAGATTAACTATTTGAATAAATATAATATAGTATAATATAATATAATCAGTCAGACAAACAACGCAAGGAATATTCGCCATAATGCAGAGATTTGTTTTGGGATGTTTGGGGCATCCTTCCTATTGCTATCCCGATTGGTACTTGTCGAGAACACAGAGATGAAGAGGAAGAAATTATTTCCTGCTAAATTTAATGAAGAAGTAAAAATACATAAGCTATAATCCAGAACCGATCGACTAGAAACTCAGGAACCAAAAACTAGGGGGGGGAATAACATAGAGAACAAAGCCATGAGGAGAATCCAGCAAAGAGTAACTGCAGAGGAGGAGTATATATGCCAAACTGAACAAAGAACTAAATGGGAGCAGGTGATGACAGAAGGACCGAGAAGGGAGCTACTGTAGGGGAAGGAGACTGGCACAAGGGGGCGACAGAGAGTAAACAAGAAATGCATAAGAACTCAAATACAGAAAACAACTAGAATGACACAAAATGGAACTAAAACTAATGTCCTTGAAAACATAGAATGACATAAATCGAAGTGCAACTGAAAACTCAAAAAGAAAACTTAAACAGAACCAAAAATTAGGGTCAGAATCATGCCAATTTAATTTCCATATTACACCAAGAATTTTCTGCTACATTATACTTTGTTTTCTCTCTTACCTTTATAAATTTATTTCGTTAAGAATATATAAGATCCTAGAATATATTAAGAAAAATTGCTCATGTGGATTTCTATATATATAGGTTGTCAAATCTTATTCAACTGAGGTATACTGTATGAAATTGTTTAAACAATGTGATGTGGGGATTTTAAAAATATTTCCCCCCCTATTTTTCCAGTTTAGTGCCTCCCATTTCATCAGATGACCAAATGCCAGTATTTGACAAATTGGGAGTGAGAATGTGTTGGAAGAATTAAAGTTTTTTTCATAAGTTTAGTGGGTAACACAAATTTGACCACAGATTGTGTAAAATGCGAGTCAGTCCCCAAGTCCTTCCAAATGTTGTTCAGCTCCACTTTGGACCATGGTGCTGAAATCTTCTGCTTTCTCCTGTTGAAACTTTTTCATGCCTTTTGCCTTAACTTCTCCTTCATTGTGTTTGAAAATCTTTAAAAGTGTGACTGTCGTCTTGTCACAACAGGAATCAGAATCTCAGCATGCCAACACAGGAAAGCAGGAGCCTTCATTCGGCTGTGGAATTAAAGCGGTGTTTGCTTCTACAGTTTCCCAGCCTTCCACGCCTCCCCTCGGTGCTCCCAAACTCAATTTCACAAAAGTATGAGCTATTGATTCTATACTGACGCGGCAATGTCTCAGCTGCTACATTAGGACTTGGTTAATCTGAGTCCTGAAGAGGAAAAAAAAAGTGAATTTGGCAGACATAAGGTATAAATCTACTCCTCCCCCTGAACCTGCAAAAACAGCCTGCAATTGTAGCCTTTTCACTGCTGATGTAGTAAAGACATCCAGGTTTAAAGGACACGTCTTCTTTGTGTAGGAAATACTGAAGTTCATCAGCAGGTGACATCTAATGACCAAAAAATCTAAAAACCAAGTGATAAAAACGTTGCTTTATTTTCCTTGAACATAAAGGGAGCCCCTCACTGCTCAGGATCTCATACAGGGGCAGATACCTACAAACATCAAAAAATGGAAATTCACACGCAAAGGTTTCCTTTCTATAAGCATAAAAAATGAATTAAATAAAAACTGTCACAAACTAGGCTTAATTCAGAGACAACTTTTTCTAAAGACATTTTGACGCTTATCCAGGCGTCTTTGTCAATTCTTTTGGCGTAATCTGCAATTTGAGGGTCCATCCTACTAAAAAATGCTCAAAGTCAAAGGCAAAAACAACCAGCATTTTTCTCCTGGGTTGTTTGTTGTGAATAGGGTAACCTATTCCTGCCACAAGCTACAGTATAAGGCACCTGGTTGTTAATGTAAGAATCAGATTCTGCCAGACAAACTTTTTGCAACATTTATTTCTGAGTTTACAGGTATTACTTAAAGCTAGGGGAGAGGGAAACCGTAGAACACAGGTGTCAAAGTCGTTCCAGTCGTTCATCTCATCAAGGTGAGTCTAGTCTTAACCTGATGACTTGATGGGATGAATGGAGTCTGGTGTGCTACTGCTTGGGTGGAAAGAAAACCAGCAGCCACACGGCCCTTTCTGGGGCGACCTTGACACCCCTGCCGTAGCGTAACAAAGGACAGTGACCTCCTAGTTAGTTCAGCTGAAGACTGACCAATCCAGTAACTCCCTGCGCTAAGCCTTCCCTTTGGGTATGCTTCACAAATGCTTTTTTGTGTATGAGAAACCACAGATCGGATTCGTACCTGTCAAGGACTAAGGCCTTGAAGGTACTTGGGTCATGTGCGCTAACCACTGCGCCACCTGCATGCCCTGGGATGGAACTTTTCAATACTGGGATCAACACAGATTACAGGTCTATCAAAGTCAGAGAAAGGTTTTAAAGCTAAACATGTTGGGATTTTGATGATTTTTGATCGTTTAATGTGTTTATTGCTCTGTAAACCATGCTACATAGAAGCTAATGGCGATGCATTGTAGCTAACCTAATGCTATGTTTTAAGCTGTTTTTTTAAAACAAACCTTTTTTCACGAAGGGTTAAACACTACTGCAGGTTGTCCGACGACAGTGTCTAATTTCACTTGCGCCGCTTCTCCTGTTAATACGGTAAAGCCCTCCGAAGCGTCCAGCACCAGGCTACAAGTGATACAACTTAGCCAATGAGCTGCTGTCAGTCTGGGTTGCTGCTGATGCTGCTACTTTTAGACACAGCAGGCAAACTTGTGGCAAGCCGAGCGATGGGAAAGAAGGATAAGAAGATGAGAAAAGAGAGCAGAGAAAGTGTGGACTGCTGGAAGAACTGTGGTGAACTGGTGAAAGAAAAGTGAAATGGTGCTCAAAGATGACCCTGAACATTTAGAGGATGTTTGGCTCAACCTGCTGCTGTGAAGCAGGATTCTCCACCATGAACAGAATCAAAAATAAATATGGATCAAGGCTCAAAATTAACACCTTGATATGTGCATTAGAATGGCTTAGTCTTCATTCAAACCCAGGTTTAAAGCCTTGCAGGGCAGCCTAAAGCCCACTGCTCTCATTAAGACACAGAAAAAAATAACGGTGGACATTCGGACACAGCCACTGTCTGCCAGGACTTGAACTGCTACCATGGTGAAGGCGGCTTCCTGTTCCGGTAGTGCAAGGGAGGGCCATCACCAAAGTAGAGGGTGTAGTTATACCTTACAGAGCAATCAAGAGGAAACATTTCAGCTGCAGTGGGGCTTCACCATGAGTTTAGTGAGCAGAGGAGTAGCCACTGATCAGGAAAGGCACCTAACTAAAGACACTAGGAGGTCTGTATCATAATTATTCCCCTGAGAACAATCAGATATATTTAAGAATGAAACATGTAAAAGGTTATTCATTCATTTCTGATTAAGGCATTGATGTGACATAAATATACCAATGTTTTATTTACTTCTTAGATTTTCATTGTGAAATTGTTTAATAATTTCAATGTTTTTAATAAATTAATGCTTTTCTTTTCTCATGCAAAGTTAAATCCATGCCAAACTATGATCCCATTGCAGCATTTTACTAATTAGGGTTTTTAACCATTTTTTTTTTAACTTTATGTACATAGCAGCTTAGTTTGATCATCATTTCAGCCAGTTGGGCGTATGTTCAACGTCGGATTATCATTTGAACAAATTAAATGATTTCCCCCACCCTGAGTGGGCATTGCTTGTACAGTTGCTGCAAAACACACTTTAAGGTGAGTTGGGCAGTTTATAAATCTGGACTCTTTATTTAAAAAAATGGAATAATATGAAAATTCAAGAGAGTTTAGACAGCATTGGCAAACGTAGAATGAATAGCAAAAAAAAAAAAGAAAAATAACATGAGAGATGAAGAAGCACTACTGGCTGCAAAGGCGGGAAGATGTTCTGACAAAGGAGGATTGGAAACAAGACAAGACTTTCACACCCAAGGGCAGATGAGAACAAGGGGCTGACAATTAATTTAGAACAGATACAGTCTTGCTTCTTTCTTGATAAGAAGCAGTGATGTGTGGCTCTTTACACAGATTTGTCAAAAGCATTTGATCCTGTGGACCATGAAACTTTGATAGTCAGATTTTGGTTCTTAAGGTTTTTTAGGACAGGTGGTTTATTGGTTAAATATATGGACATAATCTATCACTGACTTTTGCAGAAAGTCTTTATTGCTATTTGTTACTTTTAATTAAAATGAAAACATCTTACCTCAGATAAAACTAAATGGATTTATCTGTATAGAACCAGGGGGGCTAAAAAGACCCCCACACTTTTCACTGGAGAAGAAATAGAGCTGCTTTACATTTATAAATATGTAGGCATTTTGATCGATGACTCCTTCACATATAAACCCCAAGTGAAACATCTTGTCTCAATTTAAAGCTTGTTTTTTTATTTTCAAAACAAGTTGTTTTTCATATGTTGCTTGTTGGTGTAATTTTTACATCTGTGTTAGACAATGAGATTGTTTGTATATTCTCTTGTTCATGTTGTCCCAGGATGCTTGATTCTGTCTGTCTCTGATCTCTGAGGTTCATGACAAACTGCAACATGTCAACAGACCATTGTGATTTATATGCATGCGTGGATTGACCTGGTTTGGTTGCTGGGATGAATTCCCATTGTTTAGCGTAAATTTACAAGGCATATCTTGGACTATTACCAGACAACTGTACAGTATGTCTGTTCTGCAGACAGACTTGGAAACATCAACACCTTCATACTCCTTCCACTTGCTGCACCTTTATCTATTTCCTTGGACTGAATTAGACAAGATCCTTTTTGTTCACTAAGCTCACCCCTACTGGAATTTGGTTTAGAGAACTGAAAAATGAACTAAACTTATCTAACAGAATTATTTCATTTCCAAAATAAAAGTTCTGAAGTCTGAGAAGAAAAATTGAAAAAATAAAACACTGTAAAATACAACATTTTTACTGAAAAAGCACAAAGTTATGATGATACTCGTATTTTATGCGTCAGCTTAGTCTTTCAGTTGGATAGTTTCAGTGTCTGCAGAGTTTCTTTTGGTACATTTTCAATATAAGCTGTGCTGTTCTGGCATCAGGGGGCGGACTAATCTGATGACCCCTTCAGGGAACTTCTGTTTTTCTGGTAATCCTCATCTTGCGTTAAGTCCAGTACTTAATTATCTTTATTAGCTGTTTAACCTGACAAGTGAAAAGTGAAAAGTTTGAATTTTAAATTAAGCTACTTATTTAAGGATGTGAACCAGAACTGACCTAAGATTAAACATTTTGAAGGCCTCAGTTTTGTTTAATATAGCATAGTTTAGGTCGGGGCGATGTGACCTCAAATCAAATTAGCGATAAATTGGGCAGTTTTACCTCGATAACGATAAATGCAAAATAAATGCTCCTCTATCAGAAATAAAGACATGTGCAGGAAATGCAACTGAATTATTTACAATTTCTTTATTGAATAAATCACATTACATATTACTATATTCTGTCAATTAGCATTGACTGGCAGCGAAACAGTACAATTGAGAGTTGGAACGAGAGCAGGCCACTGTGAGTGTGCGCCACTTACTGGCTTGGAGTAGCTATCACGTTTCAGAGAGAGATGCTAATAATTGTGCTACCTATCAGTGAAATGTCAGATCTGGGTAATACAACTCTGACATCCTGTATCTTCAAAGGAACAAGTTAAGGTTTTGCAGGACACTAAAATGTACTTCAAAGCAGCGAAGATTGGGGAAAGTCAGTCTACTAAGGAAATATATGCAAATATATAGTCATGCACACAATTTTCTACAACAGAATGCTTTATACTAAACAAACACATGTAATTCTATGTTGTATTTTCCAAACTCACTCACTGTAAAAGAAATCTGCACATAAAGAGGGATGTAGCTTAACACTGAGTCTGTGGAAAGGGAGGTCCAGGCCTCTGCTGAAGCTGAAGCAGTCCTGGATAAGCTAAAGATGACTGGACTGAGCAATATAAGACTTTCTGCATGATCGGCTGGGTGCACTAATATATTGACTTGTGTCATATGTCTGTCTGTTTGTGCAGTGAGGTCAGGCTCTCTCTCACACACCTGTGAACTCCTGCAGGACCAATCTGATGTTATGGTTCTCCCCATCTTTGACTCTGGGTTTTTAGTTTTCTGTTTTGTTCTTTGGTTTATTTTCCATTATACTGAAGCAGTCTTTAGCTTCTCTCTGTTGCTCCCTTGTACTTGTTACCTTTCCCCTTGGATTCCTTCTCATCAGTTCCACTCACACCTGCTCCTTATTCAGCTCATTAGTCCATCCTTTGTTCTTTCCCGCTTAAATACTCCACCTCTGCAGTCACTCAGTGCTGGTTCCTTGTTGTTGTTGGTTGTTATTTACTCATCTCTGGCTCCCCATGTAAGTTTTTCCCTGAAGGTTTTTGGTTCTTTATATTTTGTAATTTTTGCATTTTAGATGTCTGACTCATTTACCCAATTAAATCAATCAGAACTCATCTCTGCTTTACTCATCTTTGCATTTGGATCCTCAAGCAACATCACCACCCATTCTTGACATTTGACCTGAGGCCTTTTAGGGAGCTTTGCCTGTACAAGGTCAATAATGGGAGCCTGGACAACAATCCATGTTAGCCTGAAGGATTACATGGTTGGCATTCTACCACCTAAGTATAATCTCAAGGATTAAAGGACTAATGTTTCTGCAGGACCTTGAAAAATGAATCCCTGCTTCGTTCATCTTCAGTAGAATTGATAATTGCAGTGGTGAGTTCAAAGGTCTGCCTAAAACGTGAATCAGACAGCTGCAGTTGATCCAGAATCCTGCTGCCTTCGTCCTCACTAGAAAAAAGAAAGTGGAGAAAATCAGCCGAATTTTACAGTCCTTCCCCTGGCTTCAGGGAATCTCGGGGATAAGACTTAAAAATACTTCTGTTGGTCTACAATTAACTGAATGTCTTAGCGCTAAAATGCATTACAGACTTGCTATGCCTCTGAGGTCTTCTGGTTAAAGGAAAAGTCCGATCATATTCAGAATTCAAACTTATGAAAGTACTTTTAAATATGAAATTATTACATACTGTTCAATAAATAAGTGTTTTTACTGGAGACATCCATGTTTGTCAAAGAACATTACTACCACCTACCAGTTTGTGACGATCCGCGGTGCAGTATGGGCTGTTGAGCAAGTCCCAGTGTTGTATCTGGTGTTTGTCACAACGCGCCATTATCCAAATCATCTTGAAAACATTCTTCTTCCAAATGTTGGCTACATATTACTTGTTTTTCCTCTGGCCAGAAGTTTGATGGCAAATCCTCCCTCTTCAAGTTGGCGATCCAACGACCGTCCCGTCCGTGGAGGATCAGGAATCAGAAAGGTGGAACAACTCTTTTTTCCACTTTTACCCGATGTATTCCAGCATCCAGCTGCCATGCACGTGGGCATTGTCAGTTTAACTATAGCTCTGGTGAATTTCAATGGTGAAGTCCTCTACAAATCTTCAATAATTGTTGCTGATTGCAGATGTGTCTAGTAGTTCCCATTGATTTTGCTTGTAAAGCGGGGATAATGGCACTAGGCTTACCGCACCGTGACGTCACTGCTGGAAGATGTGCAGGAGGGAGGGGTTACTATATTTGGGCAAAAATGGCCGCTCCCAGACTCAGTGATCGCGACAAAATCGCTTTTGTAATAATTAACACGCAAAATGCATTAAATCACTGCAAAACATATTAGTTTTAAGTATAGATAATGACCCATTGATTTTTCCCTGCTTTCTGTGACTTTTTCTTTTTAAATCTTAATTAAACCAGTCCTGCATGGGAGAAGCAGCTTTTGCCCTTATGCTCCACTAATCTGCAATAAACTCCTACAAAACTGTCAAATTGCTGAAACCCTCAGCAGCTTTGATTCAAGACTGAAAATTGTACAGTATTTAGAGTGGCCTCATTTTGTTGTTTTCTAGCAACTACAAAAGAATACTTCAAAACAATTTTAGATAAGAAAGGGAAGGTTGGATAAAGGTCAATAATTGACCAAATCATCTGGGTTAAAGGGGAACACCGATCTTTTTTTTACATTTTCCCCTTGATTTTTATGTTATTACATCATGTTCTTACTCAGCCATATTAGTTTTTTGTCATTTGGAGCTGTTCTGAAGATGTTCGGTTTTGTTATATTTCACGTGTCTATGGGGAAACAATTTGAAAGGCATTAAAACTAAACTGTTGATAATTTATTCTTTATGGTACGCCAGCATTCATAACATGTGGGACCACTGTCCCCCAGACATCCGCGATTATATTTCTTATATTTATGTTTTTTAAAACAAAGCTGCCAGCTTTGTATGATTATCATACCGTTCTTTCATCCTGTCCGCTGAACTGCTGCTAGTTTTACTCACATGCCTGGAAAATGGTCTTGTGCTGCTACCACAGATGATGTCACGCTTCTCCAAATGGAATTGATTGAAGTTGCCTGTCACAACTCCAGTCCGGAGCTGATGATGTCATACACACTCTCGGCTTTGTTTTAAAAAAATATAAATATAAAAATAGGATGTCTGGGGACAGTGATTTGCCTACATGTCATGAATGCTAGCGTACCATAAGGAGATAATAACTTATAAACAGTTTAATATGTGCCTTCAAGTCGTTGATTTGCCCAAGGAAGACGCGTACTATTTGATATAACCTGTAACGGAATATCTTCTTCAGAGCGGCTCCAAATGACACTAAAAACTAATATGGGTGAGTGTAGAACATGATGGGAATAATATATAAAATCAAGGACCCAATGTAAAAAAAACAACAGTGTTCCCCTTTAAGCGGCTGTTTCTTAAGTAAAGTTTTAATTATAACAATCTTAAAAGCCTTTGATACATTTCACTGTAACATGGAGAGATCAAAGGGAATACCTCCTTAAATAACCTGGTTGGGAACTGGATCTAACATCCAAGTTGTCGGCTTAGATAAAGACAATAGTTTTGCTAACTCTGAAAGTTCAACTGGTTCAAAGCAGTCTAAACGTGGTTCAGATTATATGGCTACCTCAGATGCTGCCTCACCTTCCAGAGATAAACCAATCATAGTTGGAATCTTATTTTTATTATAATAAAAGCAGCTTTAAATTAAGATTATAACCTTTTACAGTATTTAGAGTGATTTCATTTTGTTATGAATCCTTTTATATATTTTTTCTATAATACCCATTTCGAACATTAATTTGTATTTATTTATTTGTTCATTAATTTGCTGATTACCTTTATACCACTTCTTGGTACTCTTCCTTTCTTTTTCTTTTTTATGTGCAGGACTTTGAATTCTTCTGCTCCTGAATTGCGCTTTATACATAACTTGCCTTGCCTTTCCCAGACACAACCTACATGCCATAGTTTTATCAGGTGTTGTTGTGCTTAAATACAGGACTTTATTAAAGCAGGGCCACTTCTATAGAAGTGCTCTCAGTGTTAGACGTTTGGAAATATGTAAATCAGAGCAGCTTTATTGGGAGTTCGGCGATAAGAAATGAATGTTTGGATGAGTGCAGAGAACAGGAAAGAAGCAAATATTTTAACTACGCTGGCAAAGGAAAGACTGTGAATAATACATGTTGATGTAATTGTTTGTTAATTAATGAGTAATGCCTTTACACCCTTCTTTCTGACTCTGCACGTCACTGTTATGATTGAAAATATTTTGATTTTTTTTATAATTTTAGCAAAGTCTTACAAAAAAAGTGAGATTGAGACAAGAATTGTTTCAAACATGTAAGCAATATAGTATTGAACTTTACTGGGGAAGATGCTAACTCTGAGCAGAATTGGTTACAGTACACACCAGACACCACTGCAGCGCTTCGTCACAGCAGGGATGAAAACAAAAGTCTTATTTTGAGCACTAAGAACCAACTTCCTTCTGGAAGAGCTTGTTCCACCGCATTGTGCACGCTCCCTGTCACAAGGTACTGGAAAACGTAACGGAAATGAGCTTTTGATCAAAATGCGTCACACCTGTGATTTTTTTTTTCTGGGTATGACACTTCAAACTGTTTGACAAGAAAAAGATCTGTTAGCCAGCCAGCAATGAAGAGCAGTGAGCATGACAGCTTTACAACCTTCAAAATGTAAATGAAGCCGGAGGTTCGTCTGTCTGCAGGATTTCATGTGATGTAGTTTAGCTGGAGTACTGAAGGGCTGCATAAAGATAAGGTCAGGGGGATGCAACCGTCTTCATGAAAACAGACTCAGTAATGAATGTTGAGTTCAAAATGTGCAGAATCCTGGCAGTATTTAGGTTTTTTTTCTCTATTCAGACACTTTAAAAGTTTTATTAACTCACTGTCTCTGTTTTAATCTTCTGCAGCAGGAAAGCACTGAAACACCAAACGAAAACTGATTCTCTTGATCCTTCTTTTCAAAACTTCATATTTCTGCTAAGGTATAAACACAATTAGTTTACACATCACACCTACATCATAAATATTAATTTAAAGGTAAATGGAACTTGAAATCATATGCAGGTGTTTGCACATCATGTTGCGTTGTGTTTTTTTTTTTTCATTTACGCAAAATAGAAGAAAGCATTTCCAAAGATTAAGCTTGAGCGCAAATAGGACTTCTAAATGAATAATTACACTAAGGATGGTTTAGTTATGGACTGACCTAAAAACAGCAAAGTTGATTCTCAGAAGGAGCCATCACGTGTCATGTGGTGTAAAGCTCTTTGGTCAGGTCTCCTGACTTGAAAAAGGGGCTATATAAGTACAGTCCATTTACCATTTATCACAAAGTATGATGGGTTTGATTCTGTTATCTTTTACTTTGTTCCACGCTTTCCTAGTTTTTTTGGTTTAATTCCTATTTTGTTGTAGTTTCTAGATTTAGGTTAGTTCTCGGTTTTTTTATGTTGTTTTCCTCTGTTGCTTTCTTTTGTGTGTGTGTTCCTTCCCCTTGGCCTCTCGTTGTCTCCTCTCACACCTGCTCCTTATCAGCTCGGGTTAGCCCTGCCTTTGTCTCAGTCAGCTGCATATACTCTGCAGTCACTCCTGGTTGGTTCCTTGTTGTTGCTGGTCCTGTCGTCGCTGTTGTCCTCTCACCTCGTCTCTCCCTGGTTTCTTGTGCACGTTTTCCATTGATGTCTCCGTGGTTCTGGTCTTTGTTACATTTTAGTTGGATTTTTGCATTTTGCCTCTGTTATCAGTGTCTACATTAAACTACAAGATATCACCTCAGCCTCTCTGCCTCTGCATTTGGGTCCACAAACATCAACCAAAACCTAACACAAAGTCTGTGGAATAAGCTGGAAAGGTGTTTGTGTTCTAGAAAGCTTCCAAACCAGGACAAGCTTCTAGTTCAGATAGCCCTATATTCCTCCATACTTGTGAAGGAAAACCAAAAACATTAGGTTAGTTATGCTAAAAAATGCTGAGGATATTTGTCTTATAATGAAACAAGTTAGGAAAAATAATGAATATTGTTAATCATAACTGGTGTTTGACATGAATGTTTGTTTCTATAAAAATGTGAAAGGGAAGGGTATTTCAAAGTTGATTTTGGGCAATCATGTAAACAGATTTTAAGCCTACTAAAGTGTTGCTAAACGTGAAAAAACTAACTGAATACAAAGTGTGTCAAAATGCTGTTGGGTGGGTCACTAATATGTAACCAAACCGAATCAATTTAATATTAATAACTGATTCCTGACTGTCTCAGTTTAGTTAAAATCAGCCCCAGCAGATCAGGGTAGAACTTCCCTATTCTGAGACTCTCGCAACAGAGGCTCTTACTCCAAGCTAATGCTAACGTTAGCCTACAATACCTCCAAACTAATGGCTAAAGCTAGCTAAAGCTAACGGACGAAGTGAGCAGGTGTTCTGTCAGATCAGCATACCATGTCAGACCAGCATACCAATAGTCAAAACGCATGCTTAAGACATCAGATTTGCATTTATCTCTTTAGTTTTGTATAAAAAAAACTTTAAACTACCTCAATGGGCGTGTATCGCTTTAGCTAGTACAAACAATAACAATTTAAGGTCAGATTGACATATGCTTCAAAAAACACCAAAATGTAAGTAGTTAAATAGTTATTTTTTGTACATGACTAAAAAGGATACACACCCGTTGAGGTAGTTTAAAGTGTATTTTTCGTACAAAACAGAAGGGATAAACTAAAGGGATAAACGGGTATTGACTATGGGTATGCTGGTCTCACTGGGTATGCTCATCTGATAGAAAACCGGGCTAACCAAATCAGGCTGTGATTCACCGTGCTGAAAGCCAGGAATGGTTGTCCGTACCCAATCCATCCCGGTAGCACTATCCGAACCATCAGCTCTTTTGCGCAACCAGATATACATCCATGTCGCCCTCGATTTTATTTTGTAAAACAGACCCAAATTTTTCCCTCCCCAATAAATAGTAAGGGTACCTAAATATAATGTGTTAAAGGTTAACAGTGATGGGAGTAACGGCGTTGAAAGTAACTGCGTTACTAACCCCATTACCTTTTTTCAGTAACGAGTAATCTAATTATTTTGGCTGTAACTATAATGCAGTTACCATTGCTGACACCTCGCTTTCTGCGCTGTTACTCAGGTCGCGACAATTAACCTTTTTTTGCCATGATAGGACTTTCGCGCGCCTGGTCATGAGAGAGGGGAGTGATGAGATTGGCTTATGTATACGGAGATTACGCCTGTCAGTTGGGTAGGTGGGTGTTTCCGCTGACGGGTGTTACGTACAGCACACACACAGAGAGATGGAGAGTGAGGAGGACTCAGCAGCAAAACAGCGCTTTCCAGATGGAAATACCGCGTATTACCGGTATCGCCCAGGCCAAGTCGCTTTCCAATATCAGATACGATTTCCTTCCTGCATCTCAAGACAGCGCAGGCGCATGCTCGCCAGTTAGGCGCCAGGATGGATCGCTTAAAAGTGCTCTTCGGGCCATGGGAAACCATAGAGAGCTATGTAGAAACAATCAAATGTTAGCAGTACCTATAAGGATCAACAGAAATCGATGGATGGATGGATGGATGGATGGATGATGGATGGATGGATGGATGGCCGGATGGAGGATGATGATGGATGGATGGATTGGATGGATACGGATGGATGGATACTTTGATGGATGGATGGATGGATGGATGGATCTATACCAACCCAAACATTAGACATTCCCAGTTATCAATTTCATACACTCACCAGATTTGAACTGCGTTGTTAAAAAACTTCACACCCATGAGTAAAGGTAATGCAGCCTGATGATATTTACACCTGATCACATGGGAAACGCTATCTGACAGGGTTTATAGGCCCGTAAAGGATAGCCTAATCCGCCTTTTGATGTCATTTTTTTACATTGAGTTGCACAAATCCAAAACCTCTGCAGGTACTTTCCTTTTTGTCGTCCGTCCGCTTCTATTCAGCTGGCTTTTGAAACACACACGCGCAGTAGAAGGTGGGGGGCCGGATGAAGTGGTTATGGGCGGCGAGCAAACGCAAAGTAATGCAATAGTTACTTTTATTGGTAACTAGTTATTTTTATTGTGGAGTAACTCAGTTAGTAACTCAGTTACTTTTTGGGAGAAGTAACTAGTAACTATAACTAATTACTTTTTCAAAGTAACGCGCCCAACACTGGATGGTTAATAATGTATTTCCTGGGAAAATAAATGCCTTTAAAACCCTTTTCTATTTCCCTAACATAACTCGCTCTCTGCCCAATCTGTACCGAAATGGGATCCTGGCGCTTACTCTTGATCACATTTTTCTCGCTCTGATATAAACATAAAACTAGTCTTTGAAAGTTTATGTTTTCCTTTCGTTTTAACATTATGATATATAGTGCATAAGCTAAAGAAAAAAAAAAACAACTAAAATTCAGATAAACATGGTTTAATCATATTTTTGCCGGACTGCTCTGAGCATGTCCCATGATGAGAAGCTGTTTAACAGAGAAAATGTAAAAAGTATCAAAATTGTCTCACAAAAGTCATAAAACATTTAGTAAAGATGTGTATTAGCATTCTTTAGTGAGTTAAGGATAGAAATAAGTAATTTTCGTGCCATAATTACATCATTTATGGAAACCCGGATGTATATCTGGTTGCACCTGCACAAATGAGTCGATGGTACGGATCATGCTTCCGGGACGGAGCAGGTAGTGACAGTGGGTAGTGCAAGTGTTTCCCCCACTCCCCACTGTGCCAATGAAGCCCTGATCGGTTCAAGCTCTTAGGCTGTGTTGTGACCTGAGCAAATAGAGTTCTTGTTCATGCAGTTCCCAAATCAATTAAATTCAGTTTATTTCTATAGCGCAAATTCACAACACAAGTCATCTCAAGACACTTTTACAGTTCAACAGATCATCCAGTCAAATTGATTCAAAGTTTTCTATCTAAAGAAAACCAGTTGATTGCATCGACTCATTGACTCAAATACAATCCCTCACACCAACTAACCAGTCACAGTCAGAGATACAGGACTACACTGGAAAAACAGGCCGATCTCCAGCATCTATAAACAAAGGTCTCTCCAGGATGGTGTCACAGGCAAACAGGAACAGACGAGGCAAAGCTACTAAAACAAAAAGCAGAGAGAGCAGAACGTTAGAGATTAAACTAACAGATTCTGCAGAATAGGAGAGTAGAGGCAGAATGAAGCAGAATCAGAGCAAGAGGGGCACTGTTTCACCTACTCACATAAAATACTAAAAGCCATTTTTGTTATTAACAGATTTAATCTAGGAGTTTACATGTTTCACAAGAACAGATACTTTTAATTTAAAAAAGTCCCCACAAATTCCCATTCTATATATATATATATATATATATATATATATATATATATATATATATATATATATATATATATATATAAAGGAGAAGAAAATTTATCTAAAGCTCTGGCAATGATCACTGTGACCAAAGCAGCTCATTTTAAACTGTAAAACCAAAACTGCTGCTGCCTAACCAAACTTTTGAATACAGCTACAGATTCTAGTGATTTTATTTCACTTGAAAGAATTGTTGTTCCCATCACCACCTCAGCACCAAGTGAAAGTCAACCAGTAACATTGTTTTATATTAATAAATGTCATCTGGATGTCAGTGGAAGTTTATAACGTACATCTAAACAACAAGTATGCTCTGCTGATCCTCATGTATAATAACAGGCCGACATGTTCCATATTCAGTGAGCAGCAATAATTGCATTACCAATCTGCTCATTAGCCGGCTTACAGCCTTCACTCAACCTCTCTCGCTTTTTAAGTGTAAAGTTGTATTTAAATAGGAGGTAAAACTGCAGACAGTGTTAGTCTCTCCACTACTGTTGAATGCTGACTGCTCTGTGGCTGCTTTTCAGTGCAGGAATGATAGAGGCTGTAATCTATCACAGTGAATACGAACCATTCTCCCCCAGCGGAGTAGAGAAGGTGAACTATCTCCCCCCAAAGGAAGCTTTTCCAAAGACTCTAATATGGATGAAAACATCCATCTTTTTCATCTTGCATGTGGTTATGAAGAATATTGATTTTGTTCTACTGATCAGTCAAACTGGGTGTCCTCTGTGGAACAAGTTGTTTGGCCCGATGGAAGAAAATTACTGCTGAAACTTTTGGGATTATAAAAAGGTTTAAATAAAGAGCTATATGATGATTAATTTTCACATTTAAAAAAAATGACTATGCTTTTATCTTTTGCATTCATCTAGGCCAGACATAATGCTATAGAACAAAATCATGAAGCCAGATTAGTTCCTCCGCCTTTAATGACTGTGGTTCCTCTGAAGTTGAGCAGGCAGCTAAATTGCTTTAAGTTCTGGCAGCTTTAAGCAGCAAGAAAACCCGAGAAGCGTGAGCTCTGGCTGAGCCCTGGTCCGAGACGGAGAGTGGAAGGGGATTCGTGGAGCTCATTAGAAACTGTTCCTCATCTCGAACAAAAGCAGAGGACTAAAATATACAGCAATAGATTTCTACACAGGCTCGGTCAGCCTCTTTTAACGAGTAATTGCTTCCAATGAGTGCTCAATAAAAAAAGGTGGCCCAGAAAATAAGAGCCACGGCTTTTCCTTTAATAAACGACACTCTGTTAATTATTGGATTTTCAGGTTGATTTTTGTTACGGCTGCACTAACAATTCTTCTGAACACATAAACTTCCAACACATTCGCTGATAAACCCAGCAGAGTGAGCGCGCTGCAGTAAATGTCAGAGGAGGACATCTAGAATTACAAGCTCATTAGAGCCTCCGCATTGATCATCCTCCGCCTGGAGAGAGACTCAAACAAGACTTTAATGCACATCTTTTGCTGAATAAAGTTTGCAGACTCATTTCTCTGCTCTGAAAATACTCTATTGATGGCAGAGCCAGGTGAACCTCCAATATGTTTTGTTTGATACAGCCACAGCATATGGAGTGAATTTTGTTCCATTAAAATTGCAAGCAACTTTTCATGTGTTAACTTTAGCTAACAACTATTATCTGCTTACTTTCTTCATATTGGTTTCCAAAGAATAAGAGCTTGTTTAACTCATGACATTCTTACATTTTTCCTTCTCACCTCCCCTCCTCTGCCTGAGCAAAGAGAGCGCTCAGTGCCAGGCAGATTAAAACCCTGAAAATGTCCCTGAGTGGCACTCGGTATAACCATACAAGACTTTCCTTCAATTCAATCAAGAGCTACTGAATGATTCATGATCTCCTTACATGATTGATAAAGTGACAGCCATTCATGTAGGTTTCCGCCGGGAGTCAGACTGAAGCTTGAAAAGGTTCTTCACACCTGATGAAGAACTCTGCATCTTCCAACCTTTAACCAAAACAATCACAATAAATCAAAAATAATTTAACACAGTTAATGAGCATATTTAAGATATTCAGCTCTTTTTTTATCCAACAAATTTTTATTGAAAGTTTCAAGACAATTCTCCTCTTTGTTACTGCTTGTTTTCAAGTAGTTACTTTCATTGAAAGCCTTACCACCTACTATGTACAGTACCAAGCAGTTATCTCCTTAATCCTTAATCCTTAAGAAGAAGAAGAAGAAGAAGTTTTTAATATTCTTTTTTTGTTTCTGCATTTTTATTTTATTTTATTTGTTTTTTTTATTTTTTCCTACTTGCTTTGATTCTGTTTTATCTTCCTGTATTTTAATCATGTAAAGCACTTTGCATTGTCTTTGTACTGAATTGTGCTATACAAATAAATTTGCCTTGCCTTGCCAAGAAAGACAGAAACCCCTAGAGTTCAGTTTGTTTTGTCCAATTTCTTTACTAAATACAGATGTTAAAATCCTGGCTAAGATTTTAACTACTTTAAGATTTGGCAAAATACTGGGCTACAAGGTAAGTTTTCAGAAAAGTGAAGGGATGCTTGTTGGGGAGGGGGCAGGTCAAGTATGCCTGGATTGATTTCATTTTTAAGATAAATTTAGTCTAGGACAAACAGCTCCTCTTTGGACTAATTAGTCCATTAGGAGTGTTTTGTTCCAGATGTTCACAGATACACACCAAAACTAAGCTGCAAGTATAGATATACACCATCCTGGATATTATTGTTTAATCACCATATATTTTCCTTCCACATATTTGGATATCTAAGGGACATCTGCTCCACTTGCAGCTTTTTTGATGTTTACTTTGGTTTTCTGTGGTTGTTTTTTGTTCTCTGTCTTCTCATCCCTCTCATCTCCTACAGGTTAGGAAGCAGACTTCTAGGATTGACTTTATATCTTCTGCGTTGTCTGTTTTTGCTGTCTTTGTTTTATTTTCTCTCTTTTCATAAACTCTTTCCTGTCTCTATCGTTTCTACCATCTCTCTCCCCTTACTTCTTATCCTGTCTTTCTTTCTCACCTCCCTTTATATATGATTTCCCTCACTAAATAATTTTCAATAAAGTTTCATACTGTATACAAGAACCAAGAAGAACCCTTTGGCAACAGCCATGAATGTCTGCATCCATCTGGCTCTGGGACATTGATTCCTGGAGCTGTATTGGAAGAACAGAACAAAAATAAATTAGTCCAAAGAAATGTAAGTATATGTAAGTATTTTGGGGTGTGGGTTATACAGAAAGATTGATACTTAACTAATTATCAGCCTCTGCTATCTAATGTGAAACAATGTATTGAACGATGGGACCTCCTGAATCTTTTGAAGGGGGCAGAATCATCGCTTTAAAGTATCAAGATCAGTGTTTTACCAACATTTGTATGTTTTTCAGTCTACCAGTGTTTCTTACCAAAATCCTTCTTTCAAAACCTAATAACAGAAGTTATAGTCTTTGGATCAGAGTCCTTGAAAAAGAAGTTGATTATTCAGTCACTTCATTTGGATGAGATTAAACTGATTTCAGATAATAGTTTGTAAGTTAAAAATCTTGGTGTTGTTTTTTGATCAGGACCTGTCATTTAAATCCCATATCAAAGAGCTTTCATCTGCACAATATTTCAAAAAATTATGCTTAAAAATTTCTTTATAATATATAGTGATACTTGTTGGGTTTTTAATCCAGAGAAATGTGAGTTTAAAAGATCAAAAGGAAAAATGATCAACACAGAGACAGGATTTTGTGACGCCAGTGTGTGCCGGGTGGAGAGAAGATCCTGGCTTGGAAAAGCCATCACCTTCTCCCCCTAGATCCCTTCATGGCAAAGCCTTTTATTAACAGTTTACAACATCAAACAGGCGGGCCTAAAACAGAAGAGCCAGTAATCATTGTCTGGGAGGATGCAGGTAACAAGATAGTGTGATTTGACCAACTGGCTGGATGGAAGTCACACATCCGCGGTGATTCTGCCTCATGACCTACAGGAGGTCATAAAAGTTTATGACCCTTCTGGTTGAAACACAGGATAGTTATCACTCTAACAATACTGCTATAGGCTAAGACTTCTGGAGGAGATTCTGCTTCATTCTATCTCTATTCTCCCTGTTCTGCAGAATTCGTTAGTTCAATCTCTAACGCTCTGCTCTCTCTGCTTTTTCTCATAGTAGTCTGGTCTGTTCCTGTTTGGCTGTGACTCCATCCTGGAGAGAAATACCAGCTGGGCTGCTGCCATCAATGCCTTTGTTTATAGATGCTGGAGATCGGCATGTTTTTCATTGTAGTCCTGATAGTTTGCCTGCCTGGCTGTGTGTTCCTGGGACGGGGCCGCCTCTGGAGCTGGTTAACGGTTGTCTTTTTGTATCTCTGCTTCCTTTTCTATCTCTGCTTCTGTCTCCTTGAACCCCAGTCAGCCTCAACAGATGACCACTCATACTGAGCCTGGCTCTGCTGAGTTTTCTTCCTGTTAAAGGGGAGTTTTTCTCCTCTCCACTGTCACTACAAGTATGCTTAGTGTGAGGGATTGCATTCGGAGTTAATGCAATCAACTGGTTTCCCTTAGATAGAAAACTTTGAATCCAATCTGACTGTATGATCACAATTGAACTGTACACAAGTGCCTTGCAGATGACATGTGTTATGCTCAACTGATCTAAGGTAAACACTCAGAAAACTCTAAAAGTGCTGAAACACTTTTAATATATAAAAAAAAAAAAATAAGAACAAAACTCATGCATGTAGTTTTGCCAAAGGGACATGTCCCTACAAAAATTTTGGATCGACTAACTGTCCCTTATGTGACCTTCTAGTAATAACATTAATTACATTTATAAATGACATTACTTTGCTGCTGTAGTCACTTTTCCCCTCCTGCCGCTCCACTGCCTGATGGCTGCTGCTGCTGCCTTTCCCATCCTTTTATCAGCAGCAAACATGACTGTTCTGTGTGACTGTTCAACTCCACTCTGAGAGTAGAGTTATGTAAATGATCTTCAAAATATTTAGATAAAATAAACTATACTTAATACAGTACTTACAGCCAACTTTGAATTTGTGGAATACAAGTTAGGTTCAAGTAAAGTTTTATGTTTTGGGTGCCGTTATCTACCCTTCAAATGTATGACGGAAGAAATGTGTTTGGAGTTTTAAATTACATTACATAAAACGAGCTACACAGAGTCCCTACAGCCCCAAAATATTAAAGTTAATATTTTAACTGCTGTCAGTGTCAGTTACACTTCCAGTTCCAGGGCAGATGCAAATACAATTAATATATTTAAAACCCTCCAACACTTTGAATGTTATTTTGTGTTTTCTGGTATACTGAGAATATGAAAAAAGAAAAAAAAAGAGAAGTTGGGGTGGGTTTAAATCTGTGCATTTCAATATCTTTAAATGAAACTACAGAATATGTGGTTAAATAGGCATGTATTCACTGTCTGTCTCTGTTGCTGCTAAATTCAAACAAACATTTTGAAAGAAAAAAATACACTGGAAAAAATCGAAATCTAAATAAGTCATTTTTTCTTCAAATAATTGCATTTGTTCTTAGATTGAGGAGGTAAAAGAGACATTTGGAACAAGGTAATTTACACTTAAAATAGGAAAATGCAATTGCCTTGTCTAATTTCAAGTGCATTTTTACTAATTATCTTATTCTAAGAGTAAAAATACTCATTCCATTGGCAAACTATCACAATTACATACTGAAATTAATGGTAAATACACTTAGTTTAAGATATTTTTATTTATTTATAGATCGTTTTTCCAGTGTAGTATACTTTCAACATCCATCATGCTTTAAACTTTGACAAACAGCATCTAGTGTGTAGTGCTAATATTTTTATATAAATATAGAAAGACATTCTGCTTTTCCAAATGAGATAATCGATAAAACATCAAACCATGTGTTTTGCGTAGAAATAATGATGTCAGATCAAACCTACGCCCTTTACACTAAGCCTATTTGCTTAGTGACCTTTGACTGCACTATCTAAACATTATTTGTTGAAGTTTGTAGTTCAGTTTCTTGATTAATTGTTATTTATTTTACTATTCATTTTTATAATAATTTTATCACTTCAACTATTCATTTTTATCATTATTCAATAACCTTTGCTTCACCAAAATTCACATTTTCTGTGTTTTTATGTACAGCACTTTTGAACTGACTTGGTACTGAAATGTGATATATAAATAAATTTGCCTTTCCTTAAAAAATATGTTGAGACTGATTATTTTCTACCCAAACCGGAGAGGAAAATAAACCATATTATTCAGGAGAAAAATCTAGGGCTGTTTCCACTTCCACTAAATATGTAAAAATCATATAAAGGACATGAAGACGTAACAGTTGGAATCCTTAATGTTCAGCCTTTAATTTAGTGAAGATATAAATATATAAAAATGAGTGCTGTTTCATGTAATTCTATAAAATATAAGTAATTCTCCTGAGATGTGTTATGTTAAAGCAGGAATATGCAGATCCCCCCTCCCTTTACCCCATTTTATTTTTGTGCTTAATAAGCACAGACCTGAATCCCATTGCACAGAAATGAACCTTATTAGCAGCCTTTTACTGGCTAAATGCTTTAACCAGAAGAATGCAGCTGAGTGTGGTGTCAGAGCTGCGCTGCATGTGGAGAACAATGGAGGAGGACTGGTAATAACGTTGCTGAACTGACAGTGGGCCAGTTGCAATCAAACGTAATGGAAAAAGCCTGTGGATCGATACAAGTCAGTGATCGCAGACACACAAAGGTTGTTTAGTAACACGCAGCACTAATTGAAATCAATGGCTAATCTGATGACAGTTCTTAACCTTTCCACCTGCGAAGATTCATAAACAAGAGAGAATCACAGCAGAGCAGCAGGCTGACTGCTGCCGCCCAAACATTACTGTCTCACACAACAGCCTCATTTTTTTTCTGCTGATATACACTTTCAAAGATGCAGAACTAAGATGTTCAATGAGGTTACGTTGTCCTGGATCAATAGAGGAGGACTAACACTTTGGTTTAATGGCCGATTCTGCCACTGTGCTGCGGAGCATCAATAGAACCATACAGGTAAATAAAATATGCATGCAGAGGAGTAAGTTCAAACAGGACCAGGAAGATCGTTAAGCTCTTAATTGATTCACGCATGGAGAAAATAAAGATGTCAAATAATGCCATAAAATCTACGCCTTATTTATTCAGATATACATGGGTTGATGGGGTCTCAATCAAACTAAATTGAACCCAATTTGCATTCAATTACATGTAATGCCCTTAAAAGTGGTGGTTAATTGACGGAGAAGCCGTAGTCCATTATTTGTGGTAGGTAGACACAGACCGCTGTGACAGAAAGGAAGATTGGACTTAAGGCGGACATTTTAATCACCAGATGTCAATAAGCTATCAGGTAGCAGGTCGCTTCTGCAAATGGCGAGTTGTCAGGATGAATCATAAGGAAACAGATGAAGCTGATTGGTCATGAAGCGCTCTGTCACATCCAATTGCGAGAACTTTTTCTGGCTGGTCTCTCAGACTTCAGGGTTCATCTGATTTTTTCCAAAAATCTTCTCCAAACTGAGGTTATTTCGCTCGTCAGCAGATATTCATACCAAGCCCAGGATGAGAGCCTCTCTTCTTTAAGTGAGCACACTAAATCTGTTCCAGGGAAACCAATCTCATAAATCAGTGCTGTGAAACAATATCTTCCAGTGAGTGTGCAGCTTCATAAGTTGCCCTCCAATTTCGTGTTATTTTTCGACTAAGGGAGTCTGTCTTCTAAATTAAGTGACTTATTTCTAGTGTGGCTCACTCTGATCAAATAAAATGTTCTGGGTGTTTATGGGAGATCGACTTTATGCTCAAAACTTTGAGATTTTTTGAAAATAAGATGATAATTTCCACTTCAGAAAAAACAGTCTGACATGGTTTTTATCCAGTGAAAAGAAGTGTCAAACATGCCTTAACCTGTTAACTGATCAAACCAAAATCACCAAAAAAAACAACAATTTAAATAAGCTGCTGTTCTTTAACCCTTTGGAGGATCTAGCCTGCTAAAGTGTGGTAATGGCACGCAGTAGCCTACTATTGTGGCCACATTTGGTGGGGCAAAATGTGTCTTACAATTCCTGTACTACTTAAAGCTCATGGGATCAGGCTTCAACATAGAGAAAGTCTAGATGCAAGCATGCAGACCCTAAAAAATGAGAAAATCTAGGAGAAGCACATAGTACCACTTCTAGCTTTTTGGCTAATGCATGACTTTGGGACACATGCAGAGATGGCAAAAGTACTCACTTTCTTTCCGTATTCTGAGTAAAAGTACAGATACTTGTGTTAAAAAATTACTCTGGTAAAAGTGGAAGTACTGATTAAACTTCTTTTATCTGGTAAAAGTAACAAAGTACAGGCTTGTGTAAATTCTACTTAACGTGATAAAAGTAAAAGTAGAAACCACGCTTTTTTCATGCCGCTGCTCACATTTTAAATGGATGTCTGAAGCCAATAGGACTAGATCTCCATTGTGTTCATTTTCAATCATCTCGGCCGGGCCCATACTACTATGCGTAACGACAACGCCACAATTGTTGCAAATGATTTGCCGCGTAATGAATACCGCCGAATCTGTCGATCTTCATCTTGTAGTGGAAAGGCCAAACGCAACGTAGATTCCCATCCACTAGATTGAATTTGGTATGGATGACATGAAAAATAATAACGGTAACTCCATTGAAATGATTCAAAACTAAAAGTAACGAGCCAATTTTTAAAATGTAAGTGAGTAGAAAGTACAGATATTTGTATAAAAATGAAAAGGAGTAGAATTAAAAAGTCGCCATAAAAAATAAGTAGTAAACTAAAAAGTAAAAATATGAGAAAAATCTACTTGAGTACAGTAACAAAGTATTTGTACTTCGTACTTCTCATCTCTGGACACATGTGATTCCTTCTGTCAGTATTCAGAGTTTAGACGTACAGTAATACAAATAAAGCATCATTGCCAAAACGAAAAATAATTTTTCTAACTATAAACTGCTGCCCTCTGGGAAGAGGCATCACACCATTTGATTCATGTCCAGCAGATTCTGCAACAGTTTCTTCTCCACTCACATCAGACTGCTGAACTGTTGGAAAAAAAAAAAACAAGCTGTAAATTACGTCAGAAACTCTGCATCACACTGATAACACAAAACCAAAACCACTGCATATTTGCACCATACATATTCATGCTCTGAACTTCCACACCAATGTTTTCACAATGTTTTTATGTTCACAAGTCTCTAAAATCAAAAATTTGTAGACATGCAGTCATAATGATCAATGATCAATAATGAATATGACTGGCGACCTGTCCAGGGTGTACTCCGCCTCTCCCCCATAGACTGCGGGAGAAAGGCTCTGGCTAAACTGCGACCCTAACAGGAATAAGCAGGAAAAATGGGTGGATGAAGAGAAGAGCTGCTGAAGAATTAAAATAATCACACATTGGTGTTTATTTATTACAATTTACCAAAGGCTGTAGTCTTTTCACAATTTACAGCTGACTTGTTTTGTTACATTAACATAATGTTATGTAATTAACATGCTGACACTTCCATTTTGTTTTGAAGTTACTCAAACCTCCAGTTAGTAAAATTCCCATTTCCAGAGGAAGGCTTGGGCCTGAGCTAAATAAGCATGTGGCATTATTACAGATTGAAACAGAAGTTAAGCTTTATTACTTTATCCTCACAGTCCCAAAAAAGTCATTATTTTTACATTGTTTTTGTTTTTGCTCAGTCTTTTTCATTCTTTTAAAATATCTGGCATGTATATCCATATGTTTTTTGCACATTTCTTAAAATTACCCTAACAAGTTGCAAATTCTTAAAGTTTTTGGTTGTACAATGGTTATTAATTAATAACTGTACAATATTAGTCCTCAGGTTGCAGGACTAAGCTTACCATATGATCCTCTATGTATCTATTGTATTTAAGTTGTCAGGCTCCTCTCCTCTGGAACCAAGTACCAGTAGCAGACACCCTGTCTACTTTTAAGGGTAGGCTTAAAACTTTCATTTTGACAATCTTATAGTCAGTGATTCAGGTTATCCTGAGTTATCTCTATAGGTATGCTGCTATAGGCTTAGACTGCTGGAGGACATAGGGACCCTTTACACCATTCTGCTTCATTCTGTGCCTATTCTTCCATTCTGCAGTATTTTTTAGTTCAACTGTCAACTTAATTTTCTTTGCTTTTTCTTGTCAAAGTAGCATCTTCTGACCTGGTTCTCTGTTTAGCTGTGAGAACATTCCAGGGTGAGGCATCAGGTGGGCTGCTGCCATCAACAACTTCAAGTTGCCCCTTTTTTTCAGTGCTTGGTCGCGTTTTATTTTCTTAGACATACCTTTGTCCTGCATGTGCTCTCTTATCAATTTAGACATATAAGCTTTCTCAGAGCTCACCTGCTTACCTGTTTCTGCCCTTGACAGAGCCACCTGTACAGCTAGTTCACCATTACATTTTCAAATATGGGAAGTATAAGTATTTATGGATCAGTTCTTCTATGTCCCTTTTCTATGTCTGATTCTGTCTCCTATAACCTCAGTCAGCCTCTACCTTAGGCCGCTCACATTGAGGCTGGTTCTATTGGAGCTGTGACAGATTGCTCTAGAATCAACAACACAATGCAAGCGGATATCCAATGTCAGCACTCATAACTCATAACTGTTCATAACTCCTGCAATGTCAATGAATGGATTCAATCAGACGGTTTCCCTTAGATAGATAACTTTGAGCCAATTTGTCTATTTTGTTTGAATTGTCTCTTTAAAGTGCCTTGCTTCAACCGAGCAAGCAAACAGGCAGCTATCAGGATCCGCAGTAGTTTGCTCATTGCAGTGGAGTTGGAGATGCCATCATACACCTGCTTCAACAAACCCACTGTAATTTGGACAAGGCAGACAGCACTGTGAGGATCATGGTCTTTGATTTCTCCAGTGTATCTAACATAATTCAGCCTCAATTTGAGATAAATTCCAGAGGACTCAGATGGAGGAATCAACAGTCACCTGGAAAGACTACCTGACAGACATCCCAGTTTGTTAGACTGAAGGTCAGCTGTCTAATCAAGTAGTCAGCAGGAGCACCACAGAGGACGGTACTCTCTCCATTCCCTTTTACTCAGTACACCTCTGACTACCATACAAGACAGAGTCCTGTCATCTGCAGAAACACCCAGATGACTCTGCAGTCATTAAGTGCATAAAAGATTGACAAGAAGCAGAGTACAGAGAGATGTTGGACTGCTTTGTGGCATGGTGTGGAAACATTGATCTGATTCATAATGTCATAAAAAACAAGGATTTCTAAATCTTTGTCACTTCTTGAAAAAAAAAAAAAGTAGTTTCCTAAATGCTGTAACATAGGAACATTAAAGGAGAAGTCCGGTCATATTCAGAAATCAAAATTCTGAAAGTACTTTAAACATGAAATTATTACATACTGTTAAATGATAAATGTTTTCAATTAGGTATTTTCATTTGAATGTGCTTTACAGGAGGCATCCATGTTTGTCAAAAGAACACTACTGCCTACTGGTTTTGTCAGAAAGCGTCCACGGTCACGGTATGCGGCTGTTGATCGAGTCCCAGTGCTGTATCTGGGTGTTTGTCTGGCAGCGCTATTATCCAAGTCATCTTGCGAAAACATTCTTCTTCAAATGTTGGCTACATATTACGTGTTGCCAATGGGTAGAAGTTCTCTGGAATGCTTCCCTAATTTTGTTGATTACAGATGTGTCTAGTCGTTTCCCATTGATTTTGCCTTAAAGTGGGAGGAGGGTGGTGCTGGAGGGAGGGTCTCACTGCTGGATGATGATGGAAGATGGGGTGTTATATTTGGGCAAAAATGGCCACTCCCAGACTCCGAGATCGGCATGGGCAAAAAAAAATGTTCTTTTTTAGTTTTACTGATTAATGCTAAATTCATTAAATCTCCGCAAACGTAGCTTTAGGTATGAATAATGACCCGAACTTTCGCTAAAATCTACTCTTTCTCCACATCAAAGACCTGCAACTGATCCAGAAGGCATTCAGTTCTTATGCTCCACTAATCTGCAATAAACTCCTTTGAAATAGAGGACTCATATTTGCATATAGTTTCTTTCTCAAATTCAGTCACAGTAACTAAATAGTTCATCTAATTACAGGCTTCACTATGAAAATAGGTGCTTTAATAACAATAGATGGAATATTATCATCACCTATATCATTATCGCCATCAATAAATCGATTTACACTGACCCTTGATTATATATAATACATTTAATTTATTCTTAATGAACCGGGAAAAACCTAAAACTTCAGAAAAAAGATAAATAACAAATAAAAACAACAGCTTCCAGAAATATGATTGATCAGATGTGTAAAAACCATCTGGATTTTACCAGGACAGCTAACTGAGTTTTGAAGGTGACCCTGTAAAAAAAAAGCATGCTCTCACATGGAACATTTTGGTCACAGTTTTAGCTTTTTTCTCTGACAGCAGAAACAGTGATATATGGAAATGAGTTCAGTTTTAGTGGGGATTCAAGCAGTAGATATTGAATATATGTGAGCTCGGAATAGCTGAAAGCAAATACAAGAGAGGAGCAGGAAGGGAACAGAATGAAAATAGCTACAAAACGATACATATGCTAATGGGAATGCTAATGGTGTCATTGACCAGTTTTACTTTTTCAAACTCTTTGGAAAACTTTATCTCATCAAAACTGAATACGTTTACAGATATGTACTTTTTTGGAACAGGAATCTATTAAGAACTGTCAAAAATCAACTTTGAAAGTAAATTAAGTCATTTTTACTGGTGTTAATTTTAACAGGGTTAGCTGTGCTAACTGTCAGCATAGCTTTGCTAAATAACATGCTAACACAGTCATACCTGCATATAAATAACAGAAGTGTACTTCAGGGAAGCAGAACAGTTTTTCTTACATGATCTTGTCTATTGTGTATGGAGGACCAGCTCTACCATATTTAAAAATAAATACAGAAATAAATAAATGCACAATAAAAAAATAAGCATACAATCCCTTAGCAAAAAGTAGTTTATTCAAGTATACTAAAAGTGCACTAATTTCATGTACTTAATATCGAGGCATTGCACTCAGAGTTTACTTATTCTAAACTATATTTCATATACTTGCCAATAGTATAGTCAAGTGTACTTGACCATTCTAATCCATTTTACTTTATTGTTTACTAAAGTATGCTTTTAAGTATACTTTTAATGTAAACTTAAAAATGTCTCAATTTGGTTCGAAGAAGTATTACTTCAGTAATACTTTAAGTACACTAAAAGCACATTGTTCGGTATACTTTCTAAATACTTAAGTATTCTTGATAGAATTTACTTCAAGTATACTACTTTTGCCCAAAAATACAATAAACAAAAATAAATGCAGGTAGAAATGAAATTATACAGTGAGAGATATATATCTTCTTTATTTATTCACCTCTGTAATAATTACCTTATTTATTTATTTATTTATTTATTTATTTATATCCGCTATAATCTTCAACTTTATTTATTAATTACTTATTTATTTTAAGCATTTATTTACATGCGTGTTATAATATTTTTGTCTGTTTTATTCTTCCGTTGTATGCAGTAAAATCCTAACCAACCAATGGACAGAAGTTGACCCTCTAAGACACAGCCCTTCCTCATTTGCCTAATGAGGCAGAAATGCATACAGAAATATAAAAAACAACAGCAGAAAAATAATATAACATGCACATAAATAAATAAGGTAATTATTACCAAGGTGAATAAATAAAGAAGCTAATTAAAAGATATATACATTTATGTCTCACTTAATAATTTTATTTCTACCCACATTTATTAGTTTATTGTATTTCTGTATGCTTATTTATTTATTGAGCATTTATCTATTTCTGTATTTATTTTGTAAATAAGATAGAGCTGGTCCTCCTTAATTGTGGAGCATATATGCAAGTGTAGAATACCCCCCCCCCCCCCATTGCTTGTTTGTCCATCCTTAAAATACACATTCACCAAAATATCTAATTTTAAATATCTAATTTTAAAATCCAGCTTTTTCCACTGAAGGCAGCTAGTCAAAGTAAAACCTATTCTTTCCAGAAACAGTGATCCATCCATTTGTGACCACAGAGCTGGATTACTGTAATACATTTTATATTGGAGTCAATGATCTACAGCAGGCATCCCTAAAGTGGGTCCTCGAGGGCCGATGTCCTGCTGGTTTTAGAGATTTCTCTGCTTTAGCACAGCTGATTCTGATGCTTGCAGTTCAGACACAGCCCGTTAATCAACTATCAATGTAAATCAGCTGTTCTGGAGGAGAGACACCTCTAAAACCTGCAGGACAGTGGCCCTCGAGGACCCACTCTGGGATGCCTGGTTTATACATTTCCCAGTTTCAGAGGGTACAAAATGCTATTGCAGGTAACGTGTACATAAAAAGTTGATGACATTTTCCCTATTTTAGCTTCCTTACACTGGTTGCCAGTGCATTTTAGGATTAATTTTAAAAACCTTTTATTTGTTTTTAAAGCTCTCTGTGACCTTGCCCCTCCCTATCTGTCTGAGCTGTTACTATCTTAAACGCCCTCCCTTTCCCTCAGGCAAGCTGATCAGTTGCTTCTGAAGGTGCCAAAGACAAAGTGCAAGCTCAGAGGGGATGTTGCTTTTACTGTGGCAGCTCTCAAGCTATGGAATGATCTTCCCTTAGGCATAAGATAGGCCTCTTTACTCACTGTTTATAGGTCTCTTCATAAGACCCATATTTTTCTTCGGCTTTTGGCACAATCTGAGAGTTTTCATTTTGTTTTATTGTATCTGTATATTAATATGTATTTCATATTTGATCTTTTCTATTTATAATTGCATTGTATTTTATGTATTTGTATAGCACTTTGGTCCCATGGGTGTATAAAGTGCTTCATAAATAAAGTTGGCTCGGTATGGTGTATAAAGCTTGCAAAATTAATCTCTACTCAACCATGGGAGACTTTGAATAACCTAGCTGTCCTTCAATATAAAACGTTTTTCCATTGACATTTTTTTTTTCCAGTTTCGGGTTAGTAGAGGATGGAAAAAGCTAAATTCTAATCAACCTACTAAATTTAGCAAAAAAGTTTTATTTGCCTGAACTTCTTTTTGACTTCTTAAAAAAAGCATAAATGCAATAAAGCAGAGATGGAAAAAGTTTTTTCTCTAAGTTCTAACATATTGGAGAATATTTTCTTCACATGACTGATCAGCTGTTTCCTGCTGTTGACTACTTTTTCTCTAAGATGGCATCAGAGGTGGTAGTGCATTTACCAACATTCACTCAGTTACAATTACTTAGGTATAATAGAGTATTAGGGCTAGATAGAGATTTTTTTTTTTCTTCTATTTCAAGAATAAAACATAAAATCATGAGAATAAAATTGAAACATTAAAAGAATAAAATAACAAAATTAGGAGAAACATGTTGCATTTATGACAACTCTTACAAAGACTATCTTCCCCTAAAATGAGGAATGTTGAGCATCATGGTAAATGGTAAATGGCACGTACTTATATAGCACCTTTATTGAAGTTAGGAGACTTGACCAAAGCGCTTTACACTACATTCATTCACCCATTCACTCACACACTGATGGTGGCAAGCTACATTTTAGCCTAGGCTGCCCTGGGGCTCACTGACAGAAGCGGGGCTGCCGTACACTGGCGCCACCGGGCCCTCTGACCACCATCAGTAGATATTGCAGGTGAAGTGTCTTGCCCAAGGACACAACGACACTGAAAGTCGGAGTTGGGGCTTGAACCGTCAACTCTTCGATTTCAGGGCAAACTCCTACATTCAACGCCACTGTCGCCCCCCAATGATCATCATGTGAAGTTATACTTTGGCATTGGTTTGACAAATAAGGAAATCTTTTAGCAGCAGCATCAAACTGGGCAGGATGTCAAAGTGGACTCAGGTTGCTGATTGGTGGAGCTGGTTGGCCATCATATGCTGGTAGGAGCTCAAAGTTTTCTTTCTGAAACGGGTTGTGGCATGATGACTTAATTGTCATAATATTACAACTTAATTCTCGTAATGTTATGACTATATTTTCATAAGGTTACAACCTTATTCTTAAAATAAAAATAAATAAAAAAATCTCTAACCTGGCCCTAATACTCCGTCGTACTTAGGTAACTTTTGGACAAAAGTATACTATTAGAAGCACATGCTATTTACTTTTACTGGAGTGGTTTCTTATTTAAAAAGGCTAAATGACATTGGGAGGTCATGCTAATAGGCAGTGAGGAGTTAATATTTTCACTGGACGTACTGGTTTATAAGTTTTATGTTTGAAAAAAATATTATTTTTTTCCGTCTGCAGTTGTTAAGTTTTTAATGAAATCACTGATCTGAGGTCTGCACTAGTTTTCTCTGCTTCTGTTTATTACAGCAAAGTTTAATATATCACGACATGATGACAGCTCTCTCCAATTGATGGAAACATGTCTAACTTGTGTTTTTCTTTTTTTGAAATTTAGAAATGTTGCTCAAAACTTTTGGAGTAAATTTTGTTCCGTTATTGTTGCAAGTAAAAGAAAGTTTTGTAAATGAAAATATGAAAAAATTGTAATCCTGAAAATAGATTTTAAACATGTTTTAATCCAATGAAGGATTTGAGGGGAGTTTTGCTTTTTAGTCAGATTAGTTTTTCATTTGTTTGTTTTTTTTTTTATATTTATTTTACTAAAAACATTTTTCACTATGCTGTTTTTCAAAACCTTTTCTTTTCAGATATGTTATTTTTTTCCCCATTTTTTCTTTGTCTTTATACTTCAAAGATAATGTCAAGTATTTGACACTGCTTAGACAGCATGTACCTTCTTTCATACTAAATGTTCTAGATCCTCTACTGCATTTATTAGCAGAAACTTCAACCATCACCCTGTAGATCATTGTCTCCCTGCCACCTGTCAGGTTTTTTTCTAAATCCAAGTGATTTTTTTTTTTTTTTTTTTTGAGTGAAGCAAAATGACAAGATTTTCCATTTTACCTCTGTTGCTTGGTGACAGCCATTTTCCCACAAAGTCATTGGAAAAACTACACAAGGGAGATGAGCATTATACTAGCAAAGTAGCTGGTGGCTTCTTCATCTCATTTGAAATCAAAGCAGAGAGTGTGTATTTGAACAAGGCTTTGATTCATGCATAGACACACTCCCTTATCCCCCTGCCTAATCCCTCCTTTGCCTGGGACAAGGACACGTTGACAATTTAAGACCTCTTCTCTCAAACTCTCTTAAACAGTCCTGTTGACCGATCACAACATAGGCTCTGGGCTTTAGAAACATGGTTTTAATTAATCAGCTTTTTAAAAGGCAGGCCAGCTGAATTGTTTAACATTATGGCATCACTTCAGCGGGTGATGTTCAGGAAAGTTTGAGTCACACTTGAGTTTGTTTAATTATGCTTTTGTTAAAAGTAAGAAAGAGACTTTATCAGGTTCTGAAAAAACACAAAAAAAGTTTCTTTACAAACTTGTTTCTTCCCTTTTTGTGATAACATCCTTCTCCCATAACATATGAGGCATTCACAGTTTGAGAATAAAAAGAAAGGGAGAATAACGACTGCTGTTTCTGTATTCTTCTTTAAATCACACTGCCATATTTTATGTTTTTATAAAATCTTTCTAATTGTAACATCATCAGGTCAACATCTTTCTCTGCCTTAATTTTGGGAGTGTTCATAATCTGGTTGTCTGTTGTCTTGGTGAGGGAAGCATGCAAGACCCTTGGAAAGACCTTGTCTGAGAGATGGGTTGATACAAGCCCACGCCATGATACTACACGACATCACAGTTGCTGACAGCAGCCCGGTTCCTCCTTTAATTTTTGCTCCATTTCTTTGAATAAATACATTTTTTCCATTGTGTGATGCTTCGAAATCAAACAATCAAGTTACTAATCCTAAAATGCATTTATGGAAGTAGCTATACATTGCAAAGATAGAAGCTGGTTCCAGAAGCTAATCAACTTCCCATAAGATTCCAAAAGCCCTTTATCAACATGTTGTGACATCCATCCAATTTTACTTCAAGCTTATCCCAAGCAGGGTAGAGAGGGGTGCAGGGAGAGGCGGGGTAAACCCTGGACAGGTCCACCAGTCCATCACAGGGCAACACAGAGACAAACAGGATAAACAACCATTCACATACTCAGACCTAAGGAGAATTTAGAGAAGCCATTTAACCAAACAGTCATGTTTTTGGACTCTTGAAGGAAGCTGGAGTACCCGGAGAGAACACACGCATGCACATGGAGAACATGCAAACTCTATGCAGAAAGACCCCGGGCCAGGAATTGAATCTGGAACCTTCTTGGTGCAAGGCAGCATGTTGTTACATATGCCGTGATATTAATTTTGAACACCGGTGAGGCAAAATGCTTATCTCTCCCAACTAAAGGCTGGTTTATTATTGACATGTTTGTGAGGTCTGCGCTAACCTTAACCCTACCTATCTACAAACTATCTAAAAACTCTGAGACAGCTACCTTTACCATCTTTTCATTTTACACATTGGGCAGAACAAAGACAACATGGCCAAGGAGCTACACTCTCCAGCCTGCTGAAGTTAAGTGTCCAACTGGATATTTCAGAAGCTGTTTGATTCCAAATAGACGGCCTGTAAAGCTCTTTTTGACTCTACAGGAGTAACTCAGAGATCCCAGACTTGGATCCAGAGCCAAGACACCTAAAGGTAGCTTCCAGCGAGGTCATCTGAGCTCAGACCCATCCAACACAGCCTGGGCAAAGATTTTCTCCTGATTAAAGGAAATTATTATATATGGCAGGTCTGGCAAATTTAGGGTAATATGACATATGTGCCCTAAAAGGGATTGGCCATCCTAACTTGGAGGCAGGGCCGGCGATTGCTACAGGCGAGCTAGGCAATTGCCTAGGGCGACAAATGTGTTGGGGGCGCCCTCTAGCGTCGCCCTTAGGCTTACCTCCCATTAATCATAGAATTAGAAAAAAGCGGAATTAAACGGTTATGAAGCGTCCGTCAGTTTGACTTAACTTCATTATATATAAATAGCAAAATATGAACAAATAAAATATACCACGTTTTTGTTTATTTTTTCACATTTAGGGAAAATGGGAAAAGATTCTGATCACTTTTCAAAGCGCCCTCCAACCCGAGGAAGTGGAATTGGCGTCAATCACTGCAGCATGTACACCAATATTTTGGAATGAAATTGTAAGCAAACAGATATTAAAAAGTAAAACAAGTGAATTCTGGCGGTTAACTTTGCTGTGACTCGAGGGATGGCTGAGCGGAAGACTCCTCCCTCTCCTCCTCCTGCGCGGTGAACCCCATCTAAATCATCCTCAGGTACACTGTGGTAAAGCACAGGCACAGACTTTGCTTGTCGGTCAGTTAAAAAAAATTGGTGTGAAATCCATTGTTTATGTCGGAAGCATACAAGCTAGTTAGCTGAAAAGTAGTAAATAAAGTTTCAGGCGTGCTGCGTGATGATGTGTTCAGATTGGCTCAGTAAAAGCGACAATTAGGTTATCATGATCGTTCAGTGTAGCGATATAAAGCAGGGGAAATTTTGTTTTTGGCGAGAAACATGGGTAATACAGTTGTATATTGCTCTATATATGAATTAAACTACTGATGCCAACATTTATTAAAAATTACATTTAATTTAAAATACAATTATTTATTTGTTAAATATTTTCCTAATCACTAAAAACATGATGAAAAGTGACAGTAGACAATACATTAACCAACAGGTTGTGAAAATATATTCTACAGTTAGTTTTATATGTCATTTCGAATTGGCCTATTACATTAATACCATGTTTATTGAAGGCTAGAAACGTTTTTTGTTATGCTCACTTGTTAAGCAATAGAAGCAATACCAGTTCTGTTAAAAACATTGTCGCATCGTCTTTCCACCAAATAACAGAAAAGTATCGATAGTGGTATCGATAAAGACTCGGATCGATAAGGAGTATCGATAAAGGTATCGATATCAATAAATATTAACGATCCCCATCCCTAATGTTGACATCATTTTTTTCTCAGTATATATGCAGCAGAATTATGTGCTATATTATTAGCTTGAGAATGGGTGAAGACACTAATATAAATAAAATATTTTGTAGTGATTATCTGCATTGAGTATTCAAAAGGGATGTACAAATAATCATCAAATATATGAAGTTATGGCTGTTCATCATAATGTGAACAAAAAAAAAAGCAGCACAAACTTACAAGTTTTCCTTAATTCATAAAGCACTTTTGTTTAAAGAGGGTTAATCCTTTCTTTAATCACTAATCAATGTCAGAAATCAGGGTACATATACCCACAGAACTTCAGTTTATCTCTGTTTTATTTACATCTTCAAAATGACGGTTCTGAACTGGAACAGGTGCAAATTTAATTTTAATGTTTAATAATTACTACTTTTTATGTAAGTCCTTGGTTGAAGAATTTCAAATTTATTATTTTTTTATTGTTGTTTGTATTTCTGAAATTGATTTATTTAATATATTTGTTTAATGTATTAAATTTATTAATTGTCTGAAAATAAATTCATACCCAAAGCTTTTACTTAGTTATAATTTTTACCTAAATTGTCTTCATGTATCAGATAGTGTTTTGCACAAACTAACTTGAAAATAATAAATTATTTAAAATAATATAAAGAAAGAGATTGCTGTAAACCATATTCTTGGTATTTCAAGGTTCATGCATCAGCCATCCGCTCCGTTATTGCTGGTTAATCAGGGTGCGTTTTCTGCATCAACTTTAAACACAAGCGCCAGATTCGCCCTCGTAAATTTCACAAAAGACAAGTAACAAACGCGAAATCCGCTACTTGAGTTCACAAAACTAAAAGAACAAACACTGCTTTGCACTCAATTTGGGTAATTTTGTAACACACACTTTTGCAATAACAGAGCTGTAATTCACCGCACAGCACTTCCTTGTGGAACTGTAAACAAAACTCAATGAAGCACCCGTAAACAGATGCTGAAAAACAGTAATGGTATTTTGCACCCGCAAAAGTGAGGTGTGGGGTGTGGGTGGGTGGGGGTGTGCGTGGGGTGTGTGGGGTGCGAGTTGGGGGCGCAAAACTCAATCTCGCTCAGCAAGAACGCAAAGGGGCTAGAACCGGCCCTGCCTGGAGGATAGTGTATGTATGAGGACTGTAAGAATATTGTCTGCCTCTGTGTGCATCTCTGTTATCCATATGGGTGTAAGGTTGGGGTTGTGTGAATGCAACTGGATAAATGTGAATTTTTTTCTGTCTGCTGGTCAAGTTTGGTGTTTTCCTCCCCCACACACCCACTGAAGATCCTTGGCCAAAGTCAGAGCAGGGCTTGCCCCCTCCCCCTTTTTTTTCATGCTCCCTGCCAATGACAGGTTCCTGTGTCTGCTGGCACGTTGACGGGGTTGGGTAACTCGTCAACATGGAGGGTTGAGTACTTCAGTGGTATCTGGGCCAGGCCAGGCCTGGGCCTGGGCCTTGGCCTCCTGGCTCTGTGGGGTGCGCACTTGAGGATTGTGTCTCCCCTTGACCTCTGACCTTGGGGCTCTCATCCCAATCCACCCTGGGTGTGAGCGGCCGCCATCAGAGCCCATACGCCCCTTTGATTGGGTTCTTTGTGCTCTCTTCTGCCACTCTCTGGTGTGTGCGGCCATCCCTATGCCTGCCCTCCTTGTGTCCTAGTGATTTGGGGTGCCTTTTGATAATGGGCTTCACGTTCCTTCTTTATTGGTCTTGGGCTCTGTAATTCTGCTATTAAGCATTATTTCCCTCTGAAGAAGCTTTGTGAACCCTTTATACATGAGCATGCTCATGTATTTGTTTCCAGGTGCTAAATACTAGGGGAGTGTTAGCCTAGTGGTTAGAACAGTGCGCTTGTTCTCTGAGAAGTTTGAAAGTACCTGGTTTGATCCCCACAGCCTGCACTCTGGGTAGCCTAAAAAAGATGGGTCAAAATGCAGAGTGAATTTCCCCATTGTGGGACAAGAAAGGGATTTACATTATATTTTATTATTTTAAGCTGCAGCTATTGATATATACCACCCTGATTAATATTGTCTAATCACCATAGGTTCCGATACACGTGACCGGGATACCTGCTGCTCTTGAAGCTTTTTGTTTTGTTTGTTACTTTGGTTTTCTTTTGTATTCTTTTGGCTGTTATGTTCTCTGTTTTTTGTTCCTTTCATCTCATCTCTATGTGTACATAGTAGATATTAGGTTAATGAAAAAGAACTAAAATATGTTTGACTTGGAGTTGAAAGATTTTTATTAATAACTTAACCAACTATGAACTATTATTTAAATCAAATTTGTTTTGAAAATGATCCATATTTGTGCAAAATAATGCAAATGTAAGCATAGATCCTAGTATACAGATTAATGCAACCTTGTTAAGGGTCTGCCTAATAAGGCGGATCAGAGAGCTAAAGCTGATCCAGAATCCTGCTGCATGTGTCCTCACTAGAACTAAGAAAGTAGAGCACCTCAGCCAAGTTTTAGACATTTTCCACTGCTCCCTGTATCTCAAAGAATAGACTTAAAAAAACATCTTAGTCTACACTGAAAAAAATGCAACCATCATATTTAGTTACTCTAACAGAGCTGTTTCATGTGAAGCAGGGTGACATAAAAACAAACATTTGCAGCAGATAAATACTAAAGCTACAGTGTGTAATACAATTACAGGGATATACAGTCAGAAATAATATATTATACATAACTATGTTATTTATCATCTACGAGCTCAGCCTCTAACCTTAATATTTGCGTTGCCTTAGAATCTGCTATTTATAATCACATAAGAGTGGCTTCGCAGCCATGGTGGAGGCAGACATCTTGGCCACGCAGCCGCGAGAGCCAACAAACTAGCGACACAAGTAGATACAAACGCCACAACGATGTGTAGAAAAATAACGGTATATTTATTATCTTAAGTCTACATGAAATCTATACCCTACACAGACTGAAATAATTATCTGTAAAATTATCAATGTAAAACAAACCTCATCACTTTTGAGAAGGTAGGTAAGATGCGGACTCCGTAGGGAAATATTACTGTAACGCCTTCGCCGGTACTGCTGGGGAAGCGGTGGTAGGGATGATCATGTTGCTGCAGTCTGCAGTTGACCACTAGATGTCGCTAAAAGTTACACACTGTAGCTTTAAGTAAAAGCAAAAATAACAGTTGCATTATGTTTTTTTCAGGGTATAAATCACTGAGTGGCTTAGCTCCATGATACATTACAGAATTGTTGTCAGTGACTCAACCACCCAGACCTCTCATGTCTGCTGGTGGTCTACTCTGTATACCCAGAACTAGAACCAAAACATGGACAAACAGCTTTCTTTAGGTCTTATAATCTCATCATCTGGAATGTAAACTCCAGAAATCTATAAAAGTGCTGGATTCCTGAGTTGCTTTAAATCAAGGTTTAAATCTATTTGATTTGTTGATTTCGACTAATCTATTTAAACTTTTATTTAAAACATAATTAGTTTCAGTTTGTTGTTCAGCTTTCTATTTAATTCTATTCAACAACCACACATTTTTTTGTCACTTAAATGCCTCGTTTTAGTCCTATCTGCTATAAGTGAGAGTGCTGGCATGGTTGTTTGTCCAATGTGTCTTTGTGTTGCAGTAATGGACTGAACCCAGCCTCCAAACACTGCAAGCAAAAGCACGTATGGGCAGTAGATGAAGGGCACTGATGCATGGCTCCAGAAAACTAACTAAAACTATATAATATAATCGATACAGCAGAGGGGGAATAAAAATTATACAACTGAATCAATTCAAATCATAATAATAATGTCATCAAGGATCGTACATTTCTGGTCAGCAGTTTGATTCCAAACATTATCTAACTTGACTTTTAATGATTTATTTTTGTACCCTATAGAATATAAATGGGATTATTTATAAAAACAAGACTTTATTGTGAATTTACTAAAGTCCAAACCAATGCAGATCTTTGTATAAGCGATGCAGAAGGACGTTCACAATCCTTCAACAAGGATCAGGCTGTTTAGTACCTTATGTTTCTGATTCAAATATTCAAAGATAAAGGGAGGTAATCTTTGCGTTGTAATTTACCTTAACGTTATCTCAATGAGGATTCTCTGTGACACTAAAGAAGTCTGGTTTTATCAACCAAAGAGCAAAGCTGCTCTATCTTTGATCATAGGCCTAACCATCTGCTTGTTCTTGCTCGACAATGGGGCTGCGTTCGGACCGTAATGTCTGCTCTGACACTGATAGCAGTGCTCTGCGCCGATGAGCGATTGAAAGGATCAGCGTGAGAGTGTGTTAAATAACAGCTCAGGAACATGAAAGTAGCCTCTGAAAGCTTAAATCTCAGCACCTGTCGAAGTAATCGTTGAGGCAGGGGTATTGATCAGACGGCGCTATCAGCCTCCCACAGATGTAACGCGGTCACTTATGTTGTGAGGTGCTTGAAAAAATCGTACCTGTTCCCTCTGTAACCTTTACGCTATGAGGGAGAGCTCACTGCCATCATGGAGATACGCTCAGCTTCAACTTTACACACTCCTATGTAATTACACCTACATGCTGCCTGAGCTGAGGAGCTTTGGTGCTCTGAGCTGAGGAACTGATACAAGTATTGATCAGCTTCTCCTTTGCTGAGCATGCTTATGTTTCAGTTTACCTTATAATTACCAATAAAACACAATGATATCCATGATGCTCGTAAAGCAGTACTTTCTGCAAACAGGCAAGATCCTAAACTTTGGGTGGAAAAGGCCACAGTGAGGATAAAAATCAGTCTATATGATAGATTTAAATTAAGTCTTCATTTACTGAGCAAAGTCTGTGAGTACGCAGTGAACACGTGGGAAAATAAAACGGTGTTTGTGTTGAGAAAGATGGTCTGTATATATATTTTTGTTGCGTATGTGAGAAATGACCCACAGTGCCTTAGAAAGATATTTGTTCTTCTTTAATGCTTCCACTTTTTCACATCACAACTACAAACCTCTCTTTTTTTGGTTGGATTTTATATGACAGAAAGCAGAGTTTACCTGTAGGAGGAAGGAAATCAATATGTGGTTTTTAAAAGAGTCCATATAAAATGTGAAAAATACAGCATGGATTTACATTCACTGCGATACCCTGAATTATAATCCATTGCTATTTCGCTCCATCAGTGTTTAATTTAACCAGTGTTAGGCACGTTACTTTGAAAAAGTAAATAGTTATAGTTACTAGTTACCTCTCCCAAAAAGTAATTGAGTAACTAACTGAGTTACTCCACAATAATAAAAGTAACTAGATTACTAGTAAAAGTAACTATTATGTACCTTTGGCGCTTTCTTGTTCCCCGCAACCTCACCACACGCGCCCCAACTAACTTCTCGCTGCGCATTTCCAAAGCCAGCTGAATAGAGCCGGGACGACAAAGACAAGAACCTGCAGAGAGTTTTTGCATTTATTGCAACTCAACGTGAAATGACATCAGGGGAGCGCTACATGTGAAGTTTTCTAACAGGGCATTCAGATCTGGTGAGTGTATGAAAATTAATAACTGGGGATCACTGTGTGTTTGGGTTGTTATAGATACTGCAACATCTATCTATCCATCTATCTAGATGCATATACTCTGTGTGTGACATAAAATATGGATCTCCATCCCTGCC
>JAGKQL010000001.1:8101602-8137102 GCA_018398635.1 Cyprinodon brontotheroides | reverse complement strand
CTCGATGAGCTTGTGCAAATTCAGCCTCAGTTTCCTGTTCCTTAGCTGGAAAGGAGTGGCACCCTGGTCTTCTGCTGGTCTTCTGCTGCTGTAGCCCATCTGCCTCAAAGTTCGACGTACTGTGCGTTCAGAGATGCTCTTCTGCCCACCTTGGTTGTAACGGGTGGTTATTTGAGTCACTGTTGCCATTCTATCAGCTCGAACCAGTCTGGCCATTCTTCTCTGACCTCTGGCATCAACAAGGCATTTCCGCCCACAGAAGTGCACGCTCAATGGATGTTTTTTCTTTTTCGACCATTCTCTGTAAACCCATAGAGATGGTTGTGCGTTAAAAAATCCCAGTAGATCAGCAGTTTCTGAAACACTCAGACCAGCCCTTCTGGCACCAACAATCATGCCACGTTCAAAGTCACCAAATCACCTTTCTTCTTCCCATACTGATGCTCGGTTTGAACTACAGGAGATTGTCTTGACCATGTCTACATGTCTAAATGCACTGAGTTGCCGCCATGTGATTGGCTGCTTAGAAATTAAGTGTTAACAAGCAGTTGGACAGGTGTACCTAATAAAGTGTCCGGTGAGTGTATATTAGTATTAGGAGTATTTAACTGGTCAGGAATGCTGATCACTCTCCTACAAAAACACACCAGCTGGAGCTTTGCACAGATCGGGGCTCTATGGACTGTATGTTAATCTGAAAGAGACTCAGTGATGATTCTGTTCCATTGTCCCTACCTGATTTGATCAAAGTATTAAAATCTATTTCTATTCCCACATGATTTTTATATTGTTTTAATGTGGATCTGCTGCAGGATAAAAGAAACACAGCAGAGTTAAGGTTAATTAAGCTTGCTAAAGCTGTTGCCTCACAGGACAGTTCCCGCTTCAGCTGAAAACTAAAGCAGAGTGAAGAACCAGAAGACTTCAGCTGGACTTTTCATCAACTTTTAGGTCATGATTGAGATGACAGAGAAAAAAATTTGAATTAATTTAAGGTCATCTGTGAGGCTCCTGAGTGTTGAAGCTGTGGCTGTGGCTTTGCCCTCAAGGTATAAATCTGTTGTAAATCTTCTCTTCTGCCACATTTCATTGCCGTTGAGACATTGCAGGATGCTGCACTCAATGACAGAAGAGAAATAGGTCACGGCAACTAGTCCATGATCACTGCGGATGTACATTAGTAAACAAAAGTGAGAGAAGCTACTTGAAAAAATTATTTATCTAAACAGCATGTATAAAATATGTAATTAGTTTGCTTTCTGCTGTTGCTTCTGGTAGATTTGGGGGTTTGAGAAAAAACATGATGTTGGTGCCTGCAGAAAGACCTTTGGTGAGTTCATGTGGGCGGCTTTTGTTCTCATCTTTTGAGTGAATTTTTCTGTCATGGTGCCACTGTGGGACGTCTAGTTTACTGACAAAGTACACATACAGAAATCTTTCTCTTTAATCTGCATATTTGTCTGTAAAGGCTGTTGGTTCTTCACAAACTATAAAACCAAACTTTGAAAACAAACGCCTTTACTTGCAGGAAAAAACAAGAAAGCGGGTTACAGTTAAAAAAAAAGCAATAAATAAAAACGCAACACTTAGGCTACAAGTCAAAATGTTAAATTATAGACTCATCTAATTGCAGATGTTACCATTAAGTTTTATTGACACTGGTGTTGGGATAAGCCAGAAGGTTAGAGGGGCTGACACCAGTCTAAGAGTACAGCCCTTCTAACATCTTGACAATTTAACCAGCATGTTGCTGATTTACGAAAATCTGGCTAAAATGTTGGCATAAGTTGGATAAGTTATGGGTAGGTTTTGTATAAGTTATGAGCATGCTGAGGTACGCTGAAACATGCTGAAACCCGTCGTCATATGGCGAGTACATCAAGAAAATTTCAGCTTATTTCCTGATGTATGCCAGCGTATGCCATATATGGGCCATAGGTTCCAGGTAAGTTGTCTGATGGTTGACATACGTTAAGTGTAAGTTACTCATCAGTCATGGCGTCTAGCTTATCCAAAACCTATGAGTAACCTGTGTATAACTGATGCGTAACTTATCAAGAACTTCTCTTCAACGCATATCAACCTATCTCATGTGTTCCAGACGTCCACTGAATGTGTTTCTAACTTCTAGCTGCTGTATAATGGCGTATTGGCAGCGTTTTGGTATAAAGGGATTTCACAGGAGGAAACCGTCAGTTCTCCTCCAGATAAGCTGGAAGCGGGTCGCTTCTTATTATCCGCAAAATCCATCTTGAAGATTACGCATCCACTCTCAGCAGAAAACGGGGGAGAGGGGGTGGGGGAAATGGGGTGTGGGGTGGTGGGGGGCTGGGGGTTGTGTCACCTTTGCAAATGTATACCAAAAAATTTGACACTTTCAAGCATGAAGTTTTCTAGAATTGTTCAGCCTGATAAAATCAAAGCAAAGTTGCTGCATGCTCAGGTTTAAGGAAGTGAGATTGAAAATCAGATTAGAAAATAAGGAAACAAAGAGCTTACAGCCGTTAAACATGTGTTTGAGCCCTTGCCTCGCAACCCTGCCAGTTCTGTTAGCTCTACGCCTGCTGAAGACACAGACGTCCATCCCGTGAACACTGGGACGGAACTCAATGGGAAAGGAAATGATTCTGATTTCAACCATTGCGTATATTAGCTGCGACATATGAATCAAGATGCTATAACTAAAAAAATTACATTTACAGATGATCGTTGATATATGATTGGCCAAATAAGTGTACAGGCTGACGGATAACTAACTGACCTGCATAAGATAACAGAAAAAAAAAACAGATTTTAAGACAGGATTTTTATTTTTATTTTGGGACAATATAGTCTGATAAAGAGTACATTCATATACATCTTTAAGCCAAAATTATTTGACATTTAAATATGATTTCCCTACACCTTTAAGCTTCCTTTGAATAAAAAGTCATCAGTGTTGCAGTTAAATAATCAGATAAAACTTAACTCAAGTTAGAGCAGCTCAATTTCAATATTTTTTTTACTGATCAGGTGGTTTTTGCTAAAAAGGCTGCAAAAGTACAAAGAATGTATCAAAATTGTTAGATTATACCATCTGGTTCAATGTTTAAGAATTATGTAATCATATATGTGAAAAATCTGTGAAATTCTTCCCTAAATAAAACAAAAAACAAGCAATGACAGAACAACAAAATGACAAATTCAGTCAAAAGAATTTTTTCCCCCAAATTTTTAACCTCATGAAACCAGTGGTTACAGTCAATAATAGACAACTGTTAGAATAGTTTAAAGAAGTTTCCCTGCCAAGATCTACTGTTTACCATAACACCATCTGCTCTCTGAGAGGCTCAGGCCACTGGAGGTGGGAGAAGTAGGCAGACATTTTATCCCAACAAGAGTTCCCATACTTAAAAAGAAAACATAAGTAAGAGTAAAAAAAGGTAAAGTGAGGTAAACTACTGCTAACAGTTCACTCAATTAAACTGGCCAGAGTCGGCAAGAACAGGAACCGTTCTAAACGAGGAAGTCGAAAAAACATCAGTTTACAACTTTATTAAAGCTTCTTAATGCCATTCGAGAGCGACAGTAATTTCTTTCTTTGAGTTTTTCCACAATCTGTTGATAGTGCTGATATTATGAGCTAAATCACAGGATGTCTCTACATGTTTACATACATTTTTTTTTTATTGAACTTAATTGACCTCACATTGGAGAAATTCACTCTCTGCATTTAATCCATCCCCTTTGGGGCGCAGTGGGGTGCCATTGTACAGCGCAGTTTGTTAAGGCTCTTGCTCAAGAATCCAGAGTGGCAGTCTGTGGAAGTGGGGCTCGAACTCCAAGCTTTATGCCCTAACAACTAGGCCACCACTCCCTTAAAAAAAAAAAGCTTTCTTCCAAGCATTTTTTTTAATAGCAGAATTAGGGTAGTTGTTAGGCAAGCTTTTTTTTCATGCCAGAGGTTGCTGGATGAACAAACTGGGGTTAAGGGTCTGGCCAAAAGACACTACCCTGAGTAGCAACCTGTGAAGCTTGAATCATTTCCTCTGGATTCAAAGCTCTATGCACTCACCATTAGGCCACCACCTCCAAATTTTCCTAGGTGCAAACACAATTTCCATTCAGAGGGGCGTGGAAGCCAAAAATGACATAATTTGACACGTTAAGCATAAATGAAGCTTTATGCTGTGTTCACACCGGACGCAGCAAGAGCAGCAAAATTGCATCTGCTGCTTCATTTTTTGCTGCTTGTACCAGTTAGTTCTGACGCGCGGCTGAAGGAGCTTTGCTGCTGCTCTGGCTGCGGGGGTACAAAAGTGTGTCTGGCAGCGCGTTGGGCGGAGCTTACTCTATCCTTTCTCTGCCTTGCAGCTATATTTGCTGTGATCAGTGGGGAATAAAGTAGTTTTAATATGTTTTAAAAGTGAGAAAATACACCTGAAAACTTAATCAGTGCAGTCAGTTCGTCCAGATTACCATCCTGCCTTCCAATATTTTTTCTGTCGAAGCCGCTCAGACCCCACATACCAGCGGCGGTGCGCTGTCAGTAGGAATCCCTTCAACAGCAGCCTCTGGTCGGGTCGCCTCCTTGTGGTTCACAGCGGCAGCTGGTATGTGTTTTTCATCTAAATAATCCAAACTGCAGGCACCAGGATAATAAAGTGAACATATTCTGCCCGGCAGATTTCTGCCGTTTAAGTTAATTTATGCATCAATAAACTGTTTCCAGAGGAGTATTCACGGCTCTGTGTCATCTTCAATGTGTCTGTCTCACGGCCAGCTCCCAGACCAGCGTCTCTGATTGGTTGATGCGGCGTCAAGCAGCAAAAGTTCAATTTTTCCATCTCGAGGAGCAGCGCGCTTTCGCGGCCGCGTCCGCGGCGTCCAGATGCTTAAACGCTCCAGACCAGGCATTCGCGCCTGCTGCTTAAAGCGCCGCTGCGGAGTACCTTTTGCTGCGCCTTGGCGTCAGCGTCAACCATTGACTTTGCATGTAAACTCGCTGCTTCTGCCGAACCTGCTGTGTCTGGTGTGAACATAGCATTACCCCTCTGGTCAGGAGAACAGCACATAAAGTATTGGCGGAGAAACATGCAAAGGATTAGATCAACAAAGAACAGAGGCCTTTCAATGAAAGACTCTGATAAGGAGCAATGAAAACAGGTTAGTTTTTATACTGAGGTATAAGTGGAGAATGACAATAAATGCCGGAGTGTTAATCAGTGTATTATGATGAGCCCCTGAGGTAAAAAGGAAAGATTAAGGGATCAAATAAATCAACTTTCACAATTTGGGGTTCCATGAGTTCTCTTTAAATGTATTTTATGTTTGTGTTCTCTCTCACTCTGTGATTAGAGGAAGTGGAAGTGCAGGCACAGCACGGTTAAGGCAGGTGCTTCCTGGAAGGAGACTTCTCATGTAGATATTCTTCAACAAGGTGCTACTTGGAATGCAAAACTTAAAAGTATTTCTTGGAGATGCATAAATCAATTTAAATACCACTTCATGCCTGATTTTAAATTATAGCAATATAATGACATTAAAAGCTCAAAAAAGTGTCTGCGTGATAAGGCTGATTTAATGTCTAATAACATAAGAGAGATCTACATTAATTCAAAACCGCTTGTCGTTCTGTGTCAATAAATGTCCTGTCATGATGCGACCATTGAAACGCGGTCATCAGTATTGATGTAGTGGCCATGTTGGGGTGTTGTTTTGGGGTTTTTGTTGTCTGCTGCGTGTCAGCGCACTGCAGTGGAATCTGACACTGAGTGCTTTTGTCTTGTAGCAGCAGTTCTGAGGGAAGCAAAGGCAGCGAATCACCCTGGGGGCACTGATACAATCATAGAGTAAGCAACTGTCGACTCCCCTGCTCTAAAAATAAACACAGCAGAAAGGGGCAATATCTTATTTATCTCTGTATGATAGACCATAATCTCTTTGTTCCAGCTTGTTGTCCTCGGATGTGGTGAGAGCGTCATAAGCTGAATGAAATGTAATCAATTCAGTGAAATAAAGTGCAACTTGCTTCATGCGCACAGACTGGAGAGGGGTTTGGGGTGTCTGCATGGGTGGGGCATCCGACAAATTCTTCTAGGAAGCTTTATATTTGGCAATACCGAAAGTGAAGATTGTCTGAGCGGCATGTAAAGAAGGGTTGGGAACATCAGGCGAAATTCAACAAGATCTTACAGAGACGAAAAAAATTGCTTCCACCTTGAAACCTGTATCTGTTCTCTAGCTTTACCTGGGAGACGGCCAGAAGGTGCGTTTAGTGTGTTAGCTTTCAGCTACAAAACAGCAAGGAGAAAAAAAAAACCTCTTAGTTGTGTTTAAACCGCTGCCCAAGGTCACCAAAGCATTTCTTTGGCTGCGGTGTGATCTCTAAGGATGTCTTTTCTCACTGAACGTCTGTTAATACAACAATGACGTGATGAGAGGGTCAGATGATGAGGCTTCATGTCAGCCTGATTGGTTTCCTTCTGACAAGATGAAAGAAAATAAAAACATTTGAGTGCCAAAAACAGAAACAGCAAGTAATTAAACTGAGAAACGCAATTAATATGCCCACTATCCGCCTGCCAAGCTGCTGTATTAACACGGGGCGGGGGCTTCCTCCGGCGGCGGCGCCTGGCTGAGAGGCTCCTGTCCTATTGTGGCTGGCGCCAAGCCAGAGCGGGACGTTGAGGGTCTTTATGATGAGATCATTCTGCTAATGATTGATTAAATGAACAAACTCATATCTGTCTTAAGGCGGAAAGAGTTACAGCGGGTCATTTGGAGTGTGCGGTGATTTCTCTGGATAAAATTGATGCGAAGCAGCATCCGGGGGTACTTTTATTCTGCAATCCTTTATCCCACCTCGGGTTTTGGTGCAGTCTTTTACGGCTCAGAGCACATCTCTGATTCACACCATCCCTTTTGGTTTAAATATTTAAATATTAAACCATCCCAGGAGGAGCAGAGTGATTATTTACATCTTAATAATTGAGATGAACCAGAGCAACCAGCTAATCCATGCGTGAAGCCCTGTGACATAAAGCACCTTTGTAAAGCCTGCCTCATGTATCTGTGATGAGAATTAACTTGTTTCTGCTTGTCCTGCAGGATTTAAAACAGGAGAAGAGGCTCAGCTCTCCCGCATGGCTCCACTTCATCTTCAGCAACATTTGAACGAGAGGCAGATGTCTACATGACAAATGTGATCATTGGCTATTACTCAGGTTAATTAAAAGGCTGACATACCTGACCAGTGATGGGGGAGGATGTCAGTGGAGGGAAATAACTGCTTCCTTACAGTGTCTGTTAAGAAAATGAGCAGATTTTAGATCAAGCAATTCACAGCATGTGGATCTTTGCTTCCTCCTATCTCTCATATGATTGACATTAAATTATTATCAATATTTACTAAAAGAGATTAGCATGAATAAAGCTTGAGCCAATAAGTTTGATCCTGTTTTGCCTCAGAGCGACTGCTGTAGTTGGATTTTATATCAGAGATCATGCCAGCGATGGAGCATGATGACCATTCTAAGACTTTTTTAATAACAAGATTAAAGTTGCAACTTTAGCACAATAGATTCACAATAATAGGAAAACATTGTTGCTGTATTATAAGAATAAAGCAGTAATATTCTATTCGAGAAAAATTGTAATGACGCAAAACAAATTCTTTGATAGACCCAGTCTGAGCCCAGGGTGACGAGGACAGCTTTTACTTATGAGAGTTGACGTTAGTTCTTTGATATCATAATATAATGACTTTATTACCATTATATTGCAACTTTATTCTGTCAATAAATAATAAATATCTTTAGGCAAATGAAAAGAAGCCAAAATTTGGGATATGGTATCTGGTTTGTACCTGTTCAAAGGAAAACTGCATTTTCAAAAATATATAGGTGATGAAAAGATGAATTATCTTGTCCAACTTATAAAGCATTCCAATAATCTAAAATTAATAACGACATGAATCACTTTGTCTTTGGTTGGAAGGCATGACCTCACCTAGGCAGTTTGTCTTAGCCAGAAAAACTGGTCTCCATTTGGGTTTATCTGTTTTTTTCTAGGTTTAAAGCAATTATGTAAAATAAAACCCAAATTTCTGACATCAGAACGGCTGTATGAGGCCACAGAGGCCAAGATTGTCAAGGGTTAAACATTTCCCAATTCTGATAGCAGTCTTATTTTAATTGAATAAAAACAAATAATAGTAAAATAGACCAGGTTTTAATATCACTCAAACAGCTGAAGGATGGTTGAAGAAGACAGGCTTAACAGAACTAGCAGATACATTTCTCAAATACCATTAAACAAACATGCTCCACCAGTCTAAAAACGACTTTACTCTAAGCCCCCGTCCACACGAAGTCAAACCCTGGCCTAAATTCACTAATTTTTCACCAAACCAGCCTCTCATCCATACCAAGCCAGCGTTTAGGGGTCTGTAAGCGATCTTTTTTTTGATTAAGCCTTCAGAGTGGGAAGATTTTTGAAGCGCCGTTTTCGCGGTTCCATCTCTGACCGCATTTTTTTTCTTACATGCATGCGTCATAGCATGTCAGCTTCTAAACACGCATACGCGACACAGTATCATAACAACAATGGCGCCGTACTGTGTTGAATGGTTGCTACTCATGCTACTCACCCTGCTGTCGGGGCTTACAACAGACACTTTCTTGTAGTCTTTTGATTTTATAATCAAGTGTAACTCGAAGCAGCAGTTCCACTTCATCATCTGTCCAAACTAGGCTTGTACATGTTCGCCCATTCGTACTTGCCGCCATATTTTCGATTTGGCTCTTCTTCTAGGGTTTTTCCGGTTTGGTTGTTGTATAAATATTACTGCGCATGCCCAACATTTAGTTGCCTGTTTTCTCGCCTATTTTGCTTTGGCACCACAGAGCGCCACCCACAGGCCTGGCATACATTTTGCAGCGTTTCCATGGATTCATGTGGTCGATCACATTTATTTTACGTCTCCGTCTTTAAGACAACGTTCTGGAAAATATTAGCGTTTGCGTGTTCATTTTGACTTCGTGTGGAAGGGGCCTAAGATACTAAACACTGAAACAGAGACACTGAAGAATGGCTGCAAGGATGATTTTGATATGTGTAAAAACCGAAAAGACCAACCTAGCCCTTAGGTTGGTAGATCTTTGAATAAATAGTGTTGTGCTCAAGATAACTAAACAAATGTTCCATCTACTGAGAAAAAATAGTATTGTTTAGTTAATTATTGTGTATTAATCGCACACATAAAGCAGGATTTTTAAATATTATTTAAAACATTTCTGTTTTAAATAGTGTGTTTTGTTACATGATGTATCATTTTAATCTTCAGTGTTGTGCTTTTCAATAGTTGTTTCCAGAAAAGTATTATATGAACAGAAATAAAGCTAAAAAAAAAACAACTGTTGTTGGTTGTTTTTTTTTTTATTATTCACTTGGATTTCCATTAAAAGTCACTTATTTATATTATTTATTTATATAATAAGTGACCTTTTCACAGATATTTGGATGTTTTCAAATATGTGGTGGTGGTTTATTTAAAGCCAAATGGGCTTCCAGCCACTTTAACACAATGTTGGACCTTTTCTGTTCATCTATGAAAACCTTCTCTGAATCCACAGCTTTTTTTCTTTTGCTTATATGAGCAAAATACTTTCCACTGTGTTAGCTTTTTGAAATGTCAGTTACCCTCAGTAACATGCCATGTTGTAGTATTAAAGGCTGAGTGGGAGGATGATGATGTTCCAGGTCGACTTCTTTAGCCACACGTCTGAAATTAAATCCTATATAACCACAGAAAGCAGAAAAACTCCCTTTCACTGTAGAGACTCTTCTTTAAAGGTGCCTTCATGGTTCACACCTTGTAGAATATGTTGCATAAAGCTTGTATATGGATATACTGTGGTTATATTTAAAGTGAGAACTGTCTGATGGCTTTAAATGATCAGCAATCTAACAAGGGCAACAACACTACACTAAACCTGTCGTAGGATAAGGACCTGTTTAAATGAGAAACTTATTTATTTTTATGACAATTGGCTTTCAGTAAAGTTCATGGTTGACTGGCTAGCTAACCTTCAAAGTCAATGATTGTTTCATCAGACTCTGAGTTTGTTTGAAACCACTGTAGTTCTGTTTTTAATCGCATTAAATTGAATTGTTCCTGTTTTGTCAAACTTTTCCTAAAGGCATTCTTGATCACGTATGAGGGGAAGATGGAGCTGGAGATCGATAGGCGGATTGGCGCGGCGTCTGCTGTGAAGCGTGCACTGTACCGGTCTGTTGTATTGAAGAGAGAGCTGAGCCAAAAAGCAAAGCTCTACATTTAACAGTCGATCTATGTTTCTACTCTCATCTATGGTGATAAGGTTTGTGTCATGACCAAAAGAACGAGATCCCAGATACAAGTGGCTGAAATGAGTTTGCTCCGTAGTGTATTACTTGCAATATTGTTGCAAGTAATTCAATTCAATTCAGTTTATTTATATAGCGCCAATTCACAACACATGTAATCTCAAGGCACCTTACAGTTCACCCAATCTTACAGTCAAATTGATGCAAAGTTTTCAATCTAAGGAAAACCAGTTGATTGCATCGACTCATTGACTCTAATACAATCTCTCACACTAAGCATGCTTGTAGCGACAGTGGAGAGGAAAAACTCCAGCAGAACCAAGCTCAGTGTGAGCGGCCATCTGTCGAGACCGACTGGGGTTCAAGGAGACAGAAGCAGAGACACAAAAAGCAGCTGCAAAAGGCGGCCCCCCGTCCAGGAAAACACACATAGCCAGGCAGACGAGCTCCTGAGCCAGCTCCCATGTCAGAGGATGAAGAGAGCACATCCAGCCAGTCACAGTCAGTGAAAAAAGGACTAAACTGGAAAACAGGCCAATCTCCAACATCTATAAACAAAGGTGTATCTAGGGGACATTAAATTATTATCAATATTTATTTAAAGAGATTAGCATGAATAAAGCTTGAGCCAATAAGTTTGATCCTGTTTTGCCTCAGAGCGACTGCTGTAGCTGGATTTTATATCAGAGATCATTCTAAGACTTTTTTAACAACAAGACTACAGTTAAAGACTGTCGTAGGATAAGGACCTGTTTAAATAATGAGAAACTTATTTATTTTATGACAATTGGCTTTCAGTAAAGTTCCTGTTGGTTGACTGGCTAGCTAACTAGATAAATTAATCACATCTAAAATGGAGGAGGAGATCAAAGGGAATACCTCCTTAAATAACCTGGTTGGAACTGGATCTAACCTACAAGCTGAAAGCTTAAATGAAGACAATAATTTAGCTTACTCTGAAAGTTCAACTGGATCAAAGCAGTCTAAACCCGGTTCAGATTCCACGGCCACCCCAAAAGCTGTCCCACCCCCCAGAGAAAAACACTTCGCAGACAGAGGAATATCCTATTTTTAATTAAATCAGTCTTATTTGTAAAGAATACCATAAAATCATCATCATCACTTCTAAGAGTAGGTGGAATGGACTGTTCAACTAAGCTATGGCTCTGGGTGAGTTTGGCAACTGTATTAAAAAGACATCTAGGATTATTATTCTCCTCTATTAATGAGGAGATATATGCTGCTCTTGTAAAAAAGAACTTTTTGCAAATGGAAATTAAAAAAAAAAAATCTAAAAAATGAAATGAAATGTAAAGAGATAGCTGAGAGAAATTCAAAGCTCTAGATTTACCATTTGATCATTTTCCTTACCTCAACCATGGTGAGGAAATCTGGATCCTGACTAAAGGAATAAAGTCCTGTATACAAGTGGCTGAAACAAGCTTTCTCTGCAGGGTGGCTGGGCTCTCGCTTAGAGATAGTGGGAGGAGCTCAGTCATTTAGGATAGGCAATGAGAAGAGCTGCCTCTCCTTCACATTGAGTTACCTGAGAAGGCTCAAACATCTTTTTCTGATGCTCTCTGGCTGCCTCCCTCAAAAGGTGTACCAAGCACATCGCACCAGGAGGTGGCCGAGGGCACACTGGAGAGAAAATCTCTTCACTGGTGTGGAGCTCCTTGGGCTTTAAACAGCAGAGCTAGATGAGGGGTCTGCAGAGGGAAGTCTGGGATCTCTGCTAAGACTGCTGTGCCCGCAACCTGGTCCCAGATAAAGAGGAAGAGGATTAGTTCAAGTACGGGTACAACCTGGAAAAAAGATCAATTTGATGCAATAATATTTAGGGTAAAAGAAATTGTAAATGAAAAAAAATTATGTTTGAAATAATCTAATAAAAAAAAATTAATAAAGTTTTTTTATAGTTCATTTTTTTTTGGATTACATATATACAGTTACATATTTATATTCTACATAATTTATGTTTAATAAACCTGTTTATTACTTGCAAAAATTACAGTTGTTTAGTTGTTTTGTGTAAGATTGTTTCTGTACCTTCAAATTAAGCCTTAGGACCTTTCCTCCTGTAAACCCACTGATAAACATTGAGATTTTACCCGTTCCCATTCCTGTTAATTTATCACTGTTCAGACTGGCCTGCTCGGACCCAGCAGGTTTTAGTTTTAATGAGGAACAGTACAACATACTTTCTTATTTGTCTTTGTGGTGAGAGGAAAAGGACACCTGATGAAAAAAATCATGGATTCTGCTTTGCCTCAAGCTCATATAAAGGTGTTCAGTAATCTCTAGTCTGAAGACTTTCTATCCGAGTGGATTAAGTGTTCTGGGACATGTCTAAAGCACAGAAACACCGTGTAGCAACAGACTAACAGACTGTTTGGGATCATCAAAATCCAGGATTTCTTTTGGCTTTTGGCATTACTTCTTTTTAGGTAAACTGAAAAGAAAATCTTAACCACTTTACCTTTATGCATATATTTGATCTGCTTCCCATACTGCCCCCTTGTTCTCTATAGGCTCACCAGAAGTTACTGGTCTACAATGCTCCCCTTCATCATTTCTTACTGGGAGAAAAGCCAAGATTGCTGTGGCGAAACAGCCTCTGCCAGTGGCTTTGTCTAAAGTTGTAGCACTGCAGAAGGTTAGATATCATTTCTCAAGATGTCCTTTAATGCAGTGGTTCTCAGCTGGCCAGTGCTCAGGACTGTTAGCAATAAGCTGCAGCGTAATATAAAGGACATTCTTCCGTTGATTTCTATTCAGTTACTTTTGCAAGCAATAATGAAAGACTAACATAACAGTAAGGTTAATCACCAACAATATATTTCTTTAACACCCTGTTGTTGTTTTCATGCAAAGTAAAATACACGTGAAGAGGCAGCTGAGGATCAATGTTAAAAGTAGTTGTCTGCAAATCTAATGGTAGTCGTTTGGTTCCAGGTACCACCTGCAACCTGTCAATAAATTAACCAAAGTTATTCTCTGATCTCCACCTTGCTGTGTCACTGCAAGTGAAACTATTTGACTTCAGAGTGTAACGATCTTGGTTCTGTTGTTTTTCTTTAAGTTTTCAGTTTCAAGTTTAGCCAGGTTTCTCATTGTTTTCTAGCTTTATTGGTGTGTCTGGATTCATTTAAGTTGCTTAGGTTTTTCTGTCTGTCATCTGCTGCCCCCTTGTGTTCTTTTCCCTTGGCTTCTTCATCAGCTCTAGTCACACCTGCTCCCTATCAGCTCATTAGCTCTACCTTTGTTCAGTCAGCCATAAGTACATTCCCTCTGCAGTCCCTTGATGTCTCCATGGTTCTGGTTTGTGTTTGATTTTTATGTTGGATTTTTGGATACCTGTTTTTATTTAACATTTTTAAGTTGGATTTTTGGATACCTGTTTTTGTTGCCTGATCTCTCATTAAACCTTCCAAGAACTCACCTCTGCCTCTCAGCTTCTGCTTTTGGGTCCAAACAAAAACCTTAAAACCAAATTGTGACAGAGTGGTTAAGAGGATGCTCTAAACCTCCCCACAGGAAGCTATTTATCCAGCTGAAACTATGCTATCAATGTCCTTTAGAAAAAGACTCATTATATTTCAGTTAAAAAACACAAAGCATGAATTACAAATTTGCATTCAAAACAAAAACAAAGAAGTATTGAAAAATGTTTTTTCTTTATATATCAGTTAAAGATTTTAAAAATATGTGAGGTTCCTTTAGTTAACTACCTTCATTGACCCCCATTGAGAGGATCCAACAGGGATACTACAGCATCAAATTCCAGATATGTAGCAAACAAAGCAACTCTAAAGTCAACCTTCATGTTCAGTATGTCTCTGAGTTAAGTAGCGCTTTATAGGAGGATGTTTTTTACTGATTGAAGGACATCCGTTTATCAGTGCTGTGCAGTAATGAGAGATAGATGCCTCTGCTAATGGCAAAGTCAGGTCAAATGATCCCACTGCTTAGTGTTCTTCATTACCTTATTAGTTAGAAGGATGTGTTTTAGCCTTTTGTGAAGATATGCAAGCTGTGGAAAACAAATCTTCACAAATCAACAATTTGCTGATGTTGTAGTTGATAAAACACACAATGATGTACCAGTGGATTAATATTTAAAAACCTTCATCAACAAGGAAGTAGGTCAAAACAAGGTCATAAGTCGGACCTTAAAATCATGTTCTGACTAATCTACTGTCCCTGCTTGCCTGAAGTTCTATATCATTGTCTGGAGTTCGCTCACGGGGAGAATCACCCCACGGATTAAGCTGTTTTATTTGCATTATGTCTACCTCATTGAGGGACCCTAGCATTTATGTTAGAATGTTATTTGTGGACTTGTGAACAGCCTCCAGCACTGTCCTTTCAGACATGGTTGACCCTAAAGCTCAACAATTGGGTTCATCTGCACATTTTGCTCCTGAATCTGTGACTTCCTTACATATAGGCCCCAAGTAATGAGGACAGGGAAACTCACATCTCCCTCGCTAAATCTGTTCTGAAACTACAGCCAGATGAAACCTTTTAATGAACCAAACATTACCTGCCACGTATCTGACTCAATAAGAATTAAAATCTATGTTTATTAATTTCTGACAGAACTACTCACATACTTGGATTATAATAAACTCCATTCCCAATATTCACTACTGTTCGACGCCTTTCACCTTTTTCTTCTGAGCACGGAGCAGCCGGCTTGCTTGGACTAACAATGAATCATGGGATACCCAAGGCTATGGAGGATACAGCAGACCCATCCTTCCAAACGGGCAAAACAAAAACTGCATTGAGTCGTTGAATCAGAACAGGCCATGGCGCCATGCTAGGATTTAATCGGATGACAAATCGAGGGGAAATGCTGGAAGATGTCTTTATATACTGAATTTGGACCCAGTTTAAGGTCGTGAATGGGGTCAGACACATTACTACAGAGCCCATTTTCCTAAAGAAATTCCAGATTCCATCAGTTATTCGACTGGAAGGGTTAAATCCCAAACATATAGACTCAAAAACGGCTATGTTCCCACACTTTTATTGTCCTTTTGTATACACAGAGTGTGTCATGACATTTCCATTTCTTCTGTGCAGCAGTGATAAAATGTAAACAGTGTGGAAGAAAAAACATGGTGCCAAAAAAAGGCAATGATATGGAGGTTCAGATCATTAAATATGTATGGTGCAATTATGCAGTGTTTTGGTTTGGTGTTGTCAGTGCGATGCAGAGTCTGTGACATGATTAAGAGTTTTCTTAACAGTTCAGCTGTCTGATGGGGAAGAAGCTCTTCTGGAATCCGCTGGACGTGCATTGAATGCTGTTCTAGAGCAGCATTCAATGCACAGAACAACAGAACAGTCCATGGTGGGGGTGTGAGGGGCCATTGATGATGTTACACGCTCAAACACGCAGCACTGGGATGAAATGTCTTTCATGGAGGGAAGAGGAGCCCCGATGATCTTCTCTGCTGTACTCACCACTCTTCTCACCTTCTTCCAGTCTGAGGCGCTGCAGCCTCCACACCACACAGTGAGACAGCTGGTGAGAACGCCCTCTGTGCTGCTTCTGTAGAAGGTGGTGGATGGATGGGGGCAGGTGGGCTCTCCCCATCCTCAGCAGGAAGTAGAGGTGCTTCTGTGCCCTTTTGACCAGTGAGGTGGTGTTTAAAGTCCAGGTGAGGGTGTCTGTGGATGTGCATCTACAGGAATTTGGTGCTGATGAGCAGTGAGCGTGGTTAGGCTGGTTCTTCCTGAAGTCCAAGATGATCTCCATCTTCTCCACGTTCAGGATCAGGCTGTTATCTCTGAACCAGTCTAGCAGATGCTCCACCTCCTCTCTGTAGTCAAGGTCGTTGTCGTCTCTGATGAGGCCCCTTAGGGTGATGACATCAGACGTTTTCTGTCTGACCCAAACTGACTGAGGTCTGTCTGTGAAAAGGTCTACAAGCCAATAGCAGAGGGGTTGTATTGAATCCCAGCTGTTCCAGTTTGCCCATCAGACGCTGCGGGACGATGGTGTTGAAAGCTGAACTGTAGTCCAGGAACGGCATCCATATGTGAGTGTTCTTCTCCTCCAGGTGTGCCAGGCTCAGGTGGAGAGCAGAGGAGATGGTGTCCTCAATGGAGCGCCTTGGTATGCAAACTGGAGGGGGTCAAAGGTGAGGGGGGGACTGGAAACGATGTGTTCTTTAACCAGCCTTTCGAAGCACCTCATCATCGGAGTGAGTGCGACAGGCCGATACTCATTAAATGAGGTGACCTGAGGCTGTTGTAGTCTGTGATCGGCCATATGCCTTGCCACATCCTCCTGGTTGCATCATGGAAGAGATCTTGAATCTTCCGGCACTGGTCCTGCTTCTCTGATCTGAAGGCATGGTTGAAGTTGATCGACTAACAAGGGCAATTATCCCAGGTAGTCAGACACTTGCATCCCATCTGACCTTCACACTCACACACACATAGGTAAGATCACACACAGGCATAAACATCCCTGCAAAATTATCCACTAGACCCCATCCCATTTCACAGACTGTTTAAGCACTTTATATAAAGACTAAATGGATTTTTATTCCATGCAAATATTTTTTTTTTAGAGCCTCCTTTTTCTGTTTTCTGAGCCAGGTGTTTCAGCAGGATTTAAATAAGGTTTCATGATGATAAGGAAGATTCTGGATTCTTCGTAAAGCCTGGATCAGAGCCCCGGTATCAGATTTGTTTACCCATAATCAAAATTCATCTGATCAGACTGTCACTGTTGCACAACTTTGTTCGGTCGTATGACACGCAATCAGAAACCCTTCATTCTATAATGAAACAGCTATTAAATCACACAGGGAAGTCTTTCTGTCAGACACTGCATATTATTATTGTTATTATTACCTGCCATATGTGTCGGTATAAATTGCTACCTGTCGTTAAGAAACAGCCTCCGTCACAGATATGAATGATGGATTATTTAGATGTAGAACAGCTAAAACTAGAACTCTCCACATGGATCAGAACCCTGAAAATAATGTGGTGAGAAAGCTTTTAACTCACTGAAGTCCAACACATGGACAACGATCTGGGACTCGCCGATAAGAACCGAGTGATAAAACCGAGAGACGCTCTATCAGTTCAAATCTGGAGTGAAACTTTTACTGGCTCTAAGATACCTTAGGTATAGAGTGAAGTGTTATGTTCAGTCGTCCCTGGAGAGATGGTAATGAATGATTCCTGCATGTAGCAGACTCGACTCACAGTGACACACAGTCTGCTTTTAGCTGCGTTCTGGGGGGAACGTGGTTAATCAAAGAGGTAAGGTGCTGCTGACATTTCTCTTTCCCCCTACAGATCTCTTTGGGGTGACGCAGTAATCATAAATATCTCCATTTCCCTGATTTTTATCTAATACATTTTAACTCTCTTCCTGCTGGAAGTAGCTACTCCCGGGATGTTAGTTTGGGCCAAGCATCCCAGCCTCCATCGGTCCGTCTCCACCCTATTTTCCCAGAGTGTGAGGTAATTACCTCCCCATGAATTCACTGATGACTAGATCTGTAGCAGATATGATAAAAATAGCTGACAGGGAATTTGATATAATAGCCACATTGTCTCGTGGAGAAAGGAGCTTCTAATGAATTCAGATGAGGCTCACCTCCATAATTATCTCTGTGTCATTCAGATGAGGCTGGGATAAGACATTTTGTTTGTAAAGGCTGCCGGTGTTTGCAGAGCAAAAGTGACTCGCTGGCGACTTTTTTCCACAACCTTGGTGTGAAGTTTATGATGACTTTGTCAAGACAAAAAATGCTGTTCTGCGAGATATCCCTGGAAGATAATCGAATTGGGTCCGGTGATATCTGTGTGGCGCCGTCTTTATTGGCAGCATAAAAGCAGCTGTTGGTTCAGTCAAATTCCCAGATGTGGCCCCCCTTTAAGCGGCTTTATAAGACTGAGGAAAAAGTTGAAGAGTTGTGAAGAAAAAGACTCCGTAATCCTCCAAAGCTGCTTGAGGTGGTTAGAGATGGGAATACTTCTGCAAAGAAAGTCGGCAGCCTTTTAGCAACCTTTTAATTTATTTTTTTCTGACTAAAAACGCTTCTCAGTCAACGCATTAACAGGCCCCCAGAGTGTATTAAATGGAAAGCTAGCTGAATATCATCAAGGTTAAGGACTTTCATGTTGGTGCTTTATGGGTCACTTTTTTTCCAATCAAGGTCAGGCCGGATCAGAATGACTCCCACAGGTATGTTTGCTTACATTAATTGCATTATAATTCTTATCAGAGCTGACCTGTAAAAGCCAAAGCCTCACTTAGAAAATGAGCGTCCTGGGCTTTGTGTTGTCCTGTTAAAAAAAATAAAAAGAAAGCATGATGAAGCCCTCACTGGCTGGGCTGTTTACTATGACCAAGATGCAGGGTTTGTCCTCCGCAGACTGCAGAGTGAGCCTTATCAGAGAGGCTACAGGGATCTGCTAGCTCAGCCTTTTCTGAACTCACAATGAGACACTTTATTATACGCCATCCTCTGAGGATTCCATTCAGAGAACAAACCTGTAATTATCTGCTCATGTTGTAACGACAAAGACAAAAATGCTATGGTGGCTCACTCGGCAGAACAATAATTGGAGCACAGAAACAACGTGTTGCACTGTCTATCATAAACACATATTTACAGTAAGTTGTGCAAAGAAAAGAGAAAAGAGGCATATTTCATATGAAAAACCTCTTACTATCTTATGATTGTTAAAAACTCTGAATATAGATTAACTGTATTAGTTCTTGCTTATTTAACATTTTTAAAACCTTAGTAGCGTTCCTGCCTTTAGCAGATATTTCAAAGCAACTCCAGAAAATATTTCAAGCTAAGTCTGAACTCTGTATTTTATGATTATTTCGACCACGTTATATTCACTGTATTCTCATTATGAGTTCGTATGAAATCGTACGAAAAAATATGCACCGTAATTTCGTACGTCTTGGACGTTTTTTTCGTCGTATGCGATATGCGCATCTTAGCACCATTCAAAAGAACAGCCAATTTAAAATCGCGTGTGCACTGATCTGGTTTTTTGAGGAAAAAGCGTCTAAAAGAACTACAAAATAGTGTGCATAACTTTTGATGCGATTTCATACGAACTGATAATGAGAATATGTTGTTATATTTGTAGCAATGTAGGTCCCCAAATACACACTTTAATACCGTATAACTATTATGTGTATAAAACTATGTCACAGAGATGCACTGGAAGTCTGGAACCAGATAATGCAAACAAATCAGGTTAATAAATAGCACAACGATCAATAAAATATGTGAAACACGTATGATTTATAATTTGCAGAAATGTAAAACTATCATAAAAAGACAGGCTATGTCACTTTGTTTCAATCAAGTGGGCAGTAAAATTTTCTGTAGCTCTTTGAATTTTTTTTTGCTGTGAGACTCTGTCCTGTTACTTGAAGTCTACTAACACAGAGAAGTCTTCTCCATCTATCGTGCTTATTGCTACCATGTTTTTTTTTTTATGATGCTACATATATGTTTGGTATAATGCCCTCCACTTTTCAGTAATCACATTTTTCCTGCAATGTTGCGGTGCTGCGCAATGCAGCACAGCTAAATTGGTGATATTTAGGCGATTTAGGAGTTTCTCCAGTTTTGATTTTGACAAATAGAACCATATAGTGTTCATTTTTATTCCTTGTTGCCATTAAACAGGATAAACAATCCTGGATTGATTATTTTTTTTGTAGGATTTTAAAAAATGTTACACTGATATTTGGTATGGTTGTGAATTGGAAAAAAATTGGCGATACCACATGTATCAAAATACATGTATAATGCTATAATTTATCACAATATCTACCTATATATCAAAGAAAACAATAAATCGTAGTAATCATATAACTCTGTAAATCCTCATGCAATCTGCTAGGGCAGAGCAGGTGAATAATTAGCTATTTGGCTGTGTGTTGCCAGCTAGTGGCTGGAGGTTTAAGAGTCATATAAATATAGGAGAAAATAATCGATTGCTTTCCTATAAATATTGTTTACATTTAAGATTCATTCAGCCATATTTTACATACACAACAATATTGTCTAAAACAATTGAGACACTGGTATATTGAGTTAAAAAAAATATTGTCTAATGAAATATTGCAACAGTTAAAAGAATAGATTTTTAACCCTAATATTTGGTAATTTAAACATTTTTTGATCCTGTCTTTGATGACAAAACAGTAGTTGAAAATATGCACATCTGGCTATTAACATTAATGTTCGATCCATTCAGATGAGATGGTAAAATTGACATATTAAGGTAGAGTAGGCCTTACTGATTTTAGTCCACAGCAAGAGATCACAGAGTGGTTGATCCTTCAGCACCAAACCTCAGTCTCCTTCCTGCATTCAAAGAAAAATAAATGAATTGGCGACTTTGACTTCCACCGATAAGTGGAAGATTTTCAAAAGTCAAACTTTACCTGACTCTATAAATGCCACTTAAGAGGTACAACCACTGCTTTCTATAAAACACCCATCAGTTACATGACCTCACATACTCTAAGGGGTGCCGTTTTCTGTAAAGTGGGGAGATCCAGCACAGACAGCCCGAGGGTGGTAATTTAGTTATGTCTCTCTCAGGTGAAGAAGAAGGCTGGACCTTAAAGCCTCGGGACATAACAAAAGTTAGGAAATGACACTTGCAGCCCTGAGGGTCATTTGCTGTTCAGCATAATTAATCTAACTTGTCACGTCCGGCTTGTTAATGCCAGTGTTCAAAGTAAAACAAACGACCGTCAACATGCATCGTCCGGCTCTGCATTGTCAACAAGGACTCCTTTGAGGATGTAGTGGATAAAAAGGGGCCGGAATAATGAATAATTTATCACGGCAAATTAATTTCATGCTCTGCCAGTGTCCTGGACAACGGCACAGTGTGTGACATCCTCAAACGATTATGCAGTTCTCCCAGTTGCAATGAGACTTTACATTCCTGCTGAGACCTAAAAAGGATTTTTTGTGTTTATTTGTGCTGTTAGGTCTTCCGCCATTAGCAGTGAGACGTTAATGTTCATGTTTATTTAACGGCTTGTTAATAAGGACCAAAGCCGTGGTGGGTCTTTCAAATCAAATCTTGATTACATGAGTCTAATCAGCATATATGTCATATTAGTAAACCAGCACCACGAAATAGGCTCATTTCAATGCAGTAAATATGTAAATCTGTTTGTTACAATGACAGAGCTGCAATGCAAATTGTTTTTAGAAAGATTGGTTTTCTAATAGGAATATGTTTGTTGTTAGACTGTTGACAGCTGCTTATTTGGTTTTCTTCCTTTTCAACATAAACTTAAAGACTTTTCGTCACACACCGTACAACTGAAACCAGTCTCTTTATTAGTCTGTTTCAAAAAGATTACTGGCACAGGTTGTCCAGCTTGGCTGAAGGTTTAAAATGTAACTCACCCAGATTCAGAGATACTATGACTCCGCCCCCAGTTTTTAAAAAAATGCCACCTATGCCGTTGGTGCCAAAAGTCCCACAACCTAGGATGAAAACGAGGCTAAAGGCCTAATAAAATGTGGACATGCTGCAAAAAAGCTAGCCTGGCCAGCCACACTTATTTACACTTGGCATTAGTCCGTCTGGTACAGTTTATTACTCTCAGCATAAAACAGACAATCAAATTGCAGAAGGCAGGCCAAAACACAACAGCGCTTTTCTGTAACTATAAAAGCCAGGTTTCGCACTGCAACTGAGCAATGTTTTATTGATGTCTGTAAATACATGTTTATAATCAACCGCCTTCTTTACCATTTTTAAAGGGGTCATAGAATACAAAAAAGTTTCCATTGTCCTAGATAAATAACGATAGTTCAGTGGGTGAAATGGACGTAAAGAGAAGTTCAAACTCCATTGTGTAACCCAGGGTGAAAACTGCCCTTAGTCCCGCCTTACTGCCCCATTGGTTAGAGTGACAGTCAGTCACACAGTGCATGCAGCCAATTGACACACCTGAGGCAATTATTTAGGCTTGCTCCAGCTTTCCCCAGTCAGATGTGAGGGGGAGAGCTGGAGACAAAGGAGCTACAGATCCGAGAAATCCAGTGAGTTTGGAGCCTTGGAGCTGCCATACTCTCATCTATTATTGGAATTGGCCAGGTGATCCCTTTTTAGGGAAAAAGATGGCGAGCTTCTGAAAAACTGGCTGGAGCCAGGAGAGCCTTAGGAATCATTCCACAGTGGACTGGTCTGGATCATTTCCCCCCTCCATCTCACCACTCAGGCATACACTTCATTATTCACCTCTTCATCTGAAACAACTTGCGCTGGGACATTCTTCAACTTAAATATCTGTATAATCCAACCCTGGATTTCTGAATGTGTGTCGGTCAGACTCTGGACTGATCAGCGGGGAATTTAAGACCAGTTGTGCACAAACAAAAGAAGGATTGCCACAGTACTGTGTATATATATATTTTTTTGTATTTATTTTGGGTTCTATGTATGTTGTCTTGTATTGTTTACTTTAAATTTGTCTAATACATGGTATTGAAAGCAGTTATTTTGTGTCGTTTTGATTACTGACAACGGCTCCAGTAGACGAATTCTAGTCTTCTGAATTTCTTCCATCTAGTCCTTTTACACTGTAAATAGTGCTACAATTGACACCTCCTTTCTCTGCAAAACTCACAGTTCTTAACTTCCACCATAAAACGGGAGAATCCAAACGAAGCACCAAATTGACGCCAATTCAGGGATTGCCTTATTTGGTTCTGGCCTGTACTTTTGTACCACCCCGAAATTGACATGCAGACCAGCCCACTGGTTCACTGGCCCAAGGGGGTGTTTTTTTTTTTTTTTGACGCGAGTGAGAGCGTGCAGGCAATTCAATAATTTGTGCACCATGTGTGGATTAGAGCTACTTCGATTGCATAGACAACAAGAGGTTGCTTGTGAAACCTGTGCGTATCTGTTCAAAGCAATTCTCAGTTCAACGAGTGTTCCAGGCGACTGGTGGTCAGAGGGTGCACTCATTGGATTAGTCAGAAAAATAAGCCCATAAATTTTGGTTTACTCTCTGACAGTCACCTAGTTACCACTCAAAGCTGTGCATCCTGTGAAATAGGTTGAATCCTCGAGTAAAACACAAAAATAAGACTAATTTTACAGCAGAATATACAAAAGTATGTCCATGTCTAGTGAAGGACAAGAATGATGAAGAGTGTATGAATGGGGCACGGTGTTGGTCAGTTGTCTTTGGACAATGAAGTAGGACTTGTCCGGTAAAAAGAGTAAATATGGTCACCCTACCGTATCAACAATTTGATGTTTCAGTTAGTGAGTGCTTGTTTCCAAGATGCATCTTTGCTCAGAAGCTTTGCTCGTTGTAAACCAACCAATCAGCTCACAGCTCATCTAAATATTCATGAGCATACCATAAAGGAAGAAAACCTGTCGTTTCATTCTAGGGCTTTAACCAGGCTTGCATTAGAGCTCATAGAAAAGCAAATATGCCATTTTCAGCCCAACCAATGTTACATACCATATTCAGAGACCTTAATGACCAGAAGCAAATACCCTATAGAATCATTCTATGAGCCCTTAGGGTTTTGCGTCCCCTCTGTAGTTATCTGATCAGTTCTAAACTTTTGTTGCTGACTGTTGCAGAATGTTTGAGATTGAACTAAAAAATACTGAAAAATCGGAGAATAGAGATCGAATGAAGCAGAAGAATGGAAAGTGGTCCCTATGTCCTCCAACTGTCTAAGCCTATAGCAGCCAGGGGGGATTTACCATTAGGAAATACTAGGCAGTTACCCAGGGCCCCATAAAACTCTGTTTACATGTATGGTTAATTCAATTCGCTGTTTGTGGACATTAAAATTATGTTTTTGATAAAATTCATTTAGCTAAAATGTTTTCATAATGCTTGTAATATTAAGTGTGTTGAGTGTTAAGTGTGTCTCATTTATGAATAGGCATTATTTTCCTTGCATACAGTCATTTTGAGCTAATCTATAGCATGAAATCCCAAACCGTGCATATTCCATTTCAAGGCACCGCAGATGTAGTGTTTCCTGACATCATTCTGCTTCCTCTCTGTGATGGAGGAGACGCTGTTCTCTGACTCTCTCTGACACCGACATAACCTTTCAGGAATTAGATGATGTGGCGAGTTAACATGCTGTCGTTCCCTCCAGGCATGTTTGATCCACGGCCTGTGTCTCCCCCGGCCTTTTAGCTTCCGGAAAGTTCTCCCATGAACCATCTTGAAACAGAGCAGGCTGGACACAGACAGATATGCACATGAATATAATTGAATTCCAAACAGAAAGTCTCTGAGTTGTGAGTGTTCTCCTTAATCTGGCCACCGACTGAGTCAGATCCAAATCTTTTTATGGTTGGGCTTGGACAGATCTAACGTTTATCTTTTGGATGGATAACGGCCACCAGCGAAGGCTTCAATTGATGAAATCCACAGAGGACAAAAGGTTAAGATTCAGAGGAGGGTGGTGAATTCTTCCTAGAATATGAAAGATGGGGGCCTTCTAAAAATATACAAAGTCTTCTAGTTATTTTTTCCTGTTCAAAAGGACATGTGTCAGTTTTATTTGTAAGACCAACAGAAAGCTTTGAATGACTGTAGTTGAGGGAAAAAATGTTTTTACTAATTAGAAATCTAAAAAATATTAAGCCCATTTATAATCAGGTTTCTTTACTCTAATAAATTTAAAATCATAGGGAAGCGGCCGTTCCAATGGTTGCATTTCTGAATTCTCCAAAGTGGTGCCCAACTTTACACGACTGAATATAATGAATGTGATTGGTGGTTTATCAAGAAGGCAGGATTGTTATGTTGGAAGGTTCACAAACAAATTTGTTTGTTGCCGGTTTGTCGGAAGCATCTTGCTAACCAGTTAGCAACTTAGTGCTAGTGGGTTCCCAATGGGAAATTCTATTGGACTTAGAGACTTAGACTTGACTTTATTAATCCCTTGGGATTACTCCCTTCAGGAAATTGTATTTCCAATAGCAGGAAAAAATTGCACATACAAGAAAAATAGAGGATGTTTAGGCACAGTATATACAATAGAAAAAAATAAAATCAATTAAATAAGATGTAGGAAGATGTATTGGGGGATGAGGATAGACAAATAAATACAGAGGGCTATAGCAAAAACAATGACTTAAATTAACAGTTATGTAGTGTATTGCACTTGGATGGTTGAGGAAAGAGAGTGTCCAGATTATAAAAACCACAGCCGAGTATCTACAACTCCTTCACTTCTGTTCTCTTAGCTCTATCCTGCTCCCCCCAGAGAGGAGTTATAGAGCCTGATGGCATGAGGGACAAAGGGAGTTCCTGAGTCTGTTGGTCCCTACATTTGGGAAGGAGCAGCCTCCCACTGAACAGGCTCTTCTGGTTGCTGATGACGGTGTGCGGGGGATGACTGACATTGTCAATAATGTCCAGCAGTTTGGGGACCAAGTAGCACTAAATTGGTTCTTAGAAACGACACTGTCAGAGTTTAGTGTAGGAGAGTTCGTGGATAAGTCTCCTCCTCATACATTTTTTATTTAAGAGGAGGAAGCCCGAGGCGTTGTGGAAGAAAGGGCGCCAGGAGGCGGCAGAAGCTTGGTTTGGTGTGTGAGAGCTTTGGCAGTACATGTTTGAGCCCTTGCCTCACTAGCCGCTGCCAGTCCTATTAGCTCGCCTGCTGAAGACACAGGCGTCCCATCCCCATGAACACTGGGGCTGAACTCAATGGGAAAGGAAATGATTCTCATTTCTTATTTCCTTGGATGCGTATGTTGGATCGCGACATATGAATGAAGATTCTATGACCAAATTTTGATTGACAGATGACCTAACTGTCCTGCATAAGATAATAAAAAAAAAAAGATTTTAAGACAGGGTTTTTTGTTTTTTGAATAGAAATGTTCTAAATTTTGGAACAATATCTTCACATTTATATACATGTGTAAGCCAGAATGATTTGACATTTAAATATGATTTCCCTACGACTTTAAATATAAATCAGAGCATCCCTCTGCTTATAGAATTCCCTTAATCAGAAAAAAAAAAGACTCCTTTAGTGTAAGATTTAATTTCAACATAAAGTAAGCTGCTCTGTTTCTGGCCTCTGATGTTTATTAGAGAACATTGGAGAGCAAACAACAACGTGGAGACCAAGGAACGCAGCAGGAGGTGCAAGGAAGAAGAGTTTGGGGGATAATAGGTTTTGAAACAATATCATAAGCTAAGTTAAACCTCTCAGACAGTTCTGTTCCAGCCATCATCTGAACATGCAGAGAGGATGGACGAGCTGGAGACCTACAAGGCATTAAGGCATATGTACACTGAGCAGCCTGGAGGCTAATGCTAATTCAGGAGGAATGGTAAAGATCCACAGCTCTGGTGGGAGAATCTGTCGACAGAGCAACTATTAGTGCTGCGCTCCACATTTCTGGACTTCACTAAGAAGTATTGAGAAGAAAAAAATTGTTAGAAGGAGACAAATGAGGTCATGTTTGAAGAATGACTGAAGAATGCTAAATGGACGTGTTTGACATATCCTTTAGTTTTCTACTTCCTAACATATTTCAGAAACATTGTACTGATCAGAAATTCCCAAACATTTCAGTTAGTGATCCAAAAAAACAATAAGACAGTCCGGCAGCCCCTAACATATTACACTCTGTATTTACTTCTGAGTATAAAGTGAAGTAATTATATGTAATTATACATAAATGACACTTATTTAATGGATGTGTCACTTTAAATGTATTTTATATAAATCCAATAGGACATTAAGTTATGCATTGAAAGTATGTATAATGGATTAGATGAATAAATAAATGACTCATCTGTTTATTTCATGGTACATTTATTTATTTCAGTCACTTTTCAGTTTATATTTTGGCACTCTATAAAGGAGTGGTAGGGGAGGGTAGGGATTATATCACAATAATCTTGTGACCCCCCTTTTCAGCCATCTCTCCAAAAATGAAAAGTACTGTCAACCCCCTTAAAATACATTTAATTCTAATGCAAATATAGAGTGAAGTAATCATGTAAGCTTTTAAACATCTTTATTTAAAAGAAGGATGTAATTCATTATATTAATTGTTCAACAGGATATACAATTATATAATAGTGCAATTTATAAGTATATCTATCTACACACTCACCCGGCTACTTTGTATTAGGTACACCTGTCCAACTGTGTTCGTTAACACTTAATTTCTAAGCAGCCAATCGCATGGCGCCAACTCAGTGCATTTACGACGCATGTAGACATGGTCCAAAGACAATCTCCTGCAGATTTCAAACCCGAGCATCAGTATGGGGAAGAAAGGTGATTTGGAGTGACTTTGAGCGTGGCATGATTGTTGGTGCCAGAAGGGCTGGTCTGAGTATTTCAGAAACTGCTGATCTACTGGGATTTTCCGCACAACCATCTCTAGGGTTTACAGAGAAATGTCAGAAAGAAAAAAAAAACATCAGTGGCGGCAGTTCTGTGGGCAAATGAAATGCCTTGTTGATGCCCAGAGGTCAGAGAGAATGGCCAGACTGGTTCGAGCTGATAGAAGGGCAACAGTGACTCAAATAACCACCCGTTACAACCAAGGTGGGCAGAAGAGCATCTCTGTGAATGCGTCAGTACGTCGAACTTTGAGGCAGATGGACTACAGCAGCAAGAGACCACACGGGTGCCACTCCTTTCAGCTAGAACAGGAAACTGAGGCTACAATTTGCACAAGCTCATGAAATTGGACGATAGAAGATTGGAAAAGCGTTGCCTGGTCTGATGAGTCGATTTCTGCTGCGACATTCAGATGGTAGGGTCAGAATTTGGCGTCTACAACATGAAAAGCATGGATCCATCCTGCCTTGTATCAGCAGTTCAGGCTGGTGGTGGTGGTGTCATGGTGTGGGGAATATTTTCTTGGCACTCTTTGGGCCATGAGGTACCAATTGAGCATCGTTGCAGCATACAGCCTACCTGAGTATTGTTGCTGACCATAATGTCCATCCCTTTAGCGACCACAATGTACCCAACTTCTGATGGCTACTTTCAGCGGGATAATGCGCCCATGTCATAAAGCTGGAATCATCTCAGACTGGTTTCTTGAACATGACAATGAGTTCACTGTACTCAAATGGCCTCCCACGGTCTGCAGATCTCAATCCAATAGAGCATCTTTGGGATGTGGTGGAACGGGAAGATTCGCATCATGGATGTGCAGCCGACAAATCTCTGCGGCAACTTTGTGATGCCATCATGTCAATATGGATGGACCAAACACCCTGAGGAATGCTTCCAGCACCTTGTTGAATCTATGCCACGAAGAATTTAGGCAGTTCTGAAGGCAAAAGGGGGTCCAACCCGTTACTAGCATGGGGTACCTAATACAAAGTGGCGGTGAGGTGTATATATATACAACATTTACTCACTATGCGTATATCACATTTTAAACCTGGAGAATCACATGCAAAAAGTGACAATTAGAGATTTATTAATTGATTTATAGTTCTTTGGCGCTCAGACTCCAGCAGAAAATGTGAAAGCTGCGAATGATTATGACCGTGAAAGATTTAGGGTTAGAGATGTCTTCCCCTTGGATCCAGACACCGGTAGTGGAGTGGAGGCCTGAGGAGAAGGAGCTTAAATCATGATGGAGTAGATGGGGTGGAGGCTGGTTTAGCTTTACATCCTTACAGGTTGGTTGGCTGGAGAGGGATAAGGACTTGATGGTGATTGGTTGGAGCAGAGGCGCATAATGAGGAGACTGAATGCAGGTGATGCCGGGATGAGTCTTATGGTTTGAATTTGCGTCTAAACTTAATATTTCATGGTATATTAATTTATTTTATTGGATATTCACAAGTTGATACATTTTCTCCCTCCATATACCTCAACAATCACATCATAATAATGGTAAAAATCCTCTTATGATCCGCCACTAAGAGTTTGGTGACCCCCCCAGGGAAACCTGACCCCCGTTTTGGGAACCCCTGGTGTATCTGATTATATCCCAATAGAATTAGTAGATATTTGTGTTTGCAATGTGAACAAATGTGGAAAAAAAGGGGTATGGAAGCTTTTACAACATAGTGTGAAATAAAAGGTGCTGGAGAATAAGATGCCAAAAAATAGAGAGAAAAAATTTTTCTTTGTAAAAGCTATTCTTTACAATTTGCACACTTGCCATGACCCTTTCTGCAGGGTCAGTGAAATAAACTACGATTAATTTCTTGCAGTCCTTAAGAAACGACCTCCTTGCTTTATGGAAATGCATCTAATTACAATAAAACTATGCATATCTAAATGAGATTTCTTAACTGCTTCTAGCTAACTTGTTCAGAATACCTATAACCTAATAAAATGCGGTTGCTTATATTAAATTCATGCCATTTAGAGTTCATTATGGAAATACAGCAGATCTATAAGGAAGACGAAGACTGTTTTGTTTCCACAGCAACCATCTCAGTATAAACCAGCAGAAAGGAATGTCAGAGCCAAAAATCGACGCAGGTGACATTATTCTGTATTCATGAAAGGAGCTTCACAGAGGCTGCGGGGATATTGTCAGGCCTGCTGTGGAGTCAGGATGAAGGAGGGGGCGCCGCATGTTTTATATGAGGAATCGACGTTTTGGGAGTTCGTGACCTTTCTGCTGATCCGCCCATAGCTGTGAATGACAAGTGCATTGATTCCTTTAGTGAGTGCTTTGTTGCTACATTACAGGTGAACACCCGACTGCAGGCAGCGACGGCTCAGATAATATCCCCATGAGCCTCAAATTTACCGCTTGCTTTAAATATCTTCCCACCGAGCACAAACATTAGTGCAGATAATACTGCGCCTCTGAGATTGTTGCTAGGCTCCAAACATTTCTTTTTATTTCAGATTTCATTTAATGGCAATATAAAAAAAAAAGAGAATTAATCATCTTTATCACAGAAAGCATATTTCTTTCATGTTGCGCCGTCTGCACACCAACTATGCTGCAGGGGTTTCACTGATGAGAGCTCCTTATTGTCCCACTGTGGCAGAAACACGCTGAAACGCTTTCACTGACAGCTTTTTACTTAGTCCTCATTAGCAGAAAAGGGGCCAGTAAATTTTGGTCTGAGACTGATTTGCTTAAAATATGAGCTGTGGAAGAATGTCAGCAAAAAGTAAAGAAGAGAGTCAGGAAAACTGTAATTATGGAGCAGAATTACTGTGGAGGGGATTTTGTTCCATTATCTTTGCAAGCAAAGACCAGGTTTTATAAATACACATTTGAAAAAACGCAATATTGGAATAAAACTTTTAAAAACTTCTTAATTAGAAAAGGGTTTGAAGATACCTTTGCTGTTTTCTTAGTTTTTTATTACGTTTTCATTTTAAGATATTTTATTTTTTACAAATTTCATATTTGCACATTTTTTCAGTTGCCTTTTTCAGATCGGATTTCATCAAATGCCTCCTTTCAAATTGCATTCTACAAATCATATTCTCTACTTCAGGCCCAATGCAGACTCCAACTCACAATTCACACATTAAGATAAATAAATGTGATAAAACAGAAAATTTACATAAAAATGTTTGTTTTATTACAAACTGGAAACAAAGTCCAGTAGATTTTGTTTAGTTAATTTTTTTTTTGCTTGCCACAATAATGGAAAAAAAAATTATTTTCATATATCACTGCAAAGTATATTTGCTGCAAAGCCAGAAAGATAATCTGTAATATTTTACTTTATTTTTCATCCATGTGAGATCTGTTCATCATGTAATGAAAGCTTTGTGCTCCACCTCTCCTCACTCCCCATCAAATCATTTTAGGGACCCTGGAAATGGTTTCCATGCAATTTCTGACCTTTCCAAATGCTTCTCACCTCTGCTCGGCTCCTCCAGGGACCTTGTCAGCACTGCAGCCCCAGGCGTCATCAAACCCCTTGTGCAAAATATCTGACATGGAAGCACCTTGTGCCATGCTCTGCAGGCTGTACACCCACCAATGATCACTGTAAAATTTTCCGCCAGTTTAGCTCTGCAGGTAGTAATGAGGGCTCCATTTCTCCTCCCGAAAGACTTGGCTCTACTCTGAGGCTTTACGTCTTCGCTGACATTCTGTTGGCTCCTGTCAGAGGTAAGCTGATGGTAATGCAGCTAACTAACAGGCCCCCATGAGGACCACAGAACTTCAGTCACTGCATGTACCACAAGAAAAATCAGGCAACATCCCTTTTGTTCTTTATCTAATGAAGACTTTATGTGTAAACTTTGTATTAATTTAATTCATTTGATGCAAGCAACCAGGCTGTCCACTTTAGATCGCTTAAGCTTTTTTAAAAAAAAGTTAGGAAGAACATTTTTTGAGAAATTTGAAAGACAAAGCCTTGGAGCCAGGTCTAAAACAACAAGGGATGTGATACCTAAGAGTTCTGCCTCCAAACCCAGTCGTAAAAAGTCTTGGAACTACCAGTCTTCTGGTGATCTGTAAAGCCCCCTTCAAAACTTGCTGATTTAGCAAGCGTATGCCTGACATCTCAGAATCTTAAAACGCTTAACTTTCTATGTATTTTTTCAATTTTGGGCGTATATATAGAGTATTCATAAGAAGTCCAGAACTGATGTTCAATGACTAACTTATGCATAACGCACGGCAGCGTAATGCTCATGAAATGTCACAATCCAGTGTCCTGAGGTGGGCAGTGATGCGCCCAGAGGCACCCAGCCTGCATAAAAAGTCCAAAAGATTTCTCTAAACTTTGCAGTAATGGTATTAAACTAAAGAAGAAAGAGAGAAGGTTTGCAGATTCAGCCTCATAACTAATCCAATGTATGGCAGCGTTTTAGCCAGCGTATGCCATTCTTCGGCATACGCTGGCTAAATCTTTAAGTTGTGACATTGGCATAAAATAAAACTTTATTATTCAGGGTTTGACTACAGTTCTACGTTCAATAGCTGATGCATCCTCTGCTTCCTCATAGACCTGGCAGATTTTTATGGCGGATGCCTCTTCTGGATTTGAACACACATCTATTCCTGAAGCAGTGAGAATGAGCTGCTGTGACTGTTACTGAAATTTTGAGAAGCCCCAAACAAAAAAGATTAGTCATAGAAGATCTGCTGCAGTCTCTATTTTCCTCATATTCATCAAGCTAAGCCCACACTATGAAGATCACGCCAGGCATTCAGGCTGAAACTTGATAACAGCAGTGATACGCAGGTCTGCCTCCCATATGCTCCCACTAATGAGGTCAGGCTGAGTCTGAGAGGTCCAGCTGCCTTATAATAAGCCTCCATGTTTGTGTATGCTAATGATCTTACTGCTAATAATCTCATTTAGAAACCTGTCAACACTTCAACTACTCCTACTGATTATGCGGCAATACATACAGTTTTAAATACAGCATAGGTGTAGTTCAACACTTCAGGGAGGCGTTTGTTTGGAGGAATCAGCAGTATCCAGGTCATGTAGGGTATGTTTACATCTACAGTAATGTTTCTGATATTAACCCCTTTCACACATTACTTTGAAAAAAACACTGGCAAGTCAACAAAAGTTTCCCCACCGTAACCTTAATAAGGACACACATGAAGTGAAAAATTTGCAAATACAGTCAAGGGAAAATGTTAGAGATATGGAACCAGTCAAAAATGTTGCATTGACTTGTGCTAATATCAGTTTTAGTCATTTCACTTATGTTCAAATCATTCTGCTATCAAAAAGTCTGTGAAGTCATGACTGTAAAGCATTTAATCTTTGTGTTTAAAAAGTGAACCTCCGATGTGACATAGTCTTATTTGAAAAAATAAAAACTACTGCTTGTGAAAAGAAACAAGATGGAAGTCATTGATTGGTCGACCTTCAGGAACAAGGAGGAATGTTGACGGGTGAAATAAAGGCTGAATAAGAATAATTTAATGTGGTCATCATTGGAGGGCTGTACAGTGGATTAGTGGGTAGCACTGAAGGTTCCAGGTTGGATTCCTGGCCCTGTTTTTGTGTTTGTCTCCCTTTCACCTACAGGAGGCGCCTGGTTCCGGTCCACTTCCTCACACACCTGCTGACGGTTTACTCATTAACGATGTGCTCTTAAGCTGCTGATTGCCACTACCTCGACGCCAGAGTTTTTGCCAGTTTTTGGTACTCTAGCCAAGCTGAGTTTTCTCTGAGTAAGACTGAGTTCTCTTCTCCCTGAATTTTAACTTTGTTTTTGGTCTTTGCCTCTCGGCAGAAAGTCATCCACAGCTGGACCTTTAGGACCTCCCTCTCCCAGGAAGGGATCAGCAGATGTAAACTGAGCCAGGGATTCCAAACACGAGGTTTGGATCCAGTCTCCTTTTTGAGGGCGTTGAAATTACTCTCCTGAGCAAGGGAATGATCTTCACCAAGACTTACGTTCAAAATTTGCAGGAAATCTAAAAGTGACAATCAGCATCTCCGTTCACCTACACCGTCCAAGTTCTGGGTAAACCCTCTTCCGCCCTCCGCCGAATCAGACATACACTGGAAAAGCAACACACAGATTGGAGTCAAGGATCCTTCACTTCTCTGAAAACATGAGTCAACAATCATGATCCTCTCCTTCAAGATCAATGAATCAAATTTCCCACTGAGCCTGAACTAACAGTCTGTCTTCCCCTCGCCTTCCAGTTCCGGCTGAGCAGTGTTCAGGGAAACTCTGCACCGAAGCTAAACATATTCAATAAAATCAGTCAAACTTTTCATCCGTGTCTCTGTTTGGTTTCACTGCATGTGGGCGCGAGCCTTAGATAAAACAAATCATGACAGTTTGCATGTTCTCCCTGAGCATGCATGTGTTCTCTCAAAAACATGACTGTGAGGTTAATTGGCTTCTCTAAATTCTCCTTAGGTGTGAGTGTGTGCATGGCTGTTTATTTGTCCTGTTTGTCTCTGTGTTGCCCTGCGATGGACTGGCGACCTTTCGAGGGTGGACCCCGCCACTCGCCCGTAGACCTCTAATGATAGGCACCAGCCCTTGGGATTAGCATGATGGAAAATGGATGGATAGATGGATGGTCACCATAGCTGGTGTTGGCAGGAGGGAGGAAGGAAGAGGTAGTAGGATGCTTCCTAGGGCCATGTTCTTTAGGCTTAGGACCTCGTCTGATCTGGCTGTGTTTTACTTGGAATGGGCCACCTTTTACAGTTGCCTTTTGTATCTCTGCTTCTTTCTCCTTGAAACCCAGTCGGCCTCGGCAGCTTTCTTCTTGTTAAAAGAGAGTTTTTCCTTTCCACTGTCGCTACAAGCATGCTTAATGTGAGGGATTGCCTTTGAGTCGATGAATCGATGTAATCAACCTGTTTTCCTTAGATAGAAAACTGAATCAATTTGACTGTTTGATCTGGTTGAATCATAAAGTGCCTTGAGATGACATGTGTTGTGAATTGGCTCTATATAAATAAACTGAATTGAGTTGAAATTGAATTGACCTCCTGATATTCCTAGCCACTCCCAGGAGCTATACGGTTGTATAACTTGGTGTGCATCTGCTTGGTATGTTTCCGTCACATTATCCTTTCAGTAAAGTTGAAGACTAGACGGATTCAGCACAACAGTTCTCTTACTGTTCACTCCACCTAAGGTAAAGGATAGGCGATAACAATAAACTGAGGTATTTAGATTGAGTAGAAGTGATGTGTTATGAAATAATAATTATGCTCAACGCCTACTCCAGCAGGGGTGGCAAATATGTACCAAATTACTTTCAGACTATCATTTATTGTTTCTTATTACTCATGCTCGCCTGGTTATGTGTTAGGTCAACAAATGAAAGTGTGAATCAAGCTCAAATCATGGTCCAACAGATCACTCTGCACACTTATGGAATAAATTCACTATAACTTTCATTCATAATATAAGAATTTGTTAACAAAAATCATTATACTCCAAGTCAAGCTATTTCAGTTAAAAACTGACTAAACTAAACTTTTAACTCAACCAAGCCCATTTTTACACAGAGAAAAATATATGAAAACAATGATTAATAAAAATCTGTGTAATAATATCATAGACACTGTTGACCAAGAAATCCCATTATTTACTTAGGCTAAGCTCAATGCACTCAGATATCAGGTGAGGTAAAAGGTTCCTTCAAGGTGAATTTTGAATCCCCAAATTAAAGGATGACACTCAAT
>JAGKQL010000001.1:7977289-8091916 GCA_018398635.1 Cyprinodon brontotheroides | reverse complement strand
GCCACAGCCTACCTGAGTATTGTTGCTGACCATGTCCATCCCTTTATGACCACAATGCACCCAACTTCTGATGGCTACTTTCAGCAGGATAATGCGCCATGTCATAAAGCTGGAATCATCTCAGACTGGTTTCTTGAACATGACAATGAGTTCACTGTACTCAAATGGCCTCCACATTCACCAGACCTCAATCCAATAGAGCATCTTTGGGATGTGGTGGAATGGGAGATTCGCATCATGGAAGGGCAGCTGACAAATCTGCGGCAACTGTGTGATGCCATCATGTCACGATGGACCAAACTCCCTGAGGAATGCTTCCAGCACCTTGTTGAATCTATGCCACGAAGAATTGAGGCAGTTCTGAAGGCAAAAGGGGGTCCAACCCGTTACTAGCATGGGGTTCCCTAATAAAGTGGCCGGTGAGTGTAAATTACATGGGTAGCCTTTTATAACAAATACTATTTAATTTTTACTGGAATAAAATAATAAAAGTAGAGTCTACTCGCACTTTACTAAACATTTTTTATCCTCTATCCATCACATAGAGACAGGTGATTGGAAGATCAATGGATCAAACATGGTGTAAGATAGCAAACATGGATGGAATTACGCTTCATGGCGGGAAGCGGTAGACATCATAGAGGATATGAAAATTGGGGAAAATGTCAGAAAAAGTAAAGTTAGTCCAGATAAAAGCATCTTCATTTTCACTCTGTTTGTCCTGAACTCTACATTCACTAGACATGAATGCTTCACAGAGGAGGTTCAGAAGGATGGGTGATTAGCAAAAGGAAAGCAGGTTTCTGTTTGCATCGCCTTTTAGAAACCCACTGAAAAGCATGAATCATCGCCTTCCTCCTGTCATCCATTCCTTATCAGGATGTCATGTAGTTTTACCAGATCAGAGATCAGCTTTTCCAAAAGCTACTTCATGACATTCAGTCCCACTGTCCTGCTCACTGCCAGGTTCAAAGTACTGTAAATGCATCGATGACAGAAATGTGCTTATCCAGTCGGGGAAAATGTCTGTTGACACAGAGGTAGCCAATATCAGCGCTCTAACAAAGATGCTGGCCCACAGAGATGGATGGGAGTCGCTCCTGTAGGAGGCAACACTGATTACAACACAAACAGCTTAGACAAAGGAAGAGACTCAGTGATGAGGCATCTCACGAGCCGAGAGCTTAGAGCGGCAGCAGGGTTTCTGAACACTGGTTCTCTCCTTTAAATTGAACCATCAGTGATCAAATCTTATGTCAATATATTTTACTTCAGTTTGATTGTAGATTTATGTTTTATAAGTAATCATTTTGGTTAAATATGTATTTATGTCTATAAAAGCTGCTCTGTGTATAAAATGCTTTCTCCTAGGAATTATTTTGTTGTTTTCTTGCGCGTTTGGTCAATTCCACTCCTGTATTCATATATAAAACTGTTTGGCGCCCCTTTCAGGTAGAAAAGGGGTTATTGCAACCAACTTTTGCTACAAACTTAGCTGGAGATGTGACCTCACAAAGAGAGAATTTGTAATCATACACTGGATGATTGCACGCAGCTAAAGCTCACACCCCAGGATTTCGTCGCACAGTGTGAGTTCACAACTAACGATATATGTTGTCACACTGCGGCCCGACGCTCTGATCTACCTGCTCACACTACGTCAAAAGCCATGGACTGCTGCTCTTTGCTGACTCTCTCCTCCTCCACACGGTGGTTCACTTAGGGACAGAAAAGAAATTCAATCTCAGTTTTCCTTTTTATAAAAAGTTGTAAATACATTAGAAGAGAATAAAGACAGGTGTGCATCACCTTTTCAGTCTAGTATAATGATGGACCTTAAAACTATTGGGGAAAATTAACTATTGGGAGGAATTTTACAAAACATACAAAAAAACGCATTAAAACTGCACAAGAAGGAGTTTGCTAAATGGTCAGAAGACATGAATGTTATTAAATTGTATTTAATTAGATTTCTTGGTTGGGATATTAACATGAGAACAGGGGATGGAGCTTCCACAAGGAGCCCTAGAGCCAGGATCTCAAACCGGCTGCTGGATCCTTCCACAGACCATTCCTCTCTTCCTGCCAATATTTCCTCTGGAAACAGTGGAGAGAAATCCACAGCCGCACATGGCCACTCAATCTTAAAATGTTTCTTAAAATCTTTAAAAAGTCTTTTCTCTGCTTACCATGTTTGTGTCGCTATAAATTGCCAGTGTGTGATCAGAGGCGTAGCCAGATAGGCAGCTGAACCTCAGGGTCAATCTACACTGTTCCAACAGGAAAATTGAGCAAAACATCCATATTTTCTAAATAAAGACTAACTATACTTACCTACAGCCTTTGCTAACAAATATATGCATATATTTCTAGATAAAACAAATAGTGGAATAAACTCAGTTTAGGGGCGAGTTCTGGGGCGTAAATCTTTTCCATTGTCATTACTCACCTACTTGTATCAATAAACAGTCTGCATAAAATTAATATTTACAAGCACTAATATATACATAAATTGATTATTTGATAAGTTTTTAAAGGAAATTGTTATTTATCTTTGATTTCACTGAACTCCTAGATGACTTTGCAGAGACACATAATTTTTTCTTTACCCCATATAGCACGCAATATGTAGTTCTGAAAAGAGCATGAATTCTATACTTATTATCTTTGATGTTAGCATATTGACATGTATAATTCTAGTGTTGCACCAATACGATACCAGTATCGGACGGAGCACCAATCCAGCACTATGGTTGTATCGGCATATGTGAGTACCAACAAATAGAACACCCGATACCATTTTGAGAGCCGTAAGTTTATTCAACTATTGTCACCATTCCTGGTAGGCAATAAAAGGGTTCTACTGGATTCACTTTTGTATTTGAGTTTTCCTGCTTCACAAAGGTAGGCAGCAGCAGGCCGAAGCCATGATGGCAATTATTTTACATTATTATGAGTATGCGGTATGCGTGGTCTCGTGAGACCATCCTGATCTCGCGGGCTTTCAAGATTTCACCTCGCTAGTCAGTCTGGAGACTCTCCGTTGAAGAAAATTTAGAGCCGTTCACCAACGAACGTCCAGTCAGCTTTGGCTTTGAGGCGGTGGAAGTGTGGCCTTAAAGAGAAGCGCGACAGTTCAGTCCAGAGAACATGGCGGCTTCAGCAGGGGCGGATCTAGCATTAGCGTGGCTGTCGAGCAAGTTTGATCGGAATTTACAGAGTATTTCTTCACTGGAAAGAAGAGCAAAACACTGCTCTGGAGGCTTCTCTCAGAGGAAAGATGTTTTTGCTCTTCTCGACTGGTTTCGTAAATCATATGCCGTTGATCTGATTGGTTTATTTGGCCGTCTATCACCAACATAGGCCAATCAGCCTAACCAGTATTTTAAGCCTTCCCAAAATTACACTTCAACCGAAGGTTTCAGATGGATATGCGGAAGCAAATCCATCTGGCCGAATCAGGTGCTGGTATCGGGCGATGCTGCACAGCCAGGTATAGAATTCGTATTGGGGCCAAAAGATGGCATCGGCGCCAACACTTAAAATTAACCACAAAAAATTAAATGATTTGAATATTCCACTGGGTATTGCTGCTGCCACCATCTGCTGTATTAGGGGGGGATGGTAGTCGGTGGCGAACAGGGGTGGCCAATGATTGGCTAGGGGTGACCATGGTCACCCCTGGCCCCCAACTAGCTCCGCCCCTGTGTGTGATTGCCTTTCTTGTTAGTTTTTGTTATTTTTCTGATTTCATAAATGTTTTTTTATAAATAATATATGGGCGTAAACACTTTTTTAATGTTTGCTTTTGAATCCTGCTTCTGTTGGTGAATTGCACACTAAATAGCGACTTCTGCATCAACAATTAACTAGCAGTGAGTGGTGCACTGGGACCAGTATTGGACCAGCGGAAGTGAGACAGCATCAAGCTTTTAAAGTTAGGTGTGTGAGGCTATCGAGGGGTCATTTGAGACCTTTGCCTCAGCTGAGTAGAACAGGCATGATCAGGGGCTTCCAAAGCAGTGGTCTGGATTCCCTGGGGATGAGACTGCACCATACAATGAGTAGTTGTAGCATTTATTTTCCATAAAATTGTAAAAAAAAAAAAAAAAAAGAAAAAAAGCACAAATAAATACATTTTTGGGGTCATTGGATTAAATGATATTCAACTCTGAAACTGTACAAATTTGAAGTTAGGATTTGCACAAGGAAAAATGGGATGGGGGGCTCAGCTTGAATGTTGCGGTGCCTAAAACTACTTCTTCCTTTTTATGGGCCACTCTGATCTCACCTTCTTTCTATCACAGTGCCCAATAAGCCCACTGAAATTAAAACAATTATTATTGATTGATGCTGAGGACAGCAGTTCATGATGTTTTTGAAAACATGAGGCTGAATAATATAGCCATGGCAATTCGAACAAAATTATGGAACGCAGCAGGCAGAGTAAAAACTGTGGCAGCCACTACAGATTAAATTTGGATTGAGAGGCTTTGGTAAATGTCACCCAGTGGTTACCCATTAGTGACAATCGCAGAATTAGTGACTCTGAACCTGAGTGGGAAAATGGTTCTCCACACATTATTTGTTCCATCCCACAGCTGGCTGTGCAGCAAAACTGCACTATAAAACATCTGCAGATGGAACAATGCAATTATGGAAGCCATCTGCAACAAAGATGCAGGAGAACCGATATGATTAACGCAAGCACCAACAGATGGCCAAATGTTAGATAGCTGTTCGACAAGCAGATAACAGGAGGGAACCTTAAGAGGTTTTATGAGGGGCTGGCGGCAGTCAGAAGGCATCAGGGCTTTGAGCAGCACACAGGTAGACATAACAGGTTGTTTGGATCGGATTGGCCCGATGAAATGAGGTGTCAGTGTGAAGTGAATAGAGCTCAATAATTGTCAGTGAGCTGGATGCTGGAGGCCTTACCGCTGTTAATGAGCACGCAATCAATTATCAATTAGAACGTTTTGTGTCTCTGAGTTCAGTCGTTATCTAAAAATAAAGCCTCCCTGCAGACCACCTGTACCTTCCGGTCCTGTTTAACCTGCAGCAGACTTTAGAGAGCTGACGGTTTGTTAGCAGTTTTTGTTTAGACTCAGTGACTAATGATCCGGCAGGAGATGGATGAGCTTATAAGACTTCTGACACGTATATGCATTCTACTTAGTTCAGCCTCTATTCCCTCAGATTGAGATACCAAAAGCACTTCAACAGAACATCCTCCTATCATCCCCCTGCATCATTCGCACTCTAAAAAATTACATGTTAAATTGACCTAACCTGTTAACTGTCACATCCTGTGGTGCTTTTAAATCTGCAGTCTGCCCCAATAAGGCTACTGTCCTCCATTAAAACTGTTTTATATTGAAGGTTAGACCCTCCTAATGCTTTAAGTGCAGCAGATGATTAAATCGATGCCTTTTTTGTCATTTTGGGGTATTTTGGTGTAGCCTGTTAGGTTAGCCAAGTTATGTCAACTGTTTCCACTAAACTTAGTTGATAAACTAAATAAGAAAAAAATGTACTTTTAACAAACAAACTGAGACCACTAGATCAAGCACTGTAGACTTTAGTTTGTATTACTTACTGCGGTAAAGTCCAACTTTATTTATTATGTACATAAACGATATTTGCAATGTTTTCTTCTGTTATGAAGTTTGTACTTTTCGCAGATTGTATGCACTGGAGACAACTTGGAGCAACTTTTGGCGCAAGTAACAATCGAAATGAACAAGTTAAAGAAATGGTTCAACAACAATAAATTTGAAAAAGACTAAACTAATATTATTTGGTAAACGGAAAACTAAGGTTCTAATTGAAGTTATTATTGATAATGTAAGTTTAGAGAGGGTTAAACAAAATACTTTTTTGGGTGTGATTATAGATGAGACATTGTCCTGGAAAGATCACATTAATTATTTGTGCACAAAAGTTGCTAAATGTGAGGGAGTGATGAACAGAGTACATCACTTTCTCAACCAAATTGCATTGTTCCTTGTGTATCACTCACTTGTCATGTCGTATTTGAATTATTGTATCAAAGTTTGGGGAAACAATTTTAAGACCAATTTTCAGCCCCTGGTTACACTGCAAAAAAGAGCCATTCGAATCATTCATAAAGTAAACTAGTTACATCCCACAAATTTATTTTTTCTACAATCCTACAAGTTAAATTTTTTTGATCTGGTAAACTTAAGAACTGGGCAAATAATATTCAGAGCGTCAACTGGCTCTCTTCCAGAAAATGTCTTAAAACTCTTTCAAGAGCGGGAAGCACTTCGCACTTATAATCTTAGAGACGAAAATCGATTATACCAACCAAAAGTAAGAACTACCTTGAAATCAATGTGCATCTCAAGTCGTGGTGTCACCCTCTGGAATAGTTTACTGGAGGAACAAAAGTGTTGTGAAAACATAAACCGTTTCAAAAAAATATTTAGAAAATACCTGGAAGAGAGTGGGTGATGTTCTATGAGGGTGGTGTGGTGTAGGGAGGGGGTTGCAGGGACGGGGAGCGTTGGGCCAGTGTGTTGTCTTGTATGCATGAGTGTGGATGGGTTGTTTGTCTTGTTGTTTGCAGGTCTTGGGAGTGTCCCTGGGATGAGTGGGAGGGGATTGGACATGTATAAGCTTTTGCTTCTTCCATCCTCTTTTCAAGCCATGCATATGTATTGTTTGTCATTATATGTATTGTAAAATGTGTGCAGTAAACATTTTGAAATGAAAAAAAAAACAAAAGCTAAATTGAACAGATGCTAATAAGGGTTAGCTATGCCAGTTTAGTTCAGTTTGATTAATGATTTTAAGTTGCATTAATGTTATTGGTATAAACTAGTGATATTATGCAATAAGCAAAGGCTTTCAGGCATGTGCCAAGTAGTGAAGGGGGCGTTTCCGCGAACGCATATCGAGGCTTGCTTAATTCAGGGAAGGGGCCAAAACAGATGACATCCAAAGCCCCGAAGTGATTCAGCTCGCCCGGAACTTACACAGCAGTGTTAATTTCGTCAGCTTTTTTAAATTTAGTCTTAGTCTTAGTCACAATGACAAAAATCAATTTAAGTCTTAGTCATATTTAGTCATTGCCTTCCGGATTTAGTTTTTAGTCTTAGTCTAAATGACGAAAAATCAATTTTAGTCTTAGTCCAGTTTTAGTCAACACTGTAAATAATAGAACTTCTCCACACACTGCCTTTTTAAACATATATATCACACTGTACAGAATAAAACTTCACACACTGATTCTCTTTTCTCTATTTTATTTATATAACACTGTGCAGAATAGAACTTCACACACTGATTCTCTTTTTAACATATATCACACTGTAAACATTAAACCTTTTGTCAGCTTGTTTCATCATATCCATAAAGTCTTCATCCTCAATGGTCCTTGCAGTGAGGCCAGAACGCCCAATCCACTTTGCCATTGAGTTCTTCAGGGGTTTCTGCTCTTTGGCGTCAGGGGTGGGGGTGCATCTCTGCAACAGACTTTCCTTCCTACCCCAACCTCTGATTTGGCTGTGGTGTCACTCGTGTCAGGTATCTAGTTGGGTGGAAGAAATTTGAACAATTAATATCCGAAGTTTATCAGTAGAACATCTTTTCTTCTATGCGACAGAGAGACAGACAGACACAGGCACAGTACAAGGCACTCACATACAGCCAGATGCATACGCGCCTGCGCACACACACATATACATTCACATGCATGCACCCATGCACGCACTAACACAACCGTTCCTGCTACTACAGGCCCACCCGTTCCTTACCGTCTTCCATATGTCAGCTGTTGGCTCCTCAGATGTCGCTTGATTTTCGCTGTGTTCTTCTCCCTGCCAATTTGAAGCTGCAGACTCTTTGGTGGCGTCCTTCCTCCGGTGTTTTCCTTCATGTTGTAAACGAAATGGCTCCATACATCCAGGCGTTGTTTAACAAACCGCACACCAGGCATCCACAATGACTGCGAAGTTTAGCCAGTGAGTATAAAGCCCTTCAAGCTGCTACCGACTGAGCTGCATGAGGCAATTGTGGGACAATAGCAGGCGCCGCCTGTACACGACAAACAGCTACAACAGCGCGTAATCTTCTATGACGCTCAAGAAACACTCCTATATTTAAAAATTACGAATTAATCATAAACAATTACATTACATTTCTTAATGTCCATTCGTCAATTTGATCGTTACATTTCGTCTGTCGTCCTCGTTGAACAGAAAATAATTTTTTGAATATCGTCATATTTTTATTTTCTGTAATCTATTATCTGGAATCTATTATCGTCTCGTCATAGTCACGGGAAAAAGGGGCGTTGACGCAAAATATTTTCGTCATCGTTATGGCTGATGAAATTAACACTGAGTCTAAGAATAGATTGGTTGGAAAAACAACCAATCTAGTTGGTTAAAACAATTTTGGTTAGATAAAAAAATGTAATGTTCAAAATCTGACCAAACCGCTGATTAAAGTTGTAACAGTGCAGTTACCATTGCTAGTGGTGTCAGCTGTGAGACATTGACTTCCAATGCTAAGGTTGGTGGTTTGAGACCCACCTTATGACGTCATATATACTCCGCTTTGTTTTTAAAAGATATAAATATAAAAAAATATACAGTACCGTGGATGTCTGGGGGACAGTGATTCGCCTACATGTTATGAATGCTGGCGTACCATGAAGAATAAATTATGAACAGATTAGTTTGTGCCTTCAACTCGTTGTGACTCGTTCAGTCCCTGTAGTGACCATTGGCATTCAGTGATGCCTTTAAAGTCATTAGTAGCTGAATCAGAAAGCTTATTTCAAATAAAAACACCAGCATGACTATTCTATATACCTATAGTTAACCCAAGCAGAGCCCTTATTAAGCATCAGATGTGAAGGAGGGGAGGATGCAGTTACTGTTTGGTCCATGGAGTGAAGGTCTTCGGCTCAGTTTCGGTGTTCTCAGACCTGTCTTCGGTCCAGTCGGTTCGTCCAACAACAACTCAAAGAGATTTGGATTAATCTGTTGCAACAATAGGAAGCGATTTGCAAGGGGATTCATTTTATAACTCACGATTGATATGAGAGGTCTCCCTTTAGCTCACAAAAGGTTAGCATGTAGGTAAAGTTGTTTTTTATGTTGTTGTTTTTGAAATTGCAGGAAGAATCTCCTTTCTTGCAGCAGAACCTGCCCCCCAGGCTATTGGCCCTGCAAGGAGCAGTCAATCTTCACAACTTAGTAGGTATTGGAAAAGTCGGTCTTAAAAGGCAACAAATGCAAGAAAGAACATTCATACATAAACACCCAGATAATACAAAGTTACAAAGAGACAAATATTTCATCAGGTTATGGTTTTTTTGGAGTTGGAAATGAGTGGCAGAAGCATCTCAGTGAGTGAAATTAGGTTTTTAATAAACAGGTAATGAAAACAGACTGAGATAAATGCTGCAGGTGGAGACTGATGAACGTGGTCAGGTGGAAGGAAATAGGCTGATTAGTGCAGCAGTGGCTCAGAGTGGAGCAATAAAAAATAAACATTATGTAAACAGGAATAATTCAAGTTAAAACATTAACACCAATATGAAAAACCGATGAACCAAAGTTAACAAAACAATATTTTAAGGCTAATATTCATTAGCAATGTTATTGATGAAAAAATGGTCCAGGAAAACCTCTTGGATGCTTCCTTTGGATGTTTCTTAGTTATCCAATACCCAAAAAACATAATCTGACTGCTTTTGTTGAGGATCAGCAATGATGGATCTCCTCACCTCACAGAGGAAGCTCCTTTTAAGTCATTATCCATGTATCTCACCATAGGTCATGGTTATGTAGAAAATTACAGCTTTGCCTTTAGTTTCAGCTTAAAAAAAGAAAATCAATCAATGCTTGGACTTGGCCTGGGGTATATTCCAATTCAATTAAGTTTATATTTCAGATAAGTCATCTGAAGACACTTTCTACAATTCAACCTGATCATACAGTCCAATTGATTAAACGTTTTTCTATCTAGCGACAGTGGAGCAAAAGAAAACTCCTTTTAACAGGAAGAAACCTCCGGCAGAACCAGGCTCAGTGCAGTGAGAGCAGCCATCTGCTGAGGACGACTGGAGCTGGGGGTTTCAAGAGAGACAGAAGCAAGAGATACAAAAAGAAACTGTCAACCAGCTCCACGAGGCGGCCCGTCCAAGAAACACATAGCCAGGCAGACAAGCTCAGAGCCAGCTCCCATGTCAGAGGATGAGAAGAGAGCACATCAGTTAGTCACAGTCAGAGAAACAGGTCTACACTAAAAAACAGGCGAGCTCCAACATCTATAAACAAAGGTGTTGATGGCAGCAGCACAGCTGATATTTCTTTCAGGATGGAGTCACACCCAAAAAGGAACAGACGAGATGAAGCTACTATGAGAAAAAAAAGCACAGAGAGGGGCATAGTGTTAGAGACTGAACTAATAAATTTATGCAGAGTGGGAGAATCGAGATAAATTGAAACAGAATGATGAAAAAGGGGTCCCTCTGTCCTCCAGCAGTCTAAGCCTATAGCAGCATAACTATAGAGATAGCTCAGAATTCCGACACTTTAAATTGTGCAATGTCCCAAATGCAGAGGGGGTCAAGTGACAAAGTACAAATACTTTTTTACTGTACTTAAGAACACTTTTTAGGTATCTATACTTAACACCATTACTTATTTTTATTCCTAGTTCTGACTTCTACTCATTACATTTTTACACACGTATCTGTACTTACTATTCCTTACATTTTTAAAACAAATGTTACCCTTTATTCTTGGCTTCGGTTTAAAAATTTATTTCACGTCATGTGAGCCATCCAATTCAGATCATTGGCACCATCCACATCTAGTGAAAAGGTCACTAGATGTGGACAGGTCGAGAAACAGGTGAGCGCATATCCAAGAGATGGAAGCGAGGAGACCAACAAGGCCTCCCCCATCCTTGGCCCTATCACAAAAATTTTTGAAATAGTCGAAAAAGTTTAACTTTCAATTCATATAGTGGCATCTGGTAGTTGTTTTTCTTTTAAAGGTTACTTTATGCTTTTATACTTTCAGTAGTTTTGGAGCACATACTATTTCACTTTTACATGAAGAAGTCAAGTTGATACTTCAACTTTTACACGAGGATTTTTTAAACTGCAGTATCTATACTTCTACTTAAGTAACAAATCTGTGTCTAACTCATTATCTGCATATCATTCACATTTAAAATTTTTTCTGAATGAATTAAATATGAAATGCTTTTATTTTGAAAAACTTTAACATCTTAATGTCTGCATAGTGTAAACCTGTTTTTTTATTACTTCCCGTTATAGCACTGAACAGTCTTACTTTAAGTCCGACGATCTGCTCTATCATTGAAAAAAAACAAAGATAAACAGAATTTAAATTTTTCGTTAAGTCAGAGCAGTATGTACATATTTTTGTAAATATGATTTCATACATACAAGCAAATGTTTCATTATCTTTAACTGTGTTTGTGATGAAGCTAAAATAACGGCGAGAAAACAAGATTATAGATCTAAGCTGACATTATTCTATAATAATTTCAACTGTAAAAGTATCACAGACTTTATTTTGAAAGACATCTGTGGTCATTACTATGAATCTACAGTATGAGCAGGTTGCTATGAGCCAATAAGAGCCCATAATCCATGAACTTCCCTGATTTTTAAAGCAAACACACCTCTGATCAGAAGAAAATGTCCATCTCTATCAGAGCTGCAGTCTGTGGCTGCCTGTACCTCAAGATGAATAAAAAAATTATATGCAGCAAAGAAACCGTCAGTTATAGTATCATAGATACCAGTGTCTCTGCAATAGGTGGGATTCAGTCATGTGATTTAGATATATTGCATTTCAGATGGAAGGCAGGAAGTAAACTGTCAGTAGAGGCAACCATTGAGAGCCAGTATCAAGGATTTAGATCCAGTTTAAAACAAAGGTGCAAAAGACTAACAAATATGTTGGATGTGACCTGTTACCAAAACAATCATAAGCCTTTTGCCAAACCTCCTGGTTTTTGGATAATTACTCTTTAGTGAGTACATAGGCATTTAACAACAAATTTAAAAGAAAATTGAAATAAAACTTTTATTTAATTTTTAACACAAGACATCACTGGAGACTCTGGGTTGAGAAAAACACAGGTTAGCATCCATGCTAATCTGATGGAGGATGGTTATCCATGTAAATAACTAACCTCGTTTTAACAGTTCAGTCCATCATCAGAGAACAAGGTAGGATCCAGCCAGTGGGCGGCCAATGAGATGCGACGGGCGCCGCCCAGAGTGTCCCAGATGCTGCAGCCCCGGAGAACACGTAGGAGTTTGAGCCCAGGTCAGACAAACAGATCAGAACAGGAACAAGGTGGTTGAGGGTTGCAGGAGTCCACAGAAAGTTCAGGCAGAATGTTCAGATGAAAACAGGCACGCTCCAGGGATGGCAGACAGATTAGGATCAGGAAATCAGAAACACTACGGAATGCTAAAAATCCTCTCTCCACTCGCCCCTGAGAACAAGCATTAGAACAAGAGCAATAATCTCTCCCCGATGGCTGGGACTGAGCCGTATAAATAGAAGCAGGAGCAGGTGGATCAGATGAGCAGTAATTGGAAACTGGGCAGAGTTAGACAGGTGAATGAAATGAATAATTAAGCCAGCCATCACCGGCAAGATCATGACATCAACCCGTGTAAAAAAAAAAAAAAAACATGGGATAAGTTGAGTGGTGAAGAGGCTTAAGTGATCATTTCAATTTTTAAAACTCATCATTATGATATTCAGAATGTCTTACCTTACTTAAACTGAAAATCATGGCTTCTTATGCCCTGAGATCCAACAGTCAGCTTTTGCAGACTGTTTCTTTTGCTTGCACAGAACTAGGGAAGAAAGCCTTTAGCTATGCAGCTCCATGTGCATGGAATATTTTACAAAGAAACTGGAAGTTGACTAAGTTTTTATCATTACATGGTTATAAGTTGAAATTGAAAGAATTTGAAGCAGCCTCAATAATCTGTAATGGTTTTACTTGATTAGTTTTTTTTTATGTACCTGTCATTTAATTTAATGTATATCTGTTTATGATGTAACTTTGTTGCTCTTGACCAGGACTCCCTTGAAAAAGAGGTTTTTAATCTCAATGGGATTTTTTTTCCTGGTTAAATAAAGGTTAAATAAAATAGAATAAAAATAGAATATTTGTTTTGAATCAAATAATATATCGAAAGTTCAAACTATGACCTTAAATCTCATAGTTATGACGTGACGTGTGCCATTTTTTAACTTTCCTGTGGTGGGAATGGGCTTCCATTGGATGCTCACAGTCAAACCAAAGCTTCTCAAGATTTGATCAGGGACATAAAAAAATGTCGCCGTTAGCCCAGACATAGCCCAGTCAGGCAGAATGATGCGAACGAATGAGCCAAACAGCGAACATCCGATCGTTCTGCTTTCATCTAAATATGTCATCTCCAGGCCTCGGTTATGGCGACTGGTAGGCTTGATATCCCTTATTCACATGTTCTATAGATGAATCTGACATTTAAACTACACATGCTTCCCGCCGAAATCGACAGCTGTGGTAAATAATCAGGTTCTTTTGTATATCTTAGAAAAGTTGCTTCACATATAAAACTGACCTCACTGCTTCATTTTTAAATTATATTTGCAATGCAATGTAATACTTGACTTGCAAGAAAGTGGTATTAAGCATTAAAAAAGTGAATAAATCAGAAACTAAACAATCACAAATAAAAAAGTCTCCAAAACATTCCTGAAGTAGCAGAGGCTAAACATGAGGAACATTTCTACCAGCTCTGCTTTTCTCCTTCAATAGAACAATTTTTACAGTTTTCTTTTACATCTTTAGATCTACTAAAAGAACATGTGACATGTTTGTTTTGTCAAATAAAGCTAAAGAACTGAAGATGAATTTTAGGAAGAAGTTCATACATAAACCCACAGATAGGAGATAAGGAGGGATCAGAACCTCTCAAATGTACCTTTGCTATCTATTATTAAACCTCCAGTGCACCGCAGCTCCTAACAGGAGACAACCTGTGCTGCACACCTCAAAAATAACATTTCTTTCATCTTCTGACATAAAGTGTTGCAGTTTTTGAAAGAGTGAGCCTTTCCAAACATTTCTTAGACACTTTAACGGAAAAAAAACACGATTTTGGCAGCTTTGCATGAAGCTTTAGTGAGTTTCTTGAAAATCTGTCAGATTATTGGTCAAAGCACAGAGTGGGAGTTTAGTCGCTGACATTGTGCAGAACTTTTCCATCTTTCAACTCGGAACAACCTTGTTGGCTTGTGCTGCGTGTGTCTGGGAACATGTGCCTGTTGCATCAAGGCTCTCAGGAAAAATCATTTCAGAAATCTTCAGCTTTGTTGAGGGGCCTCAGTTTTTAGCTAACATTAGCCCAAAACCTGAGGAGATATTAGGAGTTATAATATGATAAAAGAAAAAGAAATAATATAATATAGTTTGATTGTTCTCACTAAACTATTATAAAACTTGAAAATAAGTCTGAGAAAAGAGCAGTTCCTCTTAGAACCTTTTTTGAATAAGAAGGTTTTTTTAAGATTTAATTTCTGGATACATTTGGGTTTTTTTTGTGGAAATTTCAATTCACTAAATCTGTTCAATGGAGCAAAATTCACCCTATAGATACACACAGGAATTTAAATTGAGCTTATGTACGTTCAAGTAGTGATATTACAGTCTTCTAGCTTTTTATATGATGGTGCTCCTTTCCTCACACAAAACACGTCAAGCAACATCCCATTGCAGAGCAAAATATCTAGGAGATTTTAAACAACTCACAACTGAAATCTGTACATTACATGTGGGTGTAGTGTTGGTAACATTAGCAGTTAGCCATAGCTTGTTTACCATTGTTTCCATGTCTCTTACACAATACACTAGCAGCAACAATTACCAGCAGCTTGCAGGTGAGTCCCTGATTGGTGGAAGCTGGGCTGCTGCCATCAAAGCCTTTGATTATAGATGATAGAGTTTTGCCTGTTTTCAGTGTTTAGTCCTGTTTTCTCCTATTGGCTCAGCTTTTACTGTCACTAACAGGACGTTCTCTCTTTTATCTCTTCAACATAAAAACCGACTCAGAGTTCATCCATATAACTTTGTTTCCTGGACGGATCCACCTAGGAGCTAGTTTACTGTAACCTTTATTAATATATAAAGTATTTATACAGTAGCAGCCATTTAAAAGGGCCATTCCCGTCAAACGCCAGCCAAATGGCAGCCCACTTCTCTGCAATTTCCAGGAGACCCCCCTCCAACTTCCGGCCCCCTCCGCTCCTGAGATTTTTCACTCTGACTCCACCCTTTAACTGAGTTACAGGGTCTGAACAGGAGATGGTGCTTCTCTTTAGATCTTAATGTCCACAAATCATGATTGATGTTTAAAAAGGAATAGTAGGGGACCAGCAAGGGGTGCATCAAGGAAAGTGGGGAAATTTTTAATAGCTACTACTGTAGATTAGTGCTTCTATGTGAGTTTTCTATGTCTGCTTCAGTCTCCTTGAGCCCCAGTCTCCCTCAGCAGATGGCCGCTCACACTGCGTCTGGTTCTGTTGGAGATTTTTCTCTCTACTGTCGCTACATGCATGCTCTGTTTGAGAGATTGCTTTAGTGAACCACACAAAGCTAGAGAATATCTACTGCATCAACCTGCTCATCCAGGTCAGGAGAAGAGAATCCTGCAGAGTCAATAACTGGATACAATCAGCTGGTTTCCCTTAGATGGAAACGTTTTACCAATCTGACTGGATGATCTGAATCGTCTCTGTAAAGAGCCTCTGGATGACATGAGAACTGGTGCTTTAGATTAAACTAAAATAACTGGATTAGAATTGCCCATTTTTTAAACACAGACTTGATCCCATCATATTGTCCCAAGTTACTGAAACATTTGGATGCATAATGCGTAACACAGACATTAAGATTGCAGGAAGAGTCAGTGGAACATGGTTATCAGAGATTAACTTAATCCACTGCTCCCTGCTAGCTCGGTCCACAGATGCAGGCAGGATGAAAACATTCACTTGTTTATTTTGGAAACAAACAAAGGAGCAGCTGACATGAGCATGATGTTTAGACATCCTTCCAATAATGATATAAATCATAAATCTGAATTGAACACATAGTCCACACAAAGAAACCAAGCCACTATCACACTGGATCATCCTGCCCGTTTTAACCGAGACCCAAGTCTTATTCCCAGGTGATAACACTGTTAGAAAAATGTAAATGTCATCTTTTTATTTGTATTAACTTACAGGCATTTGGCCTGCTAGGAATGTTATGTTGTTTTAACTTCAAACGGAAAAGGAAGAGTCATGCTTTATCCAGCAATGTGGTGACTTATCACCACCCTCAATAAAACTGCATCTCCCCCTTTGTATGTGAAAACTTCTGACCCCTCATGTTACTTCAGTGAAGTGAGACAATAAAAGTAGAAGACAGAGAAGTCCAGACAGAGTTAAACACAGACATTCAGGGAGTGTCATTCTCCATCTTTTTCCACTCTCCTCTTCTGCAGAAAAGTAACTTGTGTCTTGTGTTGGTTTATTTCTAGGACAATAAGGGGTTATTATCATTAATCCTATCAGACACAAATAAAAGATTTATATTATAACTATGAAATCGGCATTAAACTAACTGACGTAAAGAAAAATGAAAACAAATAACTTCTGTGTTTAGTTTTTAGTCCTAAAATAAATCTACAGGAATATTGTTTATCCTGCGGCATGGAGATCCTTTAGGCCAATTTTTGTTTTTAGCATAGTTGGTGATTAAGTACTAGTGTCAACATTTTGTTGAATAAATGTTTCTAATTTCTCCTTAACGCTATTGACAAAGCAATGTTCTACTGAGAGCAGCTTCACCTGCTGAGCGTCTGGTTGATTTACTTCCTGGATTAGCAATGCTTTTTAATCTAATGGCCGCAGTGAGCTGGTTTTTAATCGTATGTATGCATAATGAGCCCAGATAATCAAGAACAATAAATACATTTATCTGCTTAGAAAGGAATACATGAATGAATGATTAAACAATGGCAAAATTATCTTTGATCCTTAAAGGTTTGCATGTTTACTCATCCAGAATGGGGGATTAAAAATGAAGCATAAAAATGTTTAAACATTTTACAACAAGGTTTGATTCATTTCATCAATTCGTTGTGGTTTTATTTGTTAAACCTAAAACTTAAGTGAACTTTTACTACGGTGGCCCTGAAGTGCAAACTGCAACTACAAATCTAAAAGCGTAGTTGCTGTTTTTTTTTTTACAGTTTCTATTTTTTATTTATTTCTCTTTTTCTGATGTGCTTAATGATTGAATTCTTTTCAAATCTCATTTTACAGAACAAATTTTTTTCTTTTCAAGTCTAAAACAAACATCCAACAGACCAACAGAAATGCATCTTGACTCCTCAAGTGAAAAGAATGAGATCTATGAAATGTAATTTGAAAAGAACATAATCAGTTAAGCTCAATTAAGAAAAAAAAATAATATATATATAAAAATTACAATTAAAAAACAATTCTCAAAAAAACAAAATCTGAGTAAGTAGCAAAGTTTCCTTTCTGGCATAATTTTCCATTTACAAAACGCTCTTTGATCGAAATTCCCTCCATAATGGTGCACTGTAGATGCACTACTACATCATAAGGCTGTTAAAGTTATTAATTTAATTCGTTTTCCAAATTATTATTCCAACAAAGTGTTTATCTTAAGATGATGTGGGTAAAGATGCTGTTTTACATTTTTATTTCCATAAAAAAGGAACAGCTTTAAAATGTTAAATAAATGCTATAAAGCAAGTTTTGTTATCACTTTTTTTACAGGCTAAATGTTTTATGTCTCTGGCTAAATTTCATTAGGTGGGAGAAGGAGTAGAAAATGGCCGACCATAAAAGAAGAGCCATGGATTTAAGAAGATTCTCTGCCTGATATTAAAAAACAGCAGAAGAACAGAAAAAGGTTTGAATCAATTCCTTCAGACTCGTCTGTCATAAACATTATTAATATGTGACTTATTTATCTTCAATTCATTCCTTTTTTCTTGCTGACACCTTGGACTTATTCCTTAGCAGATGGACAGAAAGAGGGAGCAGAGCGTGAAAGAGGAGGACATGCAGCAAAGCGACCCTGGAGAAACAGGAATCAAACCTAGGACAGCTGCGTTATGGACCCCCAAGCCTCCCCACATGAAAGGGTGTGTCTGCTTTCAACCACTGAGCCACCTGGGTGCCTTTCACGCACTAACATTTAAACCGAAAACATGTGAATAACTACCTGAGTTTCTCCAAAATGTTTATGGCCTATTATTTTCCTGACAGTTAAAGACATGATAAAGGGAGTTTAATTAGAAAGGCCTAATTTCAACAAGTCCACAAACACTAAAAAACTGAGCTGACTTCAGTTAATTTTTTAGTTTTCCTCATATTCCTTCATGCTCGTCTGTCATAAACATCATTAAGGCAGCTTTACTTATTTATCTTTTATTCATTCACTTTTTCTTGCTGACAGTGAAGTTGGACTTATTCCTTAGCACAGTTGGTCCCCAACCACGGGCGAATGAGGGATTGGCGGTGTACACTCAACCAACTCCGCGCTATTCCTGACATTTTTGAATTAAAAAAGCTTCCTGGATGGGAGGTGTAAAGCGTCTTCAAACTTGCGGAAACAGCGTCCAGTGGATTGTTTTACACTCTTTTGAGTCTAAGTTTTTGGAATGCCCTTTGTCACCGATTCTGTTCATTACCTTCATGGACAGAATTTTCTAGGCGCAGCCAAGGTGTTGAGGGGATCTGTTTTGGTAGCCTTAGGATTGTGTCTCTGCTTTTTGCAGATGATGTGGTCCCTATTGGCTTCATCAGGTGCGTGATCTGCAGCTCTCGCTGGATCCGGTTCGCTTAGCCGAGTGTGAAGCGGACGGGATGGGGATCAGTGCCTCCAAATCCGAGAGGCCATGGTCTTGAGCCGGAAAAGGGTAGAGTACCTTCTCCGGGTCAGGGGACGTTTCTAGCTCCAAATTGAGGAGTTTAAGTATCTCGGGATCTTGGTATTCACCGAATGAGGACAAAGGCGGGGGATCGTACCAAAGCTGATTGGAAATAGCGTCTGCCGTGGAAGCGGTGCCACACGTCCGATCGTGTGAAGGTGAGAGCTGAGTCAAAAAGCAAAGCTCTCCGATTTACCGGTCGATCTACGTTCCTACCCTCATCTATGGTCGCGAACTCTGGGTCGCATGACCAAAACGCTTCGAGATCCGCGGATACAGCGCAGTAAAGTGGCTGGGCTCTACTCACTTAGAAATAGGGTGAAGCTTCTGCGGTCATCCGAGGGAGGGACTTCAGTATGAAACCTTGCTGCTCCTCCGCCGTGGAAGGGAACCAGTTGAGGTGGCTTCGGGCATCTGGTTAGGATGCCTCCTGGAAATACTCCCTGAGGGTGAGGTGTTCGGGCACGATATCCCACAGGGGAGACTATGTTTCTCGGCTGGCCTGGGAAGTCCTTGGGAGTTCCTCCTGAAGAGCTTGAAGAAGTGGCTGGGGAGAGAGTCTGGGCCTCCCTTCTTAAGCTGCTGCCCCAGCGACCCCACGGACTGGCGGGAGGAAGATGGATGGATGGATGGATGGATGGATGGATGGATGGATGGATGGATGGATGGATGGATGGATGGATGGATGGATGGATGGAATGAGCAGTTTGAGAGTTTTACAGATGAATCTGATGAGTTTGGAATTCAGGGAGGTTTCTATGACAGTAATGGGAAGGGTGGGGGGTGGGGGGGTAGAGTCCACACGACTTTGCTTATAATGTTCCACCATCAATCAAAAAGAAGAACAAGTGCTTTGGAGTTGGATTTATTGATGCGTTCTCTGCGTCTGCAGTCGGAAGCAAAGAGCAACATTTTAGTTCACTTTGTTCTGGTTTCTTTTTTTCCTCTTTTCCTCATGTCTTCTTCCTTTAAATGTTTTTCCTACACTACATTTCTTACTTCTTATTCTATTTAAATGAGGCAAAAAGAGTTTTCTGAGAGCTGTCTCTCATTCAGCTGCAGTCGTTCCTGTAATGTTGCTTTCTGTGAGCCGCTCTTTCCTTTTCAAACCTCAGAAAGAGGACACCGCTGACCTGGTTATGTTGCTGCTCAACTAACCGAGGGCCCAGTGCGCTCACCTTCAGGGCTATTTTAGGAGGAGTTTGGTGTGAAAGCCGAGTTAGCAGATATTTCCAGACGTCCTAAATGAGCTATGCAGAGGGCCGCGGGGGACAAAAGGGCAGGAGGGGATCTGTGGATGGGGAGCAGGATGGAGGAAAGAGGAGGACTGAAATAAAAAAAAAGTTTCTGTTTGCAACTCCTGAACGTCTCCTCTCTGTCTGTTTGATGAAAGAATCCAGCAACAGTGCTGACTTTATGTGGACAGCTTGTTAAGGTTAACATTTGGAGCCTGATGCATGGATGTCTGGGAGAGAGCCGCTCAATGCGAGAGTCTGTAATTTAGGAGAAAAATTAGCCCAGTGAAACCCTCCGTTCCCCGCAGTCTAACAGCTGACCTTTACTGTTTCTGACTAACTTCTCTGTTTGTTGATATAAATTAAACTTTCAACCAAACCCCTAAAATGAAGCATTGAACGGAAAGAGCAATTTCATTTTTTAGGAGAAAAGTTGGAGCTTAAGGAATAATTTCCCTCATAGATTCAAGGAGTTATTGAAATACTCAACAAAACACTTCTAAGATAAATGAACAGTAATTATGATCACTCCAAAAAAGGACTGACTTCTATTCTGGACTAAATGTGTTCCTCAGCTGTTAAACCTGTTGACTGTTCAGCCGATTGCTTCCCTTTATCAAACGTTATAATTTTTAGTTAATATTCCACTATCCGAATCTAAATCTGCATTCTGTATAATATACAGTATCTATCCCCGGAAAAAGGACATCAACATGGACATGTGTTAGTTGACTGGTCCTCCACTCCAGATCCACTTATTTCACACTACAACAAATGCCTTTACAGTATAACTTGCTTAACAATCTCGATCCACCGAAAACCAGATTCGTTTTAATCAGTCAGCCTGCAGCTTGGTTTACTTCTACTCTGACACGGTTAAAAGCAAAATGACGTCAATCTGGTCTCACTATAATGACTTTATTTCTGCAGCCAGACTCATTTTATTCCAGTTGAATTAGTTCAAATGTGGGAAACTCCAATGCTTTCTTCTGTATATTTGCAAATATTACAAAACCACTTCATTCCCCTGCTTTAGTATCATCTCCTTTGGTTCCAGAGGACCTCTTTCAGTCTCCACCCCCTCAATCAACGGCGTCTCAGAATTTACTCAAATATATAAATCGTCAAGCAGCCAACTAGATCCTCCTCCAACTGTTCTTGTTAAAGGGACGCTCCCTTCATGTCTCCTCTCATCAGAGAAATCATGTACTTCTCAGATATTATATACTTAACTAGCATCAATAATCTTTGCCTTATTTCAGATCTTCCATTCATTTTCAAAACTCTTTTTTAAAAAAAGTTACTGCTCAGTTTCAGGCTCATCTGTCATATAGTAATAATTTATATGAACAGGTGAAATCTGGTGTACTTCTGCTCCAGCACCAAATCAGCTCAATTTGATCCAAATTCCTCCTGTTTGATCCTTCTGTTTGATACAGTCTCACATAACATCCTTCTTCACAGACTTTCCTTTCATTGTATTGTATGATAAAACTGAGCTTGTTTTAAATGGCACCAAATCAATACAAATACTAGTCAACTTAATCATTTTTCCATTGCCGTTGATAATTCCTCCTTCCTTCCCTCCTCTCAGGTCATCCTGGATGGCGTCTCCTCCTGTTCTGACTATGTCAACGATCACTAAGTCTGCCTACTGTACTTCCATTAAAACACCATTCATCCTCATCCTGCTCTCACTACTGTTTTATTTTTCAGTCTGGTCACTTGTTGCTTAGTTACAGTAATTCTCTTCTCTTTGGTCTACCACAGAAAAAACCTCCATAAATTGGTTTAAAATCCAGCTGTTCACACCTGTTCTATTACAGCTTCATTTTCTTCCCATTCCATATCACATCAACTACAAAATACTTCTTACCTTTAGAGCTCGCCCCCACCACATCGTTCAGACATTGCTGACCTGGCCGTATATTCAGATCCTCATCTCCTTTTCACCCCACTGTTCCCCCCACCTGTGTTGTTGCAGCTCTGGACTTCCATCCCTCCTGATCTCTGTTAAACAGCCTTATTGTCCCAATTCAAATCAAAATTCAAACTCTTTTTTTTTTTATTGTAGCCTGTGATTGCATTTGCACTGCCTTATTTAAATCTTGGTTTGTGATCTTGGTTGTCTAGAGAAGTGGCCACTAATAATAACACATTTTATTTGGGGGCGTCTTTCTAACTGGGTCTTTACCGGGACTCTGTGCTCTGATCAGATAAAATGTAATTTTTAGAATGAAATGCCTTTCCTCCCCCCCGCCTTTCATCAACACCCCAGAGATGACTCCTTTACAGACTAACAAGTCTGTATTTGGATTAACAATGGAAAAACGATCTAGAAAGTAGAAATTTCTTACATTGAGTGTATTTACCCTTATTTTGAGTAGGTAAATTAGATTATTTGCCAATGGAATTCGTATTTTTACTCTTAAAATAAGATATTTAGATAAAATGCACTTGCACAAACAATTGTATTTTCTTATTTTAAATGTGAATTGTCTTGTTCCATTGGCAAAACCTCCCCTTTACCTTCTCAATTCAAGAGCAAATGCACTTATTTTAAGAAAAAAAATACTTATCTAGATTTTTTCCTGTGCAGGTTTGTTAAGCAAATTTTATTTTAACCTTTCAATGCCAAAGCTCACCACTCCATGAGCAGAGAATGGAGCCAAATTTCTGATAAATTTTCAGTTGATCTTTATATACAGCATCATTTGTCGAGGTACAGACCATACATATTTACCTGTAAGTCTATAGCGCAGACAATGAACACACCTTATAAACTCATTTCACTGTTTAGATTCCCTCAGTCTCCATGTTCAGCATGATCCTGGCTTGGAAATATGTTGTAAATCAAACCTGGGCCTTGAGTACCATCAGTAGACTAGAGCTTTTATGCAGGAACTGCTACAGGCGTATCCCATGTTAAACATAGAGCGAATATGTGGAAAAACACATTAAGCCAACAGTTATGCGATGCAGATGATCTGCGGATGCGTTTTTAAAAACCATTGGTGTTAGGAATCCAGTTTGTGTGGGTTGTGCTTTTGTTTGTGTTCCCTCCACCACCAGGAGGCGCCCGGTTCTCGTTGGCCTCCTCACACACCAGCGGATGGTTTACGGCATTACCGGAGGACTCTTAAACTGCCTGACTGCCACTACCTCGACGGCAGAGTGTTTGCCAGTTTTGGGTACTCTAGCCAAGCTGAGTTTTGCGGAGTCAAACTGAGTTTTTGTCTACCTGAGTTTTAACCTTGTTTTTTTTGTGTTTGCCTCTCGGCAGGAAGTCATCCTGCAAAACTGGATGTTTTGGACCTTCACCCCCCTGGAAGGATTCTCTGAGCATCAAGCTGAGCTGAGGATTCAAGCTGTTGGTTTGGATAATTTTTTCCCGCAAGGATTGTTTGGGCGTCTCTCTGAGCAGGGGTTTCATCTACACAAGAAACTGTTCAAGTACCGCTGGAAAACTAAGTGGCAGTCAGCTTGTCCGTTCCTCAAGGAAAAAACGCAATCTGGGTAAACCCTGTCCGCCCTCCAACGATCAAGTCATTCATTGGAACAACCCACATCGACTGGATTCAACAAGAGACCCCTTTCTCTGGAAATGTGAGTCCTGTTGCCTTAATTCTCTTCTTCAAATCGAAGACACAAAGTTCCCACTGAGCCTGAACTAACCGCAGAATCTTCCCTTTCACTTTTCAGTCCTGGTTCGACAGTGTTCAGAACAGCACTGGACTCCTCTCAACCAACTCTCAATAAAACCTGTTAAACTTTTCCCTGGTCTCTCTGTTTGGCCTTCTGCATGTGGGTCAGAGCTTTAGAGAAAATCATGACAATCTGGACCTTGTTAGACAGCAGGGGATCATGAACTCTTTGAATCACAAGGATGCTGTGTAAAAATAAGCCTGTATGTATATGAATAACTATTAAGTAGTGCCAAAGACAGTTATTAACGTACTTAGTCGTCAGTGCACAATCAGGACATAATGGCCAAATGGCTTGTAGTCCATATCAGTTAATGTTTTTATGAGAACCTGTGGGGGGTTTAACAAAAGGAGCCCTGTTTATCTCCAAAATACAAGAAAGTGTTAACAGCATACTGGAACTTTGAGTTAAGGTCATTAAAGTTGTACGGTACTACAGTAAGTAGTTTTGTAATAATTAATCAAACTACACAGCAAAAAAAAGAAAAGAAAACATAAAAAAAACAATTTTAGAATAAGACTAATAGCAGAAACAAATGACTGTAACACAATTTACTAATAGAAAACTGCAAGGATACCAAAATTAATTAAATTTATGTTTAAGATTTGACATTTATTTGAAGAAATATGAAGTAAGCTAAGGCCCAATGTTGCAAACCTAACAATACAGCAGATTTTAAAATAAAACATTATTTTATCAATATAATTTTCCAAATATAACTTGTTTAAGAACTGATTCTTTACTTTGTGTTAATCAAAAAAAGGAAATTAAAGATGGCAATGAAAGATGTGCATGCTTTTTTACCGTTCTGGAACATAGTCTTCTTCTTAGTCTTTTATAGTTAATTTGCATTTAATTCCTCCAACAGTTAGCAGCCTTATCATCTCTGATTACACCTCTGTAAAGACTTTGCTAAAAATTGTTACTGTAATACAATATCTAGTGTTCATAAACTTCCCATTGAGAATTAAAGTCATAAATATTTAATTAATTTTTGGCATCTTCATGTGGAGAGAAGATGGAGAAACCACATCAAGTGTTGATTGCCTGACCTCGTTTACAGTTGAAAAATGCTGCTATTTGTTGATCATCTTAATAAAGCAAACTGTTTTGCTGTGGTGAATGTGATAAAGGTGTAATTTCCATCACACCAGGCGCCTCCTGTGTCTTGGAGCTCTTTCTGGTCTGCTACAGTAGAGCTGGAGAGGGGAAAGCATCATTAGAAGGACTGATAATGTCAGGATTTCTCTTTGCTGTCTGGGATTTTTGTTCTTGTGCATTAAAAGAAAAGTCAGTGAAAGGGATGTAGTATATACTAAATTCCTTCCAAAAACCTATTATGATTTTCTCCACCTTGATAAAATAAAACCTCAGCAGTTAAAGGGCCAATTATGATGATTTGTGCCACCCAGTATTGTGAAATGATTGTGGAAATCACCACAGGGGTTTGGCAGAGCTTAAGATCAATACCAGTGAATAAGTGATTACTTCTCTAAAAGTGACATTTCTGGGTTTTTGAAAGCTTTTATTCTCTGCCTGCTGCTCTGTTTTCAAGCAATAATTTGGATCTTAAGGATCCCCATTAGCCCCATTTTTTCATTTTCTGCAGCTAAAACAAGAAGCACCACTTCGTTAATGAGGGTAATGGATGTGTTGGCTGAGAATGCTCCTTCACAGCTGGAAAGGATAAACTATTCCTGTTTAAGAATTCCAGGCACATTGCCGACTTAAGGTTTTCACTTAAGACAAACTTCCAATAATCTAACTATGTAGTTAATATTATCTTGTTTTGTTTACCTTTGTTTCAAAATAAAAATAGTTTAAATTTAATTTGTTGCGTAAGAAGGAAACATGAGTGTAGCAACCTCCACAAAACAATTCAGGTTTGTAGTTCTCATGTTCTCTACAAGAGACAGCAGAAGCAAAACTAAGAGCAAAGGACTAAAGTTTCATGAGCCTTCAAATCAATAACTTGCTTGATTTTTTACTAAGAGTTAATCAGTTCAGTAATGTAAAATGCTAGCTCTGTTTAAACTATAGTGCCCATTAGTCTCATAAAATTTGTGTGTTGTTTTGTCCTTAGGATGCACTAGTGTCTGTTTAAGGGTTTTGTTTGGTTTGAAATGTACTGAGATTTTGTGCTTGGAGAAAAACCTCTTGAGTTTTTTTTAGTTCAAAAGCATGATCTAATCTAAAGCAATTTTGTCAGCTTTAATCTTGAAGCAGGTTTAGAGGATTTTTACACCTTCAGGTAGAGAGACATGTTCTTAGAATGTGCTGTCATTACAGCTTTACCCTCATATGTCTTGTCTGTTCTAATCAGATGTGGCTAGCTATTGGTGTAGTTATATTTCACTTAGATTCACTTAAGTAGATTTCTTGAGTAATATTTTTGTTAAAAGGAAAGTGTGTAAGATTTACCTCCACCTAGTGGTGCGCTACATGAATTATAAAAAACAGAATGAGCCTGAAGCGTCTGGGACAGAGTGCGAAATACGGGGGGTCCGGAAGGGTTCGACCCCCCCGATTAACCCATGAGACCCCTTGAAAGCCTCAAAAGCAAAATTTAAAGGGGGTCTTAAATTTTGTCAAAAAAATCAAAATAAAATGTTCTGGTTACTTAGGAAGCCATTGCTCATATTTGCGTATTGTTTCTAAGTTGTATACTATAGGCTTTCTTATGTATAATATTTGATATAGTTTTATTTTGAAAGCACCAGAAGTTGAACAGTTGGTATCTTCCTGTTTAACGAGTATACACTGCATAGCTACATCTGTTCTCTCTGTGCTGCGTTTTTGGCCAGTACAGCATGTAATTTGATGTGAAGGGTGTATTTCGTTTATGTACATATAGTACTATGTTTCATGTTGTGTTTGGAGGTTTATTGAAAGAAAGGTCACCGAGAAGAGAAGTTTAAAAAGACGCTAGCATACGAGCTAACTAGCCGCTAGCATACGCGCTAACTAGCCGCTAGCGATGCCGCTATCTAGCGGCTAATGTTAACATGTTGTTTGTGTCATTACGGCATGTGTTTCTGTACATATTCAGGGAATATGTTGAGTTTATTATTTAGAAGAATTGTGCCTGTTTATTTGGAATTGTGCCTGTTTACACAAAGACTTATGCACATTATTTCTTTGTTGCAGTTTTACCATTCATTCATCCATCCATACCAGCCAATAAATCCAAAGAAAAGGCTTACGGTGTGGTTATTGGAAATGATGGTTATCTACCTGCTAAGCTAAGACTGAGGGCAGGACATAAATTATTCTTTTGTTACTAAGGGTCACTAAAATGTCTTTAAGCTCAACATGTCCAGTATTAAAATTCAAAACCTTTATTCACAAATATGCTCTGTTTTTTACTGTTCTTTTGCACTGTTACAAATGCTATATCTTACATAATTTGTAATAATAATAATTTTTCTGCTGCCCTTACCATCTGCCTTTTTGCACTAGCATAAGTATTGCATATTTTATATTATTGTACATTTTATATTTTATTGTGAAATTGAATTAAATTTTAGTGTTAGGAACTGATCTTATCTGTTGTGCCTGTGCACTTTATCTGTTTCACTGTTGGTGAATGAGAAACGAACATCCTCGCGAGTCCTTGTATGTTTCGTGAATGTGAAGAATTTACATTAAAGCTGACTTTGACTTTGAAATGTTTTAGGCCTACTGCATATTGAGAAAATTTAGATCGGTATTGCGCAACAATCGGGAGATGGGGACCCCCCCAAATATTGACAGGTATTTCGCACACTGGTCTGGGAGCTACTACGGAAGCTGTGTAGTGACATTCTACTGTTTCTGAATGGAGGGGACACATCAGCTGAAAGTAGCTGAAAATCACCTGGTTTTATGACTTTTGTGAAAAAAAAAATTTATAAACTGATAACTGTTGCAACAGAACTCCTCTCCAGTAGGATAACAAAATAGACTGTATGATCACCTTTCCCGCCCGACTGATGAGGAAAACCTCCTTGCTGTCAGTCAAAAATCTTTTAATTTTCTCTGCCAATCAGAATCAAGCAGTCAGCGCCCCAACCCACCCCTTCTCCATAGACCTTCTAAATCAGATTTTGCATCCTATCCGACAGATTATCATGTTGGAGGAGGTTGCTGCGTTTAAAGCTCATTGAAAATCAATGGGAATGATCACACCTGACACGATTTTCTGCAGGGAGCTGTGAAGGTCTGACTGAAATGGAGCCCAGATATATTTTAGTCAGACTATGCAGCAATTCAGTGAAAAATGTCATACTGTAGATCTGACAAGAAAACACACCTAATATGGGGAAAAATACAAAATAAAAACTGTTAATCACACGGGAAAACAGCAAGCGGGATAGACCTGTGCAAAAGAAATCAATAAAACTGTCATGATCTGGCCTGTTTGCTCTCCCTTAATTAGTCATTCCTTTCACCTGTTGTTTTTCCCTCCCTGCCTCAATTATTATTTATTCCTCTCACCTGTTTCCTCTGGTTTATATTCAGTTCAGCCTGAGCATTCAGGGCCAGATCACTGCTTGTCTTTTTGTCAGTCTTTCTGTTCAGTTTTATTTGGTTCATGTCATGGATCCTAGCTGCCAGTGGAAAGAGGGCTTTAGTGTTTGTCTCGTCTCCTGATCGTCCACTGTTCCTCCCCACGCCGAGTCCTCTGGGTTTTGGCTCATTATGGGGAGGTTCAGTTTTTATCAAAGTAAGCCTGGCTCCAGGGAGGAGACCAGTTTAAAAGTCCTGGTTCAAGTTCCTGTTCCTACGCCCTGTCTCGGACTACCCTCTTCCACTGTGCCTGCCTGTTTGCACCTGATCCTGTCTCCTCCTGTGCGTGACCACCTGGTCATGCTTCTGGTCCCAGTCAGACTCTGAATCCTCCTGGAAGCCTGTGGATGCCTGGAAGTCTGGATCCTGCCACCTGTCTCTGGTGTTCCTGTCTGTTCTGGATCCCTCACCAGGATCGGCTTCCAGCATCACCTCTGGGACTGCAGCACTGGGGACACTCGTGGTCTGGACTGTTAAACCAGGTAAGTGACCAACACAGTTAATCTTCTATCAGTTGATCGTGGTCACTTACAGGTACCTGTGTTTCCCCCCCAGAGTGTCTGAGACTGGGCGGTGCCCCGCCCCCCGCCTACCCAGTGTCAGCGAGCACAGCTCCGCTTTTGTTTTGTTTTATTTAATAAATGTTTGAACTTTCCTACTGACTGTCTCGCCTTGAATACTGGGTCCATCTGTCCCCATTTCATGACAAAAACATGATATATATTCTGAAAAACATCTCATAATATCACATCATAAATGATATCACATCTGTTGCTGCTCACACTGTTCACTTTTATTCCCAGCTTCAACTTCTTAAAGTTAAAGCTGAAGTTAAGTTTAAGAAGAATTTCTAATTTGCAAAAAATAAACGTATTAATTTGTATTTATAGGAACCCTCTATCTCTATCTTATGCAATTAAGTTAACATTTCAGTTGTGGAGATAAACTTAGAAGCTTCTTTTGATCTCTGATAAGTCCCTCAGTACGCAGGGTGAGGGCCTTTACCCATCGTGTTGAAGTGCTTTTGTTCTGTAAAGGTCATAAATTAATTATTGCTCCTTCAGGGTTTCATAAAACCGACTGGAGACATGTGGGTGTTTAATTTACACAAAGTGCAAGAGTTTTGGGGCGAAGCAGCTGACACAGAAGGAAATCTTTCAGAGAGTGCAGGTGGGTTGTGAACCTGAACACCTCCTTGCCTCCTGGTGGTCCTCAGAAGACACCTTATTAAATGAACCAGTGGTGGAGTGCAACACTAGTGCCATGTCAGCATGGGGATCCTTTTTTCCCCGTTCAATTGAGACTTCAAACACAGCTGCTGGGCCCACTCTAGGATAAATACAGGTTATGAAGCGGCCTACACACAGCAGGAGTCCCCCAGGCCTCCCAGATGACTTGGTTTCAGCAGCTGCAGTGACTGCAGTTATCCCTTAAAGCACTGGGGCTGAGTGAGTAAACAGCATCACCTTGCTATCTGAGTGTTTGGGTGTTGGGGATGCTTTCGGCCTGTATGGAGTGAATTTTGTTCCATTAGTGATGCAATTAACATGTTTTGGAAATGTCATTTGACAAAAAACAAATCCAATCCAGGATTGAAACTTTGAAAAAAGTAAAAAGAAAAGATTTTGAGAGACACTTTGTTATTTTCTTTCATGATCTTTCCTGATTGGCCTAAATTGTTCATGCCTTTCTCCTGCCTAACTCTGCCTGGTCTCAAATAACAACTAATCTCATCCACCTTCTGTTTTTCCTTTATATCGGGCTCAGTTCCAGCTATTAGTGCCATATAGTTTATAAAATTTAAAAAAACAAAATATAAAAAACTTGATAAAATCTGAAGAAATAAAATATGAGAAAACAGTTAATTTTCTCAAGATTTTTTGAAAAACAATATGTTGAAGTTTTTCTGGATTCCATTCTTTTTTTAATTTACATTTAAAAATGTGTTCTTTGCAACAATAATGGACAAAACTCACTTGTGTTTGACAGCTGGATAAACAGACTCTACCATGTGTGTTGCATTTCGCAGTTCATGATGTAAGTTAGTTGTTTTGTGTTTCTTATTCTTCCATTTGACTATTTGACCCAATGTAACGAGTACATTTCCAGTGTTGGGCACATTACTTTGAAAAATTAATTAATTATAGTTACTAATTACTTCTCCCAAAAAGTAACTGAGTTACTCACTGAGTTACTCCACAATAAAAGTAACTAGTTACTAGTAAAAGTAACTATTGCGTTACTTTTCTTCGCGTTCTCATCCCGTAACCCCTCACCACCCCGCCCCCACTTTCTCACCATGTGTTTCAAAAGCCAGCTGAATAGAGCGGACGACAAAGACAAGAACCTGCAGAGATGTATCCATCCATCCATCCATCCATCCATCCATCCATCCATCCATCCATCCATCCATCCATCCATCCATCCATTCTCCCTTTCTCCATATAGGCTAACATTTGATCCTTCATGCTCTCCGTAGTTCCCCAGCTCAACGTAACACCAGTATTTCCATCAGGAAAACGCTGTTTTGCTGCTGGATTCCTCCTCACTCCTCATCTCTCTGTGTGTGCTGTACGTTAACACCGCCAGCGGAAACACCCACCTACCCAACTGACAGACGTAATCTCACTCACTATACATCAGCCAATCGCATCCTCCCCTCTCTCATGACAAGGCGCGCGACGAAGTCCTATCATGAAAAAAAAGGTTCATTGTGCGCCTGAGTAACGGCAGTAACGGGCGCTTGCGGGTAATGGTAACCGCGCTTATAGTTACAGTCAATGTAATTAGTTAGATTACTTGTTACTAAAAAGGTAACGCCGTTACTTTCAACTGCTCTTTGCAGTTTAACTTCCATTATTTGAAATAAAACAAAGAGAAAAAGATGAGCAGTCATCCCTCATGGAGAGTTTGTCAATTATTTCATAAGTTAACTATTTTCATAAACTAATCAGCATCTTCTATCTCTTTATTCCTTTATTTAAGGGGATTCTATAAAGATCAGCACAACATTGCTGTTTACAAAATTTGCTGAAGTGAGGTTTTTTAAAAGCATATATAATAGCTCCCTTACCTGCAGTTAAAAGTTGTCACATCTGAGGGAGTTTGTTAAAAAGTACATAAACTGTCACAGAGGAAAAAGACTAATATCTTGTTTGAAGCTCAGCTTTAGCTGATGTCAAACAAATCAGAGTGCAAATGCTCCTATCAGCAGGATGCAACACTTATGAGGAGATTAAACATCTGCATTATACAACACAGCTTTGTTACCTTCTTTATTTGTCTTTTAGCCAAAAATTGTCAGTGTAACCACAACAGATTATGTTGTGAGATGGCCATCTGTCTTAGTCCATCAAATCCACTGGGATCAATTCCAAACAAATATGAGACCTAGAAAAGCAGAGGAATGGACCATGTTTAATGCCTTTGAACAAACGGGAGCCTTAAACTAAAGGTTTGTCCACTCAGCGGTTTAATACAGACTTGTTTTGTGTTTCTGCTTATCTCTGCCACTGCCCTAGCTAGACTATAATAATAAATTTGTTTCCCAATTACTTGTGATTGGGATTTAGAAAAATATATTTGAATAATGGTTAGACTTAAAGGGAATAGGATTTGTGCTTTTATAAACAATTGTACAAACATAAAAACCTAAAACACAACTCGGCATATGTCAAAGTGGGAATGTATGCTTATTATTGAATGATTGCAAATCTTAAAAACAGAGAAGTTAAATAAATTTGTATTCAAGTAATATGCTTTTGCATTTGAAGAGTATAGAACTAAATCCATAATGTCGTGTTATTAATCTGTCCTCCTTTCATCATCTTCTTCTCTGCCATTCGCTCTCTCAGTTCCTGGCTGATGCAATGCAAAGAATTTAAAGAAAGTAATTTTTTCTTAAAATTTGTGCATTTTTTCCTTGAATTGAGGAGTTTGCCGAACACAATTACATTCAAAATTAAAAATTAAAAAAAACAATTGTATTGTCTAATTTCAGGTGCATATTATCTATTTATCTTTTTTTTTTTTAAGTAAAACTTGTCATTTCATTGGCAAATCATCATTTACATTCTCAAGTTAAGGGTAAATACACATTTAACAATTTCTTACTAATTTCGAGATTGTTTTTGCAGTGTGAATCTCCTTTCTTATTTACTAAAATGCACTTTAAAAATCTTCCGGTAGGTTGGTTCATCAATTGAGATGAAAGTAACTCTTTTCATTTATGACTTGACAGCACAAACATGCTAAATAATATTTGAATATACCAAATCAAGTCTCATCTGCTGCTTGTGATTCTAAATAGGAGGATGGTAGTATTTGACAAAGGATGGGATGAAGATCAAAGGTGGAAAACCACAGAGAAGAAGGATGCAGAGGGTTTGATATGAGGGAGAATAAAGCTGGGATGGAGGAATGAGAAAATCAGCTACACATAACACCCACTAAAAATGTATAATATCTTTTGTTGTCTCACTCCACCGACTGGAACACAAACTTTCATTCATCAGAACCTTACAACACCGGGCTGAGCATGTCCCTACTAAATCAGAAGGGAAGCATAAAGAACAGAAACACATCAAAAATGTTCTTCAAATCCAAACTTGGCATTTGACAAAAAGCAAGGAAATCCAAAAGAAACGCAGCAGAGCATAACGTTGAGAAGATGAAATCGCCATCCCATATGTTGCTGGAGTCTTTTAAAAACTCAAGAGGATTTTCTCCAAACACAAAATCCCAGTACATTTCAAACTAAACAAGAATATTTACATTTTGGACGGAGAGGTTAGTTGGTTTGAGTGGGGCGTGAAGGAAGCTTTCTTTTTGTTAAGAAAGAAAAACCAACTTTGAACAGAGCGGATGGACTCAGAAATTTAGGTTTCAAAAACCTACAAGGCAGCAATAGAGTGTCAACAATGGGTGGTTAGGTTGCTTAAGGACGCAGATGCAGAGCCGAGTGAAGCAGAGATAGTTCTGACAGGTTTAATTGAAGAACAAGGAAACAGAGGTACAAATCCAGAAATCTAACTAAAAAAGTTTAACAAACCAAAAGGCTCATGGAGACATCAGGGGAAAAACGCACTGTGAGGGAGCCACGGGGAGATGAGTTGAGTAGATGAGTACAGCATTGAGAAGGAACCAGCACTGAGTGACTGCAGAGGTGGAGTATTTAAGGAGAACAAAACAAAGGATGGACTAACGAGAGCTGAATGAGGTGCCAGGTGTGGGTAGAACTGGCAAGAGAGAATCCAAGGGGAAAGAAAACGGATCACCGAACAACTGATAACAGAAAACTCAAAGTCACAACAAATGAGAACCATAACATAGAGTTGATTCCTTTCCCGCTATCATTTAAACCCCCCACCCCCTTACAGGGGACCAGAATCCCAAGCCTGTTCAGCCAGGCCAATAATTCCCCTTTAAGGCCTCCTTTCAGAGATATAGACAGGTATGAGCCATTGTAGGCTAACAAAGAAGCCAAACGACTCCCACCCTAAAGGGGTGGACCCGTTCGTGTGGATCAATTTTGCATGTCGTTTAGGCCAAAACAAGGTTTTGTTTTAGGCCACTCTATAAAGCCCCTTGAACTCAGCGCTATTTCTGCCATTTTGAATTCAAAAAAGCTTTCTGGGTGGGTGATGTGACATGTCTTGTCTGATTTTGAAACAAAGTCCAGTGGATTGTTTTTACCTTTTTTTGTCATGTTGGGGTTCATAGGCGTCCAACCCACATGCAGAAACGGCTGTGAGACTGGAAAAAGTTTAAAATAGGTTTATTTACAAAATATACAATGAGTATGAACTGGTCCTTGGTTAGAGCAGACACAGGTCACTTCGAGGAACACCACCGAGGAGGACAGAGAGGTTAGTGTTGATCCAGGTTAATTGCAGGTTTTCTGATGTTGGAGTTAATACCTGCTCAAGGGTGGAACAGAGCTGCAGGGGGGGAACCTTGAGGGTCCAGAGGCTAGTCAGCAGGCAGAGGGCTGAGGACAGAGGCTTAACTGAGTGCAGGCAGGCAGATTCCAGACAGAGATCACTCTCCAGGATTTCAGGTCTTCAGACAGGACTCAATCTGTGAGGCAGAGAGAAACAGGGTCAGGCAGGTTCACAAAAGAGTCAGAGATTCAGATCTGGTTGTTTGGCTCAGGTCTAGCTCTACCATTACTGGCAAAACACTCTGGCACGGAAGTGTTAGCCTCCTCCTCCTTAAATAGGGCTTCCTGATAGAGCCGATGGAAGACAGGTGTTGCAGTCAGCTCATGCCCCCAGGAGATCTTGTGCGCCCTCTGGTGAAGAAAGTGGACAAAGCCTCCAGATCCCAACATTTTTGGAATGACTATGACCCAGGATGACTTAGAATTTTCACCAGAAGTGCATCTGTAAAGTATCCTGAGACCAACAGGTGTAGTGAATTAGCAGTAAATAACTTTACTTGAAATAAAATTATGTTTGGATAATTCATACTTTTTTTGAGTAAAATTTTGCTCTTAAAACTGAAAAAAAAAACAGCTTGTAATGGAGTTCACACTTACACTCAAGTTCACCCATTCCATCTTTGCAAAGCACCAAATATTGTACAGGAGTGATCTGTGTCGGTGATCAGGGCACGTTGGCGGACAATCAGATTTCAGTGGGGTCCAGCACACCACCCACTAACTCCACCCCTGCTCTCTACCTCATTAGATATTGGCTGAGCTTTCACTGACACTGTTTCTGCTCCTTTTCATCCTTTAGACCTAAAAACCGCCTTAGAGCTAATTTTCTCTGTTGCGTTCTGAGGAGGGTAGAGTACCCAAACTATTCAGTAAGAATAGCACTACTTTTACTTTTTTTTCTTACTTAATTAACAATAGAAAGAAGGTGTCCAATAAATATCTCTAGTAAGAGTAAAAAGTGTTGATGGCTACTCAAGTACTGAGGAAATGTTGGTTCATAACATCTGGCTTAATGTTTGACAATAAAATGCAATAAATGAAAATAATGCATTGAAACAGATTATAAGGTGCAAATGATGTTGTTACAAATTAATCATTCAATCAATTTCTTTATTGTCAACTACTCTTTGCATTGTAATCAGGGAATGATTTAGTGAGGCCATGCATGTCGCGGAACGCTGCTGTTGGCGCGTTCCTATGGCTACCAAGGGCCCCACCGTGAGATGGTTCCCTTATAGCGCTGCCTTTATCCCTGTGGAAAGATAAGAGCCACATTGGGAAGGGAGAGGGGAAAACAAGCATATTTCACACTTTATCCTTGACAGGATACAGTTTGAGGTACCGACTTTAACCCAATCGATAGCTCAACTTGTTTATAAAATAACAAATTCAGGCAGAAAATTAATGTTATAATCATTTTTCCAACACACATTTATGAAACCAATCTATCACGTACATGTAACCGGAACAGATAAAGATCTTCCAACAATAATATCATATATTTACTGTCTAGGCCAGTGGATCCCAGCCTTGGCCCTCAGAGACCCTTCCTGCCCTGCATCTTTTAGATATGTCTCTGTTCCAGCACATCGGATTCACATGAAGGCTACTACTCTGCAATCCAGTGCTGTAGAACCCTTTTGCTCATCTATTCTCTTTTCAAGTGTGATGCAAGGAAACACCTAAAACATGCAGGACGGGGGTCCCTGAGGACCAGGGTTCAGGACAACTGCTTTAGGCATCTGATCCCCAAATTGCTCAACTTAGTCTTGGTGGGAAGAGTAACCAGAAACCATACTACGCTAGTTACTCTCACCTAATGCACTTAGGTAAAAGTCAAGCGTATGATCAAACACAACTGCTCCTAAAGGTTTTCTTTTTTGTGAAAGTTACTCAAGTAAATGTAAGTGAATAAAATTCCTGTAATTCGAAAGTTGGTCTTCAAGGGCCACTTTCCTATAGGTTTTATATTCATCCCAGAATCTCCTAAAATGCTGGCAATCCGTGTATCATTACGTTCTTTCTATTTTCAATTGCCAATCAAAAAACAAAAAAAAAAAAATTGATTTCGTTATTTTGTTTTGTTTTCCTAAGCTCAGATAAAGAATATGAAATGGAAAAACGGACAGCAAGCACTTAGAATTTGATTTTAATATTTAATTGGGTACAGTTGACGTGACCGGGAAAGCGTAGCTCTTTGCGCAGTTGGGGTAATGAAGTGGCTACCATGGTGACGCTAGAACCACACACTATGTTGATCGAGAAGCTGTTTGTTGTTGCTAGTTAAAAGTACAGTGCACAGAAAAGTTTCAAGAAAAAAGTTATACCTGGAAAATCCTGCTGATTTTCTCCGTTGTCATGTCACTCCTCCTTAAGAGTCACACGCTTGGATCCTAGAAATAACACGTAACTGTCCGCGGCTGATAGGTCCGACTGCCTTATCTGGTGCAGCTTGATCGAGCGTGGTGGGGGTAAGCCAATTGTTTTTTGACTGACAATTGAAAATAGAAAGAACGAATGATACGGATTGCTGGCATACGGCTAAACTTTCTTTGTGTTTTCAAGTTTGAGCATATTCATAACGAGTCCAGAACTTATATCCAATGACAGCCTAACTTGTGCATCAAGCATGGCAGCATGGCTGCATGGTGGATCGCTGCCCCTGAGGGGAGCGGCGATGCGCTTAGAAGTGCCTGGCCTGTGTTAAAAGATGTCTTTGATCGCGGTATTAACCTAGCTGCTATTTACCACCCTGAAAAAAGAATAAAGAAAAAGAAAAAAGACAAGGAAAGAAAGTAAGTTTGCAGTCGCTGCAAGTTCAGCATCATGTTTGCTAGGAAGTTTGTTGGTCGTAGGCGTGAACGCAGGGAGGATCCATCACCCTCACCTTCTCGCTCATCCTATGATTGGGATGAAGTCTGGAGGAGAAGCTACTCATAGGTTTTGGATAAGCTGCACGGACTTATGAGTAATTTACAGTTAACGCATGTCAACGATCAAATAATTTACCTGCAACTTATGCCCCAAGCACGGCATACTCATGCTTACGAAGGGAAATTTTGAGCATTCTAGAATTTCTCGAAACACTCGCCATATGTCTATGTGTGCCAGCGTTGATTGCTTCAGCGTACTCATAATTTATACAAAACAAACCCACAACTTATCCAACGTAGCCATCATTTTTGCAAGATTTTTCATATGTCAGGCATCCGCTGGTCTAGGTCGTCAAGGTGTGACAGGGGCTTAAAGAGGAGTTTTTCTGTTTACTGCTTACACATGCATGCTCAGTATGAGGAAGTCAACGACAAGAAAAAAGCTACAGTCATTACATGCAGTAACTATGTCATAGGTCAATGACTTGGTGGCATCTGCTGATTTTGATTTGAAAGAAAAAGTTTGAAGCAATCTGAATATTAAACTTAACTTTACAGCACAGATAAGATCAATCACAAGTATTTAGCTGATCACAAACTATCCACTCAGCGTGTTTATGAAGGTTGAGATTCAGTGATCAGTAAATCTTTTTTTTTTTCAAAGAGCTTAAAGGAATAGTACACCCAAAACATGATTAGGCCTTCATTGCTCCTACTCTTTACATGCTGAACAATTACTTGGAAGTATTTTTTGATAGCTCAAATGCATTCGAGATCTGGAAGGCTTCTTTTTGTCTGCGACATTCAAATAATGGAGGTGCTTGGCGCTGAGGCAGAAAAGGTCATAAAAGCCCACAATCATGTCCAATATTATTCCTCCCATACTGCTCTTTCCAGTGTATTTGGGGTGTCCTGAGGTGTAGCATCAGAATTGACTCGAAACGAAGTCATTTTTAGAAATGATTTTTGTGAGCATAAATACAGTAGTGTATAGGATTTCCTAAAAGCTGCCGCTCACGACGCCTTCACAGGAAGCCGACAGACCAAACCAGATGAAAGTGCGCATTCAGCGTCTGCTCTGCCCGATAATGCAAGCGTAGAAGAAATGTGCTGCTGTTTACCTGTGCAAAGAAAGAAAACATTGAAAGAAAATGTCTGAGGACTTCAGTGTTGAGGAAGAGCATGAGTTCTTGGCTGAGCTGAATGCGCACTTTCATCTGGTTTGGTTCGTCGCTTGTTTCGTAAGCGTGTCGTGGAACGCCGCTTTCAGGAAATCCTATACACTGGCTACTGTTTATGCTCTAAAAAACATTCTAAATGACTTCGCTTTTTCGAAAATTCTGGATGCTACCCACTCAGGACACACTTGAATACGTTGATCTGAGAGCAGTATGGAGGAATATTGACACGTTTTTGTGGACTTTATGGACCTTTTCTGCCTCAGGTGAATCTATAGACCACCATTATTTTGAATGTCAGCAGACAGCAAAGAAGCCTCCCAGATCTCCAGATGCATTTGAGACATCAAGCAAGTACCCAAAGTGTTGTTCAGCATGGGGGTGAGAAGAAAAGGAAGGTTAATCATGTTTTGGGTGTACTATTCCTTTAAGGGGCTCTGCAGACAGAAATCTCTAAAACATTTGTAGAGTTAATCAATTTATTAAATTACCCAATAAATTATATTTGTATTGTGGGTTGAGACGGCATGTGTTGTGATTTGGCACTATGTAAATAAAATGAATTGAATGACTCTCTGTAGACCTGCCATGCATAGAATTGATAGAAAAGGACCTGTGCGTGTTGATTTCAAGCATGTTTAACTGAATGGATAAGTAATCAAACAGAAGCTGAAATGTTTTCCCTATTAGAGAAGAAAAATGCTGAATTAACTCTTTTTTTTCTTTCCGTTTTTGATATTTCTGTTCAATTAGAGACACGCAAGCCTATACTGATGAAATCCAGACACCATGATCATCTTTGCTTTGAGCCTTCTAGCTTTTTAACTATATTTTCAGTGTGGTATAGAAAAGCTGAGGGTTTATAGATCAGCTTCTCTTCCATCTGTCATGAAAAGGCAGGTACCGTGCGGCTTAAAGACAGAATCAGAGAGCTAAAGGGAGACGAGTGATCGACGCCTCTCCCGAGACACCAGCTGCTCTGATGTATATTCAGGAGAACAGAAAAAAAGGTGACGAACTTATTGAAAATATGTCAGGGGCTATTGGAAGGTGGGACAGTGAGGCGTTCTGCAAGGAGACAGAACAGGTCTGGGATCATCCCAGAGGCCGTCCCCTTCTGCCAACCTCTGGAGCTGTGCCCTTTTGGAGCTTCGTTTGCCAAGTCAGCGAGTCACCCTCGAGGGCGAATAAGCTGTATTTTACAGCTGTGCTTTTTATACCGCCTATTGGAGAAAAAAATCCATCTATAATCAAATTTTGATTTAGAAGAGAGCTCTGGTCAGTGTAATGCAGGACGATACGTTTGTTTAAAGATGTCTGCACACAGGAATGTTGGGAAATTATGAAGTGAGGGTGCAATAAAAGCTCTGGGGCTTTTTTAGTTACTGTTATCTTTCTTAGACTTGCATTAAAGACAAGATTTGAAAAATTGGGTTGTTCTGCTATTGTTATAAAGATACAAATGAAAACTTTCAGAGGTTAGCAAAGGTCAACCAACCTCTTCCCCGACCTTCTGCACATAAAACTAAAAGGATGTCAATCAAATCTGCTGTTTGTGATCAGTAGCAGCAGGTGGAGTTTTCTCAATGGGGTGGTATAAATTCAAAATAGATGTATACCAAAACCAACCAAATCAAATGTAAACTAAGTTATCACACCAGTATATTTATATGAATACCAAAAACCTCTTCGGAGTAAAACACTTTATAAAAACAAGACAATTTAATGTACAGGTTCGAAATTTCTTTTGTAAATAAATCTGGCCCTTCTGATTCTTTTCGTACTTTTGCATGGTCCAATATTGTGTCACTACGGAAGAGGATTAGGGCCACTGAAAAAAAAGTTAACTGATTTTAGAATTTTATTTCAGTTTAACATGGGAAAAAGTCAGAATGATGACTTTTTCAGAATTCTCACGACTTCAATCTCAAATTCTAGACTGGGAAATTCTGCCAATAAAAGTAAAAATTCTGAGATTAAAGTCTATAATTCTGAGAAAAGTCAAAAATTCTGAGATTAAAGTCAAAATTCACGAGAAAAAAGTGGTAATTCTGGAGATTTTTTTCCTATCTTCACGACTTCTAATTCTCAAGTCTGTACTTTATCTCAGAAAGTCTGAATTTAATCAATTCTGACTTTCAGACTACCTTTTAGACACGTAAGATTCTGGAAGACAAAGTCGACAATAAAGAAGTGTCGAATTCTGAGATTAAAGTCATAATTCTGTGAAATTAAGTCAGGAATTTGAGATTAAAGTCAGAATTCTGAGAAAAAAGTCAGAATTCTGAGGATTAAAGTTTCCAGAATTCTGAAAAAGAATCAGAATTCTGGGATTAAAGTCAGAATTCTGAGAAAAATCAGAATTCTGAAATTAAAGTCAGAATTCTGAGAAAAACTTTAGAATCTGAATTCTGAGAAAAAGTCAAATTCTGAGATTAAAGTCAAATTCTGAGAAAAAGTCAGAATTCTGAGATTAGAATCAGAATTCTGACTTTTTCCCATACTAGACTGAAATAAAATTTAAAAATCAGTTAACTTTTTTTTTTTTTTCACTTTGGCCCGATGTATGGTCCAATATGTCACAGACCTAAAAAAGATAATATAGAATTTTTTGCTGCACAAATGTTGGACAAACATTTGAAACTATTTTTGTTTGATACGTATATTTTGTTTGGTAACAAAGTCCTAATAAAGGTTTTCCAAAAAATTTGAATTTTGCATCAGGCTTCATCAAAAAGTAAATATTGATACAGAAATGTGGGTTTTCCTACTACTATTATACTACTACTATTGTTCCATGAAATCTTTTAACAGCAAAAGAAGTTAGACTTACTCCAGACTTACAAAATATAAAGGTTGTTGCTTCTATTTAAAGAGACCTTATGTCCATTTCTACTGAAATGTATCTTTAAAAATTTTTTTTGACCCTTTATGACTAAAACATCATTTGATGAGCAGACTTCAGTAGTTCAGTGCCAATGCATCTATAAGCCTACAGTCTATTTTGCTGAATGTACTAAGGGTTTGAAAGTTCTCACGCTGTTATGTGGATTTGACATCAAGTGTATTCAAGTTGAATGTGTCCGACCTAGCAAACAATTTAAGCGTTATATTCAAGATGGGTTTTGTTGATACTGGCATCCAGCTCAACTCAGACACCAATGGCAACTCCATGCAAAGTGAAAAAAGACAAAAAAAAACTTGTTTACCGGTAGTATGAAAGCGACCTACAAGAATGAGCAGAGGAGGGCTGCAGTTATGGGTTTTGGCCACAGGTGGCAGTATCATTATAAAGCTCCCCAATGTCCCTAACTAAACATAATAGTAAAAGTTTGACTACCTATCTCAGTTCAGATTTAGAAGCAAGAACGAACTCAGGTTTGCTTTGTTGAACTTGTCCTGAATCCATAAATGGCATGTAGCTATTGTGTGGCAGCCATTTCTTTGGGAAACTCTGCTGGTCAGGTTCTCATTGAGGAGGAAACAAAGCTAACTGCAGTAAACATCCACTTAGATATTAGATATAATGTTACAGAGATGTTTTTTTCATTACTGAGAGCAAATTCACACAATGCTATAAAAAGCCTGTATCCGTTTAAAAGGTTTATTTGAGCTTAACACAAAAAAGGTAAATATTATATCATAAAAAACCTGAGTGGCTATGGAGAATAAAACATCCATTGTGTTCACACATGGGAGATAAAAACCTCCCACAGTGCACCTCTCTGCTCCTGACCTCTGCTGCTACGTTTCTCACAGAGCTGTCGGCACAGAGAGAAATCCTGTCAGAGGGACAGAGGAATGTTTTTTTTCTCCCATATTTGGGTGAGGTCTCACTGTTTTGCTGACTTCCTTCAGCAGAGTTGAGAGCACCAGAGTCACAGAGATGCTCCGACACAGGTTTTGAAAGGCTGCTGGTTTTTAAAACCTTAAAAAAAGACTCAAAAGATCCTAAATAAACAATTAGGTGCCCCTAAATAATTCAAATTCACATGGGACAAATTACATTTGATGTCACTTAAAACATCAGTGGACATTTCAAAGTCCAACAGTCAGTAGTTAATGTACAATTCTATGACTTCTGAAATGAGCAAAAACTATGAAGACAGTAAAACATAGATTGGTTTATTGAAGGGGACCGCAGATTTGGCCAGGCATCCGAGTCTCGAATGGCAACGGCAAAGCAGAGAAAGATCAGGGAGGTGCTTCGGGAGGAGGGCTGTCACAGTCTTGGTTTTCCTTTTTCCATTTGTTGTCCTCCGCTGCCCTCTTTGTGTCCTCTTTCCTAAGTAGCTCTGTTTTCTGCGCTGTCCTCATCACCTGTTTTCAAGCAATCCTCTCGTTAGCCCTCTCTTTGTCTCTGTCCCCTTTAAAAAGCCTCCCTCTTCAGCCTCCTACCAAGGTTTGCTGCTGGATCCTCGTCTAACGCCTGTCTGCTTACCTCATCTCCTCCCTGGCTTCCTAGAGTTTGGTTTCCCCTCGATTTCTCCCCTGGTTCTGGTTAGCCTGTTATTTCTTGTTGGATTTTTTGATTCCTGCTCCTTGGCAGTTCCTGTAAACCCTCATTAAAGTTCACCTAAACCTCATCACCTCTGCCTATCACTTTGCCTCTCTGCATTGGATTCCCCAAACCACCACCAAACCTCCTGACAAGGGCAAAGAAAAACAAACAGTCTTTGGATCCCAGCATTGTAGTGGCCTTGGAGATGAGGACCGCCACAGAGAAAGAAACCTCCACAGAGTTCTGAAACAGGAAGAGGTCCACCAAGGAACACAGGTTTCTCAGGATAGAAAACTTGAGTCCCAGTGGTCTCTATAAGGTGGCAAGTAGGCTCAGAAGACGCTGGGGAGGGCCCCCCAAAGGGGCTCTGGTTTTGGGATGGGCCCACAAAGATGCCCTTCTGGGTCTATACTGAGTCGGTTGAAATGACTCATGCTGGTCTAGGAGTAGTCACTGACGTAAAACTGCATAGTTTAGTTTTACTCAGCACTTAGTTGATCAGATAGCTCTGTAACAGCTCTGAAATAGGCAACAACCACAGAGACAGAGTAGAACTTAGATTGGTTTAGTTAACTTGAGGATCTGGAGTTCTTGAGCAGGACACAAAGTCATGAATGGCAGATCTGGCACAACAAGATCTGGAGGTGAGTTCCAATGAAGAGGTAGGTAAGGTAAGGTACTAAGCAAGGCATTGAAGGATGGACGGGCAGGTGTGATGAAGCCAGAGGAGCCTAAGAGGACCAGATACTATGAGAGCGGTTATTTGGAGGTAAGAGAAAGGGTATAGCAGAGCCTGTTCGGAGAACTTTACTACCAGACAACGTAACAGAACCCAGAACCAGAGTGAATTCAGAACATCTGAGGAGAGAGAACTGGCAAGAACCTGGCTATAAGGACAGAGGATAGTTCAGAGTTAACTATCTGCCACCTTCCTACTGATGAAGGCTAGATGGAAAGGGTAGAGTCATACCTGTCTAATTACACCCTGTAGAAAGGAGGAAAACATAGAAATACACAGCCCAGATCTGCACAACACTCAGTGGATATCACACCTACATCATTATTTGCTTTTAAAACAGGTCTGTATGATCTGATCAAACAAGTTTAATTTCAATAGAGAATATAAATGGTCACTATTAACATTGTTTCTTACATCCATATCAGTCAGATATAAAACAAAGACAATGAAGGGCTGCAGCCGGACCATAATTACTATAAGAACAATAATGTCTGTCACTCAGGGTGTTCATATTTCTGTTTTACTTGCACCTTCAACATCTACTGTAATGTGGAAAATCTATTTCATAACCTTGTGTTAAAGAAGAAATACTAGCTTAACATAAGCTTCCCCTCATGTTCAAATAAAAGCACACAGAATACATTTAAAAAACATTTTTAGAGGCCAAGTCTTCACCAGATGAGCTAAATTCAGTTCGACTGAATCATTTAGCAGATATCAACAGCTCCCAATGACCGTATTCCTTAAGAAGAAAAGACTGGGCTACGTTTTAGATTTAATGACAGCATTTTGAGTAGAATGCAAGTCTCAGCAGAATCAGAGTCAAAATATCAGCACTTATATCAGAGAAAAGGAAAGTGCAAGACAGAGAGAAAATAGAAAAAAGATGTTTCGCTAAAAACTAAAAAAACGTCTTCTAAGGAGAAAACCTGAATCCTCTGATACTTTCTTTGTAAGCAGTTGGGAAAGCTCTTGTACATTCAGTTCAGCGGGATGCATGATAAATTCATGAATAAACATCAAAGATTAGAGAAAAAAGCTTGATGAACTCGAAGCTTTTTCTTATATTTCTGCTGTGCAGCCGCCATGTAACCTCCCTGAGGTTTAGCTGTAAATGCATGCTAATGAGCGAACAGCCACCGTGTCCTTCAACTGGCCTTCATCTTAATGACCGCCTACTTGAACTCTATTAAAGCAGAATCTGAATATCCAATGCTGTCCTGGAAATTGCATAACTTCAGGCTGTTGGAAAAGATCATGCAGGATTGAACCAAGAGTTTTATTTGTTGTTTAGTTTAGTTTTTTGTCCTTGATTTACCACTCATTGGGGCTGACATTATAAGAATAATTTTTAAATACTGGCATATCGAAAATCTAAGTCAATGTCACTCACTTTGGAAAGTGAAACTCATATATGATAAAGAACCAATATACACAGTATTGTAACGTGTACAGTGGTAGCCATTCAAAATTTCCCCACTTGGCTTGCCTTTTGCTGTTGCTTGGCTGGCCCATGGCTTTTAATTGGCTGGTCCTTGGATGGTCCTTGGCTGGTAATTGGCTGGTCCTTGGCTGGTCCTTGGCTGGTAATTGGCTGGTTCTTAGCTGGTCCTTGGATGGTCCTTGGCTGGCCCTTGGACGGTCCTTGGCTGGCCCTTGAGTGGTCATTGGCTGGTCCTTGGCTGGTAATAGGCTGGTCATTGGATGGTCTTTGGCTGGTCCTTGGATGGTCCTTGGCTGGCCCTTGGTTGTCCATGGATGGCCCTTGGCTGGCCCTTGACTGGTCCCTGGCTGGTAATTGGCTGGTCCTTGGCTGGTCCTTGGCTGGCCCTTGGCTGGTCCGTGGCTGGTCCTTGGCTGGCCTTTTGTTGGCCCTTGGTTGGTCCTTGGCTGGCCCTTGGCTGGTCCTTGGCTGGCCCTTGGCTGGTCATTGGCTGGTCCTTGGCTGGCCCTTGACTGGTCCTTGGCTGGTCCTTGGATGGTCCTTGGCTGGCCCTTGGTTGTCCTTGGATGGCCCTTGGCTGGCCCTTGACTGGTCCCTGGCTGGTAATTGGCTGGTCCTTGGCTGGTCCTTGACTGGCCCTTGGTTGGTCCTTGCTGGTCCGTGGCTGGTCCTTGGCTGGCCTTTGGTTGGCCCTTGGTTGGTCCTTGGCTGGCCCTTGGCTGGTCCTTCGCTGACCCTTGGCTGGTCCTTGGCTTGTCCCCTACATAAAAATCTAAAGAGAAACATCATCTCCTGGTCAGACCCTGTAATTCAGTGAAAGGGTGGAGTCGGAGTAAATAAGAAACGCACGTCCAGGAGATAGAGGAGGTCACTCCAGTGGCTGGAAGAAGGCTGCCATTAGGCTGGAGTTTGACTTGGAAGGGCCATTTTGAAATTTCTACAGCTGTTAATGGTTTGTAGCTACATGTCATCTGCTGGTGTTAATGTCCCACTTTGTTTTCCGAAGACCGCAGTCTATGCAGTCATCTAACAGAAGGTTTTAGAGAAAATGTTTCTTTCTGTTAACAAGCTTTAGAGTGATGCACCTTTCATTTTCATGCTGGACTTGGTTCCACAGAAAATTGCTAATTGTTGGTCCAACACTGTTTCTGTGCTTCACTGCCTAAGCTGAACCCTATAGAAAATGTATGGAATATAGGCTGATTGCCTCCATGCTATGCCACACTGATGCACTGTATATGTGTGACCATGTTTTTATTAACATGTAGGAACAGTTTCTAATAAGTATGCTAAATTTTGAGGATCTATAGATACTTATTGGGAGCAATCTCTGGTCGCCATACGGCGAAAGTTTTTCTTAGGGTGGGATTAGGTTTTGGACTGAGGTGTGAACTGAGTTTAGGTTAGGTTTGGAGTTAGGCATGTGTTGGTTATGGTTGGGTTAGGTTATAGAAATGAATGCAATAAGAATGAAAATCAAAGAAAAGTTCCCAGAGTTAGATAGAGATAGAGTTTCTGTGCTCTTGTATTTGATACACTGTGAGGCCCAATTTATTGGAAGTTTCTTGTGCTTCTTGTGGGGCCCGATATCTGGACACCACAAAGTGAATATTGCTGTTTTGGGTCAGAGGTCCTGTTTAGACCGAAGGTTTGAATTGAGTTTATGTTGGGGTTAGGGTTAGGTATGAACCCATAATGGTTAGGGTAAGGGTAAGGGGCAAGGTTGGGCTCTAAAAATGGGTTAGAAATAAATAGAGGTTAAGAAAAGGCTCTACAAAAGACGCATTATGTATGTGTGTAAGGGTGTGTGTGTGTCTGCATATCCTCTAAGCTGCTCAATAATTTAGGACCCGCCAGAGCAAGTCATTACAACTTATTTACAGACTTGGCAAAGTTTTAACCTCGGTTTACCTTCCTGACGCAACCTGGAGGTAAACGATGCCAAAGTGATTTAGTTATTCTTACAAAAAAAGGCCCAACTTATGTGTATAAACATTTTAAGAAGCCAGACATTTCTGTGGATTTATTTATTGTATTTTTTATTGATCTTATGGTTTAATTTCCTGAGACACAACTGAGGGTTTTTATTTGAAGCAGGAGAGTCCCTTTGTGGTGTAGTGGTTTGAGTCTTTAAAGCTGAGAAAAGAAAAAAAAAAGAACAACTACAGGTTAAGAAAAACTGCAACAAAGGCTGAGCCCAGCCCCTAAGCACTAATCCTAAGAACTTGGCAGCAGGTGTAACGGCAAACTAGTGGCTGAGGAAACACGTGCATTCTACTATAAGTTCCGATGGTTTGCTGCATCTTGGTCACACTGACAAAAAATAACAAGTTGGGGGGAAAAAGATGTCATTAATCCCTACACAGAACTCTTTGAAATTGTTTGATTTTATTGGATACACTTATTTTTAAGAAAATCACAAATGTTTGATGTTGTTACCCTGCACCACAGTGCTACAGCCACTCTCTTGCCTTAGGAACGACTACTTTCACTTTCCATTGGAGGGAAGCAGCCATCCCATTCACGTTTACCAGATCTGTTGCAAACATAAATGAGATCCTATCTAGAGGGCAATTTAATAGAAGAAACGGTCAATATAAGTATTGTCTTTAATACACAGCTCAGTGATCATGAAATGGCCCTCTGGTGTAAAAACAAAATCTACGAACAAGTTGTAGTGACTATCTTAGTGAGATATAAAAAAAAAGCCTGAATATTTTTTATTTAATGGTAGTGTGAGCAGACAGTGATATAGCAAGGCATCCACTGGGATGGATAAGCCATTAAGCTTTGCGGCTTTGGATGTTGTCATCACATCAGATGGCCGCTATTAGTGGTTATATGTCACAAAGAATGGCTTCAGATTGTGCCTTCTACCTACCAGTAGGCTCAGTGGGTTGGCATCACCGAATTAATCTTAATTCTAACCTTAAGGTAATTCAGAACATAGTTTTAGTTTTACCTCATCTATTGTAAAAAATAAAATAAAAATTTTGTTGTTTTTAAACACCATATTAAATCTGTGTGACTGAAACATGTGTAATTCACTCTAAGTACACCTTTAAAAGGCAGTTTTTAAAAGAAATAAGGTTGTAGATAAAGTAGATAAAAAAGTATAAAACATGTAAATAGAAAGTGAAATTTAAGGTTTTAGACGTGGCCGAAGTGGCTATTATCAATGATAAGCTGCATATTATCAGCCATAAGAAACCTACTAGAAGGTAGAGGCGGCGCAGCCTGGAGCCGATCTATGGGACTGATAACTGCCAAAAATGAGCATTTAATGTTTGATCACATTCAAAACAGTTGCAGCTATGCTGATACTGCTTTCTGTAGAAGGACATTCCATTTTCTCGTTTATTTCTTTCAACTCTTAATAGGATTATTAATAAAACAGTAATAAAGAGTTTATGTACATAAGCAAAAGCATTTTCTCCTTTATGCTTTGGTTTAGACACATGGCCTGATTACAAATCAGATCATCACATTTTGCTCAAAAACTGAGATAAGGAAGGACTATTTTTACAGCCATCATTTTGTCCTTCAGAGAATCCTACCTTATTTCAGAAACCTTTCTTGGCTTTAAAACAGACATCTGTGGTGGTTTCAAACCCCTCTCATTTAAAGTCTGACTGAGTCTCTCGTTCTGCTACTTAATCTCATATTTTCAGCTTTCTTCTTTCTCTTAAGGCAGTTTTATTCTCTCACCATCCCCAATATCTCCCACACCATCCAAAATGTTTGCAGTCCGTTAACCTCAGAGTGCGTATATCAACTGCTTCCATTACGCATGTAATTTATGCTCTTAAATTAAATAAGCAATACTACCTCCAACGTTTGGATCATATTCTATTGAATTACTGCAGGTATTCAGCCTAAAGTGCTGGATGATTGATGGCAAATACTTTAATTTACATCTAGAGAAACATGCCAGAAGTTTGTTTGGAATGCAATAAAAACAAAACAGCCTGGAAGCTTATTTTTACCTTTAATTTGCATATGAAGTCAGAAAGACTTTCTTTATCCATCCATCCACCCATCTGTACATCCATCCATCCATCCATCCATGCATCCATCCTTCCATCCATCCTTCCATCCTACCACCCTTCCTTCCATCATCCATCCCTCCCCTCCATCCACTTTTCCATCCATCTATCTATCCATCCATCCACCCTCCATCGATCAACCCTTTCATCCATCTATCCATCCATCCACCCTCCCTCCATCCATCCATCATCCATCCATCCATCCATCCATCCACTTTTCCATCCATCTATTCATCCATCTATTCATCCATCTATCCATCCATCCACCCTCCATCCATCCATCATTCATCCATCCTTCTATCCACCCTTCTATCCATCCATCCATCCATCCATCCATCCATCCATCCATCCATCCATCCATCCATCCATCCATCTATCCATCCATCCATCCTTCCCTCCCTCCATCCACTTTTCGATTGATCGATCCATCCATCCATCCCCTTCCCTCCCTCCATCCACTTTTCACGATCCATCCATCCATCCGTCCATCCATCCATCCACCCTTCCCTCCCTCCGTCCACTTTTTAGATCCATCCATCATCCATCCATCTCTCCCTCCATCCATCCATCCATCCATCCATCCATCCATCTATCCATCCATCCATCCATCCATCCCATCCATCCATCCATCCATCCATCCATCTATCCATCCATCCATCCTTCCCTCCCTCCATCCACTTTTCGCATTGATCGATCCATCCATCCATCCATCCGCCCTTCCCTCCCTCCATCCACTTTTCGATCCATCCATCCATCCGTCCATCCATCCATCCACCCTTCCCTCCTCCGTCCACTTTTCGATCCATCCATCATCCATCCATCTCTCCCTCCATCCATCCATCCATCCATCCATCCATCCATCCATCCATCCATCCATCCATCCATCCATCCATCCTATCCATCCATCCATCCACCCTTCCCTCCCCCTCCGATCCACTTTTCTCGATCCATCCATCATCCATCCATCTCTCCCTCCATCCATCCATCCATCCATCCATCCATCCATCCATCCATCCATCTATCCATCCATCCATCCATCCATCCATCCAAGTTTGTTTAAATTCATGTTGCAAAACCCAATTAGGAGCTAGATGTGGCTGTCTCCTAAGGTGAAGGAACTTCTTTGAATCAAAAATGGAAAACAGGGAAAATAATGTTGAGAAATTATATGTTTGTAGATGACTGTTTGTAGATGACTTTAAAAAAAGGATTCTAATTTAGCTTTAGATGGAGTTTTAAATCATTGTTTGCTATCCATGTCTGTCTGATGGTAGGAAGTTGCAATACAATTATGTTTGGATTTTGTGTTTTGTTTGTTATAAAAGAACAATGAAGCAAATGCAATTTTCTGAACTCCATATGTTTGCACCATGCACCTTTCTCTTGCTATAAAACAGGTAAGAAGCCGAAAAATAATGCTTTAAGGTTACTGAACAAAAATGAATATACTTTGAAATAGAATTATATAGTGGTTACAAAATTCCATGACAAAAAAAAAACATTAAGACCCTATAATCAGAGTACAGCCGTCAATTTGTTGCTGGCGGTTAGATGATGTGAAGAGCTTCTTTAGATTACAGATGCTTCTAATCAACCAACATTTATTCTTTGTTTGTGATGATGAGGAGATCACAGGAACAATATGTAGCCTTCGGCTTTAGTCAACATTTTTTTTTTCAGAACACCATCATTAAATCAGTGACTGCACCATCAGCTCTTCTCTCTATCTGTGTTTAAGGCTGAATACCCGCCTACATCCCTGCTCCTCAGTCAATCAGCGCCATGCCTTCCACAGCTCCCTGCTTGTACCAGCGCTGCCTGCAGTAAAACATTCTGTCCCCTCCCTTGTCAAATACAATGTTAGTTTCCCATATTTTGGCTCTAGACTGGTCCATGTAATAAATACAGGGAGGGTCAGTCCTTATTGTCTTCTTTTGAACTTTTTGTTCCAGTCTGGATGCATCGTAATATGTAGAGAGACTGAGCAACCTACTGAGACAACCCTCCACATCAGCATCTTTGTCATTTTATATGATTAGTCTGGATGCTTTATGCACAAGTGCATAAACAAATGGTCATGGCCCAAATATACCAACCGACCAAAGAAGTAGAGATGCAGCGATCCGATACATGGATTGGATCCATGTATCGCTCCAATATTGACAAATTAGCTTGATCAAATATCAGACACCTTAACGTGTGCAGCTTATATAGAATTGTTATTTCTTTCCTTTTCTTTCTTTTACTTTTCTTTTCTTTCCTTTGATTAAAATGAAGTACATTTAAATCCTTGTTAGTTTTTTTTAAGAATGTTTATGTCAAGGCTAAAGCCTTCACTCACACGCACAAGATATATAGTTCATTCACTCAACAGTTGAATCAGATCAGGATCAGCTCAGATATCGTATCAGATTGGATTGGAAAAACTGCTTGGTGCATCTCTACAAAGAAGTTACTCTACGTCATCCAAAGCAAAGACCTTCTAAGACTATCTGCATATAGACAAGAAGAGAGACTTCACCTGTTGCAAAAGAAAGAGCTCTTGTTTTTATTCCAAAAGGACTTGATAGCCCAACAAAGTATCCCTGGTACACAAAACTACATCAATACCACTTACAAAAGCCTCCATATGAAACACTTGTAAGCCTTTTTCTAGTATCTCTCTTTTAGCATAAAAACACACATGAACTTTAAAAACAGTTTATTGTAAACTCCTTAATAGCTCTACAAGGGTAAAGATATAATCCACCGATCCATAATCTGAACAAAAGCCCCTCTACTTCTACGGTCATCATCTGGCCTGATAGCTCACCTTAATTGTTCATTTCACGATTAGACTCCTGCCGGGTTCTGCCTCCCAGTTGCGTTTCTGTCTGACCTGGATGCTCGATACACGGGACTCTGAACCAGCCTTCACACTCTCAGGGATTCCTGGAACCCAGATCTGTCTGTTCCTGAGTGGATTGGAACCCCTGACCAGATTGTGGACTCCTGGATTCCAGTACCACTCCAGTCTGATCTGAATCCCTGTCCTGAATTGGAGTCATGCTTGCTTGCTGGGGTTGCTGCTTCGGGGACGCTCTGGATTGTTGAGGGCCGCTTCTCATTGGAAGTGCATCGGCTGATCCTGCCTTTGATTGACAGGACGGACTGAACTGTTAAACCATAGAAGTGACTCACTCTGATAATCATTTCCTGTTCAGATGATCGTGGTCACTTACCTGTGCTTCTCCCTAAACTAGAGTGTCAGTGATTAGGCGGTGCGGCGCCTCCCTTCCTGCAGCATCCGCGAGCCGCAGTTTCACAGCAGCCTGCCTCTGTTCTGTTCTGTTTGTTCTAATAAATGTTTTAAAACTTTCCTACTTGCTGTCTCATCTTGAATACTGGGTTCATCTGTCCCGTTTATGACACCTACAATATGTTAGGTTTTCCTTTGCAATAACTTGCAGTCACCTTTCCCAGGCAGGATGAGATGTAATCCTCTAATAAATGGAAAACATTGACCAATACTCTTTTGTTAAAGATTGGACCCTTATCCTCTACTCCAATCGGAGAACCAAGTCCAGAATGGATGTCCATTAATCTCCTAATCCCTCGGAATCATGAGGCGGATTTTATTCACTTCTGATGACCTGCTAGTAGTGTCGGTCAGGTTTTTCAAATGACTGAAACATTTGGGTGAAACAATCTGAATCAAATCCATATCATTAACTGATTCATTACTTTATCCTTTTAGTTTAAATGAGAAGGAACCTCTGCTTTCAGGGACTCACACACCATCATCTGTCGCTTCGAGCTAATAGCTAAAAATTGCCTGGAGCTAATGTTTTAAGAGAGCTAAAGCCAGTGGTTAAAGTTAGCTTTGGCAAGCTAACCTATAAACACAGACGGATGTTGTCATGAAATGGTGCTGATTCACCCTCTATTACAATAACAATCAGTGAATGAATTATACCGGGATGTGATGGTGATGGTTCACTCACTCGTTGTACAAATCAGGCTATGATTCGCTCCAAATAAGAGTCAGGAGTGGTTAATGCCACCGATTCCCTGTCTCAACCCAGGGTACGAATGAAGCGCTGATTGATTCTGTCAGGACTCACAGGTTTAGACCCAGAATTGAAAGCAGAAAGATCAGTGTGATTTACAAAAAAACGTTTATTGACGTACGTCGGATCTGGAACTCAGAAACAAAGGCGTCAAATGCCAGAATGTCTGTAGAGGGAAAACTCAAGTTAGTGACCGTGTAGATCTGATGGAGGGCGATTACGAGCATGTGAGTCACTAACCTGGATTTAGAGTTCAGTCTGTTCCCAGAAGAAGGAGTAGTGTCTAGCCGGATGGCTATTAATAGCATGCTACGAATGCAGCCGAGAGATTATCGGATGCCTGAAGACTGCCGAACTGGCTGACAAGCAGACCAAAAAAGGTGAAGGAAGGAAAGAGAATCCAGAAGACTAAGCCTGAGCCAGGATCGAAGAGGTTAACAGGAGTCCAGACCAGAAGATCAGAGATCGGAAGAGGTGCTGAGGGGAAATCCAAGTTGAGGTCAGAAGACAGATCCACGTTCAGTCCACAAGCAGAAACCAGCAGGAGTCTGATCAGGCAAACAAATCCAAAACAGGAAGAGGCATTCTCAAAGGTCAGAGGGCAGAACTGGTCGGGATCATGCAATTAGAACAACAACAGGAGCGCTAGAGAACTCTCACCGAAGGCTCAAAAAATCTGGCACCAATGACTCAGAGCAAGCAGCTTAAGTAGAGACAGGAGCAGGTGGATAAGATGAACAGTGATGAGAAACTGGGTGGAGCTAGGTGGATGAATGAAATGAAATATTAAGCCAGTCATCAGTGCCAAGATCAGGACAGATTCACACTGTAAGCCTGTGTTTAAACCTGAACGAATCAAGTCCTTTTTCATGCAGTACTCGAAACACAGTGATAGAGGTAAAGTTTCACCTACTCAAATGATATACCAATTAAGCGTTAATCTCAAAGTCAACATAAAGGGATAGCTCTTCACCTGAGGTAAAATTACGTCTTTTTGGCAGATTCAAATTATGGTAAGGTGAGAGCCTAAAAATAAGCTGGTAAACTCTTCTGACTGAACTTGGGAAAGAAGATTGACATTTAATCTGTAGCTGCAAAATGCCCACCTCTGCAGGTTGACATACTCCACGTTCGATCCATGTGCCAGAAATGAGGAGCGTTTCCCTTTTAAAGAAAAAGAATTAATCTTTTCCTTGTGGAAAATGTGAGGCCTTTTTAGAAAAATAATAACAACAGCACAAAGTCAACCTGCTGACTCTAGAACCTCATTGCAGCTCACTGTTTAAAAAAACACCTTTTGTTGGTTTTTTATTGTGTTTTACCTTTAAAGGTCTCTCAATCAATCTGTCTACATGGTTTTATTGTATATTATTATTATTATTGCTTATATATTTCATTTTTTTGGCAATAATATATTTAGAAATGGACTGAGATCAAGTCAAATAAGCAGTTTTTGATGAGTTTCCTCATGTCATTCTTTCAGACAAAACTGTGCTGAGTCATTGCAGCTCCCTGTGAGAGATGAATCAGTAAAGGTGGCAATAGGTGACCCTTTCAGTTGTTTAAACATCTCCTCCTGCTTTAAAAATCTCTCCTCTTACGAGTTTATGTGTGTTTTTTCTGCTGCAAACACACAGGTGTGCAGAAAGAAAACCTATTTGGGGATGTTTACTGTGCCAAGACGTGACTGAAAAAACAGACGACCTCATTTCACAAACGTTGGTAAAAGCTTATTGTTCTTCTAAGTTAACCCGAAGGAAATACTGTTTTAAGACCTATTATTTCATCTATGTATGCATCAGATGACAAATGTCAGGAAGAGGCATGGATACGTGTTCAATGTCTGCTTTTACTTGTTTAATAAACCTGTTAAAGGTGACCCTTCCGATACTGAGTGTCAGCTTTAACCAAAAGTCCAGAGATTATATGACATCAGTTTGGAAAATGGAAAATAAAATTGTGGGCGAGTGAAGTAAAGAGGGCTGTTAGACCTCCTTTACTGATCATGTCCACCTGAAACCAGCAGCTGTACGTCACTTCTTGCATAATGTGTTGCATAACCTTGCTACTAAAAGTATGAGGTCGAGTTGCATTGTGGGAAGTGAAAGGGCTTTGAGGAACACCAAAATAGGCCTGAAAAGGTTCTGGTCCAACATGCTCAACTGAATCAGATCTATAAAATCAGATTTACTCATCAGCTAGGAGGTTTCAGGACTTATACAACAAATTCAGCATTAGCTGTTTCAGCTTCTCTCAGAGATATCAGTGGTTCTGTTTCTCTTTATTAACTCAGGCCGTCCTTGTCAGGGTCATGTACTCTTTTAAGAGATGAAAATTTACACCACACAAAATAAAGACATTTATAATGTGCTTTTAAAATCCAAGGTTATTGTGGTGTAAAAAAAAACAAAAAACTATGAGAATTTATTTCAAAAAGTGTGTACTTTTAATGAGATTATATCCTCGCTATTAAATAAGTATCACTGAAGAAAGCTACGACACCTACAGAATATAAGAATATAGACCTTGAACTTTTCTCTAGGTTCACACCTGCTGTGGATTCAGGAAAATAGGATCATCCTGTATTTTAATGGGGGAGTGGGGGCCTAGTGGTTAGGCGTAGACCTTTTAATCCTGAGGTTCTAAGTTCGAGCCCCACTCCCACAGACTGCCTCTCTGGGTCTCTGAGCAAAGACCCTTAACCCTACTCTGCTCCCTGGGCACTGCACAATGGCAGCCCACTGCTCCTCCAATGTGAGATCAATAAAGTTCTCACATTGCAGTCAGGCAGGATGAGATGTGATCCTCTGATAAATGACCAAACATTGACCAATACTCTTTGGTTAAGGGTTGGAACCCTTATCCTCTACTCCAATAGGAGAACAAAGTCGAAGAACTTGGACTTTTTGTACCCTTTCTACAAAGGTAACAGTTTTATTTTATCACTTTAATTGTTTTTCACACATTTTGTATTTTCATCTTTAATTAAACTTTTTTCAAAAAACAATGGTTTTATATTAATAAGATATAATTTTTTTCCCACATTTCTGTTTTTTTGATTGCTTATTTTTCAGATTGGATTTAACAGATCCCATTGAGAGACTGCAAGCTCTACTCATGGCAGTGGCAGCTTTGTGACACTTCCGGTGGCTCGTCGGCCTGACATGCCTTTAGTAATGGCTGGCACGGTGCATTACTGGCAGCACCCACTAGACTGACAGTCTGCCACATCAGCTCCATGTTTACTGACACTCTCTGTGTGTGTGTGTCATTCTCTGTGTGTCTGACATACACAGAGTCAAACATTGCGGTGGCAGCACACATAAAGATGACCTAAAAAAAATACTCCTTTGGGGGGAGTGGTGGCCTAGTGGTTGGGGCATATGGGCTTTGAATCCTGAGATTGTGAGTTTGATCCCCCACTCCCACAGACTGCCACTCTGGGTCCCTGAGCAAGACCCTTAACCTCACACTGCTCCCCGGGCGCCTCACAATGGCAGCCCACTGCTCCCCAAGGGGATGGGTTAAATGCAGAGAAGTAATTTCCCTCTGGGATTATTAGAGTATGTAAAATAAAAAAAAAGGTGTGTGTTAGAGTGTTAAGAATAAAAACTCTGATAATTAAATCTATTTTTCAGAGTCAAAAGCAGTCAAAGAAAGTATCCAACAAAATAACTTTGTCATGAGGGGAGTGTGCGCCTAGTGGTTAGAGCAGTACATTTCTCCAATGTGAGATCAATAAAGTTGAATTATTATTATTTTTTATCTTGGCCCTGTTGACTAGCTTACTGGTTCATTCCATTCAGCTAACTAGCTCCGCCCAGTTTCTCATCGCTCAGACCTTTGAGCTTGCCTTTTCCTGTTTCGGGTTTGTTTGCCTGATCTGTATTCGGACTCCTGCTGGTTTCTGCCTGTCTACTGAACCTGGATCTGCCTCTGACTTTGACTTGGATTTCCCTTCGACACCTTTGCGGATCTCTGATCTTCTGGTCTGGACTGCTGTTAACCTCTTCGACACCAGCTTGGGCTTTGTCTTCTGTATACTCCTGCCTTCCTTCTCCTGTTTGGGTCTGCTTGTCAGCCAGTTCGACAGTCTTCGGCTCTGCATACTTCTGGTAGCCATCTGGCTGAATTCTACTCCTTCCTCTGGGCAGGTACTGAACTCTAAAACCAGGTTAGTGACTCACATGTCCATAAACGCTATTCGTCAGATTTACATGGTCACTAACCTTTGTTTTTTCCTCTACACAGATTCCGGTCTTTGATGCCCTTGTCGCTAAATTGCAGGTCCGACGTACGTCAATACATGCTTTTGTGAATTACACTCTTTCTGCTTGGAATTCTGGGTCCTCATTTCTGAGCCTTGACACAGTTCATGAAAGGAAAACAATGTTTCTGGAACAACCTAGCCAGAGCTTACCTTACAAGGAAGATAAATTGTTGCAAGATTTTTGAATTCACAAACTCCCAAAAGTACATCTTACCACAAGCCAACAGATGCGTTTTCTTCGTTGGTACAGAAATGTTTCGGACCAATGAAATGCAGTGGCATGTATGACGTCAATATTTCAACCAGACGCCAAAGTCTGAAGTGAAGCAAACGTGGCTGCACCAGTTTAAGCTGGAATACCCTTGTTTTTAGAAAAACAAGCAAAATGGCATGTTTTGTGCCTCTGTGGATGGGAAAGATGTTTGTTTGTTCCATTCGAGCAGATTAGGTAAGAGTTGTGAAAAATTTCTGCTACTACTGCTGCTGTGGTTGGCTAAAACTTGGAGGGCAGATTCCACTCGGTGATTTACCCAATAAGCTCGTAGAATTGCATTTTGCACCTTTTGCAAACGCTTTCCATAGGAGCCCTTCCTGATGGATACTATGTGGAATTCAAATTAAACTACACCTATCATTCTGGCTTATGACAGGTTAAGTATGGCTGCTCCACATCCTGGAGGGAAATCTCAGCTGGGCTGCTGCCATTAAAAACTTTGGGTTTAGATGATAAAGTTGGGACTTTTCTTTAGTGCTTAGTCCTGTTTCTCTCCTAGATATAGCTATGGGTTGAGCTGTGACTAACTTTATGTGCTCTGTTTCATCCCTTTGACATTAAAAACTGGATCAGAGGGCGTCTGTTTATTTTTTTCTTTCCTATATAGAGTGACCTGTGGAGTTAGTTTACGGTTGAGATTTTTGACATAGAAAGTATTCATAGACAGTACTTCTATTTTCCTTTTGTGTGTCCAGTTCTGACTTCTTGAACGCATAGTCAGCAGATGGCTGCTCACACTGAGCCTGGTTCTTCTGGAGGTTTCTTCCTGTTAAAAGGGAGTTTTCCTCTCCGCTGTCACTACATGCATGCTAGGTGTGTTGGATCTCTCTAGGGTCAATCAGAAATTGTAATCAGATGTTTACTGTCTCTTCATGCTCATCTTGTAGGGGCGGAATCCTGCAAAGAACGATCGGATGTTATCAGCTGGTTTTCCTAAGAAGAAAAACTTTTAATTGATTTGACTGGAAGATCTGAATACATTTTCTCTGTAAACTGCCTTGAGACCAGGTGCTATAAAGGAATTTTAATTGAGAAGGAAAAATAAAACTGGTATCAGTGAACAGGATTTACCGTTAAAGCAATCGGTCCTGAGAATCTATACATAGTGCAGTTTAGGCAGCAAAGGTATCTTTGGAGACATTTTTGTGGCTTAATGCATTAGCTGCCAGAATCCCAAACATTGCTTTAAGGGCTTATGGAGGTTGAAGGGAAAAAAACAGTCATCCCTGCAAGGATTAAACGGTTTAACATAGTGATTACACCAAACTCATTCAGTAACCACTGCAGCTTTTGTCTGAGCTTGGAAATAACTTGTGTTTGTAAGGAGATTATTCAGCATTAATGCTTCTGAATCTTTAAAAACAAAGCAAAAGAAAAAAAACAGAAAGGAAAAAAGATTAGTCATCAATAAAAAGAGTTCTAGTGTGATGGGGTCATTATTGGGGTCCTGATTGGATGCATCCTCTTAACCAGCTCTATGCCAACAGTCAGTATGGGAAACAAGTTGAAGACTGATGCACTTTTAGGTAAGTACAATTTTTGGGGTCGTGTACTGAGATGCTTGTTCTGTCCGTATTGGGAGCATTTGTTTTTTCTGGATGTGACAGTCTCCTTCATTACTGCTCCTATGGACATTCGGTGGCAGCAGGACCGTATCTGACGCTTTAATAAAAATTGTAGGAATGTCATTGGCCTAATGGTTGAAGGACAAACTGTGACAGCTGGCAAACGGGAGGTTTCGCTCTGTGGACATCTAACTAAGAGATCCAGGATGTGAAATTGAGGCTAAGGATATCTGAGCTGCGAACAAATGTGATGCAAGTCTGACAGCAGCCAGAACAGCATGGCTTCTGGGAGACTTTTGGTTCCTCTGCAGATTCTGGATTTATATATTTTGTGTGTGTGTGTATGTGTGTGTGTGTGTGTGTTTTCTCTCTGACCTGCTGAAGCTGAGGAGGACTGGGCTGGTCCTGACTTCAGGGAGGAAGGGGAAATGCTCCCTCTAGTGGCCTGTCAGTGTGGTAACCAGGGATCTTATCTGTAATACTAACTAAAGGTTTATTTTGGCAGCTATTAAAGTTTAGAACACATTGACTAGTGAGCAGAGAAACACCAATAACCTTGCTTAATCCCAATTTAGGACTACTTACATAACCTATTTTAAATGATTAGACCTTCATGAATGGGAGATGATCAGAAATGATTTTCTCTCAGAGAGCTGCCTAATAAATTGATGGCGACCACATTCACAGCTTTGTTTGATGGCTCATTAGTTCCTACATGCAGGCAACATGAGATAAAACTGATTTGCTGGTAATCCGGCTCCTCCTTCAGATTAATATGCTGATGTGATTATTTTTGTGTCCAGCTGTAATTTAGTAGCGTACAAACCAAAGATGTAATCAGAGGATGACGGTGATTTAATGTGTGAAATATTGCAGAAATGACCACGGCTGAGTTGCAGGAGGGTGATGAAGCTTTTTAATACTCTCCCTATGGAAGGAGGATAAAAAACATGGAAGGAAAATTGTTTGGGCTGCTGTTAAAAAAAAAAGAAAAAAGAAAAGCCCTGATGATGATGCATTCCTTGTAGGCAAACACACGTAGACTATTAATTTAGGGAGCATAAATATGGAAATTAAGTCATAAAGCTTTACAGTGCTGACAATGTCTGAGTCAGATAGATTCAGAGGCAAAAGGCCACATCAGTCAGGGATCCACTGGGCTTCATGCACAAATAACTGCTTGGTTTTTGAGCCAAATCTGATAAAAACACTGAAAGCTTCGCCTTTGGCTGCCTGATTTGATTAAAGAAGCAGGATCTGTTCACACCTGCCTTTACAAGCTTCAACATTCTTTGGATGGATGATAATATTTCAAAATGTAACCAAAAGAACCTGCAATATAGATGCTCTCTGCAGACATGTATTACCATACAACGTTTCTTACGGCTCTAACCTTTCATGTGTTTCTGGTTTATTTGTGGTAAATCTACATTGTTCAGTTTGGTCCCTGTTTTATTCTATTTCTTTATTCTAGTTTACAATTTCATCTAACTTGCTTTATGAGTGACTTTCGATCTCATGAATTGAAGATCTGCATGATAATTTTTAAGGATGCACTGATATTGGGATTTTGGCCGTATATCCTAAATGCCGATATTTTTAAAACTCATGTAGCCCGATAACCGACATGCTCGATACCGATGTTAAAGCTGGATAAAAATAAGTAGTCATTGAAAATAGCAGTTTTGTTATCCATTTTCTGACACTTTGAAAAATAATATACTCAAATATACTTTTCATATGCTGATATCAAATAGATTTTTAAAAGCGGCGGTATCGATCTATTTTACTTTCAAAATCTTGTGAAATTTCATCGCTCTGTTGCAAACTCGGAGATATTTAGCTAATTCTTGTGAGATTTTGTTGGTAAAATAGATCCATACCTTAGTCAATATATCAACATATAAAAAATATGGCAAAATTTCTTCGCGGAATTTTCGGGATCTGTGAGCATAATCCATGACATATAGCAATAATTCATTAGTAAACAAGATTGATATGGTGTTTTAAATGGCAATATATCAAAGCGGCGATGAAGATATTGTGATATTTTTAATATATCAATATTTTTTCCCCTTGTCTTTAGAAGTTTTAAGTAAGTCTGTAAAAAGAAGTTTTTGTTTTAGACTTTTAGAAACTCTTTAGAAAGCTTTCGGATCAAATATTGGGTTAAATATCAGTGGGGTGGCCGATGTCCTCATATTCAGTTTTTAAGGTCGATACAGGCCGATAGGGGAGCACTATTGTGCCTGAATTAGTTGACTTTTCAGCAACGGTTAAGTTCTTACCAGTGTTGTTGTTATGCAGTGTGCGTTACTGAATTAGCACATTCCAGCATAAAGTGAATTTTGTTCCATTATTGTTTAGGTGAAGAAGACATTTTGTAAATGAAAATTTTAGTAAAATGTCATTAGGAAATTAAACTTTGAAAAAACTTTCTCAATTCAACAAAACGTTTGAGAGCAACTTACCTGTATGCTCACATTTATGTTTTCAAATTTTCTTAAATTTGAATGTCTCTTTTCAAATCTAGTTTTATAAATTGTATTCTTCTCTTCACCTTAAGCCTAATATAAACTTTCCCTCTTCACCAATGTCCTAACATATCCAGCAGAACCTCAAGCTAACATTTGTACCTCGTAACTTTATATTTCTGTTATTAAATAGATCAGAATCAGAAATGCTGTATTAGCAAGTATTGCTTTAACATTTATGAGAAATTTACTTTGGTGATGATGAGCAAAACTTAGACAAACATACAGTAAAGTTAACATAATAAATGCAGGAAAGCTAAAATTTAGAATTAACAAATGTACGTTGAATTATGTAGAACAAAGTGGCATTTATTAGATAGCAGCGAGGATGTATAATTTGATAAAATATTATACATGTACACTTGGTGAAATGTTTGGGCTTTTTATTGTCTTAGTTTTATTATTTGTTTGTTGTTTTTTTCCCCCAGATGATTAGGCTAGTAGCAGATGGGAAGAAACTGTTTTTCCTCTCTGCCATAGGGTATAGTCTGAAATGCAAGGTGGAGGAGGGGCAGTTGCAATATTACCACCACAGCCATGTAAAATTAATAGAATAAACAACTGTAATAGGATCTTTTTGATATGTTAAAGAAATACCCATAAACCTACCTCAGAAGGTTCTGATTATACACTTAATTTTTACATTGTTTTAAATGGTTTAAAGGATAAAAGAACATCTCTTCATGCATCTTTATCCTTTCAGACCTTTTTTAAACACAAAACTTCTGTGTTAAATAGTTCTGTTTTTATACACAGAACTTTTTTAACACTTGGCAAAATGTAAAATTAACTTCTTAATTAGTGTTGAAGACTTTAACACAAAACGACTCATTCTGTGTAAAAGTATCCAAACAACTCTGTCGGCATACATTAATTTAAAAATCGCTGTTTTACCTCCACAGAGTGATTATCCTTTTTATATTTGGCTCCATACAGCAACGTGCAGCTGCTGTGCAGAGAACATGTCAGCCTCTAGGGAAGTTATTCACAGATAAGGTTTAATTAGGTGAAGACACTATATTCTGCCACCAGCGACATTATTTTATGTCATTCAGGGAAGCTGCCTGTCAACAGATGTTACTAAAAGTAACAAGCGATCCTACCTGTATTTTTTTTTTTTTACATTGTTCTTTGCAGAAAAGAAAACAATATAAATAATTTTTCAGCCCAGTGGAACTTAATGAATGCTGTTTTTTTTTTTTACCAAACTAAATTCATCTGCAGCTGAACATGGAGCTTCCTATTATGACACCAGATAACAAATACTATCTTTCAATGTACATGTTTTTTTCTTCTCAGCAGGTTTTATATTTTTTGTTTTTATATTTTTAATCTGTTTTTGTTATTCAGGCTTCACTTGCTCAGCAAATTAATGCTCTGAGTTGTTATTATTTACATAGATCATGATCCACCCAACAAATATGCAACGATAATAAATATGAGGTCATTTACAGTCTCCTCATTCACTTTCGAATATAACTTTATTCTACTATATTTTCAGTGTAATAAAAATGTCAGGATGAATAAAAACAACCTCATTTTGGTCATCCTGATCCATTATAAAAGTTGATGTAGTCTGACTTCTATGCAGTGGTGGCTGGTCAATAGAGGGTGCTAGGGAGCTGCCCCACTCACCCAATGACCTTGATTAAGACATAGGAAACAAATCCAAATTAAATTATAAAATTGTAATTTTTTCAAGATATATTGATATATTTTTCAGTTGTGCAAGATTTATATTTAATCTTTAATGATGAGTAAAAGAGTGTTTTGTTCGTCATCGGATTGGTCTTTGTCTTTATCCATAGACTCTGGTTAAAAGTTTTCCATGCACAGTAGCTCTTCTGCAGTGCAAAAGAATGGACCATTTTGGGGTGCAGCTCTCCTGAGCTGAATGCAACTTTATTTTCACACCACCTCCAGCCACAGCGCTAACGTCACAGTCGTAAGTTTTGATGTCTGGCTGATTGACAAGTTTATAGAATTATTTAGCCACAAGGCTTGACTAACTGCATGTAGCGAGGCTAATGCTTTATTCTGCTTTCCCCGCCTCCTTTTTCAAACGTCAGGATCTGAGCAAGCATGGATTAAGAGTAGTATGATTTAAATCAGTATTCACAAAATTTTATAAAGTTTTATGTTGTTGGCATTCCTATAAATATACCTTAGTTATAGCCCCACCTGGAGAAAACTCCACCAGCCGCCACTGCTTTTAAGATGTTTAATGCACATTCTGCGTACGCTCCTTGGAGCTCCTGTGGGCTATGCACTGGGGCTGCAACTAACGATTATTTTGAAAATCGATGAATCGGCCGATTATTTTTCGATTAATCGATGAGTCGGACACAAAATATTTTTTATATTAACCTCTTTATTCCAAAATAAACATTTTACTTAGACAAGAACAAACAAGCACACAAAGTACAGGTTTCTCAGTAACTGTACTTACTGGTGCAATATGAAAAAATAAATGTTTGTTTTAAAACTCCCCAAACTTACATGAGAAATGTAGCTGTACATCCACACAATATAGGCTACTTTTGTTTCATAAAAGCGCCAAAAGGGCCAGGCATTTTTTTGTTTTAAAGCTAAAGGGGTTCAAACAATAGGCCCCATTTCAACAAATGAGTTTTTTTTTAGACTAGAAGAGTTCTGCCTTTTAAGGTACACTATGCAACGGTGTTGATTTTCCAGCGAGGCTCCCTCAGTAAAAGTGCACTGTGGTAAATATGCTCAGCTGTTCTCTTGGTTCTCCGTCAAGCCAGGCGGTTGTTTTGAGCTTAGCAGCGAATGACTAGCGCTTGCGTTCACACACTGGATGTAGCTGGCTGACAGAAACTTAGCAGTTTACATGCAAAGGTCCTTGGCGTTTTGAGCTACCTGGCGCCTTCTGCTGATCACAATATAGGCTGCAGCAGCAGCGTCGGGTGCATTACGCAGGGAGAGACACAGCGGCGGTAGTCACTGCTCTTAAACAGTTTATTGGCGCTAAATTAACTAAAATGCAGAAATCTGCCGGCCAGCATATGCAGTTTGGATTATTTAGATGGCACCTACCAGCTGCAGCGGTGAACGCTGCTGATGAAGGATCCATACTGTCGGCGCATCCCTGGTATGTGGGGGTCTGGCGGCTCGACAGAAAAATATTGGAAGCAGGATGATAATCTGAATGAACTGACTACACTGATTACGTTTTTCAGGTGTATTTTCTCGCTTAAAACATAATAAAACTTCACATTATTCCCACTGATCACAGCAAATATAACTGCAAAACCCAGAGAAAGGATAAGTAAAGCTCCTTCGCAAATCTGGACACACTTTTGCAGCCAGAGCAGCAAAGCTGCTTCAGCTGGGCGTCAGAACTAACTGGTACAAGCAGCAAAATAGAAGCACAGCAGACGCGATTTTGCTGCTTTGCTCGCGTGAGCAGTAGCATAACTGCACAAAGATTGCGCCACTGTGCTAACAGCGAGAATGCTTTTTAACTGGGGGTGTAGCAGTTCTGCCCGTAAAAGCAAGACTGACTCTCGCGCAGAGACTTCTGAGCCTGTGGGTCGCGGTCGGTGCTCCTGCAGTTGCAAAGTCGCGGTATTTCCCCACAGACCACCAGGGCGGCCGAGAATACCTTTGTTCAACCTGAAATGACTCATTTAGTCATCCATACTTGATTATGGAACACATTAATTAACTGAAAAATGTTTGCATAGTGTCCCTTTAAGACATGGGAAAGTATAGCAGTTAAAGTTGCTACTTGAGAAAATACTGAACCATAAGAGATAAAAAATAGCCCTGTGATTCAAATTATAAATTGTATTTGGAATAAAAATGAGAGAACTAGAGGTGCTAAAAAACACACATCCTCCAAAGACAGATATTTACATGGGAATGTGGCAGATAAGGTAATTGACATATTACTGATCTTGCCTGGATTTTTATTCTGCTTTACTTCCATAAATTGCAGGATCTTCTTTACTTTATCTTTGCCAGAAGATTTAAACTTTAAAGCCTTCTTGCCCTCATAATTTGCAAATTAATTTTATTTATAAAAAGAAAATATAAGCGCTGCTTAAGCTAAATTCAAATGAAATTAAAAAGTAAAATAAGTAGCCAACCTTACATGTCACTGTCTGTAACCTACTAACTTACGGTAAGGAAAGCATCAGATAAGGCTACCTGAGAGAAACTAGCGCAGAGATTCCACTTTAAAATAGAGGAAACAAACATGGTTACTCATCCTGCGCTGATCAGCTCTCTTCACTGCCATTGAAGGCTCCAACATGTTTTTTCTTTTCAGGTGCTGCGTCATAACAGTGGTGCTTCGGTGCCATGTTTATTTGTTTTTACAAACGTAATTGCATGTCACGACTTTTTTCACTTTACAAAGCGCGGAGCTATTTTAATTATTGTGATCAATTTCGCGCCCGTCAATCCGGGGCATCGCGACGGCTTCAAAATTTCGACATTCTGTGGAATGAGGGTAAACTCCTCACTAAAATCCTTAGCGGCTCGTGACTGACAGCAACCACCGAGATTCTTGTGGGAGGGCATTGGGATGGGGGGCCCCGGTAAGCAGCTGCAGCTGGAGGAGGAGAGTAGGAGCGCTACATGCTTTCACGCGTAAGAGTCTCCAAAAGCAGGCCCGGCTGACCCAGCTGCAATTAAGCCAGATTTATTAAGCTAGTCGGCTTTTAAAAATACATTAAGCTGGAGGGTCTGAAAAAGAATAAGCTGAGTTGGCAACACTGCACACCTCTTGGCTGACTACGTTCGCCATATTTTTTTTCTTCGGATGGATGGCTGGTAGGATGGCGCGTGTCGTAGCGACACAACTAATAGATGATTAAATTAGGTTTATAGCAGCTTTTTAAAAAAAGTCGATTTTTATGGAATTTTTTATCGATTCGTTGTTGCAGCCCTACTATGCACCACAGCGTAGTGGATATATTGTAAATTAGGAGGACAAAGAAGTTTCCAGTAAAGTGGGGCTGGGCAAAGTGTAAATCAGGGTTTAAGGCCAAGGAGGAGCCTAACAGATTTACTTTCAGAAGTTAAGCTTTATGGCTTTCTCTATGGAACTGCACCTGATAAAACTATAATGATTCACTTTTCTAATGCTAAAGAGAAAAGAAAAAAAAGAACTTTTAAGAACATTTTATTTACACAGTTCAAACAATACAAACCATTATTGACATTAAAACAAGTATTAGCTAAAAATCATTGAATGAGGAGCTTGTTAAATTATAATTCTCCTTCATGTGATAAAGTACACAAAACAGAAAAATAAAAGAAAGGGAGAGAGGTCTAATCATGTTGGAAAAGGGTGTGGAGGAGATAAGAATAAAGGAGGGGGACCAGGAATCGGAGAGAGAGATAGGGAAAAAAAAAAAAGGGAAAACCACACCAGCAAAAAACAAATGCATATGTATCAGCAACAACACTGAAAAGCACACCGTGATAAATAATACCAGATGTACTTAGTGGAACCACAGCAGACGTGACATGCATACTGTAGATGTGAAACGATGACAAAGGAACTATGTGATGCCACTAAAATGCTGCAGCAACCAAACCAAGGATGTTTAATCTCAGAATATGCTATCTAGAAGTTTTTCTGACCTCAGAACTCAGGATGCTCTACACTGAATCTAAGACATATTTTGATGTTTTATTTAATCAGCTTATAATGGTCTAACCATTTGGAGATGCTAAGAGCGAATTGAAGTTTCATCCTGTAAGATGAAACGTCATGAAAATGTGAAGCAGAACACCGTGGATTCCACACCATCCGTCTCAGCTCATGTACTTTTCAGAGCAGAAGCAAAGGGAGTAAATGCACACTTCTATGATGTGGCAGAACGTGATCCACAAATACCAATAAATGCCTCAGTTTTAGACCCACATAGCCTGTTCTCAAAATGTCTACATGCGTGGAAAGACTAAACCTGCTGTAACACCGCAGGTTTAATGAATAATGCTGGAACTAGACAGTTGTTTTCATCTTTTCTTCAACTGACGGAGAACGGGGAAATATTATTCTAACTGACCAATCATGGCTAACCAGGTCACCTCGTAGAGTTAAGAGAAATTTATTGACTGAGAGACTTAAAAAGGAAGACAGGATGATGAAAATGCAATGAAGGTATAACTGACAGTCTTCTTTCTGCTTTTCGCTCAGGGGGATCATCTTAATTACTTGCTGTCCCATATGCAACATTTTTTGACATGCCTGTTTCCTCGTGTTATGAATGTGGACTTCTAGTGTTATGCATCGAGTAAGCCTTGGTTAGACCCATTCATTTAGCTCCACTGCTGTATATAGGAGATTCTTTAAAGCTACAGCAGAAGAACAAGTTTCATGGGGTTATGCATGCAAGGGGTGGAACGGTTCACAAAATCCACGGTTCGGTTCCTGGTTTTCGTGGTCACAGTTTTCGGTTCGATTCGGTATATATGTTGATTGTTAGCCTGACATGTTGATTTGCGTGTTGCTGTTAGCATAAAAAAGCACGTGTTGCCACAATGCTTGCACACTGTTTTTATCCACAACTTTCTTTCGCGCCCGTCATCGCATAGGTCACTCTAAATGCAAGCGGCTCTCCCCATACAGCAGACCTATAAAGTGCTGCTGGCGCGTCTTCAACTCCTGTTCTTTCCCACTCGCCATTCTGACACAGTTCTCCACAACAACTGATTTTTTTCTGCTACACTGTGCGCTGCTTAAGCTACTTGCTTAAGCTACTTGTTCTTGCCCACTACTGGTGGTTGGCTTTGGTGCGTAGTGTAAAAAGGAGCAGAGTGTAAAACATTTAAACAGTTTAAAAAGAGTTATTAGAATTAAATTCTCTGGATAAGACTTCACCATCAGTGGCAGGAACCACTGAGCAGGGAAAGACGGGTTTGGCTGAGATTAGGTGAATGATTTCAAGAATACTGAGAGAAAAGGCCACTAACCTTCTTAGGACTCTGGTAGAGATGTGAGTCCTTTGGGTCCTCTGAGAGACGGCGGGAGGGTGAGGACATCACTGCAGATGAAGAGGAGGGGAGACAGACTGTTGTGGCTCAGCAAAAGCCACTGACAGAGTGAGCAGATCCGAGAACGAGGCTTGAAGTGTTGGTCATAAAACAGGAGCAGGTTCGGAACTGCCGAGGTAGATTCAGGCAAACAAATCTGAAGAGCCGAGACTTTAGGCGAGTAGTAAGCGATCGGAAATGGGGTCGTGGTCCAGAACATTAGAAAGCCAATGAGAAAAAGGCAGGCAGACATATACACGTATAGCAGGCTTGATAATCCACCCAGACAAAGAATTTCAATAAATCTGGCACTTACTGGATCATCGGTGGAGGCTAATTAAAGAGACATTTTGTATGTTTTTACCAAAATATATATTTTTATTTGACTCTCTATGACTTAAACATTGTTTGATAATCAACCTTACACCTTAGTAGTTGAGCACCAAGGCATCTATAAGCCTGAAATCTAATTTCCCCTAATGTACTTCTCATCAGAGGTTCCAGTGCTGCTCTGTGGACATGACACCATATTATATGGATCAAACCTACTAAACAATCAAAGTGTTATAGGTTATTAAAGTGGATTTTGTGGATAGTCATAAGGGACCAGCATCCAGTTAAACTCAGACACTAATGCCAATTCCATGTAGAGGGCTCCCGCAGCAGTCTGTTGCAGTTAGTTTGTCGCAGGTATGACGCAGATATTTTTTATTTATCCCCAATTTTGAAGCGTGGTTATCCCATGCCACAACACAAGAAGGACAATCACAAACTAGGAAGGATTGTGGGTGTCCATGTGTCGGTTTACTATCCCTCACCAACGCCAGACGACACACAGTTCACCCGTGAGTGTTCCCCAAAGACTGGCCGTGCTGCTGTGCGTTTTAGCTGCGGGTACAAACCAGTCTACAAACCAACAGACCGTCGCACAGAGCTACAAATTAGTGTCCTGCACGGTGTCTGGGATAGTGTCGGAGGTGTGCTAGGTGTTGTGGACGACACTACAGCAAGAGTTTCTGCCATTAGGTACCAAACAGGAAATTCCCATAATGTAGAGCGGATAAAGATTTGACCAATCAGAGGCCTCCTTTCCCTCCTCCCTGTGGCACTGTCTGTGGTCACCCACAATTTTGGAGAGGTGCACCAGAGTGTCTGTGGAGGGGTGGGTGGCAAATCTGCGTTTACTGTGACACACATGCAGATGACCTGGTTTCTGAGCATAAACCAGTCTTAAGGTCATTTAAATTTAGAAAAAACACTTGTCAAATACGAGCGCCAACTACGACAACAAGCGAGTGTTGCAGTTCTGTGTTTTGACCCCAGGTGGCAGTATCATTAGAAATTGCCATAATGCCTCTTCAAGCCAGGAGAAAAGGTGAGCTGAGTTTTGCTGAATGGGAGTGGCCATATTTGGCACTGATGGAAAGAATGAGCACCCAACATGGCAGTGAAGAGCAGAGCAAAATGTAAACATTAGTGTTCAGTCAGGCCAGAATCATAACAGCTGAATTCTTTTACAGCATCTGCCTGAGTGGTTGGTACGTCACAGGCAAAACAACTGAGCTGATGGCTGATGAGTTTTGATTTGCAAATTTTATCACCCATTTTAGCATTGCTAGCTTATGCATAAAAAGAACATGGGGACACAAGGGAACTTGAAAAAAAACAGAAAAAAAACATCTGCTTATAAAGAAACTACAGTCATATGCATAAGTCAGGCTTTGCAGTGTTAGTGAAGCTGTTAAAGACCCAACATTTGCGCAGACACATGTCTGTGTGGACATGTTTGCAGACTACACACAATCCTGAAGCTAATTCCATGCAGGCAAGGGTGCGAAAAGCTACATTTTAACAACTGCTTATCTGATCTCCTGCGTGTAACATATCACCAGAATGATTGACAATCAAGAGGACCACTTATTTAGATGATTCAACCGTAAATAAAAGATTGTCCTCTATACCTTTAAGAGTATTTGAAACTGACTTTTGAATGTAATAACCCACATTATAAAACCTAAAGTTATTTCAACTCTGATGTACTTTTCCTCAGAGAGCTATCATAGCTAAGAGAGATACGGCTCCAAACGGTTCCAGTCTGTGTGTATTAAATTAAATCTATACAATCTGTTTAACTAGTGTAAAACTTATCAGAATAAATGAACTTTTGAATTATATTCTAATTTATTGAGTGGGTCTGTATGTTCTTTGCTGCGGCTGGTATAAATTTCTCCCTGTTCCTCTATAATGGGAGCTGCAGGCATGTCAGTCCTATAAAATCATAAAGAGCTATTGGATGTAATTCTTGAAACAGATGGGACAAAGGACATGAAACATTACGAGGTTTGCTGTGAATAAAAACCTGTTTGAGAAGTAAAGCAAGCATTTGACTTCTCAGTAATCCTGATTTATTACTTTTATCTAATCAGTCTTGGTTCAGACCATATTGCAGCAGATGTTTTGTAATAAACATTAAATGTTTGAAAAGCTGCTCTCATGGTGTTAATGGTTTAATTTTATTCCACTTGCCAAACTGATCAGCAAGGAGGAAGCCTTCCTGAACAATATCTGGAAGAACGTCTGTGAAATTAAACTTTACCTGACTTTTGTCTGTTTTTCATAGAGAAAACTGAAGCAAGAATCAGTATGAGGTGCTCAGATTGAGCTTTTCCTAACAGTTCCTGCATCATTTAATTAGGGTCTTTCTTCCAGGATGGAGGTGATTTTGTTCTATTATTGTTTCAAGAAAGATCACATTTTGAAAAATGGTAATTTGAAGATTAATGCAACCAAAAAATGAATCTCAATTGTTCCTTTTTACAGTAGCAGCTTTTCAAAATGGCCCTTCCCAGTCAGACGGCAGCCGAATGGCAGCCGACTTCCCTGTGACTCCCAGCAGAATCTTTTGGATTTTTTTATTTTTATGTTTTATTTTTTTAGTTTTATGATAAGCATTGTTTTGAAATTGCTTTTTGCAGGTTACATTGTCTTCGCTTAGAGAAAATTTTTTTTTTTTTTAGATTGAAAGTTGACAAAAAAAAGTAAAAAAAAAAATACGATACAAAAAAAGTTATTTGAAAAAAAATGAGAAAAAAATCTTTAAAAAACAACAGTTTCTCTGAAAACCTCTTTTACTTTTAAAATGTTTTATTTCAAGATTTATTTATTTTTTTAATTCAATTTCACAAACTGTGTTTTTTCACATTTCTTTTAACAAAGCTTGTTTGCACCAATAATGGAATAAAATTCACTCCATATACTATAGGTATCTGAGTTTTTATATAGGAGGGAGCCGAGCAAAATGATGGAATAAGTTTGCAGTTTTGAAACCATAACTCTGTAAAACCTGCATATACATATCCCTATTCCTACTTTAACTGAAGCACTCCAGAGCATTCTGCTTCCTTTGGACAAAAAAAGTCAAATAAATATTCAAAAGAAATTTTGATTTGATGCAGCTCTATTCTACGCATTGCAAATATCATGTAAGCACCCAGGTAACGGAAACTGAGGTCGAACAGCAGCGTCTCATATCCAGGGAGCAGGTGGTTGCTCTGCAGACACATCGCCATGTAGCAGACTGTTCTGAAGACCGGCGAGTCCTACCAGATGTCAAACTGATGTCAGAACATTCAGTACGATCCTAAAGAACAGCAGCGTACATCTTCGAGTCATAGATTGAAATTCAGCCTTTATTTAACCTCCCTCATTGTTGCTCACACCAGCGGCTGCTTCTCACGCTCATCACTTCATTTACTGAAGGATTTAGGCGCCGCAGAGATAACCGTTTGTGACGGTACATGAAAACCCTTCCAACCCTACCGCCTGAAATGACTCCTGAGCTTCTCCACATCCTCAGCCTCTCTGTCTTTGATAGTGAGTCTCTGAGAGTTAAAAATGAAGCAGATGTTCTTGCTCTCTCATCATCCATCTCTGAACACGCACTCTTCGTTCTCAGAGCAAAGCACAGAGAAAAACAAACAGTTCTTTGTGCCTTGCAATCAAAGCAGTAATTGACAGGATCAGACATCTATTAAGCATTCAAACAACAATGTAAACAAGCCTAACCCCAGCAGTTGACATTTCTATCTTGATGACAATGTTCTTATTTTGAATTATTTTTGTTGTTTTAGCTTCTCCGACCTTTAAATGAGCAGATAAAAATGGTTTGATTCTGGTTTTCAAAGTGAAAAAAATGCCGTGGGAATTAATTTACCAGGTGTAGGTGCAGACACGCTGCTGATGATGAAACCAAATATTTTTAGATCAATGTTTTTTTTATAGCCCATCTATTGTACGAGCTCAGTGGCGTCAGACTTTTAAAAAAAACTTTACTTCTAATTCAAAGCAGGAGTTCTTTGCCTTTTTTAAAAAGTTTTTCTACTGAGTATTTTCAGCACACTAGAAGCTTTTGGGTGTAAACCTTTCAAGCTGGTTGAACTTTAGATTCAAATCAATCAGATGGTGGTCGTGGGGAAGGAAATAGCTGCCTTCGGAAATAACACAAAGTGCTCTGAAAATGTAGCTGCAGAGTAAAGGCCGGATCTCTAACGGTGTGAGGAGAGGTCTGCTTTAAGTGTGAACAGAAAGGGGTGCATTTATCCTGTCTTGCATAAGTTTTCATGCCCTTTAAAACTTTTTTGATTTTTTGATGTATTTTATTGGGATGTTAGACTAAATAAGAGATTTGGAAATAGGCGAACACTGATTTACATATTCTTTATAAAATAAAATAAAAGTTGGTAAACTGGGATTTTATTCAACCCCCTTCACTTTCGTTACCCTAAATACAATCCAGTTCAATCAGCCACCTTCAGAACCCTCTTAAAGTACAATTTAAAGTATGAATTACTTCACTCCAGACCCTTACTTCTATAAAATTTCTATAAATTAGGTCTGGTCTGGAAACAACATGCTAAAGATTGAGGAACACAGCTTACAGGGTGGGGTCCATGGAGACCTTTAAAGCAATCCTAAGCTTCAGACTTCTCCAAGAGCTCTGCTCAGTCCATTATCCCATCATGACAAAGGATGGACCTGCTGCAGAGCTGCCAAGAGTCTGACGTCTATCGAAACTGACAGCCTGGTCTAGGAGAGCATGAAGCAACCAGACCGGTAACTCTTAAGCCGGGCATACACTGTACGATTTTTTTCCCTTTTCAGGCCGATTCTCCAGTTGTGCAAAAAATTTTCAATCGGGCCGACTTTCACCTTCATCGTGCGTCATTCGTCGTGTGGTATACAGGTGATCAACCTCTCACCCCCAAACAGGAATCACAAGGTCGGGAGAAAATCATGTTTGAAATTCGGTCGGCCGTCGTAAGGTCACATCAGAGCGCCGACTCGCACAGTGTGAGAACATGCATGAACTGTTAAACCCTGGGGTTTCGTTGTACAGTTTGAGCTGTAGCTGCGTGCAACAATTGAAAATATCGCACAATGTATGCGCGGCTTTAAAGAACCCCAGAGATCCAATGATTAGGGAAAATCCATCCACAGGACAAACATTAGAAGTTCATAAAAAAAAATAGAGCTTAAAGAAGGCCTAATGATGTTTGGGAAATATACTGCAAGCATTGGGAAGAGGATGTTTTCAGATCAGATGACACCAAAAAACTTTTTAGTCTACATGAAAAGCATTGTTTGTGGAAAAAAATGAAAATTTACACTGAATTTCAACTTTAACACAATCCTTCCAACAGCAGTGGTGGCAGAAAAGGATGGGATGAAGGTTGAAGAGCTCGTTGAAAAGACGTTTTCAACATCAGCTAATGGAATAATGTGGGACAAAATCAGACCAACCAAACACAGCCCAATTAAAAATATATATATATATATTTCTGGACTAAATTAAGGCTATGATGGACCGACCAGATTTAGCCTAAAACCCAACGTCTAAATGATGTCTGGTGTTTTTGGGGGCTAGCCGACTGAATGTGGTGGTAAAGTTAATAAAAGAGGAAGCTATAGTCCTTTTGGTTTCTTTCTTGGCTTCCAACCATTTATATTAAGAGAGAGCAAAGGCCAACAAATGTATCATAAAGAGATGAAAACTGGTAGTAGACAGAACATTTTTTTTTATTTCAGATTGGAAGAAATCAGCAGAGAATCAAGTGTCATAAAGAGCAGAATAACACAGAGCATTTCACAGCATAAGACTCTGTTTGTGTTGTGTTTTCTTGTTTTTCTAAGACATTTTTTTTTATTTCAGATTGGAAGAAATCAGCAGAGTCAAGTTGTGTTTCACAGCATAAGACTCTGTTTGTTTTCACTTGTTTTTCTAATGTAATTTAATTTGTTTTAATTTATTAGTTTTATTTTTCAGTTTTTTTAAATTCCCATGTTGTATTTATGCATTTTTAAATTTCCCTCATATGTACAGCTGTGGTTGTTTTAAAAGGCTCTATAAATGACTTTTCTCTGAACCTATTGCCAGCAGAGCATCAAAGCTCTCTGCTCATCCTGAGATGTCACGCTTCTGGAGCATTTCTAACACATTTTATGCATTTGTTTTGTTAGTGTGTTTCTTTTGCAGGTTACAACCTTGATTCTAAGTGATAAAGTCTTTGTTACCACAAGTCATCCTGCAGGACCTTTAAATAGAGAGTGAAAGGTTTAGTTTTACAGATTTTATATAAGATTGACACAAAGAAAAAAAGGCATGAAAATGAAACACTCATTATCAAGTACTGAAGGTTTGCTAACAATAAGTTAATAAGCCAGAGTATTACATTGCTGAGGGAAGAATTTTATCATTAATTTCAATTTCTTATCTCAAAGGGAAAATGTTCTGTGATTCCTGCTTCAGAAATCCTTTTGTTATGGAGTGAATGGCGATAAAAGAGCTGAAAGGACCCCGGAGATATTCATGAATCATGTTTTCAGGGAAAAAAAGTTGTTTTAAGAGCAGCCAAGCTTCTTTGAGTAAGTTCCAGTCTCTTTTTATTCCTAAAACAAGTGAGGGATACATAGTGCAATGCTGTATGTGCACTAAGCAGGGTTTCATTTAGATGATGCACTGCTAATGACATACAAACCAGCAGGACCACATTTTGTGTGCATGAACTTTTCTGACTGCACCTGGCAAGCCACCCCTGTGGACCAATGAAAATAGCCTATGAATGACTTGGTAATTTTGCTCACCTTTGGTGTCTGATCCAAGCTAGGTTTCTGTTGCATTCTGCTAAATCTCCTGTAGGGCTTTGTCCCACGTTCCAAACATTTCTAATGTTAGGAATCCAGTCTGTGTGGGTTGTGTTTTGGTGTTTTTCTCTCCCTCCACCACCAGGTGGTGCCCTGTACTCATTGGTCCTCCTGCACACCTGCGGCTGGTTGGCTCATCACTGGGCACTATTTGAGCAGTGGACTGTCACTACTTCGACGCCAGTGTGTTTGCCAGTTTTAGGCACTCTAGCCGAGCTGAGTTTAGCTGAGTCTAACTGAGTCATTGTTTCTCTGAGTTCTAACGTTGTTTTTGTCTTTTGCCTTGCTGCAGGAAGTTATCCTGCATACTGGATTATTGGCCTTCTCCCCCCTGGAAGGATTTGTTTGAGCTTCACACTGAGCAGGGGATTTATCTCCACACGTCCCGTTCAAGTACTCCTGGAATCTAAGTGACAGTCCGCTCCCATTGCTCCTCAGGAACCAGCCAAACCAAAACCTGTCCGCCCTCCAACGAGCCACTCTATCTCTGGATAAACCCACACCGACTGGATACTGGGAAGAAACCTTTCTCCGCAAACGTGAGTCCAGTTTACCTCAGTTTTTGCAAGACGTCGTTCAAAGTTCCCACGGACCCTGAACTAACCTCTGTGAACTTCCCCTCTTACTTCCAGTTCCGGTTTATCAGCCCTCTGAGTTCACCTGAATCCAACCCATTTGGACTCCTAATAAACCTGTTAAGCTTTTAATCTGGTTTCTCTGAGTGGTTTTCTGCATGAGGGTCAGATCTCTTTAAAACATCATGACAGCTGATAGCGCAGCTACAGCATATGATGGATTGACCCTACCTAATATGACTCAAATGTCCTTATCAGCGCCATGTCAATAGATTTGCCCAAAGGTGTAAACTATCTAAATGATCCTGACAAAATCTACAAGCTGAATCGCATCAGAAACGAAAAAGTTTCCTATTTCCTGGAGTCTCTATTATTACTGTAATACCGCCTAGAGAAACACAGGGTCCAAAGTAGGAGTTAGACATATTTAATCAAAGACAACATATTCTTTACATAATGTTGTATAAACAAATACTGATAAAAAAAAAACAGGCCTTAAATTCAATCTTTCTAACACTCAGACAGGCAGCTTGGCAGCTTTTCAAAGAGCACATTGACAGGCAGAGGGAAAATGCTGGGATTAAACCTGCAACATAAGCTCATAAAAGTTTAAAATATGTGGTGTTGAAAAAGCTTGATTGACCTGTAACAAAGTTCAGAGTCTAAACTGATTTGCAAGACTCCATATATAGAAAACTAAAACTATTTAGGAGTAAAGCAAATAAATAGTTCGACTGTTGTCTGGTCCTTTGGGCCAGGGATTTCAAATCACAGACCTGGAGGCCTCTGACTCCTTTTTTTCAGCTTCAAAACAACTAGAACATTAGAAGGACTCTGCAGAGCATAACTGCATAATGAGGATGTAAAGTAGCATTTTGATTAAAGTGCTGATGAAGGTTCTCAGTCATCCAGGTCATAGTCATTCCATAAAAATTCAAAAAAAATATCCACTGGACTTGGTTTACAAGATTTGAAGACGTTTCGCCACCTCTCCAGGAAGCTTTCTCAATTGAAATGTCTGGATCCGCAGTGAGTTTGAGTCTTATATAGACAAAGCCTTGTATCGCTTGGAAACATGCAAATGGTAACCGACGAATGGGTCGTTTGTTTCCATCGTTAGCCAGGCTAACAATAGAACCAAGTCCAGTGGATATTTTTTTGAATTTTTACAGTTTGATTAAAGTGCATTTTCCCAAATTTTGCAAACAGGTTACATCATACCTTGACTACTGAAACTTAAAACTACAGTTGCGCCGATGCCCTTTTTTTGGCCCCGATACCCCATACCTGACTGTTCAGTATTGGCCGATACCGATACCATACCAATAACATCTGTTTGTAATTGATGTGTGTGTGTATATATGAAAAACTGCATACTACTTGGATGTAAAATAATTGCCATCATGGCTTTGTCAAGCTGCTGCCTACCTTTGTGAAGCAGGAAAAAGATTAATACAAAGTGAATCCAGTAGAACTTTTATTGCCTACCTGGAATGGGTGACAATAGTTAAATAAACTTTTGGCTCTCTAAATGGTATCGGTGCCCTATTTGTTGGTACCGCTGATACTGATACCACCATTTTAGTGCTGGATCGGGGCCCTGCCCAATACTGGTATCGGTATCGGTGCAACACTACTTAAAACATTACTAATATGGGGAAAAAGCAATATCTTCCACTTTATTTCTACTTTGAGCTTTTAATTTCATCAATATGTACCCATTTACCTGTACAAAATTTAACTTGTAAGCTTGTTCTTATTTTGAGTAAGCAGAAATAGAAAAGAAACTTTGTTCAAATCAAAAACACAGGCTATGACGTTGTTGTTATTTTAGTACCAAATTAGAAACCCACTCATGTCAGAAACAACATAATGGGCACGTATATCTTCCACACTTCAAAAGATGCACGAGAAAACGTAGAACAAACTTCCAGGAGATCTTAGACAGGCTTCAACACTTTCTACCCTAAAACAAAATCAAAGTTACTCCGTGAATCAGAGCTGCTCTTTATTCTTGAATTTCACTCTTTGCTTTCTTCGTTTGGTGCCTGACTGTCTTTTATGGAGCAGTGAATGTTTCTGTGTGTGAAGTATGTTGACAAAATAAAGCCCCTTTTCTTGCTCACAATGCTGCCCATGCTGGGGAGCTTCAATGAACAACAGCTCTGCAAAAAGAAAAAAAATCAAAAACTGTAGCTGTGAAAACAGATTTAAACTCCTGTTAATCAGATTAAAAAGTCAACCGAACATACAAGGTAAACAAAACTGCTAGTTTGTTTATCAAAGCTGCTTTCAATGTGGTTTAAATTTAAATCTCCTGCTAATGCGGATTCACAGATTTCATTAAATAATTAAAAATGTTTATGTTCCGTTGAAGATTGATTTCTTTTTTTTTTTTTTTTATCTGTTTATTTCTCTATCTGTTAACTTTCTCTGTAAGTCAGTCAAATGGACATTTTTCTGTTGAAATATGAGGATCATCAGAGAGGCCCTAGCATCACCTTAAATGCTACTGCTGCGCTGCTGAGTGAGAATGATCAGATGCTGACCGGGGGCTTTGTGGGAGAAAACTCCAGGCTGACTTTTTGGATAAACTAAATAAGGACATAGAAGCTCTCTGCCATTTTGCTGGTTCCTCCACTGATGGTCAAGAATAAAAGGCCAAAGAAAGAAGATAATAGACTTCCTCTGCAATTTGTGCTTATATCAATGATTTTGTTAAAGAAACAGTTCGGTCAGCATGGTATAATCAATTTTCGTGACTCCAGGAGCGGCCATTTTTGCCCAAATATAGTAACCCCCTCCCTCCTGCCATCTTCAGCAGTGACGCGTATGAGCGTAAGCCTAGCGCCATTCTCCCGCTTCCAAGCTAAATCAATGGGAACTACTGGCACATCTGCAATCAACAACAATTATTGAAGATTTCCAGAGGACTTCAACATTGAAATTCACCAGAGCTCATAGTTAAACTGATAATGCCCAACGCGGTATGGCAGCTGGATGCTGGAATACATCAGGTAAAAGTGGAAAAAAAAAGGCGTTATTCCACCTTTCTGATTCCTGATCCTCCACGGATGGGTGGTCGTTGTTGGATTGCCAACTTGAAGAGGGAGGATTTGCCATCTAACTTCTGGCCAGAGAGAAAAAACACGTGAATATGTAGCCAACATTTGGAAGAAGAACAGTTTTCAAGCATATGCTTCCCCCCAGGGCTGTGTTCTTCTCCTCTGCTCTCCCTGCACACCAACAGCTGCACCTCCAGTCATCAGCCTGTCAAGCTCCTGTTCGCCACATGATCTACACCACTCTCATCGGACTGATCTCTGATGGTGACGAGTCGGCCCTACAGGTGGGGGGTTGACCATCGGGTGACCTGGTGCAGGGAGAATAACCTGGAGCTCAACGCTCTAAAACAGTGGAGTTGGCCAGCCCTCAGAAAAGAGCGCAGCCCCCAGCTACCGCTGGTGCCACCGCTAAGGACAAGAGCAGCAGACTGCAGCGCGTCATCCGGCCTACAGAGAAGGTGATTGGCTGCAACCTCCATCTCTTCCATAGGAGCTGCACGCTTCCAGGACTCTGAGGCGCAGGGAAGATTGTGGCTGATCCCTCGCACTCCAGTCATAGCACAAACTATTTCAGACACTTCCTCTGGCAGGAGGCTGCGGTCCATCAGCAGAACCTCCCGTCACAAAAACAGTTTTTCCCATCTGCTACCGGGGCTCAGCTCTCGCGGACACTGACAATGCTTCCCCATTCAGGATTTCATAGAACAATATATCAAACTTTCTGACACGCCAACCTTTATGCCTTTCTGTGTATATATATATATATATATATATATAAATGTGTGTGTTTTTTCTGCTCTCTCTCTCTCTCTCTCTTTCTCAGAAGGCCAGTAACCGAAGCGCTGATTGCGTCTTTGTGGAAATGGTTCTGGAAAACCACTACACAGCCGATACCGCACCGTGTGTCACTAACCAGTAGGTGGCAGTAGTGTTCTTTGACAAACCTGGATGCCTCCAATAAAGCACATTCAAATGAATATTACTCCTAATTAAAAGCACTTATCATTTATCGAACAGCGTGTAATAATTTAATATTTAAAGTACTTTCAGAAGTCTGAACTCTGAATATGACCGGACTTCTCCGTTATGACTGGAATAAATTCTGTTAATGCTTAAACCTGTTTCCTTCTTTGTGTACAGTAGCTGAGAAACGTCCCTTCTTGTTCGAACAGGGACTCGAACATTACACGTTTTCTCTGGCAAACAGAAGCAGTCACACTATAGGCTGCAATCATCACAGAATCTGACCAAACAAAAGTAAAAATGGCTTAAAAAAGCATCCATCCATCCATTTTCTCCCGCTTAATCCCTGTCAGGGTCGCAGTGGGGCTGTTGCCTATCTACAACAGTCTACGTTCGAGAGGGAGGGTTCACCTTGGACAGGTCGCCAGTCTGTCGCAGGGCAACACAGAGACGCCCAAGGACACACAACCATGCACACAGTTGCAATTTTCCCAAAATGAAAAAAACATGGAAATGGAAGTTTAGTTCCTGTAAACAGATATTTTGAAAATTAAATATTTTAAGCGAATTCTTCTTCTTTTCATCAACGTTAGGATATCTTTACATTTTTAATATACTCTAAACAGCGTTGTAAAGAAGTTTTAATACTCTGTCTGTTGTTTGGCTTTTTAGACATTGTATTTTATCCATACATTTTAACTCGGAACACCGCAGTATTTCTCCGCTCAAAAGCACAAGAAAATCCATCTTCTCCATCTCCAGCTCAATCCATTTGAAACCAACCCAAAAAAGGTCGGCCAATCGCATTGCAGTATCAATGTTTGAGGTGAAAAATATAGCTGTGACAAAATCCAGAGCTGTCTGGCCCACAGAAGAACCAAAAAAAACATGGCAACCCAGGACTACCTATGCCTAGCTGCTGCTATTGTGACACACTATTGGTTTGCCTTATTTTTATTTTATTTTTATTTTTTTTTAGTACTACATAGTTTTCATAAGTGATTGTGGTAGCAATATTTGTGAAAAGAATTATTTAGCAGTTTAGACAAAGACAACCACATGATATTCCTATAGAAAGACTTGAACATTTTGTAGGAATTAAGGGAACAGCACTATACTGCTTTAAATTGTACTTATCTAACCAATTTCAGTTTGTTCATATTAATAACAAATCTTACTCATGCTCCAGGGTTATACTATATATCTGCTCCCAATCAGTAGAAATATTTTGACATCCTAGGATTTATTTCAACTGTTATGTGGATGATACCGAGCTTGGTGTGAGGGATTGCTTTCTAGTCATTGAGTTGATGCAATCAGCTGGTTTTCCTTAGATAGACAACTTTGAGCCAGTCGGACTGTATGATCTGGAGAAATTGTCTTCGTAAAGTGTCCTGACCTGACAAGGGTTGTGAATTGGCGCTATATAAATAAACTGAATTGAAATGAATTTAATCAAATTTAGAGTTCCCACAAATCAGTAACTATACTAGTGAATCAGTACCAATTGCAATTCAATACTATTCAGTTTATTTCTATAGCGCCAATTCAGATCAATCCAGATCATCCAGTCAAAATTGATTCAAAGTTTTCTATCAACTTTTTCTATCTATTGCATCAACTCATTGACTCAAATACAACTCACACTAAGCATGCTTGTAGCCACAAAGTGGAGAGGAAAAACTCCCTTTTAACAGTGTGAAGAAACCTCCAGGTGAACCAGGCTCAGTGTGAGCTTAGTGTGAGGGGCCGACTGGGGTTCAAGGGAGACAGAAGCAGAGATAAAAGCAACTGTAAAAGGTGGCCCGTCCATCAGGAACACACACAGCCAGGCAGACGAAGCTCTGAGCCAGCTCCCATGCCAGAGGATGAAGAGAGAGCACATCCAGTTAGTCAGCCTGTCAGGTAAACAGGACCAGCTATACCTGGAAAAACAGGCCAATCTCCCGTACTTATAAACAGGCAAGTTGATGCCAGCAGCATAGTTAAAGCGCCCTAGGAATAGGAATACAGGAGAATAGAGAGAGAATTGAAGCAGAATGATGAAATGGGGTCCCTATAAGTCCTCCAGCAGTCTAAGCTCATAGCAGCATAATCTACAGAGATAGCTCAGTGATAACCTTGGTTTCACTTTTTAACTATGTAAAGCTTTATCAAAAAAGGAAAATTTTAAGCCTTAAGCTTAAAAGTAGACAGGGTGTCTGCCTCACTAGGAGCTAAAACTGAGTGAAGTTTGGTTCCACAGCAAAGGAGCCTGATAACTAAAAAAGATCTGCCTCCCCATTCTACTTTTTAGAAATTCTAGGAACCACTAGTAAACCTTGCAGATTGAGAGTAGAAAGTGCCTTGTTAGGCACATAAGGAATAATCAGATCACCTGATATCCAGTATGGAGTCTTTGGCCATTGGAAAACTCTTTATATGTGAGAAGGAGGATTTTTAAATTCTATTCTGGATTTAACAGGAAGCCAATGAGAAGAGAAGCCAGGATAGGAGAGATGTGATCTCTCTTTAATTTTCATCAGAACTCTGGCTGCAGCATTTTTGGATCAGCTGAAAGCTTTTTATTACAGTTTGTGGATCTTCCACACAAGATGATTCAAAAGTTTTCTATCTAATGAAAAACCAAAGTAGATTGCATCGAAGCTCATTGACTCAAAGGCAATCCCTCTCCAAACTAAGCATGCTTGTGAAAGTGACAGTGGAGAGAGGAAAAACTCCTTTTAACAGGTAGTAGAAGCCTCCAGCAGAAACAGGCTCATCTGCCGAGGCTTGACTGGGGTTCAAGGAGACAGAAGCAGGCATAGAAAAAGAAGCAGAGATACAAAAGGCAACTGTAACCATTTCGGACCCATCCAGGAAACACACAGCCAGGTAGACGAGCTCCCAGCCAATTCACATGTCAGAAGATGAAAAGAGCACATCCAGCCAGTCACAGTCAGAGAAACAGGATGTGGAGGTTCCTCCATCTTTTCTTCAGTGTTAGTATTTATTTAAAGGTCTTCACACAGTACATTTATAATTTCACTTTTGTGGTGTTTTTTTTGCATTAGGTTGTTTACTATTATGGGTGCACACATTTAGTAAACACCTTTTGTTTATTTGAATTGAATTAATTACTTTTCTTTGCTGAGTTGAAGGACTGGCTGAGTGGAGAGGACTGGTTGGAAGGCAAACCAGGAAGTGGGACATACCATCAGGCTGCTGGAAGCAGGGGACTGGATATTAGTCTGCTTCTCTCTCTCCACTTATGGCATAATTGTTAAAACATTTTTGGTGTTATGTTGTTTTCTTTTGATAGTTGTGTTATAGTCAAAAGGTGTTAGTTTGAATTAGTTATTTATGTTTATGCATTGTTTGTCTCTGTCTCATCTCCCACCCCTCCTCGTTTGTGTAGGCTAGCCTTTGTGTATAAATTCCCCTGTGTGTTCATTGTGAAGTCAGTTTTTTTTTTGGTTTGTTATCCTGGTTTGTTATCCTGAGTTAGGTATGCCTTAGTTGATTTCCATTTGGGTACATTTTGTTATATTTTTTTGAGATTGTAACAAAGCTACTGCCCAGTACTGCAGATTTGTCAGTGGTGAGGGGATTGTGGTCTTCCCTCGAGTCAGAAAGAATAACCAAAGTAATACCAGTTTCCTATCAGGATGTGATCACTTGAACTTGTATGGCACTCCAGGCTTTCCGTTGTAGTTATGGCATGCTAAACGAGGGGGCATAAGAGTGTGTTACTCAGTTGTTTGAAATTCATATAGTCACCACTAGATGGCAGTGATGTTTGCGATGTTAATTCAAAAACGTTCTTTCCTCATGATGCCACATATTCTGTGTTGTTTAGAAGTCCTTCGTGCTTCTGTTAATGTTGCCACTTCCATATCTGGCCTTATCTGAATCACTTAGAGGCAAATATTTTTGTAAGCTTCTGCTTTTAAAAAACACAATAAAAAAATGTATTTTCATTAATTTGGCATCTGGTGAGTTAAAACCATTTTGTTAACTGACTTCAAACCGAAAAGGTTTAAGGGAGTTAAGAAGATGATCTTTCTTTGTCTTTTATCCATTACTGCAAATGAAATTATCATCTAAAAAAATATGTTTATATTCAATTTTATAGGATTTCATCTGAGGAAGACAGTTTTTTATCCCAGACAGTTTTTATTTTTGAAAATGGAGATAGTTACAGGGGGATCGGACAAACATCCTGAACACCTTTGAAGTTTTTTGAACAAGTTTGTGAAATACTTATCACGGCAGACCCGTGTTAGTGTAAAAAGTAGAATGATTTCACTCCTGTTTGTCCATGAAAACATGTGGATAAGATTTGCTTAACGATCAGATCCAGCACGGCGCTCCTTAAGTACATGTGATGGGAATAATATTTCAATTACAGAATAAGCTTATCTTTCCGTTCTTCAACTGCATCTCATAAGGGCCTATTATCCACGGCTTTCCATGGTTGATTACTAAATAGGATTTCAAAGCTCTACGGGAGTTTGCCAGGAGCTTCAAATGAGGCAGAGAATTGCGAATTGATTTGTTATTGAGCAAAGAAACCAACCCTCCCCTCCATCTCTCCCCCCCACGTCCCCTGAATCCGACTGAGCAGCACCGCTCCCTCGGATGTAGATGACAATATTATCCAAGGCTGTCATATTTCGTTGGGGTTGTTTTCCTGTCGGAAACAAAGAAGCGGTGGCCCAGTCTTGCTCTCTGTTGGTTTTGTGATGCAGCAGTGAATTCTCTTCTTTGTGAGAAAAGAATGAAACTATAGTAGTGAAGGAAGAAAGATGTCAGTCCCTTGGCTCTTAGTTTTTTTTTTTTTTTTTTTATAGTGGCCTTCATAAAACCAAAAAAAAATAAACATAGACACATAAACAGCAGCACCCTCACAGCCATGTCTACATTTGTTCACACACTCCCACACAAACCCTGGGATGAAGGTGCGATCGCATCCTCTATAGACCTGACAGTGTGGAGCCTATTGTATGCTGCCATTCAAACACAGTGATGGCACAGGGCTGGGAACAATGATGCAGCAGAGCTCACCGCTCTGCTGTGTGGCCTGCAGAATGTGGCCTTCGGTGCAGAAACGTGAGAAGAAAAGCATCAGTCTTTGATTGCCACAAGCTTCCTTTTATTAGGGAAATTTGCACACCTGCCGCCTTGCTCGTCTGCCAACACATGAGGACAAAATAACGATCCTGAATAATGGGGAAAGTGCATCAACTAGAGTGCTGTGATTCCTTTTAGATTGCTGGAAACTGATCAGAATGCCTCATAGTGTTCTGCAAAACAAAATCTTGGCAACGTTCAGTGTTTTCTTTAAACGAAGTCAAAAGCTGTATTGTTTGTTTGTCCACTGAAAACAGCATAGGAAATATCTGAGGAAATCTCTGAGAAATTACTTGCCGCTTCAAAAATTGAATGGAGGACTGAGAGAAGAACTGCAGTCATAGGCCAGAAGGTATTCCTCTGACTGTGGACCATCTATAGAGCATTGGAAATTTGACTTCAGGACACGATGGTCCAGATAGTATTCAAATCCAGTAGAGGACGGGTATAAATTAAAAATAGATGTATACCAAAAACCAATCAAATGTATACTACGTTATCAAATCAGTATATTTATATGAATGCCTACAAAAAACATTATCAAAAACAAAACATAATTTAATGTACAGGTTTACTTTTTGTACATAAATCTTGCCCTTCTGAGGCTTTGTGAAGATATATCCGTGTTTTGCATGGTCCAATATGCTGTCACAAATCTAAAAAATGAATGTACTAGTTTAATAATGGAGAAGCTATTAATCAGCTTTATATATTCTTTTAATATATGAAGAGATTTTTTTTGAGAATGAGTTTATTTAAGAGCAACTATGCAAATTAACAAACGTCTAAAAAAAAAGTACACTGTATTATATTATTTTTCATGTGAATCCCAGATTATTCATTTTTTGCCTTTTCTAAATAGTGATTTAAATAAATTCTAGCTGTCTTAATCCATGCTGAGTCAGATCCTAACGTTTAAAAAAGGAGGCAGGGAAAGCAGAATAAAGGGTTAGCCTCGCTGCATGCAATTAGCCAAGCCTTATAGCTAAACCAGGTCCTGGAAAAAGAGAGAGGGAACCGTCTCCATCTGTCTTTGGACTGCTGACTAATTTTGATGTTCGGCTGATCAGGTCCAAATGTTTTCACCTCCAGCTCTTCTTGGTCATGAAGACAACAACTTGTCAATGTGACAACAGTTCCTGTCACCTCAGGGTGCAGCTCTCGTCCGCCCCAAACTCTCCTATCATTTTGTATTTCAGAGGAGCAAATGCGCAAGATCAACTTTTACTGAGTCTATGGCCAAAACATCTGTAGATTTCTGTGTTGTTGTTTTTTTAAGAAAACTAACTAAGCTCTTCCATTTTTAACTTACACATCGAGGTCTTGTCATTTCACTTCTTATTGATTAATTTTTCATTACAAAAGATTAGTGTAACAACAGGGGCAGGGTCTTCAATAGCAAGGCAACAATACGCTCTGCCGTAACATGGTTTGCAGAGACTATTCTGTTTCGTTTATGGCCAACGTCAAACTCAGTCGTAAACTCTAGAAGTAATAAATCCCTTTATTGTCCCTCAATGGGGAAATTCACTCTTTGAATTTTAAACCATACCCATTGAGGAGTAGTGTGCTGCCACTGTGCGGCGCCCGTGGAGCAGTGTGGGGTTAAGGGTCTTGTTCAGAGACCCAGAATGGACAACGTTGGGACACACTGCTCTAACCAATAGGCCCAACACTCCCCTTTCAGATTAGAAGTACAGAACCAAGAAAAGCTGTAGACAGCTAGATGAAGCAGATGGAAGGATACAAGCTACTGTGCTTGAAGGTAAGCTAATGCCTCCCATTGCTAACACTACTTACTGCTAGCTGGCTATAATAGTGCTTATACACAATAAGCCACAGTATAAAATTAATTCATCGCTACAGATATTAGTTCTTAAAACAAGCTGTAATTGTTATACTGCCACCTAACCAATTGGTGACTCCAAAGGGTTGAAACCACAAATGCACAGGTTCTAAAAATAGTAAGGGATCCATGTTATGTTAACTACTGCAAACATTGAAAAGTGAATTGATTTGCATTTGATTGTGCTGAGTTGGTACCAGTGTAAAAGGGTCATTACAGTAAGCTGGAGAGCAGTTTTATAAAGTTGGAATAATGCCTTGTTTTAAGAACACATTCAACATATTTCAACCTGGAGAGACTCACACAGAGAAAAGCTGCAATTAGAAAAATATCTAATTTATTTATACAGGTAACACAATCATATTCTTCAAAATATTTTTCTCTAAGGAAAACTGCAATCACACCAAGCATGCATTGCAGCAACAGTGGAGAGGAAAACTCCCTTATAACAGTAGGAATCCTCCAGTAGACTCAGGCTCAGTGAGAGGGGCCATCTGCTGAGGCCGACAGGTTCAAGGACACAGAAGTAGATGAGAACATAAACGAAATAAGTCCTTTGGCACCCTGGCCCCGGCAGAAGACTTTGAGGCTGTAAATCAACATACGCTTGGATGAGCAACCTAGAAAAGGATTTGAGTAGTCCTCCCCCGGGGCCCGGACACTGGTGGGGGAATAAGGAAGAGGGTGAGTGGGTATGAGAATGAGGGAGCAGATGAAGAGGGGTGGGTGAAAGTTTGCTTTCATGCGGGAGAGAAAAGCTGGGCCAAGATCTGAATGTAGGGGATGTTGAAAGATCTTAGGCTTTAGAGAAGGTGCAATTCCCGAGTTCATTGGCAGGAGCTGAGCGAGTGACATCACAGTTGGTTCAGGTGAAGCTGTTAAGAGCCTTCCAGATTAAATTTACGCTTAAACTTCATTTACCTGAGCTTTTATTCAACATTCACCTTGAGCTGAATGTTGTTTTGTGATTCTGCCACTAGAATTTGATTTTGTTGATTTTGGAATAATGTGATTTTTTTAGCCAATAGATACAATGTTTATATTAGCAAGTATTTCCTTTATAGATGAAGTATTTATCTTATTTAGTTACATCCTCAAACTTTTTCTAGAGTATTGGAGAATTGATTAAAAGACTTTGATTTTATCTATTTTTTAAGCACATATTTATTATGTGTGCAACTGCCAAAGATGTATTGTCAAACATCTTGCAATTATAGAGTGGACAATAAACTCCGCCCTTGTTCAAAGAATCTTAAACCTTCCATGGCCAGAACAGTGGGCAGCTGTTCATACACTGTTTTAGTAAATGGAACTGATTTAACTGTAAAATTAAGTATTAGCTCTTATATTCTGCTGTTAATGCATCATATGTCCCAGCCTAAACGCACGTTTCCCACTGGTGTGAACAAGGGAATAAACTAGAGTCTGAAACCTCTAAGGATGAAAATCTTAGTTGAATTTCTCATAATTTATGCATGAAATGGCAAAAGTCAAATGTGAGGCCATCTGTTTGACAGATGGACCAAACTAGGTCTGCAAACGGACACATTTACAGCATCAAATCTGCAACAGAATGGCGGAAAAAGGAAAGAATCAGGCCCCAGTCACAGTCCACAACTTCATTTCCTGCAAACCTGTAAGATGTGAAAGAACTTGGGAAAGAAGATTGGGTTAAAGGTCCTTCTTACTGATGTAAAATGCTGATAAAGGCAGAGAGAAAACCAAGGCTGAGAGTATTATAAGCTGGTGAATGATGGTTTGTTCCCTACTTCATGTTTTGTTCTCTATAAGACAGAGCCACTGAAAGATTTTTTGTTACTGTATCATGAAAGTCAATATCAAAGGGTGCAATTACTTTTTACCTTGACTGACCATTTTTAATTGGCAGGACACAGTATTCCCTCAGGGGTGAAATCAGATTAGTAATGAAATCCCCTGGCAGGAGTCACTCGTCATCTGTTGAGGCAAATTGCAAAACGATTTCTTTGGCAGCGCTTCAACTTGATATCTTCACTGATTCAATCTCTTTTTGCCCAAATAACAATGGCAGAAAGGCTCAGGGAGGGAATGTTTTTGTACCTTTCTGCAGGAGTGCGAATGTGAAGAAGACGGTTAAAGGCAGTGCAGGTAATTGTCTGCAGAATATGTGTATAGGCCCGTGGCTAAACAGGGTCTATCAGGCAGGCGGCCGATTGTTGTGCTGCACCATTGTCGTCCCATTTCTCATTCCACCTTGAAAACTGGTATCTTCCTCCAGCATTTTACTTTAGAAATGGGTTGAGCCAACTTGTCTCCCATTTATCCACCCAGCTGTCTCTGAATGCAAAATACACCATTTCTGTCCTCCTCTGCTAGGTCCCCTTTAGAAAATTAATAACCGAGCAGCTATGGAACGATGGAAGAGCAAGCTGAACTGATTTAATTATTCTCCTTACAACACCTAAGCCTCCAGGTGTCTTTCTTATTCTGATTTACATAAATCAGGCTACATGTAAAAAAATATAAGCTAAAGTAAAGCTAAACGCTTAAAGCAATACTAGTTTTATTGGCCATATTATCATCTTGAACATTAGACAGAGCTATTTATTGCATTTTACTGTGTGTAGATGTTAAGGTCCTATGAATTGAGTCTCTGAGGCATTTTATAGTGTCTTTCAAATAGTCCTCTGTGTCTTAACTCGGGCATACATTTTACTATATTTCCAATCTTTGCACATGGCTACAGCTCACAGGGTTTAAAAGTTCACAGCTCAGAATGTTTGTTCTCACATTGTCCTGCTCACTCTGCACATCCCAAAACCACATGTCAGACTCAGCTCCAAGAGAAGGTCACTGATCGGACTTGTCAATCTGGAAGAAGTAGAGGAAGAACTCCGTTGTTTGCATGCGCAGTGCATGCAGGATTTGTCCACGAACATCTCACGATTGTTGACAGAATTTCAAACATGTTTGATTTTCTCCTGACCTTACGATTTCTGATTGGGAGGTGGTCGTGAGAAGCTTATCGCCGCTCGCTACCCCCTGTATACTACTCGACGCAGGACGCACGATCTGACTGAAACCTAGCCCGATCCAAAAAATTCTCGCACGACTGGAGAAAAAGGCAAAAAATCTTACACTGTATGTCCATCTTTAAGTAGTTTGTGTCCAGGGTCTTTGGGGTCTGCAGAGATTATAAGATTCCAGTTCCTGAATATAGGCTGGTACAAGTCTTAGGCTAAGGGAAGGTGAGGCCTGAGGATTTTCTTCAGTGAATGAGCAAAACTCCACAGTCATGGACCTAAACAGACAGACTTATAATGGAATCTAAAAGATTAGCAGAAGCTCACATACTTATAATTCTTGAATTCCTGCAGGAAGTCACTGCTGGGCCCTTTTCCAATCAGTGTTGATGCATTAGAACCATTTCAGGTCCAGAGAAAGGAAGGTACTAAATAAAAATACATGGTGTTGTTGAGTATAAGAAGCAGTGTGGAGGTTGTTATACAAATTTCTTGAGAAAGTTCAGCCTGAGATGGTCCTGATTGTACCACTGGACTAGCCAATCCAACTCCGGTTTGTTAATAGGAGACTGGGGTGAATCTATACAATGCAAGAGTCACTTTCACATTCTTTGTATGTATCTGGTTCTATTTTAACTCAGTTCAGTTGCTCCTTTGCTCCAGTCTCCTCTGGGGTAATCATGGATAATCCCTGACTTCAATGTGTTGTTAATGGAGAGCAGGAGGTCTGGTTGGTAAACTCACACCTCAGTTTCACTGGATGCAGAAGAGGCCTGCATGCAACTCGGAGCAGCTGGGCAATGGATTTTCCACTGGGAGTGTTGTCAGAGCGGACTGGACTCTAATCACGTTAAGATTGCATCATCGTAGCAGTCCAGTAGGCTTTAAATATAACAATGAAACAGCAAAGTGTTCATTAGCCAGCTCCACCAGCATCTTTCATCATTATTTTGTTTTTCTAATTATTGATACTTTCAATTCCTCTTGTGCAGTTATTCCTGCTACTAATTACCAGTATTGTTTTTTTAATGACATCAACTTTTTACTTGTACACTTCACCAGATCCATTTTGCTTTTCATCAACTGACTTCCTGTCTGAATGATGTGCATTCCTCCAGATTGACAAGGATTTGAAGTGAAAATAGAACAGGCGCCCATCTTAGAGAAGTGACCACCTGCAAACGCTTCTGGAACACTGCAGAAATCTGCCGCGGCACTTTGGGTGGAACCACTCTGATTGACTAGAATTGCTGTGATCAGCCACACCAGCCTGCAAAGCCGCGCTGCAGGGCGTCTCATTGTTGCAGATGATGTGATGTCATCTAGCTGGAACCGTGTAATAACTTGAGAGTCAGAGTCAGTTTGGTTGGAATGTTCCCATCAAGGGTCAGAGTCTGCCTTAAGTGGAAAATATGTGGAAGGTACCTTAAGTTCAGGAATTTTGGTGTATTGTCCTTTTTTCACAGGGGTATAAAGCAGAACTTAATCTCCAGGCTGTTTAGAGAAACAACAACTGTTTGCAAGAGCAAGTATGAGAGACACCAGACCCAAAAATGTCCTCAACACGTCACTACAAAGGTGTTCAGGAAGCCCCGGATCAATTCCATGCCACAACACAATGATGCATTGATGCACGAGGAGCTTCAGCCAAGTATTGCATATAGGAATGGAAATACCTTCCAGAATCATGACATTTCTTTGTAAAGTATCTTTTTTTTATCGATCTCATGTAATATTCTTATTTTAAACACCCTAATTTTTGCGATTTTCATTCTACTTTTTGTCCAAAGAAGGAATGAAATACATTGAGTTTCACTTTCTGAATTGAGTCATAGTAAATATTCAACTTTTCCACAATATTCAGATAAATTAAACCAGAGGCTTTACAGAAGGCACCTAAACTGGTGAAGAATTTAGCTCTATTTTTACTGTAAAAATTCAGCTTAAACTGAATCTTTGCAGAAGGTCGACTTTTGGCTGTTATACTTAATAGAGCTTTTGTAAGTTGGGTTAACAACAGCCGATTCATCCACAGAGCAACAACCTGTGAAACTCTCCTCTAACAGAGGGAACTCTCTGAAGTATCATTTTGGACACTTTAATAGACTTTTTTAGAAAGATCTATTTAGTATTTATTTCACAGTTGTGTAGCTGCAGAGGGATCTAATTTGTTCAGGCCAAACATGATTGGTGTGAAGCTGAGACAGACTGCACAAAGTCCAGTTTTGTAGGTGTGCAACTAATTGTCCCTGAGGTGCCCTTATTTTTTCAAGTCAAGTAATATTTCTCCTCCTTCATCAGATGCTGTTGCAATGTAATTTAAGTTCATTGAGAAAAGTTGATGAGGCATAAAAAAAGCTTGACTTGTCTGTGGTGTAGGAACTTTTAACACCATCTACAAAGAATGTAAAGCCATCACATTAGGAAAGAAGTTGGACTTCTTTCAGGATATGGAGTTAAATCAGTCTTTTTTTTTAAATATCACTCGGTGGAGGAGAACATGGGGAGAGTCCAATCACCCTGCTGATTGGATTAGTGGACACAGGACAGAGAAAGAGTCACTTCACTGATTGAGAGAAACAGAAAGCAGGCCAGGACCTGCTGCTTCGGATCACATTAATTCTGCTTTAAGAGTTTCAGCGTGCAGCTTAGCAAACACGTCTTCCCCGGAACGCCATTAATATGGAATGTCTACTTGTTGCCTAGAACATCCCAGCATGCATGCATGCTGCAGCTTTGGGCCTGATTAGTGACTGTGTTAGCTGCACCCCAATGAGTTTAAGTCTACAGCTACCAGTCCTGAGGGGGCAGCATTATTAAAACGCTCATTACTCCCTGTTATCTCCTTTGGATGTACAGGACTGTAGTGATGTCTATTGTTACTGCAGACTTTAATTCACAACCTTTGTGTTTATGCTGAAGGTACAGTATACAAAGTCGAAGCGTTTGGTTGAAGCTATGCTCTACTGTCAGTTTGGTCCTGAACTGAAAAACCTTTGATTGTTTTCATTGTGCTACAGTCTGAGTGTGATAGGATCCCATAAAAAGGGATCAGCGTCTTCCTGACAGGACTCCCACTGATGCTGGACAGTACAAGCGCTCAATCGGCTCAAATTGGACACCAGGGAGCTCTGAACCAATTAAGGGTGTGGTTGACCCATCAGTCAAGAAGTGTGCTCTAAAAAGAAAAAGGACTGGCCTGCAAGGCTGGGAGCTAGCGCACATTGTTAAGACGGATTTGAACAGAGCAAAATAAAAACAAACTTCTGCATCTAAGCTAACACCAGCATTCTAGGATCCTGCATAATTATAGTAAGCAGCTATATGTGGGCTTAGATAAAGTGTTTTTTTCTATTTCTGTTTCATAGAAAAAAAATTACTGATGGAGTCAAACTCACTTAGCAGCAGCGTGTTACATGAAGTGTACCTCACTACTGCAACTGTCTGTTTAAATGAACTGTAAATAACTATTTGTCAAGCAGTAAACATCATAAATAAATACAAATGAATAAATAAAAATGTTCTATTATTGCCTTAGATCTAGGAAAATCTCCATGAAAGCACCTTTATCAATAGGGACATTTCATGCCCTCAAATCATGAGGACAGAAAAAGTGAATGTAGTCTCTCCAGGTGCTGAGAAACAGAAATGATAATAATGATATAATGTCATTTTCTTTTTTTAAACCATTCAGTTTTCTTTTCCACTGTGGAGGATATGAAACTGCTCAAAAGCTAAGTGTGCCTGCTGGCTAATCCAGAACCAAACTGCTGCAAAACTGACTTTCAGCAACATTTTCTCTCTGAGTTTGCAGGAATATATAAGACTGATAAACTGTGAACCATCCAAAAGGTTTAAATTGCTGTAAAATAGTTGAAATGCCACTTTGACCACATTCCAAACTCTCTAATATAAACTTTGTTTCTTAAACTAAAATTCATGTTGTCTTGATGTTTATCAGCCATTTTCATTTCTTTCAGTACGTTAACATAGTAGGTAATTAGTTTACCTGACTTTAACTTTTTACTTTTTTTTATGAAATCTTCAATTCAATTCAGGTTTATTTATATAGCCGCCAAATTCTCAACACATGTCATCTCAAAGGCACTTTATAGACATTTTCTGAGTTCTAAGAAAACCAGTTGATTGCATTGACTCATTGACTCAAATACAATCCCTCACATTAAGCATGCTTGTAGCGAACAGTGGAAGGGGAAAACTTCCCTTTTAACAGGGAAGAAACCTCCAGCAGAACCAGGTTCAGTGTGAGCGCCATCTGCTGAGCCCGACTGAGGTTCAAGGAGACAGAAGCAGGGGTACAAAAAAGCAGCTGTAAAAGGCGGCCCGTCCCAGCAAACACACACAGCCAGGCCCGCATTTGAAAGCACCGAGCCAGCTCCCATGCCAGAGGGATCGAAGAGAGCACATCCCGGGTACCTCGAAGATTCACGGTCACCCAGTCAGAGGACCACACTGGAAAACAAGAGCGATACTCCGCGCATCTATAAAGCAAAGGGTGTTGATGGCAGGAGCAGCACACGGCTGGGGTGGCTTTCTTTGGAAGCTATTGAAGTTGTGAATGTATTCCATATTGCTTAGACCAAAATTGAGCTCTAATCACACTTCCACATGTTGTCATAACAGTCTGGATGTTTTATATAACATTGAGTCACAACAGCATCTAATTGCCTGATAAGGGGTTAGCTACGTAATTCATTATGCCGTCCTGCAACTTTTTCTCAGTTAACAAACCACAAAATGGTTGTAAGGGTTGGAGTGAAATGGTGGTGGGGAGGGGTCCCTCAATTGCTTTCAAAGAGAACTGGAGAACAGTTTGCCTAAATTACCTGGATCTTAATCTGGATTAATTCATCTTGCAGTCAGTTCTGGGTTTAATCAAAGGTGATCCGTCCCGTCTCTTTCTGGTTTTCAAAAAAATAAAACATCCATCCTTTGGTGTTGACTGTTGCCCTTTATGCCCTCACCTTCACCTTCTCCCTCTGCTCTCATTAAATCCTTTTCCGTCACATCGGTTCTTCCCCATTAGCTCTAAACTGGCCTCTGGAACTTTCTTAACTCAGAAAGTCTAAAGCTCTCCCCTCAGCCTCTCTCCTTCTCTTCTCTCTCTCTTTCTTTTTTTTTTTAATCCCCCCCTCTGCCTGTCTGCTGCATCAGTCTCCTCTCACTGAAGACACTTGCACCCTTTCGCACCGGTTTTAATTCTTCTTGATCTCGCTGCCTTCTCCCTCTAATTCTCTGGCAGATTTCTGCGCCTGCAGGACAGAATCTCCCAGAGTTAATTTCACAGTCAAAACTGGAATCTGTCAGATTTTCTTTTTCTTTTTATGAATGTTCTTAATGTAATTATTTGTGCTGCAGTAAAACTTCTGTTTTCTGAATAAGCCAATATTACAAAATCCCCTGGAAGTCTCCACTATTACACTGAACCACATTAAGGACGTCTAATGGCTTCTGATTGGAAGAGAAGTCTGGAGCGAGGGCGAGGAAATTAAAACGTTTATGAGGCCAATTTTATGGCTTTTTCCTGGGGGGGTTCGGATGTTTAAAATCACATTGTTCCATTAGAATATTCTTTTTTAACCAAGCCCAGATAAATATTACATGTTCAGCTTGTTACAGAGCAGCTTCATCAGATTAGTTTTAATAATTAGAAGGAAGAACTGTAATAATTCTGACTCTGTGAGGCTGGACCTTCCTTTTGATGCTCTGCTACACTGGTCACACTGACACAAACAGCTTCTGAAAACTCCTTCGCAAGCGCAGAAAGCCCATCAGGCTGTCTCAAGTGAGACAATTATAAGTTCTATCTGAAAATTTGCCGCCTGTCTGGTGGCGTATCGAGTGGAGCTCCGGGTGGTGTGTGATTGTTCATCACACCCGTAAACACGCCTTGCACTGCTGAATAACTAACCATCTGATGTGACATGACGTTTTTTTAGACAAGAACAAATAGGGTCCTGTCCCCACCACCACCACCCCAGCACCCTTCACAGTGAGGTCCCCTTTGGTTAAACTGTTCCAACTTCTGGGAGCTGATTTCCAATTGCTGCTGTGTGGTTTCAGTGGGAGTGTCGGAAAGGTTAATGAATTCAGTGGCACAACTCCCCTTACAGTGGGCACAGACAGGCACAGCAGCATTCTGATGAGCGCCCAGCTCCAGAGGAGGTTGTCGCTGCCCCCTGAAGGTGGACACCAGCAGGTGCAGGGCCCCTTGCAAAGGCCAACAAACAACCTTTTCTCCCCATGATTCCTCCTTTAAATTCCTCCTTAAAGTTCTTGGGTAAATGATTACAGATTAGAGCAGGATGCTAAGAGGTGAATATTTTTTTTCTAAATGCAACAATTATAAGCAATTTAGACAACTTGAAAATATTTTGATTCAGAATTGCCAACACAGCTGGAGTAAACAAACAGAAATGTCAAATTTACATATTTCTTCACAGATGTTAGATAATTTGTTTAATTTATTGGTTGCAAAGATCATTTGAAAATATAATGCGTGTCAAACACACTTTGCAATTACAAATACTCCAAGCTTATACAGAATTATTTAGAAATATTATATCTTATCTTATATCTTTAAATACAGAACTTAAAATATGCGTTTCTGATACCGAGTACAGAAAACATGATGATGTTTGTTTTCTAGTCTTACCTGTTATTAAAGAAAATCTCATGATTTTGGTGCTGATGGCTGGCTTGATTGTTAATTTCCTTCACCTGTCTATCTCTGCTCTGTTCTTCATCAGCTGCACCTGTTGCAGTTTCCTATTTCAGCTCCCTGTTTCCCAGCCAACAATGGAAGCCTTTTTTTTCCCTGCCTGTCTCGGGTCTCCTGTCAGCGCTGCAGCCTTCCACATCTTGAACTCTCTGGTATCATTCACTACTTCTGTTTAGTTTACCAGCTGGAACCATCGCCGTGGACACTGGACTGTATTGTTTAACCCTGATAGCGGCTTGAACATAAATAATCATCATTCATCTGATTATTGCAGTCACTAATCTGTGTTTCTGTCAACCAGAGCTTCCAGTCATAGACGCTGCAGATTTGCAGATCCGCTTAAAGACACACTATGCAACATTTTTCAGTTAATTAATGTGTTCATACAACGTTTTGGATGATTAAATGAGTTGTTTCAGGTTGAACAAAGGTGTTACTCAGCAGCCCTGGTGGTCTGTGGGGAAATACCGCACTTCTGCAATTGCACAAGCACCGACCCGCTTATCCACAGGCTCAGAAGTCTCAAGCGAGAGTCAGGTCTTGCTTTCCGGCGAGAACTGCTACAGCCCCAGTTAAAAGCATGCTTGTTGCTAGCACAGTGGCGATCTTTGTGCAGTTATAACGGCGGAACCAGGTGAAAACAGCGAAAGCCCATGTCTGAGCAGGCAAGAAGGGAAAAGGGGAGCTCGGACAGAGAGGGAAGGCGTACACAGGTGAACATCCGGGCAGCTTTTCGAATGGCGAGCTAAAATATAAGAAGCCTGGTAAGGCTGACGCTTGACCTCCAGCGTTTCTACTTTAATCTATTGTAAGTAACATTGGAATGGTTCTCTCTCTCTGTGTGCATGTTCATACTTTCACTGTGTCAGTCATTGGGTTCGTTAAGCCTGTCTGCTTTAAGCTCAAAACAACGGCGCTGGCTTCTGACGGAGAAACCAGAGAACAGCTGTGCATATTTCACGACAGTGCACTTTTACTTTTACTCTATGGGGGGAGCCTCGCTGGAAAAATCAACACGGTTGCATAGTATACCTTTAATTATTTGAATAAAAGCTTTGAGTTACCCCATTGTCTGTCTCGCCTTGAATTCTGGGTCCTATGTTCTGAGCTTATTAGATGAAATGATGCAAGGTATGATCTTCTTTTCTTTTCTTTTCTTTTTTTTTCCTTCCCACTTGCCCTTCACTTGCAGGCTGTGTGGCCTCTGTCTCCAGCCACTGTGTATCTGGTGACATCATCATGCTGTGTTTGCATTGATGATATCACCAGTGTGACATTAATAAGTAAAAACGTAAAGTAAAGTAAACAATATAGAGTAGCATGTAAGGAAGTCAGGGCATAGTAAGTAGTCTTTATTGTTTTGTTCCTTTATTTGTCTGAGTCTCTGTCATCAGAGCTGCTCCATGTTTATCGGATGCAGCAGAGTTGTTTCAGCTTGTCAGGTCAGAAGCGACTGGCACAGTATGTGTACGTCCGTATTTTGAGCTTAATTTTTTCAGGTAATTTAGCGGATCAGTGCTGGTCTTGTGTTACCACAGCAGGCCGATCAGGGCCGAGGCGATTTTGACGTGGATGGCTTGCCGAGTCGTTTGACCCGAGTAAACACGCGTCAGTGAGCTGTTCCTATTGGTGCTAAAATCTAGTTGTTCCTGGGTTTAAAAAGGGTTTCTCAGCCAGTGGAAAAGAGGTATAAGTGGGGGAAGGATTAGACTGTCAAAGAAATCCAAAACTTTGTCTACTTGATCCTTCCCCTTAATTAGGTGGAGTGGTTTCAGCGCTCAGATGATCCCAGAGATTCTGTTGTCGTTGGTCCTGGTAGGATCTCCCAAAGTACACAGGCTCTTCTGACAGTCCAGGCAAAGAGTCGTTAAAAAAAAGCCTCCATGGTGACACGAACTATGGCAGTGACATTGGCCGGTACACTGGAGCTGAGACATCAGTTTATAGTTTCTTGGTCAGCTTCTAGTAGTCGGATTATTCCTCGTTAAAGAAGCGAGGCAAAGCTAGAGAGGAGAGGAGACACGATGCGATCCCCCAGTGGGTGCACTACCTGCTGGGGGATCCATGAAGGACTGCTGCTAAGAGGACTGGTCAGTAGTCTGAGGCAGGTGCGAGGAGATCCATGGACCTCAAAAGGAAAAAGTCTTACTTTATATGACTTCTGTGTCTGAATGTATCTGGAACAGGTCAGCCGTCCATTGCATTGGTTGATGTCTATGTAAAGTGCCTTGAGATAACATGTGTTGTTACTTAGTGCAATGCTAATAAAATTTAATTGAATTATGTTATGTGTTTATTAATATGATTGGAAAAATTGAAAGTCTTGTGGATTACTGACATTGATGATGACATTAGCCAACCATTACTGGTTGGCTAATGTCATCAGCCAGGGTGTTTGCCACAGAGAACTAGTGCAGTGGCGCTACAGATTATGCTAGTTTCAGCAGCAGGTGGATCTGGTGTGATACACCTAGCGCTGACGATCAATGCGTTCTGGTTGGAGGAGGGATCTTTTAAAGATGGTGGAGGAAACCACTGCGCTTGGTGCAATTAAACTCCTCACCCTCCCTATATTAATGCACCAGTTGAAAGAGCTTTTTCACAAGTTGCTCTGCTTAAAGAAGAGTCCAGAAACCCATTGGCCTACTGATCCTGTCAAGTTTGATGGATGTGTGAACTTGACTAACATGGAATGGATGGACATCAGCAGCATTCCGTCCTCCCTGATAGTTAATGGGGAGGTTTTATTCAACCATGTTCTGATCACAAATCACAATGGATTGTATTATAGTTCAACAAAGTAAAAGTTCAGCGTTCAGATGTTGAAAGTTCCAGTCAACAATCTAATAAACATTAAAGCTAAGAATTCAAAATCAGCTACAATAAATGTAGTTATTTTAGTTGGGTAAAAATAAGCTTAGCATATCTGTGTATGTGCACTGATTGTAGTTTGTCTTCTAAATGTAAAAAGAGGAGTAGTTTATGTGGTTATGAATCCTTCTGCAAACATGTTACTACCGGTGTGTTATGTGTCACATGACACTCACTGGATCTGACATGGTGGCTGGGTCAGAGTTGTTTATGGAGAACAACTCTGGGCAGATTTAGCTGGATTGTAGCATTTTGTCATGTAGTGTTTAATTAGGTTGTACTGAAGTTTGTTCATGTTTGCACAGTAAATATAACATTATATTAACTGGGCGGGTTTTTTTGTGATGTGCCGTTTTTAACAGATGTTTGGGCTAGAAAACCTTGACTCTATCCATTTTTACCAATCAAAGACCTTTGATTACTATATATGATATTGTCAAACTATATAGTCTGACGACTGCATTTGTTGCTGCAGCGATGTTTGATGGAACCTGATCCTTCATCTTGGAGGTAAATATTAAACTCTAACATAAGCCTTGTTTGTAATATTTACAAAGGATTAGGCAACAGGCAGTGAAGTGAGCACTTCATTGAAAAAAAAATCACAATCATCCTCTATTCAGTAATCTTTGTACGGCAGCAAATGCAAATTCTGGATCCAGCAGTGGAAGATAAAGGCAAACAGCTCAGAGAAAGAGAGAAAGAAACAGTTTAAACATGGCACCGCGTCCGTGTTTGCTCAGATATCTGCGTGAGAGAGAGAGGATGGGAGGATTTGCGTCCGCTGCATCTCGAGCTGCATCTCAACAGCTTGACAGAAGGCGTCGGCAGCGAGGGACCTGAACCAGTGACCAGAAACAATCTCCCAGCAGGCTGCATGTTTCTGCTCTTCCTCCACACATGCCGCCTCACCAACACCCCTCCCTGCCTTCCTGCTTGTAAATCACAGCCTCATGCAGCGTTATTTGCCCCTCCAGAGCCGGCCAAAGCTACATCAGGTGGAAGAAAATCCAATTTATTCTATTGGGATATTGTTTGCATAGCGTGCACAGCGGCTATTACCAATATTATTAAAATAATCATCCCAATCCTTTCCAGTGGAAAGCCAGCAGAGCAGAAACCAAATTACTGGAGGCTGTTGATATATTTAACGATGCATCTCTGTTTTTCATCCTCTGAGGTTGTTTTAATTATTTTGTTATACAGTTGCAGCATGTTCTCACAGAAAACAACGAAGGGAAAAAAATACATATTGGAGCAAATTAACTCAAAATCTATTGTTTTTTTTAGGCCATAAATGTTTAACTCTAAACGTGGTTCTGAACTTTAGCAAAGAGTTCTTATTAAGTGACTTTTGTTCCACTATAGTTGTTTTACTGTTTGTAAATGGAAATATGAACAAAATGCAATCCAGGAATGAAACTTGAAATTGTTTTAAAAAAAAAAAAAGGTTCAAGAGAAAATGAAAAATGTCTTTTTTTTTTGTTTCCTCATTTCAGATTAATTGCATTTTTTTTGTGTTTGTGTGTGTGTTTTACAGATCACATTTTCTGCGCTCTTTCTTGTACAAATGCTCATTCCTGAACGATAAAACTGCTGTTGCAAAATATCCATGCAAACCAATAGAAATGCTTCATAGCTCCTCACTCCAGAGGTGAAGAAGTTGAATGTCATTTAAAATTCATTTTTGCAATTAATACAGTTCTTGAAACTCAATCTAAAAAAGAAAAAATTAAGAAAATAAAATTGGAAAAAAAATATGACCAAAATAATATGAAAAAAATTTTTGAAAATCTGAGAAAAAACATTTGATCATAAAAGTTTTTAAAGTTGTACTTCTGGATTGCATTGTTTTCAAATTTAGGTGAAGGACGAATTGCAGCTACACACATAGGCCAGTCTTATGACCTCTGGAGAAGGTTTTTACATCAGACTCACAGCTTTTACGAGTGCAGGTACAATCCTTATCCGGTGCAGTTGTTCAGATCCCACTTACCCTGCTCCCAGAAAAATAGAGGACAACAGCTCTGGAGCAGGATGTGGACATGGTGGCCTGAAGATCCAAAATTATCCCTCTTCCCACAAGTTTATTCCATAAGCAGTGTAGTATTCTGTTCTGGAACCTTTTGGCTTCTTCTTCTGTAGAATGTATGTCTAGGCAAAAGATGGAAAATACAGAGTTTATGGAATAACTTCATTTGAAAATGCACAGGAAGTCATGACAACTCAGACTCAGTAACCAAACCTGCACCACAACATGGCTACTCTAAACATGTGTCTGAACTTCTGCCCTAACCCCTAAAACCCTCTATCACTATATAGAACCGGGACTACAGTATATAGTGGACTTTATAGTGAACCCAGTTAACTAACTGTTCTTTTATGTTTTTATATAGAAAAATATAATAATAATGAAAAGGAAAAAAATAGATAAATAAAAACAAAATAGCTGACCGTTCAGACAGATGATCACTACTTTCTGCTCCCTGTTGGCCTCCCCAAACATTCCCTCCCCCATGTTTATTATTTGTCTCCACCACAACAAATTGCATGATGCTTTGCTAGGAGAGCTCTTGCAAAGCACTCTGGGATATATCTGCTCATCTAGTGACCATGGATGATCACTACTTTTCAAGGTGTATTGTGGGAAATTTCAAGTTCACTACTTTTTCATCTACTAGATGTTGGATACTTATTTTAAAGGGCATTATCACTATATAGTGCCCTATATAGACGTTAGGGAGGAGGTTTAGACACATACATGTTGACTTTGACAATCTTAGGTTGATTCCACACCACAACCGCACTATAGCCGACTTGAGAACAGCATCATAGTCAAAAAGAATAACCTGTGAAATGAAGTGTATGACACAGTCCTGGTGAGAGTTTCTAATTTAATTACACTGTACCAAGGCTCAGGTGGGTGGAGGTAGCATCATACTGCTGGACTGGTTTCTAGCAGTAGAGCTGGCAGAGAGCAAGAACTGTTTAGAACAACCACCTACTACCTCGAAGTTCCTCAACCTCTCAACAAATTAATGACTTGATTGAAAATGGACGCAACTGGAAACACCAGAACAAGGCTGGGATGCAATAAAACAGGTCAACATTAGACTTTTGGACCATATGTGCTCTCCCATTTGGGATAGAACTGTGGTCAAACATTAGAGCTCATTGTTGGCAATAGAAAAAATGCAGTCAAGATGCAACTTGTTAAAAGATATTTAAGAAAACAAAAAAAAAATAATTAAATGGATAGGACTTTTAAAGTGTTTGTGTAGGACAGAAAACAATAAATTATAGTTAATTAATGAAAAGGCAACTAGGTCTAACAAATTATAAGACTTTTTTGTTTTACAATATTATTTGAATGGCTATTTTTCTTCCTTTGTGATATTTATTGGATTCATTTGTTTCTCCATCAACTTTTATTGAATAAAATTGTTTTGCTTTGAAATAAAGGAGGACATTTCAATCTTGAACAGGTTTAATTTGTAATTGCAAATTTCACATCTGGTTGAATTATATTTGGGATATAAATAGAGGGTCATTATTTGGAATATTAAACACAGGTTTTTTAAAAGATGATCATCAGAACATCACTAGGCACCCTGAGGGTTCTGACAGCCTTCCTCTGCTGTTTCCTCACAGGTACCAGGCAGACTAAGAGCAACAAGTATTGTCCAGCCCTACAAAATGTCTTTATTAAGCACTGTTTCAGATTGATGCATTTGTGGCCCAAGAAAAAAATATGAAACTACACGGAAAGGGACAGCTCCTTCAGGAAAGGGTTTGCAAATATAAACTTCTAGAAACATCTAACCAATTGGCCCATAAATATCACCGCAATCAACAGGTTCTGAATTGATTGACTTTATTGATCTCACAGGGGAGAAATGTACTTGTTACATCAGCTCAAATTGTTGTGGAGTTTAGGAGGAAGCAGAGGCTCTTGCAAGAGAATGTTCAAATTCATTTAATGTCCTCAGACAGAGAGATAGAGCTCTGACTGGGCAAAGCTCAATACATACATTTATACACCTGCTCCCAATACACACACTATCCCTTGGAACTATCCCAGCCCTACATAAATAACTTTATCACACATGAACATTTGGTTATTCCCAAGAAAAAAACACTTAAAGGACATTCATTTTAGCCGGATAAACACTCAGAACAGGTTTCCCGTTCACAGCATGAAGGAGTCTGTGTAAACTCATTCTTATCTCTCATGACCCTCCTGTTTCTGTTATGTTTTTCTTTTAAATATTCAGTCTTACTTTACTCCTTGATTTCTAGTGTTTAGTTTTCTTTTCAACCATGTTTTATAGTCCTAGTTATTTGATTATCATTTTGTTTTTATTTCCAGTCTTCCAGGTTTCTATTTGTTGCTCTCTGCTGCCCTCTCTTATGCTCCTCCCTTCCTTCCCCTAGCTCTTTTCCCCTCTTGTTCTTTGCACACCTGCTTCCATTTTCCTCATTAGCCACCTCTTTGTCTCTGTCTCCTTTAAAAGCCCCTCTCTGTTCAGTTCCCTTTGATGGGTCCTCGTCAAACACCGTCTACATGCTCCAACTCCTTCTCTGGAGCCTTCCTCGTTATGTTTGTGATTCCCCTGATGTCCCCTATGGTTTCTGGTACGTTGACTTTGTTTTCATGTTTTGATTTTTGGATTTTTGGACTTCTAGTTTCATGTTTGTTTGGACTTTGTTTTCCTTTTTGGATTTTTGGATAACCAGCCTCTGTTTTTTCAGTTAAGTCATTATTAAATCCACAACAGATTCACCTCTGCCTCTCTGCCTCTGCTTTTGGGTCAACTTTTAATAACCAAATCCTGACACCTCCCTTTACCCTTGTCTAGAGTAGGGATCCTTCTTTATAGGTGAACTCCAGCATACAGAATGCTACAAGACTTCTAAACAATCACCCCTATTTAAGCAGAGAAAAGGCAGACTGAAAATATTTTATCTCACAAATAGGTCAAGGAAAAATATGCTTCCATACAGTCAAAGAAGTAGAATGTGCCAAAGGACGAAAGAGGTCAATTTTTATCCCTCATAAGTATTCTAATAGCATGTGTTGGTGGTGTGCCCTAGTCCAGCTGTGAGTGAATAATAGTGTGAAGAGCTTTAATTCTTCAGACTGCATAAAGCACCATATAAGCGGAGAACATTTCTGGATGAGGTGATACTGTAGGCCTGTAATCTGAGAACCATAAGTTAAAACTATGAGTTATTTTTACAGGATCTCTCTTTCTTGATATGACCAGGGACTACTTAGAAATTTAATTGTGTGCTTGTTATACAGTTTGTTCTGAGACCCTACTTCTTGTTTAGAGTTCATGAAGTCTGCTATTGCCCCAGAGTTTCCCTAGTCTCCAGCAGTTTGCCCCCTTGCATTTAAAATGAGGGGTCTGCAGCTCAGGCAACTGTGGAGGTAGAGGGATGGGAGCAACCAGGATACATAGAGCATTCTTTATTGATGGAGCTGTGAGCGACTTCTTAGCCTCGCAGAGAGGTCAGGCTCCCTCTTAGTGCCCCAGGCTGTGTCACACCAACTCACACCCACACACACATCTATGCCAGAGGATCAAACCCTCTCAGCCCCAAAAGGTGACCTGGTCAAAACTGCTTTGGTAATGAATACTTTATTGTCATTGTACAACTTTCCTCTTATTCCAGAGGGGCAAGTTTAGAAGTGTGAAAATATTGCAAATGTTGCAGCTTTGTCTCTGTTTGTCTCTGAATCTTTAGATCCTGAAGCTAAGCAGGTTCAACACTTCAACACCCATATTTTTTATTGAGAAGAACCAGAATCATCAAATGCTAGCTGACATAATAGAAAGGAACGTATAAGGCCACATTGAAAAAAATAAATAAATATATAAATAAATAAATAAATATATAAATAAATATAAATAAATAAATCAATAAATATTAAATTAAGTGTATTTATCCTTCATTTCAGCAGCCAAATAAGATGATCTGCCAATGAAATTAAGTATATTTACTCTTAAAATAAGAGAATTACACTCACCAGCCACTTTTATTAGGTACACCTGTCCAACTGCTTGTTAACACTTAATTTCTAAGCAGCCAATCATATGGCGGCAACTCAGTGCATTTAGGCATGTAGGACATGGTGAAGACAATCTCCTGTAGTTCAAAAACCGAGCATCAGTATGGGGAAGAAAGGTGATTTGAGTGACTTTGAACGTAGGTATGATTGTTGGTAGCCAGACAGGGGCTGGTCTGGAGTATTTCAGAAACTGCTGATCTACTGGGATTTTCTTTACGCGACAAACCATCTCTAGGGTTTACAGAGAATGGTCCTAAAAAGAAAATCCAGTGAGCTGCAGTTCTGTGGGCGGAAATGCCTTGTTGATGCCAGAGGTCAGGAGGAGAATGGCCTGACTGGTTCGAGCTGATAGAAGGGCAACAGTGACTCAAATAACCAACCGCCCTGTTACAAATCCAAGGTGGGCAGAAGAGCATCTCTGAACGCACAGTACGTCTAACCTTTGAGGCAGATGGGCTACAGCAGCAGAAGACCACACCAGGTGCCACCCTTTCAGCTAAGAACAGGAAATTGAAGCTACAATTTGCACAAGCTCATCGAATTGGACAATAGAAGATTGGAAGAACGTTGCCTGGTCTGGATGAGTCTCGATTTCTGCCGCGCATATTCGGATGGTAGAGTCAGAATTTGGCGCCTACAACATGAAAGCATGGATCCATCCTGCCTTGTATCAACGGTTCAGGCTGGTGGCGGTGGTGTCATGGTGTGGGGAATATTTTCTTGGCACTCTTTGGGCCCCTTGGTACCAATTGAGCATCGTTGCAACGCCACAGCCTACCTGAGTATTGCTTGCTGACCATGTCCATCCCTTTATGACCACAATGTACCCAACTTCTGATGGCTACTTTCAGCAGGATAATGCGCCATGTCATAAAGCTGGAATCATCTCAGACTGGTTTCTTGAACATGACAATGAGTTCACTTCACTCAAATGGCCTCCACAGTCACCAGATCTCAATCCAATAGAGCATCTTTGGGATGTGGTGGAACGGGAGATTCGCGATCATGGATGTGCAGTCGACAAATCTGCGGCAACCGTGTGATGCCATCATGTCAATATGGACCAAACTCCCCTGAGGAATGCTTCCAGCACCTTGTTGAATCTATGCCACGAAGAATTGAGAGGCAGTTCTGAAGGCAAAAGGGGTCCAACCCGCTACTAGCATGGGGTACCTAATAAAGTGGCCAGTGAGTGTAGATAGTATGCACTTGCAATAAGACAATGCAGGTTTTTTTTTTAATTTTAATATAAATTGTCTTGTTCCTTTGACAAAGTGTCTCAAATTACCTCCTTTATTCAAGTAAAAAAAAATCCTTTATTTGAAGAAAAAAAATTGCTTATTTAGATTTATATTTTTTGCAGTGTAGACACCTTTCGCAAACATTTGGTTCTCTCATCCTGTTCTGTTTCCCATCTATTCTTTTCTAAAGTAACCTCTCCCCAGCTGGGCCGGCGGCCGCCATCAGCCACCCACATGCTGTACCCCCCCGCCCCCTTGCCCCACTGCGAGGCAACAGCGCACCACATGAAAGCCTTCATAAATATTACAGTATGCAAAACATGTTCGGCCAATTTACCGCTTTTTTTTTTTCTTGCCCTGACAGCTCCATCAACAAGCATCTGGATGGTTTCCCTATACATCAATAAAATATCACAGTGAACAATGTGTGTGTTTTAAAAGTTTCTCTGTGACGGTCGGCATGGATGTGTGGGACGACACACAGAGGAATGACAGCTTTCCCACAGCTTTGATTTCATCTTTACAACACTAGGTTCTATTCCATCGGATGCATCAACACTTGGCTTTATTCCCACTCACTAGGATATATATATATATATATAAGCTTCAAAGCATATAGGAATAAAATCCTGAGTCCGCTTTTAGGACTGACTCTTGCTGCAGAATGTTTAAATTTTAAACATGCTTGTCCCAGCATTTACAAAGCGCCTGCAACATTATCAGCAGTACTTGTGACAACTTGAAACGCTTCCCTGGACTGAATGCTTTTAATAGTGTGGAGATTTTTGTGTTGGGGAAGTGCTTGCTTTGTTGGCGAGAGATCACTGCGCTGAGCGTCCGCCGGCCTGACAGCCAGGGAGAGCCGTGTAATAAGAGCCCCAAACAGCCAGCAACAGGATGACAGCGCTTTTATACATCATGTTGGCTGATCGATAAAGGAAGAAAGTCGACACCTTCTTAAGAGCACCACACGTCCTTTGGCTGAGAAGGGGAAGACTGGTGAGAGCGGGCTGGCCGGAGGCTCGGCAGGAAGATGAAAAGAGTTGCTTTTTGAGCCGAAGTTAATCGCCTGTTTGCTCAGGCCTGCAACATGAAAAGGATGAGTGCAGGAATTTGATCCAGAGACTCACATGCAGCAGATTGGCCCAAAGCGATATATTTCCCCAGCATTGAGAACCCATCCTTTCATGTGCTGGTTTGGGGCTTTTTTTGTGTTTCACTGAAGCTCTCAGCTGGAGAGATCACGCCCGGCTGGCATGCAAATCCAGAGATCCCTGCAGGAGGTGTGTTTCAACATCCATCAGTTGTGTGGTAAATAAACCGAGGGGAAGTTGATGGCCGTGGTTCTCAGCATTGGTTTCAGGGCCCTACAGTGGGTCATCACACCCACCATCATCACATTCTCCACCACATCCATTAACCTTCACTGTGATCTTTCTCCTTTCCTGCTCTAATGCTTAGTATCCTACATCCAATATGTCCAATGTTATTACTCTACTGAGCTTTGCTGAATGATTCTTCTTTCTTTAACTTTTCAACATTTTATCACATTACAAACACAGATCGGTTTAGGACCTGTAAATTATTCCAGAACAGTAAGATGGAGAGACGTCCCTTTTTCTAAGCTTCCACTAAAAACGTGAAGATAATAGTGTGCAACTTCTGAGCTGATATGTGCATAGTTTGAACTTAAAGCCAATTTCAGGCTTGCAAATGCAACTTGAGCATGTTATGGTTAAATTAAGATGTGGATTTGAGTTCGGACTTTTACTGGACCCTTGTAACACATAAATCCCATTGTATGACATTGTGCTGTCCGCTTAAAGGAAATAGTAATAATCATGAAATTAGCCTTCATTTTTTCTACCACCATGCTGAACAACATGTTTCTGGATATGCCAAATCGTAGCCTGGAGATCTGGGAGGCTTGCCTGCTGACATCATTAATGGGAGGTCGAGGAGCGCCGAAGTACAAAGCGTCCATAAAAGTCCACAAAAATGTGTCAATATTCTTCAGCATACAGCCGTCCAATGTAAGTCTAAGTGTCCTGGAGGTAGCGCCCATAATTTACTTTCTAAACTGAAGGTCATTTAGAATGTTTTAGAGCATAGCGTAGTGTATAGGGATTTCCTGAAAGCGCTCTCATGCAGCCAAGGAAACCGCCGCAGACCAAAACCAGATGAAAGTGCGATTCAGCGCCTGCTCTGCCGATAATGCAAGCGTAGAGAAGAAGAAATTTGCTGTTTACCTGTGCAAAGAAACAAACGAAAAGAAAATGTCTGAGGACTTCAGTGTTGAGGAAGAGCATTAGTTCTTTTACTGAGCTGAATGCGCACTTTCATCTGGTTTGGTCTGTCAGCGTTTCCTCCGAGACTCGTGAACGCAGCTTTTAGGAAAATCCTATACACTACTGTTTATGCTCTAAAAACATTCTAAATGACTTTGTTTCGAGTAAATTATGGACGCTACCCACTCAGGACACTTGGAATACATTGGACGAAAGCAGTATGGAGGAATATTGACACGTTTTTGTGGACTTTTATGGACCTTTCTCTGCCTCGGGCACCATAGACCTCCATTATTTGAATGTCAGCAGACAGCAAGAAGCCTCCCAGATCTCCAGATGCATTTGAGATATCAAAAAGTACCCAGAGTGTTGTTCAGCATGGGGGTGATAGAAAAATGAAGGCTAATCATGTTTTGGTGTACTATTCCTTTAAGGTGGTTGTCCTGCATAACGGGAGCCACTGCTGTGATCTTAAAGATATAGAGGACAATTTTTTTTATTTCCAGGTGGATCATCAAACTAAGTGGTCCTCCCCTAATTGTCAATCGCTGTGGTGATGTTTACATACGGTCGCCCCACGTGCTCGTCCCTATCTTTTTTCTGCGCATGCACACGCTTAGTCGTGATAACTGTGGCGCGCTACGGTTTCAGACAGTCATTGTTCTGACATCAGTTCTTTAAAAAATGGCAGAGGATTGTAAGAGAAAAAGTGTTTCGAAGTTCAGAAGAAAAGAATGCTTCACGCAGAGACCTTTCCTCACAAAGCATTATGGGGTTTGCTGTCACAGCGTCCTGCTGTTGCCAATAACAAAGATGGCGCAGCACCCCGCAGTGGACCAGCAGGGAAGTGAACATCTGAGTTCACTATAAAGTCCACTATAAGGTCCCTGCTCTATATAGTGATTGGGTGATTTTGGGGTTAGGGCGGATGTTTGGACACAGAAAGCTTGTATGAGTTATGAGATCAGCAACTTTTAAACAGAGCGTGCACGGGGAGAAATGGGCTCATGCATGCTCTCGCACGCGCATTTTTTTTGTGTGCAGAAGGGGGATCTTTTAAAACATTCGAGAAAATCCTCCTCAATACTTTTAAGTCTTCTGCTGCCACTGGTTTACTTGAGTTTAGCTCTATCTGTCTTAGTTTTTCACTTGCAATCCTTTCATTTTTAGTCTAATTTTATCAACTAAATCAACGGTAAATTTAGTTGAGTACAGTCTATAGCCTCTTTTACAAAATACCGGTTTAACGAGTATTTTTCAAATACGGGTCAACCTGCATTTGGCTCCCTTCCCACTGACATAAAAAGCTGGTCTAACCCCCAGTGACATCATCACGCTGGGTTAGCGTTGATGTCACCAGTGCGACAGAAATCAGGAAAGTAAACAATGGAGACCAACATGTAAGGAAGCCAGGGCGTAGTCAGTTTGCTTTATTGTTTCGCTCTATTATCTGTTTGAATCCCTCTTACCACACTGGAAAAACGATCTAGAAATAAGTAAAAATCTCTTAAATTAAGTGTATTTACTCTTAATTTGAGTAGGTAAATGAGATTGCCTATGGAATTAGTATTTTTTCTTAAAAATAAGTTAATTAGATGCGCTTTTGAAATAAGATAATGCAATTATGTTTTCTTATTTTAAGTGTAAATTGTCTTGTTCCATTAGCAAAATGTCTGTTTTCTTCCTCAATCCAAGAAAAATTCACTTATTTTAAGAAAAAATGACTCATCTAGATTTACATTTTTTCCACTGCAGAGCTGCTCCATGTTTATTGAATGTAAACAGAGTTGTTTCGGCTTGATAGATCAGAAGCGTTCATGTAAATTAGCAGGTCAATCAGGGTTTGCTGTTCCCACAGCATGCCTGAGGCGATTTTAACGCAGGTCGCTTGCCGAGTCGTTTGACCCAGGTAGACATGAGTCAGTGAGCTGTCCCCACTGCCACTAAAAGACCATTGTTCCAGAGTTTAAACGAGTTTCTCAGCCAGTAGGAAAGGGATATATGAGACCATAACAAATTAAAATTAAAGTTTCCAATTGCTATTAATTAAGATAATGGTCTTAATAATAATGATTACTGTACCAGAGCCGCTATAAGATGAGAAAGTCTTCCTCTTTGTCAGGTTGGAGGAGATTACGGGATGCACCTTAGGTCTGCACATGTTGTCTCTTTAGAATCTTATTTTCCGGTTCTTTTGTTCCACAACAGTTTCATTGATTATTGGGTGTTTCACTACATGTAAACTGCAGGTCTGAGATGTATTTTTGGTCATTTAGATACATTTCAGACATTTTGTTTAGACAGGAAAAGCTCTGGACGCCTTTAAGGCTTCAGTTTGCTGCGGTCCGCTCCCTCCATGTATAGATCTGCTGTCAGGTTAGGGAAGTTTTGATTTTTTTTACGCAAAAACATTGATCTACTGAATGCAGTGATGGTTTTAGGGGTTGTTTTTGTTTAGTTCAACAAGTTAGGAACGGAAGAGGAATGATCGGTTTGCTGCTTATTTATTATGAGTGATTGATTTTTATTTTTCAGATATATTTAAGCTTTGATATGAAATAGTTGGTGAAATGTGTCAGAAACAAAAATAAGCAAATACACCAAAAATAGAATATTTTGATATATTACCAGCCCATTAAAAATCTAAAGTATCATATCCTTCATTTTCATTATGTAACCCTTAAGATTAAAGCTGAATGAAGAGTTTTCAATTCCAATTATGTTTCATTTGATAGTGCTTATTTATTTCACATGGTTTCCTGCTTTTAATAATGTTTATATTGGAGATTGTGTTGAAATGTATTCCATAATCAATGACTGTGACACTCCAATGTTTGGAGCATTTGGAGATAAATGTCTATCACAGATTTTTTGAATCTGAACACTAAAATAGTATTTTTATTATTTTTTTTGTAAAACTGGAGGGCTATTATTATCTGTTCATTGCTGGGTGTCTTTTTTTGTTGAGGAACTTGATCTATAAAGAGTTTCATCCATGGATTAAGTTGTCACGTTGGCGCCCCCACATGGTAATAGATGATAACTGCATGATCTAAACAATTTACATGATGAATCTGATGATTTTTTTTTTTTGTGCTGAGATAATGCAGTGTAAAACTTTAAAAAGTTTGCTATAAAGACATGTATTATGATAACTTCAGCTTTTTAATGTTTTCATTAAACCATTATTTATTCATAACATTGCATATTATACTGTACATTGTTATCAAATAAGCCCACGAGGGCTTTGTACCAATTAAGATGCTTGACACTTCCCTCAAATACAACAGTTTCAACATTAAATAATAAATGCTTCAAGCAAGAAAGTGAACAGAATAATATTCAATCAACATCAAAACATGATGAAATTGCTTTAAAAAGTGTAGAAAAGGTACAGCAAGAGAAAATGATAGGGAAAGTTTTCTGACTGATGATCTTAGAAACAAGTTCTTGACTTTATATGCAAAACTTTGCACAAGTTCTCCCAAACATGAGAAATGAATAATAATGTGAAACCTCTTTCTGAGTCAGATTCAGCTGATGGGGCATAACTCAGAGCTGCTGTGACAGGATGCCTATAAATAAAACTGATTTGACTCCTGGTCCAGGAGTCAGCAGCTGGCTCAGATCAGATTTCCACCTTCGTTCTGCTGCTGCAAGACTTGCAGTCTGATACCTTGAGGCGGATTTAATATTTGCAATCTGCTGAGCATAGAGGAGGCTGTGCTGTTTGTAAGTTCAGCTTGTAGACAGCCGAGGTGAGCAGCGCCTCAGGACCAGGAGAAGGAGCAGGCTTATGGAGGATCTATTCTCTCTCACAGCTCTCATTCGATCAGGCAGCTTCTGATTTCCCAATTCTTCCAGCAAATGTTATCAGCAAAGCTTAAGCTTCTGGTCAAAGAAGAAGTCCTGTTTGCGCAGATGATGTTTCCGAGGAGGCAGACAGGGAGCTTGGATTGATCAATAATCTGCTCTGGATCCCAACGTTTACATTCATCGACAGACGAGCGGCTGGATAAATGGGCTGCCTTTATTTGGGATAAGAACAAAATGATGTGGCATTTTGTATATCAGCTCATCAATCAATGCTTCACCTTCTATCAGCATGAGAAATGATTCATGCGGACCAGGATCTGTGTTCATGAACAATGAGTTACATAAGAGAAAAGTGTTAAAGAGGAAATGAAAGCGGGGTCAATTTCTTCAGAGGCCTCAGTATGGATTTTTCAGGTTAGGATTATAGAAGAAGATTATGTTGAAGAGAAGGAGGAATTTAAATGCAAGGGAAAAATATTCTTTATTTAAGTGAAAGACGATTAAAACATTTAGCTGCAAATTATTCCATTAGTTTTAAAAAGTCTCAGACTCGTTTACCTCAGTGTTACACCAGTTAGTCACACAAAATAGATGCTACCATTAATAAACTGAAAAAAAACAAAAACTAGGAGCACACATGTTCCATTTGAAGGCAGGATTTCCTCTACTTGCACTTAAAATTTATAATGCTCACATTCAAGGTTTCTGCTTTCTCTTACATCTATTCTCTTCTCCATCAGATCTTTGTTCCTGCTCTCAGGTCTGATGCTCCTTGCTCTCGTGATAGAATAGAATAGAATAGAATAGGAATAGAATAGAATAGAATAGAATAGAATAGAATAGAATAGAATAGAATAGAGTTTTCTCCTAGC